>CM077090.1:20911866-21511866 GCA_039513925.1 Platanthera zijinensis
TGGATATTCCCGCCAGGGGGCCCCCCACCGGGTCAACACCTAGACCCAGGAACGCGATGGGGAAAGCCACGGGGTCGGTCCCACACACACTGTTCTTCTCTGGCAAATTACTCCAACACACCCCCCGCAGCAGGACAACCTCCCTATGATACCATGTGAGAAAACCCGCCCACCCATATCGCATCTCAAAACCCAGGTGTTGAGATGAAGGGTGGCGGGATACATAAACAAGGAGGAGCAGGCGCTGCAGGCGATGTGGGATTAATCCCAACCACAGGACCGCAGGGATATTCCGCCATAGGGGGCCCACCGGGGTCAACACCCAGACCAGGAACGCGATGGGGAAAGCCACGGGGTCGGTCCCACACACACGTGTTCTGCTGGCAAATTACTCAAACAGCGAGATCCTCCACGATTGTGTTTCCCTCAAAGAAGCAGTGCTCCGCGAAGTGCTGAGCACACTTGGCCAGCCCGTCGGAATCGGGGTTCCCCTTGCCCATGCCTGCCGAGAACGAGAACGCGAACACTGGAAGTAGCGTAAGCAAAGGTAAAAAGTACTGAGGCAATAAAGGCGTGATAGGGGTTGGTGGAGAGGCCTATTTATAGAGGGGGAAATTTGGGGCCAAACCGGCTGGCCTACCCAGCTCGCCTACCCCAACTCGCCTGCCCCAACTCGCCTACCCCAACTCACCGCCTCCAGCTCGCCGATCGCCGCGAACTAACCCTGCACTATGACGAGACGGGATTGATGGGACGTTGATTACAATGCTTTAACATATTAATAATAATGATAAAAAATTGTTATCCAAGTTATTACAGATTCAAACAGCTCAAATCAGAAATAAAAACCCCCGACTCGCGCGAACCAGGGGAGAACAGGGGCGAGTACCGGTAGGCCCATCAGGGGGGCCGTCTCTAGCTACCCCGGTCTCGCGACCCTATCTATGCGGGCGCGGAGCGAGGAGCTCGCGGAGTCGCTTCAAGTTCCGGTGGACGGTCTGTAGACTCTCATCGATCTCATCCAGAAGTATGGAAGAAGACGCCTCCTCAAATGTTGGGCTGAATCCCGCCATGTCTGCGAGCCTTGTACACTCCCGCTACAGCTTGAGGTTGTCCATCTGCACCTCGTAAGCTCCCGCACCAGTTTCTTGAGGACCAGTTGCTCTTGCCTCGACCGTTCAGGGCCCTCCAGCTCGGAATCCAGGAAGGCATCTAAAGTACGTGGAGAAGGGAGAGGCGAGTATCGAATCTGGCCCGCGGACTCGTCGACCTCAGAATCCATGGTGAGGTCTATGCGAACGGTTGCAAGGTTGAGTAAAGGGGGCGAGTATCGCCAAAGCCAAACAGGATTCGGGGAAGTTAAAACCTACCGTGCACGCCCCGCTTCTCCAGGCCGATGAGAGGAGGAAGATTGCCTAGAACCTTGCCACGACAATGTCGGTGAGCCTATAGAGAGAGGAAGGTAAAGCTGGGGGTGGGGATGACCTCAGTACCTCCCCCCGCAGAGGCAGAAGCGAGGGGCTGCTGAGAAGAAAGGCGAGTCGGCGACCTCGGCTTCTGCGAGTCCAGCCCTGTGGTCCCGAAGCTGGGGAGCGAGGCCCGCAGACATGTGTCGAACACCTGGTTCTGCGCGCTGTCGAGAGGGTTCTTGGCCTACGGTACGAAAATCACGTCGTTGTGACCTCGGCTGGTCTAGTCGGCGGAAAGGACGATGACATCCTTATCCTGGGGTTTTGGAGTCGGCTGAGTGTAGGAACTGGCTTCATTATTCAGGGTTGTCTTGAATTCATTGTAGATGGGTTCAACGTCTTTTGGAAGGGGCTTCGCCTTTTTGGCCGAACTGAACTCGGCATGGTCGCGAGGCGGGGCGCTGAGGTCGGCCAGGCCCGCGACGCGAGCTGCAGTCTCCGCCCGGGATCGCGCCACTCACTCCAGGACCTCCTTGGGAAGTGGCATCTTGACGAGGCTAAAAGTAGAGGGAAGGGCAAAGGTCAGCCAGGTATGCAGGCGCAAGTATATATAACCACTGGTGGACCCCACCGGAAGATTCCCTCATAACCTGCCCCACTCGCCGAATCCTGTGGGGTTGGATGGTTCTTTCCAAGCTTGTCCCAACCTCACAAAGAGTGGGGATTATGTACAACCCCGTATCCGGCGAGTGAGGTCAGTCGAGCCCAGCTCAAGCCCTGGGCGAACTAGGTCCTGGGCGGCGAGTTCACTCGACGCCCCCAGCCCGAGCGGCGAGTTCACTTGACACCCCTTCCCTGGCGTCGCGAGCCCAGCTCGCCCTCGCGCCTTCGCGAGCCCAGCCCTCCTCGACGCCCAGTTCAGCTCGCCTAGGCGACCAGAGGGCCGAGTTCGTCGAGCCTAGTTCGACGAACTTCAGGTCATTCGTTGAGGTCGCGGAGGGCGAGTAGGGCATGCCGAGTCTAAGCTCTCCAAAGTGCTGAGTTGAGGCGGCGAGTGCCAGCTCCATCGAGAACTCGTCGCCCATGCCGAGTAGAGGAAGTGGGGGTTATTCACCCTGTGTTGTGTGGGTTTTTTTTTTACCATTTTTCCCATACGGGCCTGCCCATAGCCAGTTAGAACAGCGGAGTCTCGCTGTTGGCAGACCCAGGTGGCATGCACATAGCTGTTCCAAACAGCAGAGGTTGGCTATTTGCAGGTTGTTTTCAGAATCCTATAAATAGGACTCAAGGGGTATCTCAGAAAGGCATGCTTACTTGTGCCCAGTCTTCTAGCGCTTTCTGAGGTACCTTAGCTTCAACACTTGGCTAAGGAGGGGAAGCGCTCTAAGATCTTTCGGGTGTGTGGTGGGACCTCCGTGCTGGAGCCTTGGGTTTATCCCTAGTCCTTCTTCCTTGGTTTTTTGGGCTCGCGGAAGAGAAGTACGTGTGAGATCACCCCTTCCCCAAGGGTGAACTCCTCGAGACCGAATTCTCTGTTTTAACAGATCTTCTGTCATCTGCGCAGCTATCCCAGTTAGAGTCGCAATAGTCCTCGATATTCAGATGTCCATTCTTTCGGAAGATCAATCCATTTTCTAATGCACACTTTAAGTATATAAGAAATCTGATGTACTGCATCCAATTATCTTTCTTTGAGATCGTGCATATAACGAGCTACTACGCTCGCAACAAAAGATATGTTGGGACGAGAGTGCCTCAAATAGATCAAGCGACCTACAGGCATTTGATACCTCTTTTTATCAGTCGACTCTCTTGCCTCAGCATCGAGCTTGGTCTTCTAATCAATAAGAGCAACTGCGGCTCTACACCCCAACATGTCTGTATCTTTGAGCAAATCTAACACATACTTTCGTTGAGATAGAACGATTCCCTCTGTACCGCGAGCGACTTCTATTTCAAGGAAGTATTTTAGCTAGCTCAAGTCCTTCACTTCAAACTCCTTACTCAATCTTACCTTTAGCTGAGTAATTTCCTTCTCGTCGGTGCCCGTAATAATCATATCGTCCACGTACACCGCAAGTATCGTAGTGCGATCTTCATTCTGCTTAAAGAACATGGTATGATCGGCGTTGGTCTGCTAATATCCCATATTAACCATCGCCTTTCTAAACCTATCAAACCAGACTCAAGGGGATCGCTTTAGCCCATACAAGGATTTCTCGAGTCTACACACTTTGTCCACAGTTTGTTTTGTGTCAAATCCCGATGACACTTCCATATATACATCTTCTAACAGATCCCCGTGAAGAAAGACATTCTTTACATCGAGCTAGTGTAGCTTTCATCCCATATTTGCCACAAAGGATATTAGTGTCTGCACCATACTCATTTTAGCGACGGGTGCAAAGGTTTCATCGTAGTCGATGTCATAAGTCTGACTGTAACCCTTTGCTATCAATTGAGCTTTATAGCGCTCAATCTAACCCTATGGGTTTTGTTTCCCCGAGAAAACTCACTTGCACCCAACTTCTTTTTTCCTGGTGACAGTGACACGGGGTTTTAGGACTTGTTCTTTTCTAATGCTCCAAGACCTTCTATCATTGCAGCTTTCCATGGAGGATCCTTCTTAGCAACCTGCCAATACTTAAGAATAGACATAATGTCCAATGATGTAATGAATGCTCCATGCACAAGGATACATGGGAGTATGACATAAATTGGGCAAAATTATGAGGAAAGCCATATCAATCTTGGGGCGGTAAGGTGGAGTCAGAGGTTTTGGGCCGCACGATGTTGATATTTGATGGCGGCGATAGTCGCAAGGATGGATGCGCCAAATAATCATTTGTAGAGCCATTGTGGAGGCGTCGGTGGCGCTGTACTTGTGTGGCATGGCAGCGTTGCACGTGTGCGGGAGAGCAACGTAGGCAAAGGCTGTTTTGGACGGAGTCGGAGCGGCATTGGCCGTGTTTGGCGACTGCCATTTGGGCTTGGGAGAACAAGGACTGTTGAAGCATCAACAACGTTGTCTAACCACGGTTGTTGTCATGCAGTGGTGCAGAGTGCATATCTTGGCCCAAAGAATGGCAGTGTGCAATAGACGCATTTACTCAGGCGAGTATATTGGGTCGCATCTACGGTTAGCGACGGTCAGCTCAAAGAGGCATCTTAGTCTCAAGTGGACTTTTGCGGTGAGTCATCTGAGCCTCAAGCGGGACAACCTACAAACGGGTTGCGGACCGATCTGAGTACGTCGACAACATCGTGTGTCGACGCAGGCAGACAGCTTGCCACAATATTTAAAGATCTTGGAAAATTGCAGAGGTTTCAGAGAATCAGTTTTGAGCGAGTCATTGTATCTTCCTATTAGCTTTATTTTGTGTTAGCTGTAAGATCCATATGGGGATCGAGGGGGGAAAGCCATTGTATTGTGAATATCATTTAGTGAAGGCTTTCCGGATTGAACTCCAATTGTCCCGTGATTTTTATCCTATATTGGGGGTTTTTCACATATACGCTTTTGCGTTTGTGATTATTTTTGTCCTTGCGTATTTCACTGACGAATTTTGTAGGTTGCTCAACTCGTGTCTTCGCGTGCACTCAGGTACATGAGAACGTGTTTTTATCAAAAAGTTGTAATAGAGGTAGGTTCGGTAAAGTCGATTGTATATTTTCGGTATGTGAATATGTGCGGTAGGTGACGACCATTGGTCCGCTCCCTATCCTCTCTAGTCATATTCTTTGAAATAGTCGGCTCTAAGATCAGTGGTCAAAATTGATAGTGGACTGAGTGCAGTAGGATTCAAATTCAGAGATGGTTATAAAGTTGAACGGGACCAACTATCATGAGTGTCAGATGAGGAAAAAAATCTCAGGGCGAGTCCTATACACATTCAGATGTTTTGTATACTGAGTATATGGGGAGAGAAAAGGACAGAGATGATAGATGGTCTAATAGGAGCAAGTTCAGGCTGTGAAAAAATATTGAGTGCTCTCACTGTGTCAAGAAGGGGCAAGTCAAAATGAAGTGTCGTGCTTGGAAGAAATTACAGATACACGAATCAGGGAAGCAAGATGACAGTCTTTGATGATGATCTACTCTCTGCGAGTGACGAGATGATAACTGACCTTGTTCGTAGATATGATTTTGGCTAGTGGACACGGGGGCTTCGACACATGTTTTGAGCGATAAAGCAAAGTTTGCTACTTACACCTTGATAGAATTGATTTCAAGATAACCCAAACACCTAGAGGGGGGGGGGGTGAATAGGTTCTTTTCTTTTTATTACTTAAGGCAGAATAATTATTCAGATCTAAAAATAGAATCTAACTATTCTATAGCAATCACAGCACAGAATCCACAATCACACATATATCACAGATTGCACACAGGTTTATAGTGGTTCCCCAAGGTCTGGGTACATTCATTTTCCCCCTTCACCTATCTAGCAGTGTGCTAGATTCGGCCTAACTTCTTCCTTCTTCTCAGATCCACAGATCTTACAGCTAAGAACCCTGAAAGGTTCCTACAACTCAGAACCCTATAAGGTTCCTATAACTCAGAGTGTAACCACACTCCTACAGCTCAGGCTAACAGCCCTACCCCAGCCTTCCCACAAGGCCTACAACTCAGAGAAAAATTTCTCCTACACTCAGGCTCAAAATCCCTACCACTCAGAGATTTATATCTCCTACACTCAGCCTTTATAATATAGGCTTACAACTCAGATCTATAAAAAGATCCTACAAAATTTGATAAGTGTTTAGATGGACTCTTACCCTTGTTGAGAGAGAAGGGATAAAAGGTTTCTTGATCAGCTTCTTGATAAAACTGATGACTGAAATCAACCTGTTCTTAGCTTTCATCAAAGCTTCTTGAATCTGAACTCAGTAGGGTTGATCTCCTTTGAAGTTGACTGGCTGCCAGTTTACTTCTTAGAATCCAGAAATAGGTCTGAATCCTTCTTAGCAGATTAGTTCAAGATCTGCTTCTTAAGAGACTTGTAAATGTCTCTTTCTTTACTTCAACAATTGGAGATCTCTCTCACTCTCCAGAACTTTTGAAGTTTCTTCAGAATTCTTGCTTGAATTCTTCTTAGATCTTCTCACGAAAATCTTCTTCAGTGTGACGTGCACTTTCTTGATCAATGATCAATACTTCAATAGTTGTTCTTGTTGTTGTTATTGTTGTTCATCTTTTCACCTTTTGATTTGACAGAATCCATCTATATATATAGACTTCATCCATGGTAACCGGTTGATCCGGTTTCTAACCAATTTCTGACAAGTCTGACAGCTTCAGTAAACTTGTTGAAATACACAACTGTCAAGTCTCCAGTCAGTTCTTGAACCTTTGTCTTTGTCAGCAAAGCGTCGAGACTGATTGTCATTATGTGTCGACACAAGTAGATTAAGTGTCAACACAAGCTTTGGTGATGTCGACATAACTCCTTTGGTGTCGACACTGCTTCTTGACACTGCATCTGTAGAATGTGTCGACACTGCCTCTTTGTGTCGACATAGACACTCCTTCACTTCACAGCAACCAACATTGTTGAAACT
The DNA here is from genome assembly GCA_039513925.1 of Platanthera zijinensis. NCBI lineage: Eukaryota > Viridiplantae > Streptophyta > Magnoliopsida > Asparagales > Orchidaceae > Platanthera > Platanthera zijinensis. Next base: position 20,918,838 of record CM077090.1, read on the forward strand.
CTGCTGTGTGTCGACACAAGTTCTGTGTGTCAACACAGTTGATGTAGTCTCAAAATTTGTGTGTCGACACTACCTCCAGGTGTCGACACAGTTGATGTCGACTAATACTTCAGTGTGTCGACACTGCCTCCCGGTGTCGACACAGTCGATGTCGACTAATACTTCTATGTGTCGACACTGCCTCCCGGTGTCGACACAGTTGATGTCGACTAATAAATTCCGTGTGTCGATACAGTTGCTTCAGGTGTCGATACAATTTTTCCAAGTGTCGACTCAGACTTCCTTAAGTGTCGACACATGGACTTAGAAACTTTTTCTGCATTTTAGCCAATACTTAACCTGCACATTTAAACTCAAAATAACATCAAATACATCTTGATGTATATCATTGAGCTAAGTGAGGCTTCTCCAAATCAGGTATACATTTTCTAATGTACCCAACACACCTTACATGATTTTGGAGTGTTGAGGATGAGTAACATGAGAGTTTGTAGAGCCATCAACGTTGGTGATGTGCACCCGAAGACGAGCACAAATTCTATTTTAGTTCTCAAAGACGTTCGTCATGTACTTGACATTCAATTTAGTTAATTGTTTGTTGGATGATTGAATGCAGTTGGTTATGCTAATAGATTTGGTGGCGGACAATGGAGAGTGACTAAAGGTTTCTTAGTCATAAGCCGTGATAACATGATGTCTAACCTTTATTGTTTATAGGCAAGAGCTACAGGTGCGGGGGAGCACAAGGTCAGAGGTGACAGAGCCACAGGTGTGTGGCGCGAGCAACATAGACTATTCGTTGGTAAGAAATACTACACGCAAGTGAGACATCATGTCTCAAAGTCGACGTTGATAGGACGGGAGATCAGTTCTCATATCGTTGTTGGCCAGCGACGTCGGATGATTTTTGATTATCGCGATCCTACATCGAGTTCGGCAATTTGCGCAGGAGAGATGCATAGTTACAGTGATGATTCTCGCGGGGAGTTCGCCAATTTGGCTAGCTATCCCTCTTAGTCGGGAAGGGGGGAGAATTGTTAGGTTCAGGTTACCTCCTAGTTGGACAAAACCCGCAGTGATGGATGTCAAGAGGTCCATAATGTGGCAGATCGAGTCGTGATGGGATCTTGACGCGATCCGACGTAAGATCAAAGAGATAATACAGTATTACGACTCAAATTTATATTTTTTATATTGTATCAATGCCTGACATGGCTGCAGCACTTCAGGCGAAGACGTCTACGTTCCTCTGGACGCACTTCAGGACCCTTTCCCGGTCTTCCCGGCTCAGACCTCTGTTGATCTTCACCTTCTCCTCTCTCTCATCTTGGGCAAGGACCTCCTTCTCCACTACCTCCTCTGCTGCCTCCAACCTAGATTGCTCACTCTGCTCACTTTCCATCCTCCTTCCCTGAGCGAGGACCTCCTCCTCTTCCCTTTCCTCATCTATCTCCATCACTTCCTCCATCCCCACCCGATCCACTATCTCCTCTGCCTTAGCCTCTTCAACCACGTCCTCCTTCCTTGTCTGCTCCTCTATTACCTTCCCCACCTCCTCAACTTCCGCCATCCAGGAGATGGTATTGATGGATGTGACATAACATTGCTTCGCCACCCTCGGATCTCCCCGGATCCGAACTTGGACTCCTCCACTATTGAACTTCAGGCACTGGTGGAATGATGAAGGGACGCAGCAGAAAGCGCTGATTAGGGGACACCCAAAGATGGCATTGTAACTGCTTGGTGCATCAATAATGATAAACCTGTAGTTCCTCGACGTCCCCCCATTGTCACATGTAGTCCAACTCTACCCTCTACCTCCTTCCTTTCTCTGAAAAACCCAAATAGCGGACTATCCGAAGCCAACACCCTTCACGCTTCCACCTTCATCTCATTAAAAGTCTTTTTGAAGATGATGTTCACCGAACTTCAGTTGTCGACTAGGATCCGAGACACCGTGAAGTTTTCTATAGCCGTCTGAATCACCAAGGCGTCACCGAACGGGTCCTCATAGTCTGACATGTCTTTTGATGAGAAAGTAATCTTCTCTTCCGGGGGCGAGATCTAGGAGGTCGAAGCGACGCTCCTTCTGAACATCGTTTGGAAGCTCCCCTTACGAGAAAAATAAATCTATCCCATTTCAATGCAACAACCCACCCATGTGAACAAAGAGCAAAGAAAAAAGAGCAAAAGTTAAACCTCTACCTCCAACTACCCACATGAGGATTAAAAATGACAACCTCGTTATAAATTAAAGTGAGACTTTGAACTTTTAAGCTTTATTTTAAAATAAAAAGGTGACCATCTCTCCTGTTAAGAGTCGTGGATTGCTCTCCCTCTCCCGCGAAAGCAAAGCAGCCGCCTATTTCTTCTCCAAAAAGGTGTCGACAAGGTTTACCTCTCATACCAGTACACCCCTTTTTTCTCTCTTTCACGTCCGGGTGGGGTTTTCTCGCAGGCGTTCTTGGGGCACGGCGAAAGGCCGGAGCAAATTGTGGCAGTGAGGTGGAGCCGGAGGTTTTGGGCCGCACTGTGTTGTGATTTGACAACGACGATAGTCGCAAGGGCACATACACCAAATAATCTTTTGTAGAGCCGCTGCGGAGGTGGTAGTGGCGCCGTATTTGTGCGGCGTGGCAGCGTTGCACGCAGGGGCGGATCTAGAGGGGGGGCCCGAGGGACACCGGCACCCCCATTATTTTTCAAAATGCTTAGTGTATTTAGATTCCTCTCGTCAAGACAATGAATTTTGACTATTTATACGTCAAAAACGGTTGTCAGATGAGGGAGAAACAACTCCGATAAGATAAAAATGTTCAAATTTTTTTTGAAGGAAGTTGATGGTTGACCCCTCATGTTAAAATTTTAGAACTCAATGACACATTTTAAAAAAAAATTGTGCACCCCCATTATTAATTTTCGGGATCCGCCACTGGTTGCACGTGCGTAGGGGAGCGGCGTTGGCGGAGGCCATTTTGGGCGGATCCGGAGCGGTGTTAGCGGTGTTAGAGGTGTTTGGCGACTGTCATTTGGGCTCGGGAGAGCAAGGACTGTTGAAACATCAACAATGTTGTCAAACCACAGTCATGGTCGTGCAGCGATGCAGAGTGCACATCTTGGTGCAAAGAACGACGGTGTGCAACCGTCGCATTTACTCGGGCGACTATATTGAGTCGCATTTGCGGCTAGCGGCGGTCAGCACGAGGAGCCATCTTAGCCTCAAGTGGACATTGACGGCGAGACATCTGAGCCTCGAGCGGGGCACCCTACTGACGCGTTGCGGATTGATTGGAGTACGCCAGCGACGTCGTGTGTCGACACATGCAGACAACTTGACACAATATTGAAAGATATTGGAAGACTGCAGAAGTTTCAGAGAACCAGTTTGGAACGAGTCACCCTGACTCGAATTTGGTCATCTTTGTCGGTATATTTGTATCTTCCTGTTGTCTTTATTTTGCGTTAGCTGTAAGATCCACATGGGAATATCAGGAGGAAATGAATTGCATTGTGAATATCATTTAGTGAAGACTTTTCGGATTGGACTCTGATCGTCCTGTGTTTTTTATCTTATTTTGAGGGTTTTCCATGTATACGCCTTTGTTTTTGTGATTATTTTTATTCTTGCATATTTCGCCGACGACCTTTGCAGGTAGCTCAGCTCGTGTCCCTGCGTGCATTCAGGTCCGTGAGAACGTGTTTTTTTCAACACCTATAATAGCATATCAATGGATAATAGGGTATTGACTGAAGTTGAGCATGTTTGCATTAAGGACACAAGTCTGTCAGTTGCGGAATAAGCAAATCATAATAGTGAAGATCCACCGCAACAACTGTGATCATTATGACATATCGAGAGATGGATCCGGATCCTCTCCATTTCACCTGAGTAGTATCTCGATATATTTTCACAGGTACGATGAGTTATTGTTTTAATTTACGCTCATTTAAATTTCGAGACGGAATTTTTTTAATGTGAAGCGAGTTATAATGCCTTGATTTCATCTCTTATATGAACTCATGGCAAACAATCATAATTTTTTTTCGTATATTTCATTTTTTTAAATTTTGTCAATTGATAAAATTTTATACCGCGACTTTATAATCTCATGGATATAAGTATAGAGTAATTATACAGAGAGAACTAGTTCTCTGAATCTTATATAGAAAACCAGTAAATTGACCCCCAAATGTTTGTTTTTTCAAAAAGTGATCAACATAAAAGTTGTAGATCTCATCGAAATCTACAACTTTCATGTTGATCACTTTTTGAAAAAACACTGTTTAGACCCCCGATTTGAGCCCCGAAAAAAGTCAACACGAACATATATATATTCGTGTTGACTTTTTTCGGGGCTCAAATAGGGGGTCTAAACAGTGTTTTTTCAAAAAGTGATCAACATGAAAGTTGTAGATTTCGATGAGATCTACAACTTTCATGTTGATCACTTTTTGAAAAAACAAACATTTGGGGGTCAATTTGCTGGTTTTCTATATAAGATTCAGAGAACTGATTCTCTCTGTATAATTACTCCATAAGTATATAACATTTTATTGATTATAATAGTAAAAATTTGTATGCACATTTATTTGTAATTTCTCCAATCATCCAAACCGTACTCCTTAGGCGGAAAAGATCGCCGCCTCGAATCTGGGGGGGGGAGTAAAGTGCATCCCTGCATTTTACGGTAAAAGCTCTGTTTGGGATACCGGTGTCGTTTTAAAACGGAAAAGTTTAAAAGGGAGATGTTAAACTGTATTTTTAAAACTGTGGTTTTAAAACTAATATTTTGTTTGGATAACCTTCGTTTCAGTGTCTGTTTAAATTGTTTTCAAAATTATCTTCGCATGAATTTTATTTATTTCCCACCAATTTTTTTATGAATTTTTAAAAATAAAATTAAGTATTATATTTGTGTTTTTTTTTTTTACAAATTTATAGATATAATTATATATTTTATAGGAATTAAATTGATTAAATAAAATTAAATTAAATTTTAAAATATTTCAAACGGCCGTTTTGAAAGGGAGAATGGAGGTCTCCATAACCTTTTCAAAACGGAGGAAAAACTTTCCTCCGGCCCGTTTAGAACGGGATGGAGTTAAAACGGGCTCTCAAACATAGCCAAAGTGCGGGTATCCAATAACTCGCGTGAATACTCACACACATCTCAAAACAAATGCATCTCATCTCGCTTTGAAATGAGCGCGAACATCCAAGGCAGACCGTTGATAAAATGCACTTTGCACTTCATCTCAGCCGATTACCGCCGCCTCTGGTCAAAACTTTTAAAAGAATACTAGCATCTTCGCACGGCCTGCCGGCCGTGCTCGATGCTCCCGGTTGCCTTGGGTGCTCACGGGCTTCGCCCGTTCGCACTCAAGGAGGGTTTGTCGGTTTGTGTTCGATGTTCTCGGGCGGTCTTCGGCCGCCTCCACCCGAGTGCCGCTCCGCAAAAAATTGTGTGGAGATGCATATATCGTTGTAATTTATCATAAAGACAAAATTATATTTACCTATTGCAATTCCAACTTTGGTCTCAAATTTACAGTCAACTGATTTGATAAAAAATAAATTGTTATGCCTTTTTTTGCAGCGATCGATATGGACCTGCATGTAATTCAAGCAGTTAGATTTGGAGGGGGCAAGACGATTGGACATATGAAAATGTTATACTTACTATGGTTGTGGTTGGTAGTTGAGTTTTGCGAAGATTTCCTTGTACACCACATTTTTAGTGTAAACTCCCTCACAACCCTATATTGTCCCCCTTCTTACCAAGATTTTAGTTTTTTGCTCGGAAACCCCACGCGAGAAAGCCACATATAATTGCCCATGACTGAAGACATTTTGTGAAAGGTAAATTCCTATATTTTCAATTGTTTGTCCTTGAGATTTTTTTATGGTAAGAGCAAAGCAAAGACGGACAGGGAACTGTTTTCGAGTTAGCACAAATGGCATGTTTACATCCTCAGAAGTCTGTAAAGGTATGCGGGGTAAGAAGACTCTCTGACAATTGTGCTGTCCTGTTAGAATTTTTGTTTCAATGATGTTTCTTCCAAATCGACGACAAAGTAGTCTCGTACCATTACAAAGTCCTATATTTGGATCAATATTTCTCAACAAAATTATTGGTGATCCTACTTTCAGCGTAAGCTTGTGGGGCGGCAAACTTCCAGGAGTCAGACTGTTCAAGAACTCAGGTAGGTATAAATTTCTCGTGTCATCAAGCACGGAGTCAAATGAGTAGTATGTATGTTCTTCTCCGGGGAAAAGAGCAAGGGTCATATCGTTCAACTTATGTACGTCCTCATTCAAAGGGGTTATAATAGCCCGACATTTCATGTACTCCACATTATCAAAATTCTTCTCAAGTCTCTGAAAACAAAGTTTACCAAAGTAGAGACCGAATTCTCTCCATCCCACGGAATAATCATAGAATCTGGAATTCTGATCATGTCATCGTCTAGTGTCGGTTCAGTGCCATCACCAACTCGAAGAACAAATTTGCTGAAATAAATATCACTGGCTGACCTCATATTGCTTGATAAGCGTAGCACACGAACGTTATCCCACAGATGTGACTGACTAATGCTCGAATTTATAATTTCAGTTCTTGCTCCATTTACGACAACTGGAGTTAATTGTCGGAAGTCACCTCCCAGTATTACCACCTTCCCACCAAATGGTCTATGAATGTCAAGCATGTCCTGAAATGTACGATCAACTGTTTCGAAGGCACGTCTATTAGTCATAGGCGTCTCGTCCCATATTATTGCAGACGCTTGATGTATAAGCTTACGCAAATCGTATTGCTTACCAAATTTACACATTGTTGAAGCATCCAATTGTATTGGAATTTTAAATTTTGAATGAGTAGTCCGGCCACCAGGTAGTAAAGTCGCAGCAATCCCGGATGAGGCTGTTGCCAAAACAATGCAACCGTTGCTTCTAAATTTTGCAAGGATTGCCCGATAAAGGAAAGTCTTTCCTGTCCCCCCCCCCCCGGTCCGTCAACAAAGAAGGTAACACTGCATTTTTTTAATAGCCTCACTTATCGCGTTGAATGCGTTTAATTGGTCATTGTTTAGTGACTCAATAGCGAGGAGATCTTCATGTGGAGTTAGTATCGCTAATTCATGTTGTAGGATGGTAGAGGAATTTTGTAAATCTTCGAAATCAGCACTGATTGCAGGTAAATCAAACTCTTGTAGAGTGCGTTTGTGCTCATTGAGAATTCCTGCTATATTGTATAGTACCTTATTTTTTATGTAATCTGGATTGCTTGTCGATGCAAAATCTTCGACCATGCTAATGTAATTTTCTTCCCATAGTGATCGTACTGCTATAGGATTAGAGTACATAAGAATAGTTGCAAATAATCTTCTAAGAGCAGAAGGCATGCGAAATAGTCTAGCCTCCGCTTAGCATTCACGAATACTATTATCTTGTTCAAGCAACCCGTAAGCCTCTGCCGACTGTTTGAAAGTGTTGTGTTGGACATTGTTAAAAGTTAGAAGATCATCGAAAGATTTCGGGCCTGGTACGTGTGTTAGAAGAAGGCGAAGGAAAAATCGCTCTCTTTCATTTGGTGAAACGACATAGAGCCTATCCACAACCTTTTGATTGGTTGACCTTTTCTTCCACTTTCGCTCGGGCTTTAGCAACCTGTAGTACTTAGGAAATTCCTTGTATAGGTATTTGTGCTCTTCCAGACCATTCATGTAAACTTGAAAGAATTCAGTCAGCATAGTTTGAGAGTTACGGTCATTGGCCAATATCGACGTTATGTTTTCATCTTTACAAAATAACACCTGATGCTTGTTTGGTAAGTGCACTTGCAGCCTTTCTACGGATGGATAAATTCGATTCATAGAGAATTTAAATATTTTCCACAACGATTCTGGTGCGCATAGCCATCTTCCTTCGACATACTTGTTGACCTCGTCATAGTTCGGCGCTGAACGAATCTCGAACGCTATGTGATCTGGGCCTTTGTAAACATATTTGTACAGGTATTTGATGCTTTTGATGCTACAACAAACTTCGACATTTAAATGACAGTTGTATTTTAGTAGTAACCATGAGTTATAAGGGACAACCCATCCATTATCAACAAAGGCTTCTTCATGTCTGTCTATTCTAACTGATCTGTTATCATTGCGGCGTCGGTACTGAGGGTAAGAGTCAAGACCTTGCACTGTTGTAGCAGCATAGGGTTTAGGATATCCCTTCCTGCATCGTGAATCACGCATGCATGGAGCATTTGTTTTGTAGGCCCCGCAAGGGCCATGGATCATATGTCGTAGCACAACCGCATATAAAGCAGACTCTGATTGTTGGTCTGGGAGTTCCGCTCGAACAATTGTGTCGTAATCATCTGGTGAGTTTAATTTGTCAGTCGTATCAAAAATAACTAACATGTGACAGTGTGACAGTCCACGCTTCTGGAACTCAATTACATGAACGTGTGCAATAACCAAGTCTAGAACACCATTGTGAAAAATATCTTCTTTAAGCTCCTCATATTTTGCTCGAAATATTCTTGTCAACAAATCTGGACGATCATGCGGAGCCTGTCTAGGTAGAAGCTCTGAGGTGATTTATTCCCAAGATGGATTGCAGGTCATTGTTATAAATAAATCTGGTCTTCCATAATGTTGAACAATAGACATTGCTTCTTGATATCGCTGATACATATCTCTTGGGCTCCCAATGAAAGTGGAGGGTAAGATGGTTTTTCGCCCAATATTTTTTGAAAGAAGAGTGACTGTTTTTATTTGTTTTCGATGTAATTAAGTTAGCAAAGAAAATCCATAGATTTGTAGACAAACCTCCACTTATTTCGCCAGCATTGAAACAATCTTGTAGCCCTTCGTATAGTTCAGCACGAATGTATTTTTGGTGATGTCGAATCCAATTCAACTTATGAGTTTCGATTTTAGCGTAGTTATCTACTACATATTGCTGGAGTAGACGACCACCAAGTAGAAGCAATGATGGCGAATGCTGACGTATCTTGATGTAAAGAGAACAAAATAAAATTGAATTTAATTGTTTGAAGATAAGAGATATTTGAAAAAAAAATTTGTTCTAATACATGTAATAAGTAGTAGTAGTCACAGCAAGAAACCTTTCTTCCTTGTGTTGTGTTTAGATTGCATGACCACCCATATGTACCATGCGGCAATAGCAATGGATACTGCAGCGGATCATAATACCCAGAGTAGTCTTTGACATTGAGTAATTGACCTTCGGTCGTCTGCACAATTATGTCTCTATGATTTGAACCCATGAAATCGTCTGCACCGACCAATACAACAGCGACCTGTGATGCCGTAGGTAGAGTGTACTGACGATCTGCCGCTGGACGTTCACGTGTAAGTAACCTGCAATCTAGAATATCAGGCCTCTGTGCAAGTTGTCTCAGTGTTTGGACGAAAGGATTGTATCTGTTTAGTATGTGCTTAATTTTGCCGAGCATTTCAGTTTGTACTGTTGCACTTCACCTCAGCCGATTACCGCCGCCTCTGGTCAAAACTTTTAAAAGAATATTTTCAATTTCCAATTTCCATCGCTTTTTTGCCCTCCACTCAAAAATGAAGAAGCGCTGATTTGTAAATTCCTCCCCAGTCCTCACCGGTGAACCAGGAAGAAGCTGATAATAAGCAGAGCCAACAATGCTCGCGTCTTCCTCACCATCCCCTCCGCCCCTCCTCCACCCGCCATCTCAATCCCCCGTCTGCCCGCCCCCATCACTCCTCCTTCGCCGGCCACACCAACGCCGGATTCTTCTTCTCGGCGTCGTCTCTTCGTCCATTTCTCTCCTCCTCCGCCACATCCCCGCCGCTGCAGCCCGCGGCCTCTTCCAGATGCCCCCATCCCGCCTCAGCAATCGCTACTTCCTCGTCCGCGCCGGGGAGTCGGTTTACGAGGGCACGGGCGTTCTCAACACCAACCCCGTGTCGAAGACCTCCGTCGACAATGGCCTCTCGCCGGAGGGAGCGAAGCAGGCGGTCCGTGCAGCAGCTGAGCTCCAGCGAATGGGAGCTTGCAGTGGGAGCTGCTGGATCTGGCCCTCCATCACTCAAAGATCGTATGAGGCCGCCGAGATCATCGCTTCCATTAATGGAATCGATCGCAGGTGCCATTCTCGACATGCGTAATCGCCGAGAATCGTTGTGTTTGGGATTTACTTATCGTTATCACTACACGCCCTGCTGAAATACCCGTCTCATAATTTGGAGAAGTGCCCCTTTAAGTGCCTTAAAAAATTCTCACTTAAATTTTGCTTCATTAGTTAAGTTGTTTATCTAGCTGTGTTTATTTGTGCAAATTAAATTAGGACTTGATAGCAAGTTCATTGAAATTAAGGCTTCGTTTGGTGCGGCGGCGGCGGTCGTGAACGCGGTGGTCATGAACCGTCGTTCGTGAATGCGGGACCTCACATAAGAAAAATTCATGCATTTTATGCTCAAAACTAGTTTATTTTATTGGCAGCGGTCATAACCTTTGTCTTGTACTCTGGCCAAACATACATTCTATGATAATGGCGTTTTTGATCAAACTCATCAGAACAAATAAGTCGTGCTCCGTTTGGGGGGACTTATTTTCACCGGTCAAGCGGTTACGACCGCATGAATCGGACCTTGACCGGTGAAAATAAGTCCTCCCAAACGGAACCTAAATCTTAGGATCTAGAATTAGATCATTGATTTTTGTTTTTGAGATGCAAACATTCTCTTTGGTTCATTCATTACACTCTATATTTTCATCTGTTTCACCCTTTGTACTTATAAAGAGAAAGGGAGAAGCTGCTCACTGAGGGATGTGGGACTAAAAAATCATTTGTCTTCTTGACATTGGACTGCTTGAACTTGGATGGGTTTGTTGCATTTAGATGGTGTATGGACCAATGTTCTCGAACTTACACGACAACATCTAGATTAACATTCCTAAATGCTGATGATCGAAAGAAATATTATTTGGACATACATGATCACTTGTGTAGTTGTGTGAAGGTAACCACTATAGATCAGTAATCATGAGGTGACGATCAACAAATACTCGAGTGATCTATTGAATAGAGTTCACTGAAACTGTTTAGTCGCAAGTCACCTATTCGTGAATGCACATTGACACCCTCAAAAGCTACAAACAGTTGAACAATCACCAATGATTCAAAAAACCGTCATCAGAAGGCGGAGAACCATCGTGATCTTGATCTCTATAAAACTGTTAGGTGGTTCACTTTTTCGGCTACTGCTCTTGCAAAACTGACAAACATTTACTTATTCGCAATCTTATAAATAAATACCGGTAACAACAACAGGTTAGAGATCAAAAATCAAAGCCAAAAGAAGTCCCGCTCCTATAGATTTCGAAACGAACCATCCTCTGTGACGGCGCGCCACGACCGCCACGTGTATATTCCCGCAGGAGGCGATGATCCGCTGTCCAGACAGACGATCAGAGCCTGTGGTTGCGTCCAGATGATTGTTCTGAGTCAAATTCATATTTTTCTTTTATTTTTTGAGTTGTATTTAGTGTCCGATTGGTCAAAACATTATACACTGTCCGATTTGGGTAGTTATTTTGCAGTTTTAATTCAGGATTCTATAAATAGGCAAGCCGCCGGTTTGGAGGGGCATTAAAGGTTTCATGGAATTGCCTGGAACCGCTCGGTCCGCTTGGTTCTGGTGAGACGCCGAAATTTTCCCTTCTCCCAGGTGCGTCTCTGGGGTCCTCTCCGCATCCCGACGCCTTCCACCTGCTACCCAGCCACCGCTCCACCCCACCTCCACCTTCCTCCCCTCTGTTCAGTCCCACAAGCCCTAAACCCCGACCTCCCTTTTCCCGATGAACCCCCGCCGCCAACCAACCTTCCCGCCTGCTGTTTTCACACACACCACCCCATTCCCACCTCATTCCCCTCTTTCCCGTCCTGTCCTTACTGTTTCAACATATACTCCCTCCTTCCACCATGCCCGTTAATTTTCACAGCCTTAATCTCCTATTCCAGCCACCCTAGAGATCATCCAAATCCTCTCCTCAGTCCTGAAATTTATTCTTGCACCCTTCCACTCTGTGGCAGCCTTAGATGCTCCCCAACGACGTTTATCGCCTTCATCGACACGTGCAAACTGTGTTAAAATCTTCTCCTTTATGGTTGTTTTTTTTTCGGCAACTCTAATTGTGGTGGATTATGTTTTATTGTGTTATTAGATCGTCTGTTGTACCATTTGCGGGGTTTATTGGTCTTCAGATTACCAATAAGGCTCTCTATCTCGAGGGCATCGATGACATGAGATTTAGCTATGACAGTTATATTTGGCTAGAAACGCGGAGGGAGGGAACATAGGATCTTCCTTACTAAGTCTCCATTTGAGTATGTCTTCCTGAGAGATCTCGAGACATTGACAATCTTCATGAACCGAGTGTACATATTGTCCACCTCCTCATTCATCTCCATTCGTAACTGTTCATATTCAGATTCAGGTCAGAATAACTTCAAATCCTTTACCTGTGATGTACCTTGTTACATAGTGATAAGGATTATCGTCAGTCCATGTTAAGTCACAATCACTCCGACGATAGGACCGTTAGTTCACAGACGTACATGACACCCACTGAGTTTCAACGTTTGGTTCTCGACCGATTTGATAGGATGGGAGCTCAATTCAAAACTCTTAGAGGTGATATTGCATGGGTTAGCAAGCAGGTAGATCAGTTAGAGACACCTAGAGGTCGAGCGACTCCTCCCCCTGATGAGGAGCCCTACGAGGGTCTACGAGATGCCACACCTCCTCCGAAGAGGCGTGGTAGAGACATCCCTCGTCAAGAACCCCCTTACTAAGTCTCCATTTGTGTATGTCTTCCTGCGGAGGGAGGGAACATAGGATCTTCCTTACTAAGTCTCAATTTGAGTATGTCTTCCTGAGAGATCTCGAGACATTGACAATCTTCATGAAGCAAGTGTACATATTGTCCACCTCCTCATTCATCTCCATTCGTAACTGTTCATATTCAGATTCAGGTCAGAATAACTTCAAATCCTTTACCTTTGATGTACCTTCATGTGTTACATAGTGATAAGGATTATGGTCAGTCCATGTTAAGTCACAATCACACCGACGATAGGACCGTTAGTTCACTGACGTACATGACATCCGCTGAGTTTCAACGTTTGGTTTTTGACCGATTTGATAGGATGAGAGCCAAATTCAAAACTCTTAGAGGTGATATTGCGAGGGTTAGCAAGCAGGTAGATCAGTTAGAGACACCTAGAGGTCGAGTGACTCCTCCCCCTGATGAGGAGCCCTACGAGGGTCTACGAGATGCCACACCTCCTCCGGAGAGGCGTGGTAGAGACATCCCTCGTCAAGAACCCCCCCTTTGCAAGAGGGAATTATCGTCGTGGATGCGAGTATAGGCGAGATCCAGAGAGGGATCACCGTCTTCCTGATGAGCCTCATCCTCCCCCACCTCGTCGTAGAGATCGAGCACAATACGATTATGATTATGAGGATGATTATGGTGACTACCGTGAGCCGCGCCATGAGATGGCTCTTGAGGAGGATGACATTACCTAGAGTATTCGCATTGATGCACCTTCCTTTGACGGTCATCTAGACCCGAAGGTATTTAGTGATTGACTTATGAACATGGATTACTATTGATGCATCCATCGCCGCATCCAAGGACGCGTGATATCATCATATGCCAGTTTTTATTTATTTATTTATTATTGTTGTTATTTTATTTTTTATCAATGTCCCTATGCACTTATGCTATTTTGGATTCTGTCTCAAAGGTTTGACCAGCTGATGAGACCCTAAATAAATGGTCCGGTAAATTGATTAGCTAGGGAGAGAAGGGGCAAGCTTAAATTAATTAAGTTAGCATAAAACCAAATAAATCATAAAATCAAAAATTGAAGAAATTAAATAATTCACTGTAAGAAAATTTATTAAGGAATTAAGTTAGGAAACGAATTTCTATCAAAACAATTTCATGCTATATCAGACTTTGGGAAATATTATGAAAAAATGAAAAGTTTCTCTCCTTTAAAAGCTCCAGCTTGCCAGAGAACAAGATCAGCCAGGGAATAAACAGGGAAGACTAACTCGTTCTTCCACTGTTTGCCCGACACCCTAGCCTCAACTCCCCGTAACCCCAAGCCGCCTCCTCCGTTCAGCGCAGAAATCCAGCACCGACGTCTCCAGTGAACGGCCATGCGCCCACGTCCACGTTGACAGCGGTGCCAATCGCGGACGCTCCCTTCCGCCGAATCAGTCCCGTCCAAAGTAGAGGAGCGACTCTGGGGCCTGTTGTCGACTGCGACTTCCTTTTCCGGTAGGTTTTTCCCTTTTCGTCAACAACAGACAACGCTCACGGACTCGTCGTCGACTCGGAATCTTATTTCTGGCGAGCCCCTGCGTCGGCCCTTACATCCGCAACCAAATAATTTTTCTGCCGTCGACTTCGAAGTTTTCCTCCGGCAGAACCCCTACTCCGGTTTCCTGATACTTCCTCCCGCCGACTCTACTGTGCCGTGTAACTATCTTGGAGTGGAATCAATCCTGCAGTAGTTTGCGTATGCGTGGGTAACTCCGTCCTCTCTTGCTTGATTATTGTGTACTTTTATGCAACACATTTAATTAATTTAAGCTTGCCTCGAACTTTAACGCTAGTTAATTTTACCGCTTATCCATAAACCATTGCTTGTGATGTTTGCCTGTGGATGTACGGTCCTCGCGTTGATTTTAACTCATTAGATTCTTGAGTAATTGTCTTGAATCATGGTTAACTGCTTGTGACAGGCTATCGGTAAGAGCAGTTTAATCGCGAAAACCTCGAATTGGCCCGCTCGACCTCTTTCTCAAATTTAAAAATCAACGTTCTTTTCGAAATCCAAAATTTATTTTATAACAAAACAAATTATTTTGCTTAAGAAAGTATTTTAATTTGAAACCCTAATTTTGAGTCTACATTAACTATTTTGACTGGTTTGAGATGAGCGACGAGAGGCGAGTGCGATTGCCAAAATGAAGTTGATCGGATAGACAATAATTTATTGGTCTTGTATGGAGAGATCTCTCGAGCGGGATGACTACTACCCCATCACCCGATGGGATGAAATGAAGCAGCGCTTACAAGATAAATACCTCCCCACTTCGTATCAAAATCAACTGTTAGATCATCTTTACGCGCTACGTTAGGGGACTCTCTCCGTTGCAGATTATATGTCCCGTTTTGATGAGCTAATAGTTCACAGTGATATTATGGAGGAGTCTGTCGCCACTGCATCACGCTTTCGTGCGGAACTTAGAGTGGACATCCAGGGGAAACTAATTTCCCATAGTATGGAGACGGTTGAACAGGTCTTTCAGCTCGCGCTAGAATACGAGCAATATTTACGTACTGCTGGCCCGAGGCAGGTCACCACTCGAGCTGATGTTAGTAGACCCCCTCCTGCCACGACTACTGACAACCCTCGCGCAGACGCGATGAGAAAAGCTATTGTACCTGGAGGCCCCAAGCTTGGGGGCGTCCAATGTTATTGGTGTTCTGGTAGAGGATATTTTACAGCGCAATGTCTGACTAGGAATTTACTGATTGAGGATTCTGACGAGCCCTGCGCCGAGGCTGAGGACACCGCCATTGAGGAGATTACTGTCGTCGTAGAAGACGGATGGGAGAGCAATGCTGAGAGATCACTAGAGGTTGGAGTCCTCTACCGCATCGTCCACACCCCACATGCCGAGGAGGATTGGCGCCGCACCACTATTTTATTCACGTATTTCCCGAGCGCAGGTGGCCCCTGCAAGCTCGCTATTGATAGTGGGAACTGCGTAAACATAATTGCTAAGAAAGGGTTGGAGAGGATGCAACTTACGATTGAACCACCTCCGCATCCTTACCTTGTCTTATGGGTGGACAAGTCCACCATTCATGTCACACAACGGTGTCTGATACCACTCCATTTAGCGACCACGGAGGACCAGGTGTGGTGCGATGCTATTCTTATGGATGTCGCCCATGTTCTGTCGGGAGACCCTGGTTATATGATCGTGACGTCACGTGCTATGGTCAGTCCAACACGTGCATGTTCTTTGACAAGGGTCAAAAGATTACCCTTACTCCGACCCAGCCCAGGGATCCTTCCAAGGGCAAGGTTGATTCGTCAGTTAGTGCTGGGCCATCAAGACCCCTACATGTCTTGAGAAAGGGTGATTTTCTGAGAGAGAGCCTATAGATAGGGGTCATGCTTATCGTAGCGGCCATGATGACAACCGAGATCCCTAGTGAGACCGAGATTACTGACCCGAATGTTTGGCAGATGATGGATGATTTTATAGATATTATGTCCGAGGAGCTCCCAGACGAGCTTCCCCCACTGAGGGACATCCAGCTTGCGATTAATCTAATTCCAGGGGCATCTTTGCCCAATCTCCCACATTATTGCTTAAATCCGACTGAGCATGCCGAGCTAAAGCGGCAAGTTGATGATCTTCTGCGAAAGAAGTTCATACGTGAGAGTTTGAGTTCTTGCACCGTACCAGCCCTTCTGACCCCAAAAAAAGACGGCAGCTGGCGTATGTGCATTGATAGCCGTGTCATAAATAAGATCACGGTGAAGTATCGTTTTCCGATTCCCCGCCTCGATGATCTCCTGGACTCGATGGCTGGTGCCCAGATATTCTCGAAGATCGATCTTCGTAGTGGGTACCATCAGATTAGAGTTAGAGAGGAGGATGAGTTGAAGAAGACCTTCAAGACGAAGGACGACTTGTATGAGTGGCTAGTGATGCTGTTCGGATTTTCGAACAAGCCCAACACGTTCATGAGAGTGATAACACAGGTCCTGCGACCCCATATAGGCAAATTCTTGGTAATATATTTTGATGATATTTTGATATACAGCCAGGGCCGCGCCGAACACTTACGTCCTATTCTCCTGGTGTTCGAGCTCCTTCGAAAGGTGCATCTTTATATAACTTGAAGAAGTGTTCGTTCCTGTCCACATCCGTTCATTTCTTGAGTCACGTAGTATCAGCGTCTGGTATTTCTGTTGATCCTGACAAGGTTAGGGCGATTCGAGAGTGGCCTATCCCTACAAACATTCATGATGCGTGTAGTTTTCATAGACTCGTCACCTTCTATAGGAGGTTTGTCCGTGCCTTTAGTTCGATCATGTCTCCCATTACAAGCTTCCTTCGTAAGGGTGATTTCATTTGGACGAAGGCTGCCACTCAAGCTTTCGAGGAGATCAAGGAGAGACTGTCTACTGCTCCCGTTTTATGCTTACCAAATTTCTCCAAGCTCTTTGAGGTAGCTTGTGATGCGTCGGGAGTTGGTATCAACGCATTTCTTAGCCAGGAAGGCCACCCGATTGCCTACTTTAGCGAGAAGTTGAACGAGGCCCGACAAAAATATTCAAATTATAATCTGGAGTTCTATGCCATTGTGCAGGCATTACTGACGACACTATCTCCTGCACAAGGAGTTTATTTTATATTCAGACCATCGGACACTGAGATATCTAGATTCGCAGAAGAAATTGGGTCACCGACATGCAAAATGGGTGGAATATATGCAGGAGTTTCATTATGTTCTTAAGCACCGAGCGAGTGCTGAGAACAAATCGGCAGACGCCTTGAGTCGCCGAGTCAGCACCCTCCACACCATGAGCACCCGAGTTGTGGGATTTGAGCAGCTTGTTTATGCTTACCCAGAGTGCCCAGATTTTGGGGACATTTACGCGGCGCTTTCAAGGGACCCACCAGATCTTCGAGAGGGATATTCAATTTCTGACTGGTATTTGTTTCTGTGCTCACGCCTCTGCATTCCTCAGACCTCCCTCCGAGATTTCCTTATTTGGGAGCTTCACGCAGGCGGAGCTGCGGGGAACTTTGGTAGAGACAAGACGATCGCGTTGGTTGAGGATCGTTTCTTCTGGTCCGACCTAAAGAGAAACGTCACTAGGGTTGTCCGACATTGTCGAGTCTGTCAGATTTCGAAGGGGACTTGTCAGTCCACGGGGCTATTTACTCCGCTACCCGTCCCTGAGAGACCCTGGTCTGATATTAGTATGAACTTCATTCTCTGGCTCCCTCGCACTATGAGGAAACTCGATTCGATATTTGTTGTCGTGGATCGCTTCTCTAAAATGACCCATTTCATCCCTTTTCGAAAGACCGCTGACGCCTCCCACGTGGTGGCTTTATTCTTTAGAGAAATGTTTAAGTATCATGATCTTCCCACTTTCACAGTCTCTGATCGTGATGTGCGTTTCATGAACTATTTCTGAAAGACCTTATGGAAGAAAACCGGTACAACCCTGAAGTTCTCCTCCGCCTACCACCCGCAGACTAATGGACAAACCGAGATGGTTAATCATAGTCTTGGGACGCTTCTTCGTTACCTCGTTGGAGATAGTCCGACTACCTTGGATTCAGTTCTCCTTATAGCCGAGTTTGCGTATAATGGTTCTATCAATAGGACCACAAGTTTGAGTCTGTTTCATATTATGCTAGGATATGAACCTAGGAAATCTATTGACTTAGTGGATATTCCCATAGGGGTCAGGCCCAGTGAGTTGGAAGAATCCTTCATATAACATGCGCATGCACTACACGAGTCGGTACGTAAAAAAAGTGCAGTTAGTAATGATTATTATAAAGATCTAGTAGATAAACAAAGACGAGAACAAATCTTTGAGACGGAAGAACACGTATTGATTCACATTCGATTTGAGAGGGTCCGCAAGGACCAGCAAAGAAATTAAGCGCACGCAGAATGGGTCTCTATAGTCGTACGACGGATTGGTACGAACGCATATGAGATAGACATCCCTCATGGTACGAGCATCAACCGAGTATTCAACGTAGAAGATTCGATTCCTTACTACGAGGAGCATGTGTACGTGGACCCCTTTTCCACACCTCTACTCGAGCCTTCTTCTCCCATAGCCCCTCTACCTAAGCCTTCGCCTCCTATTGCCTCCACCAGTCCCTCTTTGTTGCCACCCGCGGAATCGCACCATGCAGATCGCACTACACCATCGACGGTTCCACCGACACAACAGTTAGACGGAGATACATCATTGTCAGACGAAGATACATTACCGCTAGACGATGATTCATTACTGCCTCCCACTTCTACAGACGATGTGCTTCAGATCATCGGTCACGACTTCTATACCTCGGGTAGGCAAGATGTTGTGCGTTATCTTGTTCATTAGAGCAGTCGGCCACCACATGATGCTATATGGATTTAGTATGAGGAGCTCGAGAGACTCAGCCCTCAGCTACACAGCGAGTACGATCATCTTCACTCACCGGAGATGAGTGCTTTTAAGCCGGGGGAAGTTGACAGCGCGCCACGACCGACACACGTGTATTCCCGCAAGAGGCAGTGATCCGCAGTCCAGACGGACGATCAGAGTCCGTGGTTGCTTCCAGATGATTCGAGTCAAATTCATATTTTACTTTTTTTAGTTGTATTTAGTGTCCGATCGTTCAAAACATTATATGTCGTCCGATTTGGGTAGTAATGCTGCAATTTTAATTCAGGATTTCTATAAATAGGCAAGCCACCGGTTTGGAGGGGCATCGAAGGTTTCACAGAATTGTCTGGAACCTCTCGGTCCGCTTGGTTCTGGTGGGACGCCAAAATTTTCCCTTCTCCCAGGTGCGACTCCTGGGTCCTCTCCGCATCCCGACGCCTTCCTCCTGGTACCCAGCCACCGCTCCACCCCAGCTCCACCTTCCTCCCCTCCGTTCAGTCCCGCAAGCCCCAAACCCCGACCTTCCTTTTCCCGTTGAACCCCGCCGCCATCCAACCTCTCCGCCTGCTATTTTCACCCACACCGCCCCATTCCCGCCTCATTCCCATCTTTCCGGTCCCGTCCCTACAGTTTCCACATATATTCCCTCCTTCCATCATGCCCGTTAATTTCCACAGCCTTAATCTCCCATTCTAGCCACCCTAGAGATCATCCAAATCCTCTCCCCAGTCCTGAAATTTATTCCTGCACCCTTCCGCTCTGTGGCAGCCTTAAATGCTCCCCAACGACGGATGTCGCCTCCACCGGCACATGTGAATAGTGGTAAAATCTTCTCCTTTTTGGTTGTTTATTTTTGGCAACTTTAATTGTGGTGGATTCTGTTTTATTGTGTTATTAGATCGTCTGTTCTACTATTTGCGGGGTTTATTCTGTGAACACTTAAAATTATTCGTGCCTTTATTGTTTGTAAAATTGGTATTTTGTTTCCCTTTAATTAATTATTTGCAACTGCACGTGCACCTGCTGTTAAATTTATAATAATTAATTACTTGTTGTAATTTTAGCGGACCTCTCTTGCACTACTTTACATTTAGGGCTGCATTTAGAGGGTCCACCTCGTGTCAACCTTACCAATGCATCACTTTGGTTCTTGGAGGAGTCAAAATAACTTTTGGGTAAGAGGAAGGACCCCCGCAAAAAAGAAATTTACTCAGTTCATATCGTCGAGTAATTTATTTTCTAGAACCTCTCTACAACAATTTTAGGCAACATATGGGTTCTGCATGTTTGCATAACTTTGTTTTGATCCCTTATTCAGAAATAAGACTTAGAAGATTGATTGTGATATGTTTTTTACTTGGTTTGACCTAAGTTGATTGTGTTTATTTTACCGAGTTTGACCAGAGTTGATCAGGTTGAACAAGCGGAGAGATTGAACTGGAGTGCATGTAAATGAACCGCGCTTTGAGTCTAAAGACTTTTCCTCTTATTGTTGCCACTCTTAGGGGTGTCTATGCAGACCTCTCGGGACAATAGATGGAATCGAACTCGCCGTGATCTACCATTCCTACTTGGAAATAATTTGAGAATATTTTGAGGTTAACATTGTTCTCTACTACCATGTGAATGTTAATGCTTGTCTATATAAGACAAAGGTTCTTAGAAGTAACAATCAACAATCAATCAGTTTCTTTCTTCTTGAAATTATTTTTATAATAAAAAATATGAGTGAAAGGATGGAAACTCTTTTAACTAAAGTTTCCTTATGTCTCTGGTCTCAGTCGAATAGTTCCCGAGTATAGTTTTTTGGATGCTCGTGGATTGGGGGCTTTTGAAGGAAGGAGCTTGGATGCTGTTTCTCAGGTGTGATTTTAAAAGCTTTCAATCGGCTCTAACAGTTTTCAAACTAATTGTTAGAATTAGAAAATTGTTACTATACTTTCTTTCTTGCTTGTTGATAAAATTTGGTGCTGAGTTTGCAACAAAACCTGAGGCATAAATCTTTTCAGTATATATTTGCAATAGGCCTTACTCGTTGTAAATTTGGATATTTGAGAATTTTTCTACTATGAGGCTCCTTTGGGATGATTTGAGCTTAATCGTGAGCAAACATTTAGATAAATCAGATATACTGTTAGTTCTAAATTTTCATTTAAGTCCACTTCTCTTTTTCCATATACTCTGTTAACAATTATTCTGGTTAGCATATATTTTTTTGGTAAAAGTGATGGAGACCGCGGCCCACGCAGGTATATTCCCACAGGAGGCGATGATCCTCTACCCATTTGGGCGATCCGAGTCCGCGGATGCGTCCAGGCGGTCGTTCCTAGTCGTTTTTATATATTATATTGTTTAATTTGAGTTGTATTTGACACATGATTGGTTCAAATATTATGAGCTGTCC
Organism: Platanthera zijinensis; assembly: GCA_039513925.1. Classification (NCBI taxonomy): domain Eukaryota; kingdom Viridiplantae; phylum Streptophyta; class Magnoliopsida; order Asparagales; family Orchidaceae; genus Platanthera; species Platanthera zijinensis. Next base: position 20,940,534 of record CM077090.1, read on the forward strand.
GATTCGGGTGCCCTAGTCCAGTCATTGTATTTATACACATGCATGCAATGATAGAGGGGGATCATGGTTTGCTTCAATTATGCAAACTGTCGGTCCTCCCCCTCGGTGGTTTCCTAGTGGAACCTTGGTGTACTCTAAGGAAGCGACTCTCCCTCTTTTCTCCTGTCGATCTCCACCATCCAGGGCCCCGTCTCCTTTGACACCACCTGATACTGCCGCAGCTCCTTCGTCAACACTCCTCGGCCGCAAATTCCACTTGTGTAAGCTTTCACCCCTGCTACCCCTAGTCGCACAAATCCACCCTTCCCTGCCTACTCCGTTTCAGTTTCCCCCTCCCAATCGTGATTACGTTTCCAGCCCTGTTTCTTCCCCAACCACAAGCCACCCAGCCAATAATCTCCACCATTCGACCCCCCTTCCCCAACCCTTAATACCCACACTCGGCCCTTTCCAGTCCAGACCACCATCAATCCGTGTCCTCCCAACCCTCCAACATGATAAACCACCCACCTCCCTTCATCAACTCTCCAACAACAACCAACCTACAGTTCCCGCAGCCCTGCTACAACCCACCACTATACTCCCGCGGCCTGGAATCTCAACCTTCACTCCACTCAACCACCGTCTGCAAACGTAAGTTGTTAATTGTTATTGAGAGTTATTTCTTTCTAATAGTGCGCACTTGGACCCTTATTCCGTTGTGCCAGCGGAGAAAAATTTGGCGACGGTTGTTCACACCCTATTTGTATTAAGGATTCAGAAATCCGGAGGCTTCAGAACAAGGAAGTCAGCTCATGAAAGTCCATTGGAATAATTGCGGATGTAATGAATTCTCCTGGGAAAGATAGCAAGCAACACATGAGGAATACCCGATTTTTTTTGGTTTTAAGTATGTTTTGATGCTGAGTATGATTCAATTTTGAGGTCAAAATTATTTTAAGGGGGATTTAGTTGTAGCGCTTCATTTTTCACTTGTTATGCTAAGAAAAGGCTATTTTATGCTCTGAATAAGTTGAAGGCTGAGGCTAGCAGGTTGTGAGACGACCTGGAGAGCAAAATACAGAGTTATTTAGTTGACACGCCCTGTACACGGCCGTGTGCCATGACTGTGTAGGCCTTTTCGATCTACGTCAATTTCTAGTTGATGCATATGCAAAAGAAGTTGGAGCACAGGAGACATGACCGTGTCAGTACCCGTGTGCATGGGTTCTCGACGTACTTGGACTTCGGGTACTCGACACGTGTCAATTTCACCTTAAACACCTTGACACGACCTGTAACACGCCCGTGTCGAGGCCATGTCCGCCAGTTTTAACTCCAGAATCGTGAAGAGGCTTCCCGAGGGCTTGTATTTCGAAAATACAGAACATACCGTGTGTGCCCAGGGCGTGTACTCGGCGGAACTGATTTTAAAGCTCAGTTTTGATCCGTTTTGAGCCATTTGATAAATGGATGTTAGATCCAACAGTTGTATTGGAGCTATTCTATCTCTCTCCTAGGTTGGAAAGAGGAGAGGAGAAAGAAGAGTGAGGAAAAAGAAGGTGATGCCGACTGAGCTCCGTGAACCCATACAAAAATCTGTTTCCTGCAGCGAGTAAATTGCGCTCTCAAGAGCATATCCCACCCTCTTGTGCAAGGATTCTGTTAGGGCTTTGCAAAGAAGAAGAGAGATCTAGGGGAGATTAGAGAGGAGAAGAAGGATTAGGGTTAGGAAGAGGAAAAGAGATGGTACCTTGAGAATAATAGTTTATGCTCCATCAAGAGGGAGCCCCGGGTCTATTAATACCCGGGGTCCAAGGGGGCCGGCCAGCTCCCCCCACTTGGGGACTGAACCGGGTTGGTTCAGTCCCCCTTGGCTCCTTTCATTGGTTGGGGGCTGAACCGGATGGTTCATCCCCGTTGTTTGGTCTCCGTTCTTTTGGTCGCCGATAGTACGTCTGCCCTTGAAACTGTAGCGGATGCGGCGGCATAACATTCCCTCCCCCTTCAAGCACCAACTTGTCCTCAAGTGGGAAATCCGGAAATTTCTCGCGAAACTCCAAGAAGTCAACCCAAGAATTGTGTTCTGCGGTCATGTGCGCCCACTTGACTAGTACCTCTAGCCGGTACTTGGCACTCCGCCGCTTCCATTTGGTCAACAGAATAGCCTCCGGAGAAGGCCGCAATTCGCCACTGCTAGTAGCCTCCGGAAGAGTAGGGCTGATCGGAGTCGAATTCCCGAGCTTCTTCTTCAATAAGGATACATGGAACGTCGGATGGATGCGAGAACCTGCCGGAAGAGCCAGAGTATAAGCTACGGGCCCCACCCGGCGGAGGATACGGAACGGGCCATAGTATTTCGGTGCCAGTTTCTGGTTGGTCCGCCGAGAGACCGATAGCTGCCGATATGGTTGGAGTTTAAGGAAGACCTCATTGCCCACCGCAAACTCCCGCTCGGTACGATGTTTGTCTGCCTGATTCTTCATGCGATCTTGGGCGATGCGTAAGTTCTCCCGGAGTAAAGATAAAGTCCGGTCGCGATCCAGTAACGTCCGGTCGACCGCGGGAAGAGCGGTGCTGGCTGGCTCATAAGAGCTCAAAGTAGGCGGGGGGCGGCCGTAGACCACTTCAAAAGGGGTGAGCTTGCTGGCCGTATGGAAAGATGTATTGTAGCAGTACTCCGCCCAATGGAGCCACCGAGTCCACGAGCGTGGCTCATCCATGACAAAGCACCGTAAATAGGTTTCAACCCCACGGTTGAGGACCTCCGTCTGCCCGTCTGTCTGGGGATGGTGGGCCGTACTCATGCGTAGGGAAGTCCCCTGTAGCCGAAACAGCTCCTGCCAGAAATTGCCCACAAAGACGTGATCTCTGTCTGATATGATAGCGCTTGGAATTCCGTGGAGTCGCACAATCTCCTTGGCAAAAACTTCAGCGACTGTTTCCCCCGTGTACGGATGGCTCATAGCTATGAAATGTCCGTATTTGGACAACTTGTCAACCACGACCAAAATGACGGACTTGCCCTGAGACTTGGGCAGGCCATCAATGAAATCCATAGACACAGTGTCCCAAATCTGACGGGGAATCTCCAACGACGTCAGTAGCCTGACGGGAGAGGTGGTCTCGTACTTCTGTCGCAGGCAGACCTCGAATTCACGCACAAACCGCTTAACATCTCGCCGCAGACCTTTCCAAAATACATTCGCCCGGACTCGTTGTAATGTACGCAGGATACCGGCGTGTCCGCCGGTTGGTGAGGCGTGAAACTCCCGTATCATGACATTCCGCCAAGTCGAAGTGGCAGGGAGGACTATCCGGCCCTGATGGTAAAGCCTGTCTCCCTGTAAGTGGTAGCCGGCCTCAGTAGGCTCTCCCTGTCGTAATGCTTCAATGATGGCCCGAAGATCCGGATCCTGCTGAACTTCTGCTTGTATCTCTTCCAGTGACTCAATCACTGGTCCTAAAATATGGGACAAGGAACTCTCTGGTAGGCGGGAGAGTGCGTCGGCCACCACATTTTCCTTCTCCTTTTTATATACAATCTCATAATCGTATCCCAGCAACTTTGTCAGCCACTTCTGCTGCAACGGTGAGGCTAGTCTCTGCTCCAGAAAATGTTTCAGGCTCTGGTGATCTGTACGGATCTGGAAGTGTCGTCCCAAGAGATAAGGCCGCCACAAGGCGACCGCATGAAGGATGGCTAACATCTCCTTCTCGTACGTCGAGAGGCCCAGCGTCCGGGGTGCCAACGCCTTGCTGAAGTAGGCCGAGGGTCGGCCCTCCTGTATCAGCACAGCCCCAATGCCGACCCCCGAAGCATCGGCCTCCACGATGAATGTCTTGGAGAAATCTGGTAGTGCCAGAACCGGAGAGGTAGTCATGGCCGTCTTCAGAGACTAGAAGGCGACCTCCGCCTCTGTACTCCATTGGAAAGCGTCTTTCTGCAACAGCTGAGTGAGGGGGCAGGCTATTTTCCCATAGTCTTTCACGAACCGCCGATAGTACCCTGTCAACCCGAGAAAACCCCTCAGAGCCCGGACCGTCGTGGGAGGTGGCCAATTCACCATGCTTGCGATCTTCTTTGGGTCAGCTTGGACCCAGTGTGCGGACACCAGGTGTTCCATGTACTCAACCTCCGTCTGCCCAAACGAGCATTTGGACCGTTTGGCGTACAGTTTGTGCTCCCTCAATATGGTGAGGACGGTGCGGACGTGCTCCAGGTGATCCTCCCAATTCCTGCTATATATAAGTATATCGTCAAAGAAAACTAGCACATACCTTCGAAGAAGAGGGCGGAATATCTCATTCATCACCGCTTGGAAGGTCGAGGGTGCGTTGGCCAACCCAAATGGCATCACCAAGAACTCATAGTGACCATCGTGGGTACGGAAGGCCGTCTTGTGGACGTCTTCCTCCTTCATACGAATCTGATGGTAGCCGGACCGGAGGTCCAATTTGGTGAATAAGTGTGCTCCATGTAGCTCATCCAATAGCTCCTCGATCATAGGAATGAGAAATTTGTCCTTGATGGTGGAGCTGTTAAGCCCCCGGTAATCTACGCAAAACCTCCACGAACCGTCTTTCTTCTTTACCAGTATGATCGGAGAAGAAAAAGCACTAGTGCTGAGGCGTATAATACCAGAAGTCAGCATCTCGCGCACGCTGCGCTCTATCTCCACCTTCTGAATATGGGGGTAGCGGTAAGGCCGGATGTTGGTGGGATCCGTCCCTACCTTCAACTGGATCTGATGGTCCCGGAACGGGACGGCGGGAGGGAGCGTGGCTCCTGAAAAACATCATCGTACTGTCCCAAGAGCGCTTGCATCTGCTCAGGCTCCGTGCTGGCTTTCGATCCCATGTGTGTCACCCCCAGAATCATGGCCACTGCTCCGCCTTGCTCCTCCAGCCTCTGCAAACCCCTGAGTGAGATCTCCTTGAGTGGAGACGTCCTTATGCCCTGCAGACAGTGGTCCTTGCCCTGCTGAGAAAACTCCAGCGTCATTCTGTCCCAATCCGTGGTTACCCGACGTAGCTGCCGGAGCCACTGCACTCCCAAGACCATATCCGAGCCTCGAATGGGTAGAAGGTAGATGTCAGTGTGGCAGATGTATCCCGGCATCTGCAGCTCGGCCCCCTTCAGGACCCCTTCGCATCGCAACTTGCTCCCATCCGCCACCATGACCTGGAAAGCGGCCTCCCGATCAATCGGAAGCCCAGCCTTGAGAGCCACCTCGGGGTTAATGAAATTGTGGGTGCTCCCACTATCAACCAATATAGTCACCCGTTCCTGGCCAATCGCCCCTGCGATCCGTAAAGTAAGGGGAGCTGTTTACCCTGCCATCGCCTGAAGAGATATTCCAAACTTCGCAAGATCCAGATCATCCTCAACTGAGTCACCAGTAGTGTCCTCTTCCCCGTCCTCGTTCCGCAGCATGAAGACTTGGACCTTCTGACACCGGTGCCCCGGAACGAATTTCTCATCACATTTGAAACACGACCCCTTGTCCTTTCTGGCCTGGAGCTCCTGCCACGTCAACCTCGTCACAGTAGGACGACCCCCGGTCGGTGGTTCCCTCCTGGGTACGTCTGTAACTGTAGGTGCCCGACCTGTCGTCCGAGTCCTCTGCCGATTGTACCGCTCCTCCTGTATCCTGGCCAGGCTGATGGCATGACTCAAACTGCGTGGCATGTAGGCGTGGACCTCGTCTCTCAAATGGTCCTTCAAGCCGGATACGAAACAGCTCAGCATCGTCCTCTCCTCCCAATTGACCCGGTTGGCTAACCGTTCGAATTCTGTCCGGTACTCTGTGACTGATCCTTTTTGCCGCAGCTTCTGTAACATAGCCTCCACATCTTCGTACTCCAGAGGCCCGAAACGAGCCGAGAAGGACTCCACAAACTCCTCCCAGGGTACGTAATTGCGTCCCCTCAGAAACCACTTTGTCCACTGGAAAGCGTCCTTTTCCAGGTGAAAAGACGCCAACTGGACCCACTGCCCCTCCAGAATCTCCTGGTACTTGAAGAACAGTTCAGCCTTCTGGATTCACTCTAAGGCGTCACCGCCTTTGAACTTAGGGAAGTTCATACGTGTCAGTTTGGGCTGCATGTATGGCCGTGGTTCTGCATGTGCTGGTTGGTAAGGTTGCGCTGGAGCCGCTGCGGGCCCGGGCCGTCCCCGGTCCATGCCGTAGCCTCCTTGTTACCCTCCACCCCATGGGTTGCCATTTCCATAGTCCGCCGGTCCTCCATATAGCGGGGGTAGCGGTAGGATGCCCGCCACACCCCCGATTGGGACCGCATTCGCTCCAGTAGGTCGAAAAGGAGCTCCTCCCTGCCCTGGACCCCGCGACGAGGGACCCGACTGCAATCCCGGTCCGTTCCAGGCGGACTGGGCGCCGAACGGTCCGTTCGGTACCGTCGGTCCTTCCGGCGGCCTCCAGCCACCTGGCCGGCGGTATCCGGCCTCCATCGAGCCGCCGATGTCCCCTCCAGGGGGCCCGCACCATTCCTGCGCCGATCCCGTCGTGCGGACGACGTAAGCGCCGATCCGCGTGAGATCGGCTTCCGTCGCTCCCGGAACAGGCGTTCCGCCTCCTGTAGACCCGGATCCGGTCGCTTGCTGCGTTCCACTTCCGATTCCCGTGTCGTTCTGCGCCAGAAGATGGTAGGATGCTTCGGTTTCGGATCCTTCCACTGCGTGGGTTTTTCCTTTCAGATTTTGCGCGAGTAGGGTCTTGATCTCCTCCATGCGCGCGTCCAAGCGATCCTCTAGATTTTTTTGGGAGGATTTCACTTGTTCTTCGAGCGTCACCATCGTGTCCGACAACCCTACGTAGTTCTCCTCGAGGGATGCGAGCCGCGCGGTTTCGGCTTCCGAGCGTGTCACGATCGTCGCAGGAACGAAGCTCTGATACCAAATGTTAGGTCTTTGCAAAGAAGAAGAGAGATCTAGGGGAGATTAGAGAGAAGAAGAAGGATTAGGGTTAGGAAGAGGAAAAAAGAAGGTACCTTGAGAATAATAGTGCATGCTCCATCAAGAGGGAGCCTCGGGTCTATTAATACCCGGGGTCCAAGGGGGCCGACCGCCCCCCCCCCCCCCACTTGGGGACTGAACCGGGTTGGTTCAGTCCCCCTTGGCTCCTTTCATTGGTTGGGGGCTGAACCGGATGGTTCAGCCCCGTTGTTTGGCCTCCGTTCTTTTGGTCGCCGAGAGTACGTCTGCCCTTGAAACTGTAGCGGATGCGGCGGCATAACAGATTCCATGGCGGGGAGAAAGTCAAGAAAAGGTAATGACTCTTCTTTTCTCGGTTTTTCGATTTCACTCGCTTGTTTGCTTTTTTTAAGCATTTGTTGTGAGGATGACGCGTAGTTTCTTTAAGTAGAGGGATTTAGGTGACCGTGATTCATTGCGAACCACTGGGGTGTGGGACTGTGACCTTGGCATGCTTGCATTAGATGTACGAGTTCGATTCTTGGATAGACATGATGCGTGAAGCTTAAAAGAGGACCGTGACCCGATTCGTTGATGGATTATTGTCGCTTGCATTTAGGGATTTGTCGTAGTGCGTATGCGGTCATAATGTCGTTATAGTAAATAACGCCTGATTTTTGGGAGAGTTTCCATAGATAGAGATTGAGCTTGTAAGCACGTGAAATCCCTAGTGCTTGGATGTGATCGCCTTGCGATTGTGTGTGCGATTTGGTTGATGAATATTGATGAAGCGAAGATAGGTAGAAGGTCCTTCCACATGGTACAACCGACTTCCTTCGTAAGATAAAAATATGGAAATTTTAGAAGGGCGTATAAGTGATAGGTATAACCGATCATTTCATTTGTGATTGGTCAGGAGTTGAAGGGCCTAAGAAAGAGTATAACCAATCACTCCCATAGTTGAATTGAAATTGAATATTATTAGGAGTTGGTAGACGGACCCAAGAAAGGGTATGACCGGCCACTCCGATTGTTAGGGTGTTGGTAGATGGGCCTGATAGATGGGTATAACTTACCTCACCCGCTTGACATAGTATTTTAGTAGAAAGACCCTAATGTTGGGTATAACGGGCTAGATCCTTGTGTTGTGTTTGGAACGTCCTGAGTGTGTTTGATGCCTATGACTTGATGTTGTGCTAAACTCAGTGACGTTGTGATAAGTGTCGTGGTGGATCCTTAGAAGATACCAAGTTTGCATGCTTGTTGCATTGTAAGCATCTTTATTTACTTGCTCAACATAGAGAACGTGTTTGATGTTTGTGACACTTAGATAATGTCATTTGATATGATTGTTCATATTGCTTTATTTGCATACGAAATGCTGACTTGCAGAGTGATGTAGTTCTCCGAGGTCCACTAGGACAATCGAGAGGAGTGAGGTTGTTACGTGGTTTGTGGTTAGCCCCTCATTTTCCCTTTCTTGTGTATTTGGTTGTAGTTCGTGACTCAGAGGCGGGTGCCATCTAGCTTCCTTAAAACTAAAATAAAAAGAAAAGCCTTGCAAAATGTTGCACTTTCTACTTCTTGTTCCTTTCATTTTTGTTTGGCCTACGTGTCGATGATGTTTACGTGTTTGTACTCTTTGCGGACATCTTGAGGTATGAGACGCAAGACCATGGACTATGCCATTTTATTAGACTGTGGACATACTCTTTATATATAAGTTCTTCCGTTGAGATTTTTAATACTCTGTGATGAGAAGTTTATTGGAGTAGTCTTTTATACCTTTTTTTAATATCTAACTTGTAATGGTTGTATGGTGTGGTGCGGATCAGATCCATAATATACAATCTTTGCAGGTGGAGTGTTATTTTGGACCACCTCCTCGACTGCCCCACCCGTCGAACAACCCCCAAATGATCAATCGGGAGTACCACGATCTTCACACTAAGGGTCTCTGTTTCTGTTGTAAACAAACCTACTCCTTTACTCATGACTGTCCTCTAAAGGAGCTCCACATCATTGTTGGCGAGGAAGACCCCAAAATTACCCTTAAAAGGAGATCCACATCATTGTTAGGGATTTCTGATGTATTCCAAAATCTGGGTTTTAATTTTAAAAGTAATTTTTGTGATCCATTTTAAAATAATGCGGCACAAGCGAGACACTCACAAATAAAATCACACGACAACCAACATAGGGATCCTAAATGCACATAAATGGCTTGCATTCATACATTGATTTAACACTATTTACCTCATTCCACAAGCGACAACAAGAAAAAAATGCTCAAGAAGATTTCAAAATTAGCGACAAAAAGGCAAGTGGTAATATTGGGCAAGCTCTGAAATAAAGGTTAAAATAAAATATTAAACATAAAATTATAATAACAGTGAGTGAGTCATGAGAGTGGTGAAAGAGGTATACCATATGCTCATGAGTGTGGTGAAAGGGGTATACCATATGCTCATGAGTGTGGCAAGGAATAACCGATCATGAGAGGTGTGGAGATTGATGTAGTGGCCTAATGAAGGTGGGGAAAAGTTGTGGGTTGCTGGATGTTACTGGAAGAGGGCTGAATGGAGGTTGTGGGAGGTGGCGTTGAGGTGAGGGAGGTAGGTGGGGACGCAACAGATCGATGGAATTGAATCCCAAACGCTAGAGGATGTCGTCCTCACTAGAGGAAGGAGGGGAAGGGACGCTAGAGTCGCAGGTGGTGTCGGCCGACGGAGGCAAGTTCCGGCGAGGGTGACTGGGAGTAGGAATGGGGCCGCTTTGCGATGGAGAGGCCTTTGGGCTAGGCAACCAAAAAACATAGAGAGTTTTCTCCGTTTCCGATTTTCCTTTACGTGGAGCCGTGGAGGTGCTCGTCAGTTTTTATAATCATATTTAACTTTGGTATTTTAGAGTATATCAATTGAAGGGACGGTTTCAATGGTTAACATTAGAAAAGTAAAAGGTCTTTAGTAGGCTGATAGCAGTTTTGAAAGGATGAGAATATCAAGAATTTTTTCTTAATAATAAAGTATTTTAATGCTAATAAAAGGGGAGAGATTTAAGAGGTAGGGGAATGAATTTTTGAGACCTGTAACTCCCTCATAATATTTAGGAACCCTTCGAGCTCCATGCCACCGTTCGCATCTGCAACACAAACCTTACCCTGCATTTTTGCAAGAGGCTGCAAAAATGAATATTTTTTGCAAGAGGCTGCAAGAGACTTTTGATTATGAATATTTTGTTAATAGATTATTGTTATCTTTGATATTTTGTTGCTTCTGTTCATCTGTTGTACATATTTTATTTTAATTTAGAACATACAATTGTTAGACCAAGTGGTTAGTGTACAACCCCGTATTCGCGGAGTAGGGTCCCTTCGGCAGGCGCAGGGCCAGTTTTAAGCTTTTAAGCTTTTTGGATATTTTGGACTCTTGGTGGCCAATTTTGGCTCTAGCTTGGAAATATACTAGTAGGGGAGGAAAAAATTGCCTTCCCCCTTGCCCCCCTCTTTGAGGGGCGGGAGCGGCAGGTTGGCTGGCACCCCCCCCCCCCCCCCCGACTTGTTAAAGTACGCGGTGGGGGAAGCGGGGTCGAGCGGAGACCAAGGTCTCATCTCCCCTGCTGCGCCTTAATCCCGAGCCAGCTTGCGGGGCGGGACCGCCGACCAGGCGGGTTCTCGCCCGCGCGGCCAGCTTGCTGGGTGAGACCGCCGGCCAGACGGGTTCTCGCCCGCGCGGCCAGCTTGCGGGGCGAGACCGCCGGCCAGGCGGGTTCTCGCCCGCACGGCCAGCTTGCGGGGCGAGACCGCCGGCCAGACGGGTTCTCGCCCGCGCGGCCAGCTTGCGGGGCGAGACCGCCGGCCAGGCGGGTTCTCGCTCGCGCGGCCAGCTTGCCGGGAGAGACCGCCGGCCAGGCGGGTTCTCGCCCTTGGACCTCCTTGGGGCATGCTTTTACCTTTTTACCCCCGGGGTGGAATTTCCCTCTTTGCCCCCCGATGTGGAGGTTTGCTATTGGCTTGAGGCATTTTTGTCCTAAGGGCATTTTGGTCATTTTACCCCCAAAGACTTGGAAAAACTATAAATAGACCCTTGAGGGTGCCTTGGGGAGGGGTCATTCATTCCTTAGCCACAAAAATCTCTTTGGCTTTCTTCCTCCAAGGCACCTAGCTCAAGCATTGGCTAGGGAGGGGGAGACCTCAAAGGTCTTCCGGGTGTGAGGTGGGACCTCCACGCTAGAGCCGAGGGTCAGTTCATAGCTTCCTAAGTCTTCAGTCCGTGACGTTCTTCCGAGCATAGTAGGTGTGAGGTCACCCCTTTTCCCAAGGGTCGAACTCCACAGAAGTCAATTTTGGCTTCGGTCATTTTTGGTTTCAACAGTTTTGGTGCGGTGAGCGTGGAGAGTGACCAGCACAGAAAATCTCGGGTGAGTGTCATGACCGGAGATCAGGGTGATGGTGATGATCTCGGCGAGCTCCCAAACTCAGGACCCTTCGTGGGAAGGGAGGAGTTCATGGCATCCATTCAAGGCATCATGGGGATGCTGCGGAGTTTGGCTCCTCGGGGTGGCAGCTCCACTCCAACCCCCCAAGAGCTAGCTCCACCCCCTCTCGATGAGTCGACCCCTGGGGGTCCAGGCGAGATCACCCCAGCAGGGGGAGAAGTAAGTGTGTCGGATAGGAGACCTGGGAAGGAAAGGATGGTAGAGGGGGTCGAGCGAGACCTCCCAGGCCGGGAGCTGTTCCCAAGCCCGACAAGAGCTAACCCCCCAGGCGAGCAGGTCGCGCGAGTGGAGGTGGCGAGAGCTCCCCTTAGGGGGTCACCCTTTAGTGAGTTAATCATCTCAGCTCCCGTTCCCGAGGGGTTCAGAGAGCCAGACATGGCTTACTATACCGGAAAGGATGACCCCGTCCAGCACCTGCAGTGGTTCGAGGATGCCGTCTCCATCAGGCCGATGACGGACGCCTTCAAGTGCCGTCTATTTATGATCACCTTGAAAGAGAAGACGAGGGACTGGTTCCATAACTCCCTCCAAGGTCCATCTTCGGATTCGAAGACTTGAGCCGGAGCTTTCAGCTTCGCTTCTCCACCTCCAAGAAGAGGAAGAAAGGTCTTGATTCCCTCTTCCTGATAAAGCAAAGGGCCGAGGAGTCGCTGGTCCACTACGTTGACAGGTTCCAGGAGGAGGTACTTGACATCCAAGAGGTGCCAGGGTATGCCTTCCAGATGGCGTTCACGGTGGGGTTGCGCGAAGGGTTCTTTAAGATGAGCTTGACCCGGAAGACACCTCTTTCCTTCGAGGAGCTGATGGAAAGGGTGGCGGAGGAGATAGCCATGGAGGCGGCCAACCCGGCCTTTGTAAAGAAGTTGGTAAAGTTGACAGAGGTGGAGTCAAAGGAGCAGGGTGGCTCGAGGCATCAGGAAGGAAGGAGGAGAGAAGAGCAGAGAGCCCACGGGTTCCAGAGACAGGAGGGTCCGGAGCCAGGCTGGAGGCAGCAGGGAGGACCTGCCCATGGTCCAGGAAGAGCTCTCATCCAGGATGGGGGGAACTTTCATGGGGGCCAAGGGAGGTTCAACTTCCAGAGACAAGCCCCAAGACAGCTCCTGCCTCCACCCCAGCAAGCAATGATGATTGGCCGAAGGGAGAGGAGGAATCGCAAGGGGAGAGGGGGAGGCAGAGTAGAGTTACCGTACTGCGACTTCCACCAGTTGGAAGGTCACGCCACGGCTACCTGCCCCGAGTTCCTGGAGGTGAGGGGGGCGAGAGCTCCAGCCCAGCAGCAGCCGGAGCGGATCGAAGCCCTGCCCCAAGGAGGTGGAGGTGATGATGTATGCGAGGACCGGGTCGATGTAGGACCCCGAGGTGGCATAGCTGTGATCCACGAGGGGGTGGGGATCGAAGCCGCTCGGAAGGCAAGTCTCCATGTGATGTATCGACGGAGCGTTGCCTCGACATCCCAGACCCCTCCCCCGGAGGAAAGGGTCACCTTCTCGTCAAAGGACATGCCAGAGCATGAGGATCCCTTTTGCGACGCCCTGGTCATCCAGGCGGCCGTCGAAGGCTTCACCGTCTCCTGGATCTTGGTTGATAACGGAAGCTCGGTCAACGTCATTTTCAAGAAGGCGTTCGAGGGGATGAAGGTGGAGCCAAGGAGGGTAGTGACGTCGGATGGACCTCTGTTTGGATTCTCAGGGGAGAGGAAGGAGGTGGAAGGTGGAGTCGGAGTCCAGGTGAAGTTAGGAGGGACCTCAAGGAACTGCATGTTCGTCATTGTCGACGCTCCAAGCAGCTACAACGCCATCTTCGGAAGGCCCCTCATCAGCGCCTTCCGGTGCGTGCCCTCATCCTTCCACCAGTGCCTCAAGTTCAACTCAGATGGGATCCAGGTCAGGATCAAGGGAGACTCCAGGATGGCGAGGCAGTGCTACGTCACGGCAGTCAACACCATCTCTTGGGCTAAGGCGGAGGAGATGGAGAAGATCATGGAGAGCCTGAGCAGGATTGAGGTGTCCAGTGGGATAGAACTTGATGGCGACCACCATGCCCAGACCCCCTGAAGAAGCCTCGTCTAGGCGGAGTCATGTATCTTGTTTTTCTTTATGTTGTAATGAGTCCAACCTCCGACCGGTAGGGTTGGGAGGGTCATGTAACCCAACTATTTTCCCCTTTTGAGGATGTTGAATTTTGGCAGAGTTCAGGTGACATGCCCCGTCCCTAAGTCCCTTAGCTCCAAGATGATTCCGCTGCCAGGCTCTCACTAGCTGGCAGCGCAGGTTGATCTCTCGTGGAAGCTAAGTCCTTTTGCTCCGAGATGATTCCGCTGCCACGCTCTCACTAGCTAGCAGGGCAGGTTGATCTCTCGTGGAAGCTAAGTCCTTTTGCTCCGAGATGATTCCGCTGCCAGGCTCTCACTAGCTGACAGGGCAGGTTGATCTCTCGTGGAAGCTAAGTCCTTTTGCTCCGAGATGATTCCGCTTCCAGGCTCTCACTAGCTGACAGGGCAGGTTGATCTCTCGTGGAAGCTAAGTCCTTTTGCTCCGAGATGATTCTGCTGCCAGACTCTCACTAGCTGGCAGGGCAGGTTGATCTCTCGTGGAAGCTAAGTCCTTTTGCTCCGAGATGATTCCGCTGCCAGGCTCTCACTAGCTGGCAGGGCAGTTCGATCTCTCGTGGAAGCTAAGTCCTTTTGCTCCGAGATGATTCCGCTGCCAGGCTCTCACTAGCTGGCAGGGCAGGTTGATCTCTCGTAGAAGCTAAGTCCTTTTGCTCCGAGATGATTCCGCTGCCAGGCTCTCACTAGCTGGCAGGGCAGGTTGATCTCTCGTGGAAGCTAAGTCCTTTTGCTCCGAGATGATTCCGCTGCCAGGCTCTCACTAGCTGGCAGGGCAGGTTGATCTCTCGTGGAAGCTAAGTCCTTTTGCTCCGAGATGATTCCGCTGTCAGGCTCTCACTAGCTGGCAGGGCAGGTTGATCTCTCGTGGAAGCTAAGTCCTTTTGCTCCGAGATGATTCCGCTGCCAGGCTCTCACTAGCTGGCAGGGCAGGTTGATCTCTCGTGGAAGCTAAGTCCTTTTGCTCCGAGATGATTCCGCTGTCAGGCTCTCACTAGCTGGCAGGGCAGGTTGATCTCTCGTGGAAGCTAAGTTCTTTTGCTCCGAGATGATTCCGCTGCCAGGCTCTCACTAGCTGGCAGGACAGGTTGATCTCTCGTGGAAGCTAATTTCTTTTGCTCCGAGATGATTCCGCTGTCAGGCTCTCACTAGCTGGCAGGGCAGGTTGATCTCTCGTGGAAGCTAAGTTCTTTTGCTCCGAGATGATTCCGCTGCCAGGCTCTCACTAGCTGGCAGGGCAGGTTGATCTCTCGTGGAAGCTAAGTCCTTTTGCTCCGAGATGATTCCGCCGCCAGGCTCTCACTAGCTGGCAGGGCAGGTTGATCTCTCGTGGAAGCTAAGTCCTTTTGCTCCGAGATGATTCCGCCGCCAGGCTCTCACTAGCTGGCAGAGCAGGTTGATCTCTCGTGGAAGCTAAGTCCTTTTGCTCCGAGATGATTCCGCTGCCAGGCTCTCACTAGCTGGCAGGGCAGGTTGATCTCTCGTAGGGGTTGACTTCTTACCCTGAGGGGGTCTCGCCACCCAGGCTCTCATCAGCTGGCATGACAGGTTGACCCCCCCAGGAGGTTTAAGTCTTTTTACCCTGAGGGGGTCTCGCCACCCAGGCTCTCATCAGCTGGCATGACAGGTTGACCCCCCCAGGAGGCTAAGTGTTTTTTACCCTGAGGGGGTCTCTCCACCCAGGCTCTCATCAGCTGGCATGACAGGTTGACCCCCCCAGGAGGTTTAAGTTTTTTTACCCTGAGGGGGTCTCGCCACCCAGGCTCTCATCAGCTGGCATGACAGGTTGACCCCCCCAGGAGGTTTAAGTGTTTTTTACCCTGAGGGGGTCTCGCCACCCGGGGTCTCGCCACCCAGGCTCTCATCAGCTGGCATGGCAGGTTGACCCCCCCAGGAGGTTTAAGTCTTTTTATCCTGAGGGGGTCTCGCCACCCAGACTCTCATCAGCTGGTATGGCAGGTTGACCCCTCGAAAGAGGCCTCATAACCTTTCGACACCGCGAGAGCAAGCTACACTCAGCGAATACGTTGGGTTGGATGTTTCTTTCCGAGCTTGTGCCAACCTCGAAAAGAGCGGGGATTGTGTACAACCCCGTATTCGCGGAGTAGGGTCCCTTCGGCAGGCGCAGGGCCAGTTTTAAGCTTTTAAGCTTTTTGGATATTTTGGACTATTGGTGGCCAATTTTGGCTCTTGCTTGGAAATATACTAGTAGGGGAGGAAAAAATTGCCTTCCCCCTTGCCCCCCTCTTTGAGGGGCGGGAGCGGCAGGTTGGCTGGCACCCCCCCCCCCGACTTGTTAAAGTACGCGGTGGGGGCAGCGGGGTCGAGCGGAGACCAAGGTCTCATCCCCCCTGCTGCGCCTTAGTCCCGAGCCAGCTTGCGGGGCGGGACCGCCGGCCAGGCGGGTTCTCGCCCGCGCGGCCAGCTTGCGGGGCGAGACCGCCGGCCAGGCGGGTTCTCGCCCGCGCGGCCAGCTTGCGGGGCGAGACCGTCGTCCAGGCGGGTTCTCGCCCGCGCGGCCAGCTTGCGGGGCGAGACCGCCGGCCAGGCGGGTTCTCGCCCGCGCGGCCAGCTTGCGGGGCGAGACCGCCTGCCAGGCGGGTTCTCGCCCGCGCGGCCAGCTTGCCGGAGAGACCGCCGGCCAGGCGGGTTCTCGCCCTTGGACCTCCTTGGGGCATGCTTTTACCTTTTTACCCCCGGGGTGGAATTTCCCTCTTTGCCCCCCGGTGTGGAGGTTTGTTATTGGCTTGAGGCATTTTTGTCCTAAGGGCATTTTGGTCATTTTACCCCCAAGACTTGGAAAAACTATAAATAGACCCTTGAGGGTGCCTTGGGGAGGGGTCATTCATTCCTTAGCCACAAAAATCTCTTTGGCTTTCTTCCTCCAAGGCACCTAGCTCAAGCATTGGCTAGGGAGGGGGAGACCTCAAAGGTCTTCCGGGTGTGAGGTGGGACCTCCACGCTAGAGCCGAGGGTCAGTTCATAGCTTCCTAAGTCTTCAGTCCGTGACGTTCTTCCGAGCATAGTAGGTGTGAGGTCACCCCTTTCCCCAAGGGTCGAACTCCACAGAAGTCAATTTTGGTTTCGGTCATTTTTGGCTTCAACAGTTAGCATGAGGTTATTTGGTGCAAATCTCAAGTTTAAGGCTATGCTTGTGACAATTGTCGTGGTGTTTGAGTTTTAGCGGTGCGATATTTTGTTAGTAAATGTAGTGATGGGGTTTACATGTGTTTTGAATTTTTGTGATATCTTTTTGGCCCAAATTTCACTTTCCGGAGTTTGGACGTTCATGACCGCTGATGCTTGACCACACCTGTATGATTGTAATGACGTTTTGTTCTAAAACATTAAAAGGGAGTCCGGTGCACAAAGCATCCCCGCACAGCTAGGGTCCGGAGAAGGGTCCCACCACAAGGGTGAAATGTAGGCAAACCTTACGCTGCATTTTTGCAAGAGGCTACTTCCAGGACTCGAACCCGCGGCCTCATGGTCACACGACAACACCTTAACTGGTGAACCAGGGCTCCCCTTCTAATGTTTTAGGTTTTGGGCTAAAACATTGTGGGAAAATAGTGTCCGTGAATGTGTTTACAACCAACATCATTCTCCAATCATTCTCCCAAATTAGGGTTGAGTGTTCAAAAACATATAATATGTGTTGAGACTGAATAAGACGAAAGACATTTTTATTTTACTCGCCGTGCCCTGTTGCTTCCAACTAGGTGAGTTTGCCTTGGTAGATTTTGGAGGTTTGTAGATTTCCTTTAGGGAGAAGAGGTATAGAGGTTTGCTGTTCATGTGGTTCCACCGTCACCACTTAATGATTTTTGTTGTCAGGTGGCTTGTTGGTGGAGACCAGCCCAGATCAAGTCGACGCAAAAGTATCCGACACCGCACTCGTCCGAAACCCTACCAACCCTGAGTTATTGCATTTTATTTTATGTTATTTTGCAATTTTATTTTATTTGTAGTTTTATGTTGGGTCTAGGTTATTTGCACGCCTGCGTGCGTAGCCACTTTATTTTTCTTGTTATAGTTCTTCTAAATAGAAGCCGATCCCTGAAGAAGCCGATCTGTCTTTCCTGCTCTGCAAAAGCCGCGGGTGAGAGCTAGGTTCGGTGGATGCACGTGATAGGGCTCCCAGCTGCAAGCCCCTTCCCCGATTTCGTCGCTACACACAATCAGAACTCCCGCACGTCGCACATTCTTTGCCCGCAACTGCCAAAGCTTCCACCAACAATTGGAGCTTCTGCTTCCTTCGGACGCACGCCCACGACGCCGCCTACGACCGCCGCCTGCAGGAGCTCTTCCCCGATGGTTTTGGCCTCAAATTTGATCGCAGAGCACGACTCTCCAGGCGGCTTCAACAACGCCTGGCCACGTCCTTCCCCCGCGGCACCGAGAATTTTGTTCTTCCGATCGTAGAAAACGAGGGCTTCCATTTTTCGTTCTTTTTTAGTTTTTTTTGGTCGATACCCTATAATAAGGAACCTGTAATATGTTTTCGAGAGTTCGAGGGATGATGATTTTTCTGTTTGCTTCTTACTTTCATCAAGTTTGAATCAGTGGAAATGAAATTGATTGTAGATGCTTGTGAAATTCGTGGAGCCTCTAGTGTGAGAGAGAACGAATTTTCTCCATGGTGCCCGTGTGCAATAGCGGCCGACCTCGGAGCGGGAGATCGAAGGTGACGAGGAATGCCTCGCGGGATCGCCGTCGACTTCGATTGTGGAAAGACGTCTCTTTCCGTGGGTAATTTGTTTATTTCCCATCCTTTGCGTGCGTCTAAATTTTCTGTAAGACCCCCATTTTTTTTTCTTTTTCGACACCGGGGTCTTAGGCCCAGAACCGCCGCCTTGCGGTGATACCTTCTCACCCGGGAAGGTCGTCACTACAAGACGCCGATTCTGCCGGCCAAATCGATCTCTACTGTAGCATAAGTATAAAAGCAAGTCCACAGAAATCACATATATAGAAAAATAAACTCCACGAAGGGAGTGTCCACAGATAGTACATATAATGAAAATCTCGGGCTTATGCCCGGTACATCAAGTCCTCACTACAAATCACTCATCGCGGAAGCAAACTAATACAACTACTGGTGTTCGGGACTCACAGTCCCTGCTGTCTGGACTCCAGTGCTAGACTGTCCGATCTCCAAGCGTGCCGACCTCCGGGGCTGCCCCTCCATGCTGGGCTCCGTGGTCCCCTAAATGATGTGGTTCGAAAACCGTTAGTCTAAAAGACTAAGTCCTATCGTCCCCCACCCCTTCCCCCATGGCTCCTAAGCACCGAGCGGGGAGAAGGAATGGAAAGGACATGAAAGTGGAGAATGTCAAATTGCAGATGACAGCGGAACTAAACTAACAGTGTTAAGTGTGATAATAATTATACAAAAATCTAAACAAGTAACCTTAACTTATGTGAAAACACATAAGCTAAGGGATCTCTTGCAGGGCTCATATCGTATAAAAAGTCTCATACCGATTTATACGATAGGGTGTCGGTTTTACTAGCAGGCATAACATATAAATAATACTGAAAGAGAACCTTGACTTATAAGTACGCTCGCACGAACTTATAGGCCAAGGGGTCGTTTTGCAAGGCCTAATGTATAGAGCGTCACATACCGCTTATACATTAGGTGTCAGGTTATATGCAAGGCTAGGGTTTGCTTGATTCCCATTCAAATCAACTCCAAACTTAATGAAATTTTAACCAGAGGTCTATATTGACCTCATATACATCCCACCAAAATTTGGATGAATTTGGACTTCATTTGACCCATAATTTAATTTACCCTAGCATAATTAAATTATTTACAAAACTATAGGAAAATTATTCCCAAAAATTCCCATTTTTGGGCAGGGTCTAGATATAGGGTAGGGTGACTACCTGCCAAAATTTCAGACCATTTGAACCAAGGATGAAGTGTGGGCAACTAGTTTAATGACTGCCTAGTCATTTGTATAGACCCCACCAAATTGAGTGCCCTGGTCAAACCAGTCACCCAAATTGGTTCAAACCAATTTTGTTTGACAGTAGACCCATAGGGCTACCTCTTTGATGTTGACCACTTTCTCTGAAAAAGACTCTAGCTATTTTTAATAATTAATACCAATAAATACAAATTCTGTGACAGGAAATGAAATAAAATTAAACTTAAGCTATAGTTTATTTATTCATCTGCACGAATCTTGGCGCATAATTGGACGACATCCCGTCATCGTCCCCACGCGCCAACGGCCCAGATTTATCCCTCCTGGGCTGATTTCCAGCGGCTGCCGCCGTCGCTCCGGCCACCTCCCCGGCCTGCCACCGCCGCCAACACCTTCGTGGTGGTCGGGGCTATCTCCAGGCGGCGTCTAGGCCGCCGGGAAGCCCTATTCCGGCGAACCCGATAGGATGTAATTTCATGGAAAATCCATGATTTTCAAAATCCGATTGGGCTCAATTGAGCTCCAACCTTGGCCCTATGGATTCTAAGGATCTACCCATGCAAGAAGGAGTGGAGGAGGACCTGTGGCGGCGGCTGTAGCCGTGCTGATCGCCGGATTGGCATGGTGGTGGCCGGTGGTGGTCGGATTGTTCAAAAATGGAGGAAAGGGCTTGGCTTCTTCAGGAAAAGAGTGGGAAATACTCCTTGGACCTCACTGAAGCTTTTAAAGAGGGAGAGGAGGGAGTTAGGTGGCTGAATTGCCATGTGCCATTTTTGGCCATGGTCAATCTTGGCGGCTAGGTTGGTAGGGGGGGTGGTGCTTGCTCTAACCAGTCCACAATGGCTGCTGCACTCCCCCTTGTCCTTCTGAAATGAATGGGGAGGTTGGGGAGGGGGAAGGAGGAGCACAAAGTCCTCCTTCCTTCTTCTTTCTTCTCTTTCTCTCTCCTCCATGGGTGACTTTCTCTCTCCTAGTCACCAAGCCTGAATTTTTGGCTCCTACATGTCCCATGGCAGCCCACAAGTCCATTTGGTCACTTAAGTCATGGTTAGCTCAATTGAAATGGGCTTGAGCTTGAGTTAGCTCATTTGGGCTAACTTGACCCAAAGTTGGACTAGGGCCCACCTAGGTCAATTTGGTCCTTGAGATTTCTTTAATGGGTCCTTGGTGACCCATTAGCCTCCCCTAGGGTCAAGGTGAGGTTGGATTGGCCCTTGGAGGTCACTTGGCCCTTAACTAGGGCACTTTGACCATTTTAGGTCAAGAGTTGACTTTGGTCAACGTAGTATTTATGATTGGTCCCAATGAATCCTTGGTGACCTATTGGCCTCTCACTAGGCCTATGAGGGTAAGGGTGGGGTCCTTTTGGCTAAGGGACTGCAATTGACCCTTGTGTAGGTCAATTTGACCTATTTAGGTTTAGAGTTGACTTTGGTCAACTTAGCTCCCTTGACTACCCTCCATGGGTCCTTAGTGACCAATTGACCCCTACCTAGGGTTATGGAGGTATGAGTGGGGTATATTTGGCTAATAGACTGCAATGGACCCTTGTGTAGGTCAATTTAACCTAGCTAGGGTTATAGTTGACTTTGGTCGATTTAGGTCCTTTGATTGCTCTCCATGGGTCCTTAGTGACCCATTGACCCCCTTCTAGGGTTATAAGGGTATGGGTGGGGTCTTGGAGTCTTGGTGAAGCCCCATGATCACCTTTTACCAAGGTTTAGAAATCTGCTAAGTGCAGACCATAGTGGCCCTATCCACACCACCAGGTCCACTTGACTCTTTCTTGGGCTTCCTAGGGTTTTGTCATGACAAAACCACTCTTAGGGGTGTAGTTGGAAATGGGATGTTACAAATCCCAATAAACAAAACAAAGATTTCGTCCCCGAAATCAAGGTTAAGCCTACGGGGACTCCTATCGGGAAGGAAGAAACTTGTAACATCCCATGAGAGTTGAAAGGTTTACGTCACGACACCATGTTTGCATATATGAGGTTTAAAGGTGATAGTCAAATTTAAGACCAAATCCCCCAATTGGCAAAGTCTAGACCCCAATAAACAAAAGTTTAGCCCATATCTTGAAATTTCAGTCCTACTAGTTTAAAATAGGAAGGTAAATTGAACATCTTGAGTGGTTGTGAGGAATACCTGACTGAAGAGTTCCAGGTGTCTTTGTCGCATCAAGTCCCGTGGCTCCCATGTGTGCTCCTCTCTTCCGTGATTTCTCCACAGGACCTTGACTAACGGAACCTTCTTGTAGCGTAAAACTCGTACCCCCTTGTCGTCAATCCGGACTGGTTCTAGGTGAACTGACCGATCAGATGCTATCGGTCCATCTGTGGTCGTAACTTGCTACTCTGGGCGTAGTAGGGCTCTCCTAAGAGAGGATATATGGAATACGTCGTGCAGACTCGCCAGCTCCGGTGGCAGCTCTAGCCTGTATGCCAAGGGACCGATCCGCTCCTGGATCCTATAAGGCCCCATGTATCTTGAACTAAGCTTCTTCTTCTGTCCGCGTACCCGAGTAACTCCATGCATTGGTCGGATCTTCAAGAACACCTGATCTCCCACCTGGAATTCCACCCGACGGTGCCGAGCGTCGTAATACTTAGCCTGCCGGCTCTGTGCTTCTAGCATCCTGTCCCGTATCAATCTCACCTGAGCCTCGGTGTCCTCGACAAACTCCGAATCCAATGCCTTAGGGTCCTCGTCCTGTATCCATGACAGCGGAGTCCTGCACTTCCGTCCGTACAACGCCTCATAAGGAGCCATCTTTATACTAGACTGGTAGCTGTTATTATACGAGAACTCGATCAGTGGTAACAACTTCTCCCAAGGTTCACCGCGATCCAATATGCAGAGTCGTAGTAAATCCTCCAGAGTCCAGTTGGTCCGTTCCGTTTGTCCATCTGTCTGGGGATGAAAAGCTGTACTGAATGTTAGTCGAGTGCCTAAGTAAGTCTGCACTGACCTCCACTCCCTGGACGTAAATCGTCCATCTCGGTCCGACACAATCGACTTGGGTATGCCATGATAGCGGACGAATTGCTCCACAAACCTTCGGACTAACACGCCCACCGAGTCATCCTTCCTGATTGGAATAAATCTTGCTACCTTTGTCAGCCGGTCGACGATCACCCAGATCGAATCATTCCCTGTCCTTGATCGAGGAAGTCCGTGTATAAAGTCCATGACGATATCATCGAACTTCCACTCTGGTACTGGGAGTGGCTGTAATAATCCTGCGGGGTTTCTGCATTCCGCCTTCACTAACTGGCATGCCTTGCAATGGGTCACGAAGTAGGTGATATCCTTGTTCATGCCGGGCCAGAACATAGTCTTCTTCAGATCTGCAGTCATCTTTGTAATCCCCGGGTGTACCGAATATCGACTGCAATGAGCCTCCATCATGATATCCTCCCGGACCTGGCCTCCCTCTGGTATGTAGACCCGTCCTCTAAAGCATACTAAGTCATCCCTCAGTGTGTAATCTCCCGCAGTGCCTGCTTCTAAGGTCCGGAATATCGGCTCTAGCTGGGTATCCTGCCTCTGTCCATCCTTGACCCTTTCTCGAATGTCATCAGTGGTGATTAATGATGAAAGATACTCTTGGTATAACTCAGGGTGATACTCGGACACCAGGGATATTTACATCTTATCTAACATCTGAATTAACTCCAAAGCCATCAACTGCGTTCCTACTCCGGCGTTTGCGGTCTTTCGGCTCAGTGCATCCGCTACCACATTCGCCTTTCCCGGGTGGTAGTGCATCTCATACTGGTAGTCTGCCAAAAATTCCACCCATCGTCTCTGTCTGATGTTCAGCTCTTTTTGCGTGTCCACATACCTCAAATTTTTATGGTCGGAGTATATGTCGCAGTGGACACCGTACAGATAGTGACGCTAGACTTTTAGTGCAAAGATGACAGCTCCCATCTCTAAGTCATGGACTGGGTAGTTTTGCTCGTGCTTCTTCAGCTGCCGAGAAGCGTAAGCTATCACATGGCCATTCTGCATAAGCACTGCACCCATGCCCTGGTAGGAGGCATCGGTGTAGACCTGGAATCCTTCTTTCCCTGAAGGGAGAGCAAGTATAGGAGCCGAAGTAAGTTGCCCCTTTAGCTCTTGAAAAGCCGCCTCACACTGTGGGGTCCAGATAAAGGGCACCTCCTTCCTTGTTAGAGATGTGAGTGGAAGGGCGATACGAGAGAATCCCTCTACGAATTTT
This sequence comes from Platanthera zijinensis, assembly GCA_039513925.1. Lineage (NCBI taxonomy): Eukaryota > Viridiplantae > Streptophyta > Magnoliopsida > Asparagales > Orchidaceae > Platanthera > Platanthera zijinensis. Next base: position 20,964,218 of record CM077090.1, read on the forward strand.
CGGTAGTAACCGGCAAGTCCTAGGAAACTTCGTACATCTGTGGCCGTCTTCAATTGTGGCCAGTCCCGAACCGCTTGGATCTTGGCCGGGTCCACTGCCAACCCAGCACCACTGATGATATGGCCTAGGAAGGCCACCTCCTTCAACCAAAACTGGCATTTGCTGATCTTCGCATAAAGTTTGTGCTCCCGTAGTCTCTCCAGGGTCAGCGTCAGATGTCGTGTGTGCTCCTCCTCTGTCCTTGAGTAAATGAGGATGTCATCGATAAACACGATGACAAACACATCTAAATATTCCTCGAACACCTGATTCATAAGGCTCATAAATGCCGACGGCGCATTTGTGAGCCCGAAGGGCATCACCGTATCTGCTACTGAAAGCAGTCTTCGGAATGTCCTCCTCCTGGATCCGTAACTGGTAGTAGCCCGACCTTAGATCCAATTTAGAAAAGAAATGCGCACCTTCTAGCTGGTCAAACAGCTCATCTATCCTTGGCAACGGATATGTGTTTCGGACTGTCAATCGGTTTAGTGCTCGGTAGTCGATGCACAGTCTCAGAGTTCCATCCTTCTTCTTCACAAATAATACCGGGGCTCCCCATGGCGAGGAACTCGGCCTAACAAATCCGGCTTCCACCAGTTCCTGGAGTTGGCTTCGAAATTCTGTCAGCTCTTTTGGGGCCATCCGGTAAGGGGCTCTAGCTGCCGGCTTAGCCCCCGGCACCAGCTGTATCCGGAAATCCTGCTCCCGGTGCGGGGGTAGCCCAGACAGTTTCTCTGGAAATACGTCGGCAAAATCTCGCACCACCGGAATACCCGAGGTGGAGACCTTGGCCTCAGTCATTTCAAATATTACCTCATACACTTCTTCCCCCTGTAAGTGAGCCTTGACGGCCTGTACAGATGACAGCATGAGAGGGGGAATAGATCTAGTACCTTCAATGACGAGGTAGGAATCTCCATGTCTCACGGTAACTCTCTTGGACGTGCAGTCAATTTGAGCATGATTCCAGTTCAACCACGTCATTCCTAGGATCAAATCAAAGATTGACATCTTTATGATCGTCGCTGGAGTTTCAAATATCTTTCCGCCGATCTCCGCCTCCATATCGCAGTGGGCCGAGGTGAACAACTCTGATCCGTCGGGTAATCGTATCCTCATCATCAGACCCGTGAATCGTTCCACGCCTTCCAACCCTTCTATGAAGGCCTCCGATACAAATGAGTGCGAAGCACCCGTATCAAATAGCGTATAAGCGGGTTTGCCGCTGATGAAAACTATTCCTGGGGTTTTGGGAAAAATTAAATGTCTTAGAATCTAGCTATGGTTTTCTTTCCTAGATTGTCACTTCCATATAAAATTTAACTTCATGAGGAAATAACTATAAATAAGGAAAATTTTCAGGCGTACCAGTGATTACTTGCTCCGGGTTCCGGGGCTGAGCCAGATCCAGTGCATAAATTTGCTCCCTCTGCTGCATACGATCTGCACCCTGGAAACCACGTCCTAGACCACGTCCTCGTCCTCCAAACTACTGGGCATGCGGGACAACCTGTGGTGTTGGTAGAGGTGCTTCCCTCATGGGGCAGTTTCTCCGAATATGCCCTATCTGATGGCAGTTGTAGCACTCTGGTGGGGGAAATGCCATACCCCCGGGTCTCGGTGCCTCCCTCATCTGAAGAGGCTGAGGGGCCAATATCACCTGCTCCCTCGGCTCCTGCCTCACTTCCTGTCGAGGCTGGTCCTCTGTCCTTCTTCCACCTGGTATAGCACCTTGCCGCTGATCATTTCGGGCTCTCCGGCCCTGATCCTCCGCTTGCCGCTTCCGGCCCCGAGTGGCGTGCCAATCAGCCTCAATCCTCTTTGCCATCTCCAAAATCCGGGAGATAGGCCCGTCAGATACAAACAACAAAGCCTCCCTCAAGTCCTCCCGCAGGCCCTTATAGAATCTCTTGATGTATCCCGCTTCGTCCAGCTGGTAAGAATCTGCATATCGAGCCAAATGATCGAACTCCCGGTAGTACTCTACCACTGTCCGGGTGCCCTGCTTCAGCTGTAAGAACCGCTCCTCCAACTCATCCCTGGCCGACTGTGGAACAAAGTGCTCCAACAGCCTATGTTGTTAAAGGCGCGCCTCAGGCGCGCCTAAGGCTGCAGGCTCATCAGGCTCAGAGGTTTGCGCCTTCGTGCGCCTTTGGACATTATAGGCGCGCCTGAGTGTGTTTTTTGTTGTAAACCTATTTTTTTCAAAATAATGAAAAAAATAATACAAAAACTCAATAATTTTTATATGATTTAGTGGTTTTGATACATAATCGATCATTGAGAATTAGAAATGACGCAGACGATCATATTGATTTTATTTTTTAAGAGATATAAATGATAGTAATGAATTATTAATGAGTAGAATATATAAAGATTATGTTCAAGAAGATGAATTGATGTTTAATATCAATTATTTAAAATGAATGTGCTTGCGCCTTGTCTTCTTCGGGCGCGCGCCTGCGCCTTGAGCCTTGCGCCTAGGCTCCAAGACCCCTTTGCGCCTTGGTGCGCCTTGCGCCTTTAATAACAAGGCCAACAGCGCTGTCCTGAACTCTTCCCAGGTAACTTCCGCAACCTCCCTATCAGCAAACATTGTGTCCAGCAGCGTCTTCCACCACCTCTTGGCATGGGACTCCAGGCAGGAGATAACCAAGGCCACCCTCTCCTCCCAGGGACACCGTATCCCAGTCAGCATTTCGTACATAATATCTAGCCATTCTTCTGTCCGTACGGCGGATTCTGTCCCCAAGTAAGATGGAGGGGAGAGTCCTCGAAAGATGCTCAGCCAATTGGCCCCCGGGTTTTGCTGCGGTGCCGGAACCTGTTGAGCCCTGAAAGCATCTAGAATGGCCGTCAGCGTTTGACCCATCTCCGAGTGTAGGAATGGAGTCGGGACCAGGGGAGGTGGTGCAACTGTCGGAGTCTGCTGAACTCCGTCTTGTGGTGTTGGCTGCGCTGGGGGCTGCGTAATAGAGGCAAATATAAGAAGTCTCACAGATTTAACTAAAAGTGGACAATTTTCATGTGATTTCCCATATGGGCCCACCACTGCTTCCGCTGCTTAGTTTGTCCCCAAACTAAACTCGAGCGGGGGTGTCCCAGGGTTAGTGGACTGCTACTTTTCCGATCGAGGTTTCCTCTGATACCACTTGTAAGACCCCCATTTTTTTTTTTCGACACCGGGGTCTTAGGCCCAGAACCGCCGCCTTGCGGTGATACCTTCTCACCCGGGAAGGTCGTCACTACAAGACGCCGATTCTGCCGGCCAAATCGATCTCTACTGTAGCATAAGTATAAAAGCAAGTCCACAGAAATCACATATATAGAAAAATGAACTCCACGAAGGGAGTGTCCACAGATAGTACATATAATGAAAATCTCGGGCTTATGCCCGGTACATCAAGTCCTCACTACAAATCACTCATCGCGGAAGCAAACTAATACAACTACTGGTGTTCGGGACTCACAGTCCCTGCTGTCTGGACTCCAGTGCTAGACTGTCCGATCTCCAAGCGTGCCGACCTCCGGGGCTGCCCCTCCATGCTGGGCTCCGTGGTCCCCTAAATGATGTGGTTCGAAAACCGTTAGTCTAAAAGACTAAGTCCTATCGTCCCCCACCCTTTCCCCCATGGCTCCTAAGCACCGAGCGGGGAGAAGGAATGGAAATGACATGAAGGTGGAGAATGTCAAATTGCAGATGACAGCGGAACTAAACTAACAGTGTTAAGTGTGATAATAATTATACAAAATCTAAACAAGTAACCTTAACTTATGTGAAAACACATAAGCTAAGGGATCTCTTGCAGGGCTCCTATCGTATAAAAAGTCTCATACCGATTTATACGATAGGGTGTCGGTTTTACTAGCAGACATAACATATAAATAATACTGAAAGAGAACCTTGACTTATAAGTACGCTCGCACGAACTTATAGGCCAAGGGGTCGTTTTGCAAGGCCTAATGTATAGAGCGTCCCATACCGCTTATACATTAGGTGTCAGGTTATATGCAATGATTATGCTATGAAATGCAAATATGCTATGATGTGAACATGCAAGTGCAACTCACTCACTCGACTCTGTGTACACAGACCTTTAGTTCCCCCTTTCAGAGCCGTTACCTCCTAGGATACCTCCGTAGTGGCAGACGGAAACGGTGGGTTGGGCCTCGCCCACCTCAAAACCAGTATTTGCACTACCGGTCTGACCTATCGTACGCCCCAACGCTTGGTGCACTAAGCGGACGCCTGCGTACTCTTGCCGGCTGGCGCACCGGACTTCTGTTGGCGAAGTGTAAAACCACACTTGCCGAGTCAACGATATTGGTGTCGGTGCAACGAACTCCCCAATATCGAAGACCCACCACCTTATACCTTTTATGCACATGCAATAGTTATGAGTCAAACAAATAACCGAGCCGAATCTTCCCGGACTATCCCGTCCGTCACAATCTACAACCGAGCTGAAGCTCCCCGGACTAACCTGTCCGTCATAATCTACAACCGAGCCGAAGCTCCCCGGACTATCCCGTCCGTCACAATCTACAACCGAGCCGAAGCTCCCCGGACTAACCTGTCCGTCATAATCTACAACCGAGCCGAAGCTCCCCGGACTATCCCGTTCGTCATAACCAACAACCGAGCCAATGCTCACCGGACTAACCCGTCCGTCATAATCTACAACCGAGCCGAAGCTCCCCGGGCTACCATGCCCATTACCTTAACCACTGGGCTTATTGCCCGAGTAACCCAAACTATCTCTCGGGACATAGGGGTGTGAGAGTGTGAAATCCTAAGTTTACTACCTACTCCTCAATTCACTTTATGCCAACAACTTAGGTTTTACCCATTTCATTTTCATATTACAGTAAATTAAACCTAAGGTGATTTTGACCTTCCACTCTACTGGGAAGACGATCTTTCGTCGATCCCAAACACCACCTAACTTTTAGTCAAACCCATCCCTAGCTCATCCAACCCTGAAAGATGAACTCATTCCTATAACCTAACTTGTACTCCAGATTATTTCTGAAGATTTACTATATGCAGACCACCAAGGTTTAATGTTATGTAAAATGGGAAGTATATCAAGTAATCATCCAATACCCATATAATAATTAATGGAGGTCCATTATGGCCTTTAAGCCCTAAATCCAGAGATCCAAAATTTTCCTTATTTACTTAATAATTTATTTAATTATTCTATTGACTAAAACTTCCAATAATGAACATGAAGTACCATTTTCAGTCAAGATATCATTCTACAAATTTTATATGTTATTCAAAATAAAGATATAACTCATCTTCCAATATATCTAAATTTTTCAGTAAGGTTTTATCACCAAATCATTATTTCATTTTAATCCTTAAAAATTCATTTAAAGAAATATAAAATACTATATTGCTTCCAAAAATTCAGGGAAAATTCAAGTATGAATCTAATGACATGTAAATTGTTTGGGACAAATTTCATAATTTATTTATCAGTATATGAGCTAAATTAAATTATTGAATAATTCCATCATTTAACAAACTTGTGAAGTAAGTATCTCAAATAAGTATCCAAAATTTTTCATAAAATTTATATAAGCTTATAATGATTCAAAACATCCTCTGCCAAACTTTCATGACCTCCCAAGGGTCAGAGAGACCATAATAATTAGTTTATTAAATTGAGGCATCTCATGTGTTTCAAATGAAGTACCATAAATATTATACCAAAATTCCCAAATAAATTACCAGAGACTAATAATATCCTTATTACCATTATACCAAAATTTCACCTTATTTGGAAGAGTTTAACTAGCCTATTCTAACCCTACAAAGTTTGTGCCATAAACTAGGGTCAGGGTTTTGTGGGTCCCAAACTTTCCAAAACACCCTAAGACTTTTACCAGAGGGTTATAGTTACCCTAAATCCATCCCTACAAAGTTTCATAGTCATACAAGGTGTTATGGCCATATGCCCTTCACATGGTACAAAAGCCCTTCTTTAGGGTTTGACCTAGGATCTTGGGCCAAATCAACTCCACTGCCCCCAAGTTTTCATTGGAAGGTGTATAAAGTCATGCAAAGTCAGTGTCCCAAATTTGAACCTCTGTTGAGGTGAATTGGACACTCAAAACCCAAAATTACATTTTGGACCAAAATGCCCTTCTTAGGGCAAGGCTAGGGTTTGCTTGATTCCCATTCAAATCAACTCCAAACTTAATGAAATTTTAACCAGAGGTCTATATTGACCTCATATACATCCCACCAAAATTTGGATGAATTTGGACTTCATTTGACCCATAATTTAATTTACCCTAGCATAATTAAATTATTTACAAAACTATAGGAAAATTATTCCCAAAAATTTCCATTTTTGGGCAGGGTCTAGATATAGGGTAGGGTGACTACCTGCCAAAATTTCAGACCATTTGGACCAAGGATGAAGTGTGGGCAACTAGTTTAATGACTGCCTAGTCATTTGTATAGACCCCACCAAATTGAGTGCCCTGGTCAAACCAGTCACCCAAATTGGTTCAAACCAATTTTGTTTGACAGTAGACCCATAGGGCTACCTCTTTGATGTTGACCATTTTCTCTGAAAAAGGCTCTAGCTATTTTTAATAATTAATACCAATAAATACAAATTCTGTGACAGGAAATGAAATAAAATTAAACTTAAGCTATAGTTTATTTATTCATCTGCACGAATCTTGGCGCATAATTGGACGGCATCCCGTCATCGTCCCCACGCGCCAACGGCCCAGATTCATCTCGCCTGGGCTGATTTCCAGCGGCTGCCGCCGTCGCTCCGGCCACCTCCCCGGCCTGCCACCGCCCCCGACACCTTCGTGGTGGTCGGGGCTATCTCCAGGCGGCGTCTAGGCCGCCGGGAAGCCCTATTCCAGCGAACCCGATAGGATGTAATTTCATGGAAAATCCATGATTTTCAAAATCCGATTGGGCTCAGTTGAGCTCCAACCTTGGCCCTATGGATTCTAAGGATCTACCCATGCAAGAAGGAGTGGAGGAGGACCTGTGGTGGCGGCTGTAGCCGTGCTGATCGCCGGATTGGCATGGTGGTGGCCGGTGGTGGTCGGATTGTTCAAAAATGGAGGAAAGGGCTTGGCTTCTTCAGGAAAAGAGTGGAAAATACTCCTTGGACCTCACTGAAGCTTTTAAAGAGGGAGAGGAGGGAGTTAGGTGGCTGAATTGCCATGTGCCATTTTTGGCCATGGTCAATCTTGGCGGCTAGGTTGGTAGGGGGGTGGTGCTTGCTCTAACCAGTCCACAATGGCTGCTGCACTCCTCCTTGTCCTTCTGAAATGAATGGGGAGGTTGGGGAGGGGGAAGGAGGAGCACAAAGTCCTCCTTCCTTCTTCTTTCTTCTCTTTCTCTCTCCTCCATGTGTGACTTTCTCTCTTCTAGTCACCAAGCTTGAATTTTTGGCTCCTACATGTCCCATGGCAGCCCACAAGTCCATTTGGTCACTTAAGTCATGGTTAGCTCAATTGAAATGGGCTTGAGCTTAAGTTAGCCCATTTGGGCTAACTTGACCCAAAGTTGGACTAGGGCCCACCTAGGTCAATTTGGTCCTTGAGATTTCTTTAATGGGTCCTTGGTGACCCATTAGCCTCCCCTAGGGTCAAGGTGAGGTTGGATTGGCCCTTGGAGGTCACTTGACCCTTAACTAGGGCACTTTGACCATTTTAGGTCAAGAGTTGACTTTGGTCAACCTAGTATTTATGATTGGTCCCAATGAGTCCTTGGTGACCTATTGGCCTCTCACTAGGCCTATGAGGGTAGGGGTGGGGTCCTTTTGGCTAAGGGACTGCAATATACCCTTGTGTAGGTCAATTTGACCTATTTAGGTTTAGAGTTGACTTTGGTCAACTTAGCTCCCTTGACTACCCTCCATGGGTCCTTAGTGACCAATTGACCCCTACCTAGGGTTATGGAGGTATGAGTGGGGTATATTTGGCTAATAGACTGCAATGGACCCTTGTGTAGGTCAATTTGACCTAGCTAGGGTTATGGTTGACTTTGGTCGACTTAGGTCCTTTGATTGCTCTCCATGGGTCCTTAGTGACCCATTGACCCCCTTCTAGGGTTATAAGGGTATGGGTGGGGTCTTGGAGTCTTGGTGAAGCCCCATGATCACCTTTTACCAAGGTTTAGAAATCTGCTAAGTGCAGACCATAGTGGCCCTATCCACACCACCAGGTCCACTTGACTCTTTCTTGGGCTTCCTAGGGTTTTGTCATGACAAAACCACTCTTAGGGGTCTAGTTGGAAATGGGATGTTACATTTTCTCTTTAGGATAATAGACTCATTTCTAGATTTTTTTCAATTGGAATTTGTCAACGAACGCTACGTCGAAAGCACCAATCGGGCCCCAAATTTTGAGTTCAATATTTTCGCTTGCTACGACGAAGGGAAATGAACAAAAGTCACAAATTTTCTTTTCCCAGATTTTCTTTTTGAACAAATTTTCAAGTGATTCATTTTTCGAAACATAATAGTGAATTTATGCTTTAAATTTTTTTATTTCAAAGTTGTTTTTTAAAGTTTATACAAAACCCGCTCAAAATCATTTTGCAAACTCTGTTAATCATCACATGCATTAGGGTTTCCTAAAAAAACCGACATGCGCGCGAACCCTGCGCGCCATCCTGCATCACTTGTGGTAGGCTGGAGCTTGAGGAACTATCAAGAGTTTCTTACATTGTCTGCAGGTAGTAACCCTAGAAGATGCTAGCAAACCATCTCTAAAGTCATGCAAGTTTCTGTGGATAGGCTTAGAATTTCAGTGAGAATTTATCTTTTTTATACGAAGTGTATGGGGAACTTGTGATTATTTATAGGGGATCTGTGACATAGAAGGCAGACTAATCTACTTCTCCTTTGATTTTCAAAAATTTCACAGCAAGTTTCTGTTTGAATGCGTGGTTCCTGCTAGTGTATCTCGGTGTAAGTCATCTCCTTTATGTACTGACGGGATTTATGAAATTGGCAATCTGTTATCTTCTATATATTTCTTTGCATGCATGATTGAATTTTGATAAGACACAAGTGGAACCAATTGCAAAGAAGATGCGAGAAGCTTGACTAAGATGGTTTGGACACATACAAAGGAGATCATTAGAGGCACCTCTTAGGTGCTGTAAGAGTTTAGTCATTGTGCATGTTAAACAGAGGAGAGGTAGACCAATAAAGATTTGGAATGAAACTATAAGGAAAGACATGATGTACGTAGGCATTAGTGAGACTGTGACTAAAGATTGGGCACAATGGAGACAAAGGATCCATATAGCAAACCCCACTATAGTGGGATAAAGGCTTGAATGTTGTTATTGTATGCATGATCGAATTTTAAAATTTTTGAACAATTATAATTTCTCGTTGTTTTTCAAATAAACATATCATTTTCATGCTTCAGAAATCTTTTCCCTCCTTTTTTAAATTACAAATGTACCTACTAGTGTTTATCTGATAGCATAACCTGTGAATCATACCCTTATGCTGTGAATTATCAATCCAGGTTTATGCATCTGACAAGATTTCCCCAAACATCAAACCTCCTCCCATCACCGATGGAACCCCCAATGAAAGTGTTTCAGATGTCTATGTTCGTATGACGCAACTCATGTCTATTTTAGAAACACAATATTCTGGAGAAACCATAGTTTTAGTTTCTCCAGATTCAGATAATTTGTCAATTTTGCAAGCTGGCTTAACGGCGCTCGATCTTCGCAGGTATTTTAATCACAATATTTCTTGATAATATGCTATTTTAGTAGATATGCACTCTTTTGTAGAAGTTTCAGTGGTCTCCCAGCTTTCAACGTGCAATACTTGTCCATTTCTTTCTTTTGATCAAAGAAAGGGTTAATTATTGGAACCTCTCTCCCCCACACTTTTTTAAATTTCCCAAAACTTCCCTTCCGAATAAGCCTCCCATCTGGGAGGAGTGCACTCGTACTGGGAGGCGGAATCCTGCAACGTTACAAACTCACTGGGGAGTTTTTTGCAATTTCCAAAAGTAGAGGAGAGGTCCTTGCAATTATGCAAAGTCCAAGGAGAAGTTCCATTAATTTACCCAGCAAACAAATAAAAACCCGTACTGTTATACATTTGAAAGTATTAAGTTTGAAACACACATAAATCTATTATTCGGATACGCCCTTCCCTTTATTCTAACTCTGAAAAATTATTTTCAACCATTCCATTCTTACTCTAGACTGGTGCATCCTCTATGTACAACCCATATTCGTCGAGGGTGGATCCCTCCAGAGCCAGGTCAGCAAGAGTCAAAGTCAACAAGTCAAGACAGAAGTCAGAGTCAACGTGCAAGACGGCAGAAGGCCTGGGCGAGTATGGCGAGCTCCCCTCGCATACTCGCCAGGTAGGCGACTAGGCTTATTACTCGCCCATCCGAGCGAGCTCCCTTAAGAAGTCGCCTAGTCGCCAGGAGTGGGGCTATAAATAAGACCCCCCCTCCCTTTGGATTGCCTATAAATAGGACCCCAGGGGTACGAGGAGACGGACTTCGGAATCTCGCAAAAAATCTCGAGCACCTTTTTTTCTGGACTTCGAGCCTTTGAATCCTTTCTTCAGAGAGACAGGTTGCGAGCTAGCGACTATCCCTCTTAGTCTCCGTGACTTAGTTATCAGCCAGTCTACCTCGTACCTTGCTCGACTATCTTTGGTTGTGGAGGGGAAGCTTCTTCTAAACATACGAGTATGTGGTGGGACCTCCCTGCCGCAGTGTCTGGGGTCTTTTTTGTTGCCTGACTGTTTCTGCGTCCTAGCCCGTTAGCCGTCAAGTCTGACCGCTGAGCCGGTAACCTCAGACTGCCTTGATCCGAATTTTGGAGTAGGGATTTTCCCGACTTCAACACTCTAGACCTGCAAGATTATATTCAAAGTAAAGTTCTTTATGTGATACATCTAAGCAAGCAAGATTTTTTCCATTGTTATTTAATTCAAAGGAAGATAGTGTTGAGGCACGCAAAGAGCATAGTTTAGTCTTGCATAAGATAAGCAAAATAAATATTGATGTAGAGTCACCATGTGGTTTACTTTCACTAATAGACTTGAGATCTTTGATTGATTATGAGTTTGACCACTAATGTATTCCATGCAATTTAAGTTGTTATAGGTCTGACCTCAATGTATCGGTAGTTCGTCAAAGAGGTGGTTGGAGGTAGATGTGGTTCGTTCCGAAGGAATCCAACTTATGCATTTTGATGAAGTGAAAGACACCCATGCTGTCGGTTACTCCAAGATGGAATCAATGAGACCTGTAGTTGGTGCCAACAGAATTGGCGGCTTGGTGACTGATGTCGACTAAGAGGGATCCTCTGAATGCGGACATTGAAGCTCAGTGATGGATGTTTTGTGATGGTAATGCCTGCCGGTTGGACCTGTGAAAAATGGCGGGGAAACTGCTGATTGGGTGGAAGCAATTAGTGGCAATGACTATGCAATTATGGTTGTTAGAATTGGCATCAAGGTGTTGGCGATCAACATAGCCCTTGATGGTTCAGATTGCTTGTCGAGCATGACTTCCCAGCACACAAGGGGCAGTTGATTTCCTTGCTAATGTCATCCTGCTTGGGTTTGGGTCTGTCCTTACACCTGACTTTATGCCCTTTAGGCCTCAAGTTGCCCTCCATACTTTTCTAATCCTAGTAATTGCGCGCAATGTAATTGGAAGTTAGTATTGCTGCTCACAGCGGTTTCTAGGATGAAGAACAAATGCTCTTACCATGATTTTAATTAATTACTTCAGTAAATAAGTCTTGAGCGATCATAGCAAGCTGTTGTTGTTGGGCTCAAGCTTGCTGGAATCAGAAGAGAAAGGCAGAGCCTGTTGGGAATGGGCGGTTGGGGACCTTGGGCTGATTCTCAAGAGCAGTTCGTGCAGTTCGAGCTTCAGTAGTTGAAATTGCTGCTTTGAATTCCGATTGCAGAGATTGAGTGGAAACAACTAGCTTTCCCAGGCTCGTAGCCCTTGGAAGGTTGGCTTCTGGGCTGCAGGGAGGATGGTCAACCTTTAGAGAGTAGTTGCATGGTCGATTGATAGAACATGATAAGTTTGCAACAACTAGGTTCCGTTCGTTTCGCCGGTTTTGGAGAAAATAATTGGAATTGGGGTCTCTCAATTCCAATTGGTGTTTTTTTGAGCATTTAATAGACAGGAATCATCATTCAAGCAAAACAGTCTATTTTGGGTTCTTTGAAAATTAGGCGTGACTGAAAATCTACCTCCTTTGGTCGGTTTTCACGGTTTTATGATTGCCACACTGTTCGGCTTCTTCGCCTTCTTCTGCTCTTCCCCTTCTCCTTCTCCCAAGAGCTTCGACCACCTTGGCCTCGGTGCGATCTCAGTTCGACTCTTGCGGTACTCGGCGTCGCCCATGTTGGCCTCTGTGCTTGGATCGCCTTCGCCGCGCAACCCCAGAACGAGGTCTTCATCCAGGGATTTACCGCCTTTTCCTTCCCCTTCTCTCTGGACTTCCTGATGTGAAGGACCCTCAAAACTTTAAACTTCCTTCAGAAGATGGAGGAGTATGGACGGCTGCAGATTCTTACGCTCTCACTCCAGGTTTCGAAGAAATTGCGGCTCCAATTTGCATTTGTTGTATCATTGGTATTTCTGTTTGTTCCGTGGTTTCTCTTTGGATGCGCCTCGGTCTCTCTCGTTAAGTATGAAGATGAAGTTATTTTTATGGTAAAATAAAGGAAAGAACAAAAAACATACCATTGCTTTCATTGATTCATTCCATAGTACATTATTTAGAGCTTAAACTGACACTTAGTTTTCTACTACTTTTAATTTTTAATGTTTTCTAGAGAGCCCGTTCTTCTCGATATCTTCTTTCTTCCTCTGTGTCGACGGTGATACTTAACATCAATTCCTTGTTTTGAGTTCCATCCTACAGTCGAACAAAATAATTGACAACTTCAATTCCTATGCTTCAAAACCATACTGCAAACAAATAAAGGAATTGAGTTTTAGCCCGATTACAAAATTTGAGTTTTTTTTACAAAAACTAATTTCCTCCTCCGAAAACCCACCAAACGAACGGGACCCTAGGGCTTTAGTTGGATGACAACCTTCAACAAGGAGTGTCAACACCATTTGGATGGCAATAATTGCGCAGAGGACCGAGGCAGGGGTCATGCTAGGTTGATGACATGTGAGATTGCATGATTGTCTTGTCCCGGGAGCAATCATTGTGGAAGAGTGTTGTTTCCTTTTGTGGGGAAGGCGATCACGTTGTTGCGATGTACGCATGGACAACCTAGGCAATTGTTCGCATGTACAACCTAGGCGATCATTCGCATGGTCGAACTGGGCGATTTTTCACGTCTGGATGAAGATATTCGATTTCATGTGGCCTGCTATTTATGTTTCTCTGACTAGCGATTGCATAAGCAAGGAGGTGACACGATCGATTTCCTGCAGTCGACTATTCTAATTTTTCCTGATTATTGATTGTCGTGGCGAGTAAATAGATTTACGCGGCTTTGATACCAAGTTATTACTTCTTACATACCTGGATGTAACATGTCCATAGTTCAATGGAGAGGTTGTTGGAGGTAGAGGTGGTGGCTGTGATACAAGGAGCTGAAACCGCTTCTGCATAAATGAAAAGCTTGGGGTAGATGAGCTTCCAGTTCGTAACCCTCAAAGGAGAGAATTAAAGAGGAGCGATGAAGATTGTAATTTGTTGCTCACCAATCTATGGCCTAGGGGTCCCTTAAGTAGAATTACAAAGACTACACTTTGCATTTTAGTCTCATACACTCAGAGAAATTTCAAAAATACCGGTACATGAAAATAAAAGGACACGACATGCTATGAGTTTGACAACCAGTGTATCTCATCTAACTTTTGCCTTCCTTGATTTCCGCTCCCTAACAAATATGGTGATGCGGACCACTTGCATGTTATTTGGTTGATTTTAGTGATTGGTAAATTTGGGATGATCTTATGGATGTTCAGAGACCGCGATTAGTGTGATTTTTATGTTTTTTAATATATTTTTTGGAGTCATGGTTTATGAGTTAGGTTAAATTATGTGGTCCCTATCAGACGATACGAGCCAACAAGCTATTTAGGCTGTGTTTGGCGCGGCTTATCGGAGCTTATTTTTTCCGGTGAGATTGGACAAAAATGTCATTGTCATAGAATGTATGTTTGGTATCACAAATGTTACAAAAAAAAACTATTTTGAGGCATAAGATTTTGATATGACAATGACATTTTTGTCCAACCTCACCGGAGCAAATAAGTCGTGATAAGCCCCGCCAAACACAGCCTTAAACTAACCCCCTACATATACTACTCAGTTTTTAGTTTTAGGATTTTTTATCTAGAGACTGGCTTTTGACCGATGAGCCTCCGTGCGGTGCCGATATCACCGATTGCAGCTTTCAGGGTGCTGACGTCCATGTTGCCTTTGTCTTCTGCCAGTCCTTCCATGATGTAGTCCCGCTAGTTTATTTCCCTGCCATTCCTATGCCTGTTGTTTCTTCCCATTACAACCGACCACCGCGTAGCTCTTCCTCAGCCACTGGATCATCCGCATCTGCCCACGAACACCTCCAACGACCTCGTCGGAGCCTCCATCCACCACCATCAGCCACCAAAAGCCTTCTCCAACCCTTCTATCGTCCCTTCCCCGACCTTCATCCAACTATCCCCTCCAGGTTTTTCCCAACCCCATCCAGCCCTTAGCGCTACCCTCTTTCCCCTCCTTGATCCAAACTTCTTCCCCAGGCAACGCCCCCCCCCCCCCCCCCCCCCCACTTGACTCCACAAGCGTGAAACTCATCCCAAATTTCCCCGCCAACCGCACGCCGGAACCAACACTTCACTCATACAACCACCTCCCGCCACTTACCACACCTTCCCCGCTTTGGAGCTAATTACTCCGTGAGTTCTTATATTTCAATTTTCATTCCCTCACATTGTATGTATGCACTTGATTATTTCTAGTCATTTCATTAGTCATGCATTTTCCTACTTGTCTTGCTCTTTAATTTATGTGCACTATCGATTAATTTATAATTCCAACTTGTTTATTTGATTTAAATATTTGTGATTAATTGTGATTAAATGCGTGAGCTTTTTATGTTATGCTATTTAATTATTTGTATGTTGGCGATAAGATTTGAATAGGAAAATCCATGAAGGAAACTGACATTAAGCTCTCTCCTTCTTGCCAACGCTATCAACATCCAAATTAAAATGACAGGGAATACTTGGACCATACATAGAAGAATACTTGAGCAAATGTAGCACTCCGCCTGTATTTGGCATATAATATGGGTCCAATCGGGTCCAACACCATACAACTCACACAAGCATGGTACTATTAAATGATAATAAAGCCCCAAGCAATTAGTATATAAACACCACAGTATATAAAACTGAATCATTTGCATCACATTAGGTTTATGATTAGATAGCGAGCATTTTGTTCATTGGCTTTATGTCATAACTCATAAGTATCATGTTCTGTCTTGCCTGCATGCACTTGCATATTCATATAGAGTTAGCGCATCACATATTTAAACTTGTAGTACGTCGTATCCTACGAAGGTGATGCAGGACTAGGAAATAAGGTAAAGACCAAACGACTTTAGAGGAGCTAACTTGATGTATGTCCCCATGTTTGGGCAGATACATATCCATCAGCAGGTGCAAGCAAACAAGGCACCACATCAAGATCATCAAAAGCTTGCAATTTTAGCCATACATTTGTTCCACTCATGAGAGATACTTGACGTTCTGAAGTTTTACCTCCAAAAATTACAAAACCTTTCTCTTTGGGACATCATCAGGGTTCTTTGCTGATTTTAATTGTTGAGACAGAGTGTTCCAGGCTTTCTGATGCAGGCGGACTCAGCGGCGGACGGGCTTCAGGAGAGAGCGGCGGCTCTGGACTGCCTCTCAAATGCCGCAGGGAGGAGCCGGCGGCCCTGGAGCTGTTGTCGTCGGCGGCTGCGGGAGAGGGGAAGAGCCGGAGCCGAGGAAGGCGGCCTGGAGGAGGCTGCGGGCGGCTGCTGGTTTCAGGCGGAGAAGACAGCGTCGGTGGCTGCGGGAGCGGTGCGGGCGGGCTGGAGGAGGCTGCGGACGGCTGCTGCGGGCTGGAGAAGGAGGTGGAGATACAAGCTCACTTGGAGTCGGCACCAAGGAGGAGCCACCGGAATCGGCACCGGGGCGTGACCGAACGATCGGGAAGGAGGAGCCGGCGGCTTACTTCTTTTCCAAAATCATCGATCCCTTTTGCTGCAGCCCTAACCCCTTATTTATAATAAACCCTACCGCATCCAATGGTCCAGATTTGCCCGGATGGGGATGCATCAAACCAGTGAAAACATACTCAAAATATATAAACTAATATATCATTTCGAATCGCGGCGACCCTCCGGACGCAACCGCGGAGTCGGATCGGCCATACGATCAACGGGCGGGGCCCGTTCCCCATCATTCTTCCCTTGTTGGAGAAGATTTGCCCTCAAATCTTTAGGGATTCCAAGGAGGCTTCGCGGATGGTCTGCACTGTTTCCCACTGTCACCAATCATCAGATAAAAACTTCCAATCCCAGATGCTGGTCTCGCGATCCTGCAAGTAATGTAACCACTGCCTTTGGGAGGCTTGGGTGGCGGCCTCAATCTCAGAATCTGACGGAAAACTGTAGCAACTGGTAAGGGAGCTGCGCTCTCTAATCCAGCACCGCAAATGATCATATCGATCGGCGATGTGAAAAAAGATATATCGATCTGTGTCTCAGTATCGCCTGGGCCCCACTCAATCTGATCAAATCGCAACAAGTCATCACCATGCCCTACCCAGTCTGGGCTCATATCCAGGCCAACTGATTTGCCCTCAGGGGCAT
This sequence comes from Platanthera zijinensis, assembly GCA_039513925.1. Lineage (NCBI taxonomy): Eukaryota > Viridiplantae > Streptophyta > Magnoliopsida > Asparagales > Orchidaceae > Platanthera > Platanthera zijinensis. The sequence goes on from CM077090.1 coordinate 20,981,167, forward strand.
TATCGAACATCAGAAAAGGGTCCCTAGCCGAGCTGAGAAGCGACTGATCAAACCACTGTAACAAATCAATAAAAGTGAGTAAACGACGCGAAGGCTCATAGGGCGGTACTACCACCATCAGACTGAATGTCCTTCTGCGCTCAATCCACTGGCGGGCAAATCTCTGAACGATAAGAGTAGCTCTCTGCACTGTCTGGTACCACTGTCTCTGTAATAATCCTCTCATGCGTGGCTGAAGCATGAGGACTGCCCTGGTCATCCTCGTGAAGGATCTGCGCTGAATAAACCTGCGGATGTGAGACTGTATCAAGACTGCTGCTCTTCTTCGTCGCTGCGCTAAAATCTCCTTAACATCATTCTCACGTCAATTCTTCACATAGCTTGCCCAAATGGCATCTTCTTTCTCTTCCCTTTCCCTCCTCTGCTTACTCTCTGCCACTAGAGCTTGCTTCTTTCTTTCACGCTCAACCAAATGTCTCTTTCTTGGGGAAGGTGACGGAAGATCATACGAGTAAGACGAATGGCGGACTGACGGACATGTAGTAGATGACGGAGAATATGAATCGTAGGCATGGGAGGGGACTCGCCTCGATTCATAGGAATAAGTGGTGGAAGAAGGAGAATATGAATCGTAGACTTGATGAGAGACTCGCCTCGATTCATAGGAGGGGTATGCAATAGAGGAGACATATGAAGATTTATGTGAGTAAGATGCCTCACGAGAGGAACGAACATTGGTATAGCGGGGAGGTGGAGAAACATATGATTCAAAATCGTCTGAATCGTCGGAATCATAATAACAAGGAAGCGTCATGGGTGTATGCAAACTATTTTCAAGGAAAGGAGAAGGATTGAAAAGTTTGAGAAAACTTTTCAGGTTCCTCTGATACCAATTTGATGCAGGACTAGGAAATAAGGTAAAGACCAAACGACTTTAGAGGAGCTAACTTGATGTATGTCCCCATGTTTGGGCAGATACATATCCATCAGCAGGTGCAAGCAAACAAGGCACCACATCAAGATCATCAAAAGCTTGCAATTTTAGCCATACATTTGTTCCACTCATGAGAGATACTTGACGTTTTGAAGTTTTACCTCCAAAAATTACAAAACCTTTCTCTTTGGGACATCATCAGGGTTCTTTGCTGATTTTAATTGTTGAGACAGAGTGTTCCAGGCTTTCTGATGCAGGCGGACTCAGCGGCGGACGGGCTTCAGGAGAGAGCGGCGGCTCTGGACTGCCTCTCAAATGCCGCAGGGAGGAGCCGGCGGCCCTGGAGCTGTTGTCGTCGGCGGCTGCGGGAGAGGGGAAGAGCCGGAGCCGAGGAAGGCGGCCTGGAGGAGGCTGCGGGCGGCTGCTGGTTTCAGGCGGAGAAGACAGCGTCGGTGGCTGCGGGAGCGGTGCGGGCGGGCTGGAGGAGGCTGCGGACGGCTGCTGCGGCCTGGAGAAGGAGGTGGAGATACAAGCTCACTTGGAGTCGGCACCAAGGAGGAGCCACCGGAATCGACACCGGGGCGTGACCGAACGATCGGGAAGGAGGAGCCGGCGGCTTACTTCTTTTCCAAAATCATCGATCCCTTTTGCTGCAGCCCTAACCCCTTATTTATAATAAACCCTACCGCATCCAATGGTCCAGATTTGCCCGGATGGGGGCTGCATCAAACCAGTGAAAACATACTCAAAATATATAAACTAATATATCATTTCGACTCGCGGCGACCCTCCAGACGCAACCGCGGAGTCGGATCAGCCATACGATCAACGGGCGGGGCCCGTTCCCCATCAGAAGGTCCCACCCACCTCAAAAACTACACCTTTGTTTTTAGCAGCCCTTCTCTAAATCTTTTAACTCCTTTAAATTGTCTCAGACACTCCTTCACCCTGCCATTATATATACTAATATGCATCAGCTTATCCTACAGTCCAGCCATATATATGTTGATAAATTTACATAAAATTAAAAGAAAAAGTTGGGGACAAGTTTCCCAAAATTTTATCGAGTTTTTCATCTCTTAAAATTTCATATACGTATGTAAAGCTGTTGCAAGTTTGAGTTATTCCTGGATATTAATTCGCCGAAGAAAGAACGTTGACTTAGTTTTGGCACCGACATATTTCGCTCTTCACTTCCTATTTCTACTTATGCATGCAGGCACTGGGATCTATCATTCAGACCTGGGGAAGTTAGACCTGTGGATCCCAAGAGCATCCCCCCTTACAAAATGCCTGCTTCAGCTGTCTACAAGTGTCTGAACCCTCCAACCTGTACATAATTCTGGACTAGCCCTGCATTTCATTATAGCAAGGTATGATTTTACAAAAAAAAATAGTTCATCTTAATTCCTCTCTTTATAAGCTCACACCTTCAGCATCATCTCTATATATTTGCCTCATCAAGTTGTTAGTCCTGGTGAAGAATTTAAGATTTTACAATTTGATTACATCTAGAAATAAGCTCCAAAAATTTCATCAAAAAATTGACTCATATTGGCTCTGTTTGGCGCGGTATTTTTGCTCCGGTGTGTTTTGATAAAAACGCCACTATGATAGGGCGTATGTTTGGCATGACAACGGTTATGACCGACACCAAGAAAACAAAACTAGTTTTCAACATAAAAGTGAATGAAGTTCCTTAAGTGAGGCCGGGCGTTCACGAACGAAGATTCATAATCACCGCGTTCACGACGGCACCGCTGTGCCAAACTGGGCCATTGTCTAGTAGTTTGTTTTAATAATCATGGCATCATCGTATTATTATTATTATTGTGACCAACCACCCAAATTCATGTTTGTTACTATAACGCAAAAATTATATGAATAAATCTTAGGCACAATAGAGACTTTATTAAATGGAAGTATAATATGGCCGATCCTCCAACTAAAATTCTTTGGAGAAGACGAGTATTCGAGATGATAAACATAATGACACAAAAGCCCATGAATGGTAATCCAACCTTGAATTTGAAACAGTGAAAAATATTAAATGAATTTGTTACAGATTGATTAACGTTGATTGGATTTGGTAGATTATGTTTTTCTTAGCTCGAGTCAATCGAAGGCGTGCACGGTCAAATTGGAGTCGACAATATAGTTTTTAGGTAGAAAATCCAGAAAAGGGAAAAACCACATAGCCTGACCCACTCTAGGAAATCCATTAGAAATATTTACCGAGTACATAGCTATTTTAGTGAAGGTGATATGCCAATGCCACTGCTTGTTTTACAATGATAACAATGAGTCTTCTCATCGGGACACGCTTGAAGAACATGATCTGGGGATCGATGCTTGGGAGCACAATCTGATGAGTCGTGCATGGCATTGTATATTGGGCGGAGTGTGTGGGCATGTTCTAGAGAGCTGCATGCCGGAGTGATGTATGTTAAGCGGCATGTGTGGTGGTGGTTGGGGGTGGGGGGGGGGGGGGTATATGTTGAGCGACGTGCGGTAGCTCGTTCTGGAGAATGGCGCGTCGGGTGCGATCTTTTGAGCTGAGCGCATGAGAGCGTTTTGGAGAGCGGCGGGGTTGTGTGTGTGGGTGGGTGGGGGGGGGGGGGGGTGATATGTTAGGCGACGTGCGGTAGCTCGTTCTGGAGAATGCCGCGTGGGAGTGTGATCTTTTGAGCTGCGCGCATGAGAGTGTTTTGGAGAGCAGCGGGGGGGGGGGGGGGGGGGGGGGGGGTATCCTTGAAGAGCGATATGCGGGGCACAGTATTTTGAGCAGTGCACCGACGTGTTCTGGAGAGCAGTGCATTGGGGGAGCGCTTCGGAGAGCGGTGCACGGAGGCCCATTCTAAAGTACGGTGCGCGGGGCGCGTTCTGAAGAGCAGCGCGCCGGGGCATGCTCTGGAGAGCGGCGCGCTTAAGGGAACTTGTTGGATGTTTTTTTGACCTTCCAATCCACAAGACATAAAAAATCACTCCTACATTATTATAGAATTCAAGAGGCACATAAGAAATTTCACATGGTTTCGTTTGGCGCGGCTTATTTGCTCTGGTGAGTCTGATCAAAAACGACATTATTATAGAATGTATGTTTGACAAGACAAATGTTATGACCGTTATCGGGAAAATAAACTAGTTTTAGACATAAAATGCATGAATTTTTTTGGGTGAGGTCGGGCGTTCACGAACGACGGTTCATGATCACCATGTTCACGACCGCCACCCCCGCACCAAACGAAGCCGTATGTCTTTCAAGCAGGGGATATGTTATAGAATGCGTCTATATAAATGGGACCATTTTCAACGTTCCGAGTGTGTGTCTGGTTGGGGGATTGAAAGGTGCCGTGTGTGTGGTTGGCGGATTGAAAGGTGCCGTTTCTGGTGCGAACTGAGTTGTAATGATACTTTTGCCTGTTGCCACTACACAATGACGGCCTTTTATGTCTTTTGAAACTTTTGCAACAATTTTTGTCCCAAATTTCTGTTTTAGGGTCTTCATTTATGACCGCCAAAGCTTGATCATATCCACATGACTGTGGAGGTGTTATGAATAAAATGGTGTTCGGAGCGCACATACTCAAATCTTATGTACTATTTTTCATAAATGTGTTCACAACTGCCGTCATCTCGACGCTTCTTTCAAATAGGGCCAAAATCTCCAAAGTGCTAGATATGTGTAATTAGCTAGATATGTGTAATTTTTTTGTGCCCATTCTTTTCTATTTGAGATCTAGGTTATTGCTATGAAATTTTTATGGTTTATGGATTTGTGTGTGTGGAAAAATGAATGTGTGTTTGCATGTTTGTCTGTATGTGTGGATTATTGTGTGTAGGTGTGTATGAGTGTGAACTAATGTGTATGTGATTGTACGTGTGTGAATTCTAATAGGTAGCCGAATAACAGAATTATTAAATTTACTTCTTATGATAAAGTTATTTTCTTCAGCCGAACAACATAATTAACAGTAATTCATTTTTCGAAATTCCTTGGAAATGAGTGGAGCGAAAGTTGCATCATGGAAGGTTCATCCCTATTAATCTATTATATTATATATTAAATAATTGATAACTAAAATACTTATCCTTTAGTATTTAATATTATTTATATTTTATCTTTCTAATTATAAGATTTTTTTTCTTTCTTGGTCTCCATTCAAGGCATAGCCTCTCGTGTCGCATTATTCTTGTTTTAAGTATGCTCCATGCTCTCAGCTTCAAACAAGTTTTGCCTATGGATAATAATAGCTAAAGGAAAGAGTTATTTAACATATATTTAGAAAAATTGCGGACGGCGCGTTACGACCGACACACGTGTATTCCCGCAGGTGACGGTGATATGTTGTCCTGGTGGACGATCAGAGACCGTGGTTGCGTCCGGATGGTTCATCCGAGTCGAGTTCATATATGACGTTTTATATTTTGAGATGTATTTTGCCCCCGATCGGTCCGAACGGCATTAGCCGTCCGATTCTGATGGTTTGATTTATTTACAGTTTTAGGGCTTTAAAAGAGGCGGCTGATGGATGGAGAAGGCATTGTGAGTTTAGGAAATTTCCAAACTGTCGGTCTCTGGAAATCGGTGCGATGCTAGATCTTCCCCACCGGGAGTGACTCCTGACTTCCCCTCCGCCTCCACACCTCTCTGGTGCGACGCCGGAAACCTTCTCCCCTGCCTCCATCCTCCGATCCGATAAGCCCCTCCGCCGACGCCTCCTCCGCCCTCCCTCTTCCTCTCCGATAAATCCTACACCGAGCCCTAGCCGCCCTTCCCGCTTCCCCCTGCTATTACCGCAGAAATCCCGTGCATCCTCCTCCCCGTGCAACCACCCCTCCACTGCCGGACTTCATACTGCTATCTCCTGCAGCCGGTCCTCCCTCACATTTTTCCCTCCCCCACATCCATTTCCATCCCGTCATTCTCCATCTAGGTTTAAATCCCCATTGCCGGTACCATCCTCTTCCCTCCACTTCTATTTCCAACCGGTCAACCCCACCCTCCACCGTATCCCAAAATGGCAAAATCAACATCTTGCTGCAAGTCCGTCCACTTTCCTGTAGCCGATTGATCAGCCCTTCCCTTCATTTCTTCAGTCACCCTCATCGCCCGAAAACCCCCATTTACAATCATGTTCTAATCAACACCTTAGTCAAGATTTTTGATGCCAATTCTTCGGAATTGTAGCCACTAACAGCCCCAATCCACATTTGTGTTACCTTCTCCACTAATCGGGCCTAGTGGCCTTATAAAGCCCCTTTTAGCTACAGGCTCGGCCCGCAGCCCGGCCCATGCACCAAGTGGATTGGTGCCTGGACTAGGCCCAGGCCCGAGCCTGGCCTGATTTTGGCAGCCACTTGCCAGGTTACTGGCCCAGCCCCTTATAAAAAATATTTAAAATGTTTTTTTAAAACTTATAATATTAATATGCGTCTGACCTTATTTTTAAAGCCAAATGACTTTATAACAGTTTGGCCTTAAATAATTACAGTTTTTATTGATTTATTATTAAGTCATGATTTTGCTCATTATACCTTGGGTTGGAGGTCAGTTGACCAGGGCCTGACATGGCCTCGGCTCCATTAGAGGGGGCTCGTGCCCAAGGCCTGGCCTGGTCCAAACATGAATAAAGCTCGGGATCGATCTGGGCCCAACACGCCCTTTTTCCACATATGTAAGAAATGGGGTAATAGTGGTGTGCAGAAATAATCAAAAAACCAAATCTTCACCGAACTGAACTATTCTGACAATTCTAAATAGGTTCAATTCGTGTCTAATTTTCATAATATTAGAATCGTCAATTCAGTTTGCTTCTCGCTTCTACAACCCTTGTACTCAGAACCAACATGAGAATCAGAAATCAATGATGAAAAAAATTATTTTTAGAGAATTATTATATTTGTAGGACTTAATATATGAAAAAGATAGAGAATATATTTATATGATTAAAGAAAATAATTTTTAAACTTGGATGGGTGTATGACTTCAATATTATAAAAAGCAATGATTCAATTACTTTGAGACATTGATAGTTTAAAATGAAAACTATATTAGTCCATTTTAAAAGGTGACTGTTATTAGCACTGCACTTTTGGATATTCGCACTTTTTTTACTCTTAATTTTCCGCGCCTTTTGAAAATACTCTTTGTACATGCATTTTTAGGAAAAGTGTTCAACACGAAAGTTGTAGATCTCGTCGAGATCTACAACTTTCGTGTTGAACACTTTTCCTAAAAATGCATGTACAAGGAGTATTTTCAAAAGACGTAAAATCTGAGCGTATTTCTAGAAATACGCTTTATACATGCATTTTTAGGAAAAGTGTTCAACACGAAAGTTGTAGATCTCGTCGAGATCTACAACTTTCGTGGTGAACACTTTTCCTAAAAATGCATGTACAATGAGTATTTTCAAAAGGCGCAGAAAATTAAGAATAAAAAAAGTGCGAATATCCAAAAGTGCAGTGCTAATAACAATCACCTTTTAAAATTTGAATGGAACAAAATCTTACCCTAAAAGTAATACAACTAGTAAAGTAGTTACTAGTACTAATAATTCCAAAGTTTTTATCGTAAAAATATTTGTAAAATTTATTATTTAGGCATTATTTAGCGTGGCGGTATCGGGAGCTGCTAGCAGAAGCAGATGAGAGTCTCGAACTGGAGAGAGGAATGCGGGGATTGAAACAGAATTTTTTGTTCCACTTCTCATGGCTCGGCAGGAGCAGACGCGGCAAACCGCTGCGCCAAACGAGGCGGGTAAACAAATTGCTTTCGACCCCCACCTCTTTCTCTCCGATTCCAAAGTAATGTTTCGACCCAAGGGTGTCGGACTGGCTGTTCATAAAGATAGCCTAAAACTTCAAAAAGTTTCCCCTGACACCGAGTATTACTTAATTTACTTTATTCTCACAAATGAGCAATAATTGAGAGTGCCGGACTGGCTGTTCATAAAGATCGCCCACCACCACCACCAGCGAGTTTTTGCCTTTTTCAGGCGGCGAACTCCATTTCTTTTCCTCTCCACTTCAAAACCCTCTCAGTGACTGCGCGAGGCAATGAGCGAATCCCCTCACTCGCCGCCCTTTCACGAAGCGGAGGGACTCCCACCCGCACTGCCATCGGCTTCCCCCAACCCATCGCCCCTTCACCACCACGTCGATCGGCCACTTGCACCGCCGGTTTCTTCTCAAGCTTCGCTTCAGAAGACAAACTCCGGCGAAAGAGACGGAGTTCTGACGAAGAATATAGGGTTTCCTCTCCGCCTTCTCTTGCGAGAACTAGAACCGGAGAGAAAGTTAGATTCCACGAAGAGAGAATCATCACTCCCGGCTTCGCCTCTCCGATCCCCGGAGAACACGATCCGTTCGGAGAACTCGGTGAAATCGTCGGAACGAGATGGGCCTATCATTGACGCTCGCCTCAATTCGCTGCTCGAGCACGCCGGAAGTCCGATCGGCTTCACGGCGGGGTCTTTGCCGGCGGAAAATCATGTGGATGCGATGGCAGCCGAGGCGATTGGGAGCCGACGGGGGAAGGTGTTGAGAATGGAGTCCGGGGTTGTACGTCGGGCGGCGCTGAGGAAAGTGGAGGTTGGGCTTAGGGTTTCGGAGGTGGTTCTGTGCATTGTCTCCTTCTCCGTGATGGCCGCCAATAAAACCAGCGGTTGGGCCGGCGACTTTTTCGAGCGTTACCAGGAATACCGGTTCGTTTTTGCTTCAATATTTGAAGGCAATAATTATAGGTGATTGTTATTAGCACCTCAGTTTTAGCTAGTCGTACCGCACTTTCTCCTAATTTTTCGCGTTTTTGGAAATGCGTCTCTTGCACATGCATTTTTAGGAAAAGTGTTAAACACGAAAGTTATAGATCTCGATGAGATCTACAACTTTCCTGTTGAACACTTTTTCTAAATATGCATGTACACGTACTTTGGAAATACGCTCATGTTTCGTGTTTTATAAAAATACGCCTTGTACATGCATTTTTAGGAAAAGTGGTCGACACGAGATCTACAACTTTTGCGTCGAACACTTTTCCTAAAAATGCATGTACAAGACGTATTTTCAAAAGACGCAAAAAATTAGGAGAAAATATGGTGCGACTAGCCAAAACTACGGTGCCAATAACAATCACCTAATTATATGCACTCTGACTTCGTCTTTATGGAGGTTGCAATTTTATAACGGTTATGTGCTTGTCAAGACTTATACTTGTTATAACTTTTCATTGGACTGCATATAGACCCTATCTCTACGAGTAGTTAATACGGAAAATGGTCATGCAACATTCAGCAACAACCTGGCTACATTAATTCTAAGAATAAATTTAATATTTAATGAAATGTCTTTATTTTGGAGAAGAGGTTTTTATTATCCCTGCAAATATTATTATTCTTACATAGTTACATATCCAGCACTACCCTTTTCTGTTTATTCCACATAATTTTCACTATTTACAGTAAAAAATAAGAGGAAAGGGAAGATAAGAACTAAATCAAATATTGTTAGATTTATTTGTTGAATATGACAATTGCATGGCTCTGCTTTAAGCAAGCATATGTTTAATTAATAGTTAATTTACAAGTTAAATTTAAATCTATTATAATCAATATTACATGTCAAAGTAAATTGAAATAATTAGATATATAACTATGCAATACAACTCCGCATGAAGGTGCAAAGAGGATATAACTATGCAATTGTCATATGCATGGTTGTCAGGATCGCGATCTGGATCTTACGATCCTACGATCCAGATTTTGTAAATCGATCCAGATTTTGTAAAACGATCCTCGATCTAATCCTACTATCTGATTCGATCCTACCTCGAAATGATCTCATTTAGGATCTCGATCCTGACAACCTTGGTCATATGATCTGGACTCTCTCTTGCTCTCTCTCTATATATAAGCAGTTGTGCACGGAGTCTTGCGTGCGTAGTGTACAACGATGACTGTAGCCATCAGCTGCACGTTGTAAGGGCACTGGGGGGAGCTTGTTGTAGCCATCTCTTTTGCGGCACACAGGGATCTCGACAACCAGAGACGGGGTGCGGGTGGTCCCGTGTATGAAAAAATAAATTTAGTTAAATAATATAAAGATATAACCATAATCAAATTTAGGACTTTGATGGAGAACCACAAAAGTGAATCATTTGTCATGAAATTACTCTCATTTGTACATTGGGAGTTTAGATGGTTTTAGGGATGGCAATTTTGCTTGAAGTTTGATAATTGCTTGAAATTTTAATAGTCTTTTAGCTCAAATTTTGCACGACCAACGCAAGTATTTCCTCCCCCCCCCCCTCTACCCCTTTTTTGCTCTCTCCTTTGTTTTTCTTCTATCTTTCATCATTCGCGAAAAAAATTAATTATCTCTTCTTATCTAGTTATTAAAGGCATGCCTCAAGCGCATCTAAGGCTCACCAGGCTCAGGGATTTGCGTCTTCGTGTGTTTTTTCGCTTTTTTGGAGCATAAAAGGTGCGCCAAGTGCGGTTTTTGTTGTAATTTTTTTCAAAATAAAGAAAGAAATGATGTGAGAACTCAATAATTTTTGCATGATTTTGTGTTTCTAAAATATAATCGAGCATTGAGACTTAGAAATGATGTAAGTGATCACATTAATATTATTTTTTAAGAGATCTAAATGATAATAGTGAATGATTAATGAGTATAATAGATGAAAAATCTAATCAAGAAGATAAACTGATGTTTGTTGCTGATTATTTAAAATGAATATAGTTGTGTCTTGCCCTCACCAGGTGCGCGCCTACGCCTTTGAGCTTAAACTCCAAATCTTTTTGCGTTTTGGGGTGCCTTGAGTTTTTAATAAATGAACTTTTTGTGTAAAATAGAAAAAAATGTCTTAATTTCTTTCCATCTCTAAAAATATAGCATCTGGCTAGGAAGTGGTTTATTTGTGACTTCATAATGAGGACTATCTCATCTTCATTATTTGTATAATCTTAGAAGTGTGGGTGAAAGCGAGATTTCTCGAAAGAATGCAGAGTATTATTCATTATCTTTAAATGATTAATGTGCTGCAATTTGTATATTGTTAAAAACCTTGTCTGAATAAATTTCAATGCAACCTTTCAGCTCCTTATTGGATAGATTGATCTATTAGAGCTTTATACGATCCAAAGTTCAATTCAAATTTTGGAGCGATTTTCAAGACAACTTACCATTCCTCCGCCAAATATCTGCTAACTCAAACGTGGTCCCAATCTGCGAACAACACCAAATTGTAGCTTTAAACTGTTATCTGTCTTTTTAGCTCTCTTTGACTCATAAATCTACAAATTAATGTGATCTGTCTTTTTAGCTCTCTTTGACTCATAAATCTACAAATTAATGTGATCTGTCTTTTTAGCTCTCTTTGACTCATAAATCTACAAATTAATGTGATCTATAATACATCACCTTACTGGCTAGTTTCTTGTATTAATATTTGTAATTTTGCTTGCAGGTATTGTTTTTCAGTGAATGTTATAGCATCTGCATACTCGACGTTCCAGCTTTACTCGCAGTTCCATTATAGGATTTGGAAGAGCCACATCATAAGCCACCCACTAAGTTATTCTTTCGAATTCGTAATGGATCAGGTAAATACATGTACAGTAGTGAGTATTTCTGTGCATGTTTCTTTTAATTGTCGTACTAATAAAGAAGGGAACACATTGCTAAAGAAGGGGACTGTTTTGTTCAGACCTTCCTAGAAGTCACCAAAATTGTAAGTAGGAGTTTATAATTCAATCTAGGTTCCCAAAATTTTTAACTTTTTAAAATATCCTAAACCATGTCACAAGCAAAGGATGTACCAATTTTTTCTCATCTATGCTATTATAAAGCAAGCAATTGTATTATTCATTTATTTGTCGTAGTAAATGATGTATTTACGTCTTCCATTGGTATGTTAAAAAAACTCTCTTTTGCCAGTTTATTTTTGCTCGAACAAAGAAAGCAATTAATGACTGCTATTTCCTCGCCGGTTGAGACGACATTGCCTTCAGCCCCGACGTGCATCACCCCACCAGGCTACTTTTCCTTGTTTATTCAGGATGAGTACTTTGCTCCGGGAGGATCTTTTCGTGATTGTGGTGTTAATGTCGTGGGTTGGCCAACCACCGTCCATGGCCTCATGGGTGAAATGTGACACATACCGCTTCAGTTCTCAGACTTTTGCCTTGAGGATACGGTGAATTTTCCAGATGACGACATTGTTACAAATATGAATGAGGGCAAGGGTCATCCTCCTGTGTGACACTTATATCAGTGCTAGGATCGACGAGACGAGGGAACAAATCTTAAAAAACGACAGACACTTGTCAGTAGTGCGCACGGGGATCGCGCATCCCTCGGCTCTATATTTTATTATCGCATACGTATTTCAGCCTAGGTATTACTCTTATTTTAATTTTCTTGAAAGTAATATCAAATTAGAGGATCCCTAAGGGCCAAAATATCTTTCTCTATTCTCCCTTCTTCTTCGTCCCCCTATCCTTTCCTTCCTTCAAACTCTACTTCCTAACCCATAGGGTATCCTAAAAGCAATCATAGATTTTCCTAATTTTTTGGTGCTGATGCTAGGTTATTATTGTTTTAGTATTCCATTCCATTAGACTTGTCTATTGATAATATAAGTAAAAAATAAAATTGTGTCAAGGTCTTGAAGTATTTAGAAGAAGTCATTTAGAATCTCTATGTTGTATGCTCTCATGTAGTTTCTAGAATGCACATTTCTAGTGGAATTTTATCGGATGGATAGTATAGTTCTAGTGATTAAAAAGCATTCGTGGATAAGTATTCTAGAGGATAAACACTATAATTTTTTGTGAGTTTGCTCATGTCCCTCATTGAAATTCTTGTTCGTAACAAAGTGTTACCAAAATCTTGTTCATATGAGATGACGATCAGCATGAACCTACAAGTGTCTCATATGAGAATTGTGAAAACTTGAGTACCCCAATTGAAGCATTGTTTGGTTCCCAACACATTTGATAGGTGAGGGAGGAAGGCTATGTTGAACCTCAAGATGAAACAATATTAACAAGACCCAAAAGGACTCCTTGAAGTTTAAGGACAAGAAGGCACTCTTCCTCATCTAGCAAGGCTTAGATGAAGCCAACTTTCATTTTATGGTCGGTGCATCTACATTCAAGTATGGGAGATACTTTAAAAGCCTATAAATTCATAGAAAAGGTAATAAGGTTTACTTAAAATATTTTGAACCGAGTTTGGAATGCTATAGACGAAGGATGGAGCCTGTGGAGGACAATTTCACAGGATTCTTGACCATCTTTATGGAATTATGGAGTTCTGGAGACAAATTGGAGGATAGATAATGTTCTACGCTCGAGGGATGACAAATTTTAGCATGTTGTTGCAGTCATTTAAGAAGCACATAATTTTAGTCCATGCCCATTGAGCTAATGGTTTTTTTCACGACTCATTAGCAAATAAAGAACAAGAAAAAGCAACACACCATTGTGCAAGCCCTCCAATCAATGCTCACATAGGAGGACAAAGAAGATTACAAATTTGAGAACCCAACTGTGGTGTCCATGAGCATAGTAGTGGTTGTAGCTATGCTACGACAGAGATTTAGGGCATGGAGGAAATGATAAAGGTCCTAGGCTGAATGTATCATAATAAGATCAATCAAGAAAGAGCTAACTTGATTGAAAAGAAAAAAAGAAGATACTTTTTTTTGCTAGCTTTCAATGGAGAAGAATGTGAACAGCAAAGTGGTAGAACTATTTTCATGGAGATAGAGTAAAAAAGGATCAAATCTATTTTGGCGGTTCCTCAATAGTTATTCTGAAAGAAACGGGTAAATCCTAACCCTTACTAAAGATGGAGCCATCAATTTTTTTCTTATGTTTACTTGTTCTAGATATGAATATCATACTTTAAGCTTGGTTCAATTACCTGAAAAAGGATATGATATTCATATAAAGGATAAGCAGCCTAGTATTCATATAAAGGATGTTTATTCCAAACATAAGAAATGGTGTAATGAAGTGTTTGCATACTTTATGGTACTTGAGAATTAAACATCTAATCTTTGGAAACCTCTGTTTGTATCAAGAAAAAGAGGTTGCATTTTGCAATTCTTCAACAATGTAAATTAAGTTTGGAAGGATTTGTTGCAAGCTTCCGATTGTTAGCGGGTATGCGGTCTTGAAAGGGAGATGCCTCGGAGAGGATCATCTTGATCCTTCCTTGACCTAGGCTTCCCAATGGTGGGAGCAACAATAGGAGCCGGGCTTGACGAAAAGAGGAGAGAGGGGAGCCTTGGTCAACCCTAACCCTATCTTAGAAGAAGAGAGGAGAGGGAGAAGATGCAAGAGGAAAGTAAATTAGGCTTTTTCATTCATAACCATAAGCCCACCTTCCCCCCTTTGGTGGGAGGAAAGGGTTTTACTAAATTTACCAAATATGCCCCCTCACTCGAGTTACATAATGTGTGAAAAATAAAAGTGCAAAAAAATAAAGATACAATGCAACAACAGATACACGTCTTCCCAGACACACGTCATCACCCCCCTGCATGGGCCCTAGTAGATGTACCCCTATAAAACAACCTAGAAGATGTTTTTAGGATGATGCAAGGCATAGATCAAAAGGCCCACTCCAACTAGTCAGTATGGTTGTGTGTGGATTGATTTCCCGACATGTTTTTATAAGCATTACTATTTTAGAAGCCTTTAATATGTTTAAGAATTCAACACAATCATGGAGAAAGAAATTGGCTACACAAATAAGGTCATGCGATTTGATTGAGTTAACAAGTTCACATCTGAAGAGTATTGTCAAGAGTATGGCATTTGACATCAACAAACATCATTTTATCCACAACAAAATGATGTGAGGGAAAGGTTGATTCGTAACATCCTCTATCTGGTATGAAGCACGATCAAGAACAAGAGTATGGTATAAAGATCTTGATCCGAGACAGTGAAATGTGTTCCTTTTATGCTCTCTGTTGATTCCCAAATCAAGCCTAAAGAACTTGACTCGTCAAGAAGAATAGACAAGGAGAAAGTTTAGTATTACTCATGTGAAGTTTTTTTGGAATCATTGCATATTTGCATGTTCTAGAACACATGAAATTCATGCTAGATGACGAAAGATTCACAATCAATAATCTAAAGACTTGTAAATTTTTTATGAGTAGAGTTGTGGAGCTCAATGAAGAAGGATCTTTGGATCGGCAAAGTTGAGTGAAGTCATTCAAGATAAAGTCCAAGTACCAATGGAGCTACATGGCCCTTCACCACCTTCTCCAAGTTGCTCTACTTTATCTCTTCTTTGCCATCCTTGAAGACAACCAAAGGCAAAGGAAGACTATATGAGCTCTATGATGTGATCACTTAGTTTCATGTTGCTTGCTTTACTTATAAATAATGATTTTTTGATATTTGAAAATGTCACACAAGGTGAAAGGTAGAAATGCACATTGGATGATAGAATCAAGTCTTCTGTGAATAATGACATCGGGAGCTAACATCTCTATCAGAATGAAAAAGAAAAAGGTGTCGATTGACTGGACAGTGCAAAGACGAATTCAAATGGAGAAATTGAAATGTACAAAACACTGTTTGTAGTAAAAGGATAAAAGCAAGAGGCAAACATCTGACTATGATGTTATTCGCATGGAAATTTCGTTCGATAATTTCTCTTTCTACAAAAAAATATTACTCATTTATCAAGTAGAAGTGAAATCTTCCTTTTTTGAATGTATTTTAAAGAGTTTTATGTTGATCAGCAATTCTTGAATCAAAGGTTTTTAATTAAAGAAATTTTTGTATGACCAAAAGTAAGTAGCAAGAATACAAATACAATGATTGATTCCTATTTCAAGAAAAAGTCTATATTCAATATGAAAGTGCTCTCTATGCAAGATGTGTGAGAATGGAGACATCTCACTTGTTTTCTTCTGTGTGGATGATCTAGCTTTACAAGCAACTATGCACATATGTTTGAGAAGTTCAAGGGAGCTATGGAGATGCCAGACATTGGATTTAGGTCTTATTTCCTCGGGATTGAAGTTCAAGTAAAGGAAAGGAATTTTTGTTGTAAGCTTATAAAAATATCTCAAGAGATTCAAGATAGGGGATTGCAAATTAGCGGCACCTCGTAGATGATACCAAATTGTCAAAGAATGCTCGAGAAAAGATATTGTTCCAACAAATTTCAAAAGCTTAATTGGAAGTTTAAGATATTTGACATATAGAATTTCATATATATATTTTTGGATTTGGACTTGCAAGCTACTATATGGAAGAGACAATCGAGAAATACTTGAAGCACCTGGGAGGATTCGTCGCTATGTCGAAGGTACAATTAACCCATGGAGTATACACTATCTTTGTGATGAATTATTATTTGAGTAGGAATTTTTATTTGTTGGCTACTCAGATAGTGATTCAGTTGGATGTTAGGATGATAGAAAGAGCACTCGTGGATTTGTGTTTGTATGGTTGATACTTTTTTCACTTGCTTATCAATTATGCAAACAATTATTTGCCTTCACTTATGAAATCTAATATGGTTCAGCAATTAATGCCATGCAAATATGATGATAAAGAAAATTTGGTTCTGTTAAACAAAGCTACGTTAATCTTTGCTGATAAAAAATGTATCATGGAGGAAGCAAGCATGTCAATATTCACTTCCAGTATATTATATAAACAATCAAATCAAAGTGAAGGAATCCAAATAGAGTATATGAAGATCAAAGATCAATTTGTTTATATTTATAATATGCAACTTGCTATGGAGCAATCCATAAAGTTGAAGATAATTTTGTAACTACTCAAACCATATTATATTTGCTTTGGTTCAGTCCCAACTCATTAAGCTGAACCTTGCCATTTTATTATTTCTATAGATGCCTACAAATGCTTCTCAAGGGATCACTGATTTCAGAATTACTCCAAATCATTGCTCCATTCACTATAAAATTCCTAACAGAACTACATTACCTGCTCTAAAACGATGTTTATGAAATTTAGAGGTCTATTTTATTACTTAAGCTGAATAAAATTTCTTTTAATTCTGACATGAGATTCAGTTTATTCTGCATCTTTTTTAGAAGTTTGTTTGCACCTTTAATTCATCTTAGAAATATGTTAGGAGCTGCTTTGTGTGTGCTTCACTACCCCACATTCCTTCATTGCCCTTTTTAGGCCATCCTCATCCAAATCAGAATATTACAATCACACATCATACTGTAGGAGGTCTGGATCTGATAGCATTTGCAACGATCAACTCACAATATCCAAGATTTCGTCTGCTTTGGTTCAGCCCATCATTCACTAAGTTGAATGTTACCGATGAGCTTTTTTTGCTAGCATGGAATAAAAAACTCGACAAAGGTGAGAGATAGAGAGAGGGGTAAGCCAAAAGGCAACATTAATATTGTAATTAATTTTATTTATATAATCAATATTAATTAATAATAATCAATTAATATTTGTTAGAAAAGCCCACGTAAAGGGGTCCATTAGTGGCCTATTTATTTCTCTCTCCTTTAGTCCCACATCATGTATAGGATTTATTCTTGTCTCTTCTCTCCTATATATTTGTATTCTCTCCTTGTATTTACATACGGAAGATAGATCTACAAGCTTTGGGCTGATTTCTACATGGTATCAGAGCCAGGTTTTGGCATCCCTGCGGACTCCCATCTCTTATCCGCGCGCCCAGCCCCTTCCGAAGAACTGTGGTCTCCGCGGTCTGCCTGTTGAGTCCGCGCGAGCTCCCTTCTCGCTTGCTTCTTGCGGACTGACGTTTGTCTATCCGCTCCCTCCCCTCTCTTCTCTTTTCCTTTCCCGTGGATCCCCCCCTCCCCTTTTATAGCCCTCTCTCTGCCCTGTGGGGTCCACCGCCTCCTGCAGTCCGCCGCGTGCTCCCCTGTATCCGCAGCGAGCTCGGCGAGTGTTTTTCTACCCGCTGCGACCTCGGCGAGCTCCCTTCCCCTGTATCCGCAGCAAGCTCGGCGAGTGTTCTTCTGCCCGCTGCGACCCCGACGAGCTCCCTTCCCCTGTATCCGCAGCGAGCTCGGCGAGTGTTCTTCTGCCCGCTGCGACCTCGACGATCTCTCTTCCCCTGCATCCGCAGCGAGCTCGGCGAGCGCTCCTTTCCGCTGCGAGCTCGGCGAGCACTCTTTTACCCGCTGCTGTTTTTCTCCCTCTGGGCGGGCTCCTCTCTGTCTTCTGCTCGCGATCTGCTCCAGGTCGCCGCATCCCTGCTGAGCTCCCCGTTTATCTTTGTCGCTTGCGAATTGCCTACTCGCAACGACCTCCCTGCCTCGTCGTCGCGACCTGCCGCGCTCTCCTTATCTCTTAGTCGCTTGCGAGCTGCCTAGTCGCCGCGACCTCACTGCTTAATCGCCGCGACCTCCCTGCCTAGTCGCCGCGACCTCCCTGCCTAGTCGCCGCGACCTGCCGAGTTCGCCGTTCTCGCTCTTCTCCCTTCTCCTAACCGCCATGTCTTCTACCGACTCCACTACTGCTAGCCCTCCTGCAGACCGCCCGACTCCTGCTCCTGAACTTCGCGACGAGCTACGAATTACTACTCTTTCCCTCTCTGGGAAGAAAAACTTCATCCCATGGGTGCACTCCGTTCGTCGGGTCCTGCAAGCTAAGGGCCTTGTGGGTCACCTTACCCAGGCTCCTCCTTCTCCAACTACTGATGACTGGATAAGAAATGATGGTCGAGTTCAGACCTGGATCCTTAACTCCCTCGAGGGTGAGCCCTACCAGATGGTCATGTATCATGAGACCGCTAAAGCAATGTGGGAAGAGCTCCACTCCCTGTACTCAGGCAAAGACAGTCTTCAGCACCTCTTCGACATCATCACCGATCTACAGACTTTGGATCTTGGCAAGGCCATGGACATGACTTCCTTTGTGGCTCGTGCTAAAACTCTCACGGAGGCCTGGATTCAGCACCAACCATCCACTACTGATCTGGCGGCTCAGCGTGCCCAGAAGGAGGTTGTTTGCATTGCGATGATTATGGCTCGAGTCCCGCCACACCTTCATAGTATACGGGCACAGGTTTTGGCATCCACTGTTACTCCCTCCTTTTCGGATGTCTGCTCTATGCTTCTTCGCGTCCCACCTCCCCTGGAGCCCACCGCACCTCCATCTCCGGTCCTTCTCCAGCAGACCCTTCCTCCCCTACTTCCCCCACCATCTTCTACTCGGGGTGGTCGTACGGGCTCTCGAGGAAGGGGCCGTGGCGGTCGAGGTCGCCCTCGGTGCTCCTATTGCGGCAGGGATGGACACACTGAAGCCGTCTGTCATAAGAAACATGGCTACCCGCCTCGTCCGCCTACTGCTGCCATTGCTGATACTTCTTCACCCAGCGGTACGGACCTTGAAGCTGTTCGCCTTCAACTGCAGCAACTCCAGGGGCTCCTCAACCCTCCCTCTGCTTCGGTTGCCTCTACCTCCACTGCAGGTATTGCCTCCACCTCCACTACAGGTACTGTTTGTCTCTCCTCCAGTTCCCGTTGGATCCTGGACTCGGGAGCCACTCACCACATTACATCTCTACTGCCGCCAAGATTTTCCGATGCTCCTCATCCAACATCTATTACTGTGGCGAATGGTGCGATTGTCCCGGTCTCTGGGTGTGCTGATCTCTTGATCCACCCCTCCATCTCTCTTCGCTCTGCTCTTTATGTGTCGGCATCCCCTTTTAATTTACTTTCCGTTGGTCGTCTTACTCATGATCTGAACTGCTATATTACCTTCACCTCTACTGGATTTTTGATACAGGATCAGCAGACGCAGACTACCATTGGTAGAGGACGATTGCAGAATGGGCTCTATCTCCTTGATGCTTCTCCTACCGCACTCTCTTCCGTGTCCTCCAGTGATTGGCATTGCCGTCATGGGCATGCTCCTCTTCCTATCCTCCAGAAGACGCTCCCTGATGTATCTCTTCAGTCATTTCAATGTAACTCTTGTATTCTTGGCAAACAACCACGCTCTTCTTTTCCTGCAACTTGTACTCGGAGCTCTGCTCCTTTTGCTTTAATACATTCTGATATTTGGGGTCCGTACACGGTTGCGAGCATCTTTGGTTATCGTTATTTTTTAACGTTTATTGACGACTACTCGCGTACAACATGGCTGTATTTACTTCGTGATCGCTCCGAGCTTCCTCGTGTCTTTCGGGCTTTTGTGCTAGAAACCCAAACGTAATTTTCTACTACTATCAAGATCCTCCGCTCTGATAATGCCCGCGAGTACACTAGCCACGAGGTTGCCAATATTTGTGCGGACTTCGGGATCGTACATCAGACATCGTGTTCCTACACCCCTCAACAAAACGGGGTAGCCGAACGCAAGAACCGCCACCTTCTTGATGTAGCTCCCTCCCTCATGCTTCACATGAATGTTCCCAAAGTTTACTGGAACTTCGCTGTCTCTACTGCGTGCTATCTCATCAACCGCCTCCCTTCGTCGGTTCTCCAACATGCTACACCATTCAGCCTTCTCTTTCCCTCCGCTCCACCCTTCTCCCTACCACCCAAAGTTTTTGGATGTACCTGTTTCGTCCATCACCTTGGTCCCCCTATCGACAAACTAGATCGCCGCGCAGTAAAACACATCTTTGTCGGCTACTCCCGAACCCAGAAGGGCTATGTCTGTTACTCACCTACTACTCGGACGGTATCGGTGTCCGCTGATGTCACCTTCCGGGAGGATCAACCCTTTTTCCCTCCTCCTCTGCAGCCTCCTCCACCAACCACCACTCCTCCAACTTCCCTTCCTCGACCTGTTATCCCGGTCCACACCACTCTTCCCCTTCCTACACCACAACCCCCACCTGCTCCTTCCCGGCCGCCCGTCATTCGGGTCTACTCTCGTCGACCTCCTCTTCTCGTTGCCCCTCTACAGTCGTCTTCGCCCTTGGACTCTCCGCGGTCTGCTGCTCCGGTGCCCGCCTCTACAGCACATCCGCTAGCCAATTGTGTGTCCCTACATCGGCTCTCTCCACAGCTACAGGTGTTGGCTACATCATTATCTTCGGTCTCTATTCCTAACTCCGTTCAGGAGGCTCTTCAACATCCCGGGTGGCGTGCTGCCATGGAAGAAGAAATGAGTGCGCTTTGGGCAAACCGGACTTGGTCCTTGGTGCCCCTTCCTCCCGGACAGAAACCAGTTGGCTGCAAATGGGTGTTTGTCATCAAACATGCTCCTAATGGGACTATTGACCGTCTCAAAGCTCGCTTGGTCGCTCGGGGCTTCACTCAGCAACAGGTTCTCGATTATGACGAGACATTCTCCCCGGTCGCCAAACTCAACACGGTTCGCATTCTCATCTCCGTAGCAGTTCATCGACAATGGCCCTTATTTCAACTAGACATCAAGAATGCCTTTCTGAATGGCGACCTCCAAGAAACGGTGTACATGCATCAACCTCCCGGGTTTGAGACCACGGGGGAGTCTCGGGTATGTCATCTTCATAAATCGCTCTATGGTCTCAAACAATCACCTCGGACATGGTTCGATAAGTTCAACAAGGTTCTCCGGGAGGTTGGTTTTACTCGAAGCTCTGCCGACTTCTCATTATTTACTCGTCACTGAGCAACAGGTACGGTTCTCCTATTGGTATACGTCGATGACATCATCATTACCGGCGGCGATTCAAATGGAATACTGGCGGTAAAGAAACATCTGAGCTCCGTCTTTCAAACTAAAGATCTGGGGCATCTTCGGTACTTTCTAGGTCTGGAGGTTGCTAGACGACCAGATGGTTTGGTTCTCTCTCAGCGGAAGTACTGCTTAGATCTCCTTCATGGTGCAGGCTACTCTGGCTGCAAACCTGTAAACACACCCATGGAGGTAAATCACAAACTATGTGCTCAGGCATCGGAGTCAGATACTCTTCTACAAAACCCAGAATATTACCGTCGCCTCGTTGGGAAACTAATCTATCTAACGGTTACAAGACCCGATATATCCTACGCTGTGGGAATCGTCAGCCGATATATGCACTCTCCTCGGAACTCTCATCTTCAAGCAGTGGAACGAATCCTCAGATATCTTAAGACAGCTCCTGGTCAAGGACTTCTGTACAGAACCTCATCTTCAAATCCAACATTGATGGCATATGCCGATGCTGATTATGCAGGATCTCTGGATGATCGGCGATCCACTAGCGGGTTCTGCACATATTTTGGAGGACATCTGATTACCTGGCGAAGCAAGAAACAAGCTGTTGTTGCTCGATCCTCAGCAGAAGCAGAATATCGGGCAATGGCCTCCGTTGTCTCGGAACTCACGTGGATTGAGAGTCTCCTTGCTGACCTTGGGGTCAGGCTCTCTTCACCTGCTCTCCTCTTATGTGACAGTCAAGCTGTCATACATATAGCCAAGAAC
Source organism: Platanthera zijinensis (assembly GCA_039513925.1). NCBI lineage: Eukaryota > Viridiplantae > Streptophyta > Magnoliopsida > Asparagales > Orchidaceae > Platanthera > Platanthera zijinensis. Next base: position 21,003,514 of record CM077090.1, read on the forward strand.
CCAGTCTTTCACGAGAGAACAAAGCACATTGAGGTAGATTGTCACTTCATCCGAGAGAAAGTCCACATGAAGAAGATCGAGCTCAAGCATGTCCTTGGTACTGAATAAGTTGCGGACGTCCTCATAAAGGCTCTACCTAGTACCCTCTTCTATCAGTGCTTATCCAAGCTTGGAGCATATGACTTGTACGCTCCAGCTTGCGGGGGAGTGTTAGAAAAGCCCATGTAAAGGGGTCCATTAATGACCTATTTATTTCTCTCTCTCCTTTAGTCCCACATCATGTATAGGATTTATTCTTCTCTCTTCTCTCCTATATATTTGTATTCTCTCCTTGTATTTACATACGGAAGATAGATCTACAAGCTTTGGGCTGATTTCTACAATATTAATTACATCATAACAATATTCAAGATTGTTCCCAAATGCACTCCCATAGCGCGTGTTGTATCATTGAGGGTAGACCCAAACATGTCTTGTTGTAAATGCAAGGGGGTCTGCTCTGGCATGTGCACAATACTGAACCTTAAGATTTTCTAATTTTCTATGTGGCATATGGGTACTTCTCAGGAACTCATTCATCCAAGAATTACTCCCACCTAAAATTAGCCTAAATGTGGAGTTCAGAACTGCACCATTTACTTTGAAAAGACAATTCTAATATTTGAAGTCTTAATTATTACTCAAGTCCAATCATTTTTCCTCAAGTTTTAATGTGAGATTCATTCAGCTCATTTATACCCCTCCTTTTACCTAGTTTTTCATCCTAAAAATCTGCCAGGAGTTGTGTTGTAGTAGGTTTCATCGCCCCAAAGACATTCCCGCCCTTATTGGGCTACACTCATCAGATTTATGAAGTTACAAATTCTAGGCATGACTAATAGAGCTTTTTTTTTGTTTAAATGGGTGTCATGGAAATAAAAATAAAGTATTTAAAGGTCTTGAAACATCTAGAAAAACTCTTTTTGAATCTCTTTGTTGTATGTTTTCAAAAAGTCTCTTGTATACATATTTTGAAAGAAGTTAATGAATGAATATTCTAATGAAGTTCTAGTAGTGAATTATCTAGAAAAGTGTTAGCAGATTATTATTTGTTTATCTCATAATATTCTAGAGGCATTTCTCCAATTAACAGCTCAATCTTATTTCTAGAAATTACATTCTCATTCTCGAAGAAGAAAACAAAACGAAAAGCAAACACCTACAAAAACTACATATTAGACTTTCCTATATTTGTTTAGGAAAACTACACCGCCGATTGATCACGAACGAACGTGCAATCCGCGGAGGACGGGCTGCAGTGCTGAAGACGACGATAACGAGGTGGAGACACGCACAAGCATATCATAAACCCTAAATCCGTTGGAGATGATTTACATATTAAACCCTAAACCCTAAATTCGCTGGAGGTGATTTACATATTAAACTCTAAAAATTAAATTTGCAATCATTTTAAATATTTTTCTTTCTATCAAACCCTAAACCCTAATTTCACCTGAAGCCTTTTCGATTTTCAGGTGTTGGCGTACTTACTGATGTCCGCCTCCTCGTCGGCCGCTAGCTGCAACGACGATTGGGTCTCTATGTTCGGCAGCGATAAATTCACCGGCCTGACGGTCATCTCAATTACTATGTCTTTCTTCGCTTTCTTGGCATTTTCGATCAGCTCTATCATTTCGGCTTACAAACTCTTCAGCTGGAACCCTTGATATATTACTTAGGTATGTATGGTTTTGGTCTAGCAGTGATGTAAATTCCACACAAATGTTGCTGCTTAGTTTTTATTTTTACAAGTTGGCTGCTCATTAGTTATAGAAGTCGTGAAGGTGTATCTGTATAGTTTTTAGTATTATTAACGGTATTTTAAAAATAAAATAAAATTGATGGGTTCCACCTTCATTTATAGGAAGCAAGGAGCCCCCTCATGATCTCCACTCAAGGAAAGTAATGGGTGGGCCCCACCCCCCACCTCATGATCTCTCATGGAGATGATGGGGGCGGGCCCCACTCCCTCCCTTCGTGGGGCGAACCGCTGCCGGCAAGAGGCCGAGCCACCGCTGGCGACCGGCACTCCCTCGGCCGCCCCGGCCACGGCCGTCGCGGCCGTGGCCGGCCGCAACCATGGCCGCCCCGGCCATGGCCGCCCCGGCCATGGCCGCCCCGGCCATGGCCGCCCCGGCCATGGCCGCCCCGGCCATGGCCGCCGCGGCCATGGCCGCCGCGGCCATGGCCAGCCGCGGCCATGGCCAGCCGCGGCCATGGCCAGCCCCGGCCATGGCCGCCCCGGCCATGGCCAACCCCTGCCATGGCCAGCCCCGGCCATGGCCGCCCCGGCTGTGGCCGGCCACCCTCGCCGCGCCCGGCCGGCGGCAGGTCGCCGCCGGGAGGCGCGCGGCCGGCCCCCGTCGCCGGCCGCCGCCGCCGACATGGCGGTCCGCCGTCATGAGAAGCCTCCCCACCGTCCGATCAAGGGGGAGGCCCTCCCGGCCGTTCGATCGAAGGGCTAACCACCCACTATCCCACCACTTTTGTGGTGGGGCCCGCCATGATCCGCTCCTTGAGGCTATAAAAAGACCCCCAAGGGACTCTTATTCCTCCCCTTTTCTCTTCTCCGCTTCTTCCCCTTCTTCAGGTGAGAGCCCTCCTGCCTCCTCCATCGAGTCGGCCACCGCTCGCCGTGAACCTCCAACAGCCACCAACGGCCACCTGTGACAATTAGCTGCCGCCAGCGGTTATAAGCACCCCATCAGCGCACCGTTAGCCAAAGGACGTCCAGGACCGCGAGGAAGCCAAACAAAGAAGCGATCCAAAGCTAGCAAGCAAGCGCCGCCCCGAGCGCGCGCGCCAGAAGCATCCCGCACATTTGCCCGCCTAAGTCACTTCCGCGGGGTAGCCTGTTGCCCGCTGGAAACGTCAGTCTTTATCTCTCCTCTCAAGTTGTAATGGGAGCGGCTTGTCGTCCCGATTCACCAAGCAAATTGTAACCCCCGGAAGTTAGTGGAATTTGACCGGCACAGACCCGGTCACGTGGTTTTTTACCCATTTAAGGGGTTTTTTCACGTCATCAAGACTTGTGTTCACCGTTCCATTTTCATCGACTGTGCGCGCGCTCGATCGCTCCGTAAGCTGAGACGGTCCAAGATAAGCCGGTCCGACCGGGGCTTCGAGTTAGTCCGCAACAGTTTGGCGCCGTCTGTGGGAAACATTCCCAGCATCCTTCGCAGAACAAGTTCACCATCCCTGCAGCCGCGATGGCAAAGAGAAGTGTCCGCACTGCCGAAGGGTCCGCACTTGGCGGACACACTGAACCAGCACGTTCTCACTCTCTGGTAGACGTGCCACTGACCGCTGAAGCAGTTTTCGCTCCCGTCACCGCTTTGGAGGGGCGTGTTCGCCAAATGGAAGAGCAGCAGACCGAGATGCTCACACTACTTCGGAACCTAGGAGCACCTCCAGCTCCACCAAGGTCACCGCCGCCAGCTAACAATCCTCCACCACTCAATCCACCAAGGAACCAAGAAGCCCCTGAGGGGCAAGAAGAGCTTGAAGACTACTCTGACGCCGCCAGTTCAACTCATCCCCCTCCAAGGGGAGCAAGGGCGGAGCGCCCCCGCCACAATCTAGTTAATGATGCTCACATCCACCCTCTCCTCACCCGTGAAGAAATCAGGGAGGTCGTTGCTGAGGAATACCGCCAAGCCGCGAGGAGAGATTTTCACCCGCACCGGACGCTCTACCATGGCTCCCCTTGGCCCCGCAAATCCTCGACTATCCGATCCCGCAGGGATTCAAACTCCTAAACATCGAAACATTCGACGGAACGGACGATCCACTCGAACATGTTAATCATTTCACCACTATCATGAGGATCTTCCATGCCTCTGATCTGTTGTTATGCCAAGTGTTCCCAACCACCCTCAAAGAGCAAGCTCGAACGTGATTTCACACTCTAAGAGCAGGCACCGTTACCAGCTTCGCCGAACTGACCAGACAGTTCTCAAACCAATTCATCGCCAATCGAAGGTTCGTTCGCGATCCATCACATCTCTCTGGAATCCGCCAAAATGAAGGAGAGACCCTCAAAGAATTCTTCCGACGTTTCACTGCAGAAGCCCGCCAAATCCCAGGAGTCGACCCTGAACTCCTGCGGGGAGTGTTCCTGGGAGGTCTCCGCCCTAGCGGTTTCTACTCAGCGCTTATGAGGGAAACCGTCCCCAACTATCCAGATCTGGTGCACAGAGTCGAGGCACAGATAGCCGCGGATGAAGTTATTGAAGCTCATCGACGACAGTTCGATGAGGTACAAAAAAGAAAAACGGACAAAGAGCCGACCCCTCAGCGCCAGGAGGGAAGATTCCCTGAGGAGCGTCGGACCGGACAGCGCAAAAGAGATTTTCAGAGAGATCCACTCAGAGATTATACCCCTCTCAATACTTCTCACACCAATGTGTTATATGCCATCCAGAATGAACCAACACTACAACGACCAAGAAAACCACCTCCTAATCATAAGAACGATCAGTCTAAGTATTGCGAATACCACCGGACAACCGGGCACACCACTGAAAATTGTGCTCGCCTGAAAGAGGAGATTGAGCGTCTAGTCCGTCTAGGACTGCTCGGTAGGTTTTTATAGGGAATGGTGCAGGAACAGCAGGATCCGCCAAGGCATCCCAGGGACTAGAAGAATGCCCCGCCGGCACCAGGAGGAGGAAGGCAGGTGGTAGGAAACATTGAGACCATTGTCGGATCACCTGTTCTGACTGCACAGATACTATTAGTGCACACCGGAAAGGAAGCCCATGAAGATAAGAGGAGTAAGAAAGATACCACCATATCATTTGGGGATGAAAACCTCATCGGCATTCGAACGCCACATCAAGACCGACTTGTAATCAGTGCTGGCATCGGAGACCCCTGCTACAACGTCAAACGAATCCTCGTCGATAACGGCAGCTCGGTCGACGTCCTTTTTTCCACCACTCTCCAAAGTATGAATATATCCCGGCAGCAACTAACTCCAGCAGCTGGCCCGGTGTACGGTTTTGACAACCATCCAGTCCAAGTCATCGGAACGGTCACCCTACCGGTCACGTTAGGAGAATTTCCCATGCAGATCACGCATGAGGTCCAGTTCGTAGTAGTGGAATCAGGCTCAGCATACAATGCTATCTTTGGAAGACCTGTTCAGACCATCTTCAAAGCTATCACATCTATCCCTCACTTAGCGATGAAGTTCCCTACTCCCGGAGGAATTGGAGTAGTGCGCGGAAATCAGGAAGCCGCTAAGAATTGCTATTCTAAATAAGCATAGCCCACCAAGCCTACCACGCTGAATATTGATGATTTCGACCTCAGAGACGAAGCAGTTCTGCAACGGGGGGCACCCATCGAAGGCCTGATTGAGGTCCCTCTCTCTCCGACAGAACCAGATCGCACCGTTCAGCTCGGGTCCCTCTTACCGCAGTGTGAGAGGGAGGAGTTAGCAGCCTACCTTCGAGAAAATAAGGATATCTTCGCCTGGTCCCCGGAAGATATGTCTGGAATCGACCCTCAGGTCATCCATCACTCCCTTAACATTAATCCCGCATGCAAGCCCGTCATCCAAAAGAAGAGAAATTTCGCCCCCGAAAGACTCCAAGCAATAGAAGAAGAAGTTGAGAAGCTCCTCCGCGCCCAATTCATTCGAGAGGTTGGCTACCCCGCTTGGGTGGCTAACGTTGTCCTAGTAAAAAAGTCCTCGGGGAAGTGGAGGATGTGTGTGGACTACACCAACCTTAATCAGGCTTGCTTAAAAGACAGTTTCCCACTTCCCAGGATAGATCAGCTTGTTGATTCAACTGCCGGACATCAACTACTCAGCTTCATGGATGCCTACTCAGGGTACAATCAGATTCGAATGAACCCAGCCGACGAGGAACCCACAACTTTCTGCACCGACAAGGGAGTCTACTGCTATAAAGTAATGGCATTCGGACTTAAGAATGCAGGAGCTACCTATCAGCGACTTATGAACAAAATCTTTAAAGAGCTCATCGGCAGATCCATGAAAATGTACGTAGACGACATGCTAGTCAAAAGCATTCGTCGTGATGACCATTTGGAAGATTTGGAGAAATGCTTCAGAAACCTTATACAGCATGGAATGAGACTTAACCCTAGCAAGTGCGCCTTCGGGGTCACTTCGGGAAAGTTCCTAGGGTTCATGGTCACCCAACGAGGAATAGAGGCCAATCCAGAGAAGATTAAGGCCCTCGAAGAAATGTCTCCGCCCAGATCACTCAAAGATGTACAACGGCTGAACGGAAGAATCACAGCACTATCCCGATTCCTAGCTCGGACAGGAGACAAGTACCTCCCCTTCTTCAAGATCCTTCGAGGAGCGCGAAACACAGGATTTCAATGGACAGACGAGTGTCAGTCAGCCTTCGAATCCTCGAAGCAATATCTTGCCTCCCCCCCCCCCCCCCCCCCCCCCGCTTCTTTCCAAGCAAGCTCCTGGAGAGATTCTCTTTTTATACCTCGCTATCTCGCCAGCTGCATTGAGTTCAGTCCTAGTTAAAGATGAAGGAGGAATTCAACGCCTCATTTACTAGCTCAGCAAAATCCTTTCTGATACAGAGACCCGGTACCCGGCTGCAGACAAAACAGCCTTAGCACTTGTCTTCTCCGCCAGGAAACTCCGCCCCTACTTCCAAGCACACCATTAAAGTATTAACCGAGTTGCCACTCCGAGCCATTCTCCAAAAACCTGAAGCATCCGGTCGACTGGTCAAGTGGGCCGTTGAACTTGGAGAGTTCGACATCCACTTCCTCCCACGCCCCGTCATCAAGTCTCAAGTCTTGGCTGACTTCATCGTGGAAAACACTCTACCAGCGGAAGCAGAGGTCGCCCCAGCGGAAGCAGAGGTCGCCCCAGCGGAGGTCGGGCAAGCATGGACACTATATGTGGATGGGGCCTCAGGAATTGAGGGTGCTGGAGCAGGCCTGCTCCTTATTAGTCCAGAGCTCGTTACCATGGAATATGGACTCCGACTGAAATTCCCTGCTACGAACAATGCTGCGGAATACGAAGCCCTCATCGCAGGACTCAAGCTCGCCGTCAGCTGCCAGGTCAAGCAGCTGACCGTTTACTCTGACTCACAACTTGTTGTCTCGCAGGTAGAAGGAGAATTCAAAGCAAAGAACGAGCAGCTTGCCCAGTACCTGCAGCTCGTCAAGTCCCTTCTCATCCAAATCCCACAATTTCAAATTCTACATATTCCCAGAGAACAGAACAACAAGGCAGATGCCCTGTCAAAGCTAGCCACATCTTCAACACGGTACCAGACAAGAAGACGCCAGATAGAAGAAATAGCCTTCCCCAGCATTCATGACCCATGGGAAGTGACAAAAATCAATAAAGCAGAAGAGTCATGGACAGCCCCGCTAATCGCCTACTTGAAAGACCAGCAGCTACCGGAGGATCACAAGGAAGCTCGCCGCCTGAGAATGAGAGCAGCAACGTTCACCTTGATAGATGGAGAATTGTACAAACGGTCCTATGCAGGACCTTACCTGAAGTGCTTATCAAACGAAGACGCCAAATATACGCTCCGCGAGGTTCACGAAGGAATATGCGGCGATCATCTTGGAGGAAAAGCCCTAGCCAGAAAAATCCTACGACAAGGATTTTATTGGCCAACTATGAAGGAGGCAACAGAGTTCGTCCAAAAATGTAGAAGCTGTCAAGTGCACGCCAGCGTTCCCCGGCAACCATCGGTGGCCCTCACTTCGCTACAAGGAGCTTGGCCATTTGCAGAATGGGGAATAGATCTCCTCGGGCCTCTGCCACTAGCCTCTGGACAGAGGAAATTCATTATTATTATGACAATCGATTACTTCACCAAGTGGGTCGAGGCAGAGCCACTAGCCAAGATAACCGAAGAAAATGCCAAACAGTTCGCCTGGAAGAACATCGTGTGTCGCTTTGGCATGCCGGCGATCATCATCACCGACAACGGCACCCAATTCACCGGAAAGTCCTTTACCAAGTTGTGTGAGGAATTAAAAATAGAATTGCGGCACACGGCAGTATCGCACCCGCAAGCTAATGGGCAAATCGAAGTGACTAACCGTACTATCCTGAAGGGGCTGAAAACACGTCTAGAAGGTGCTGGGGGCAATGGGTCGACGCTCTCCCTAACGTGCTATGGGCACGTACAAGTTACGGAACGCCGAAGGAAAAACTCTTCCCCGCACGTGGAACGCGCAGAATCTGCGCCGCTTTTATCAGTGATACGTTATGATTTTCTTTATGCAGTAATTTTACCATTCAAAACTATGTGATTCATATAAGTCGTGAGCCTAATCTCGTGCAAACTATTATTTATTCAAAGTATCGCATTTTGCTTTCTGCAAGCATTGTGTATTCAGTTAAGATCCAGGGTCCCCCTAACTTACGCAACATGGGGAGGGCCTGCCCCCTTTCTCCGGCAAAGTCGTGGACCAGCTCCACGCAACCAAGCCGCGAGCCAGCCTCGCGCGCAAAGCCGTGGATCAGCTCCACGCAACCAAGCCGCGAGCCAGCCTCGCGCACAAAGCCGTGGACCAGATCCACGCAACCAAGCCGCGAGCCAGCCTCGCGCACAAAGCCGTGGACCCGCTCCACGCAACCAAGCCGCGAGCCAGCCTCGCGTACAAAGCCGTGGACCCGCTCCACGCAACCAAGCCGCGAGCCAGCCTCGCGCACAAAGCCGTGGACCCGCTCCACGCAACCAAGCCGCGAGCCAGCCTCGCGCACAAAGCCGTGAACCAGCTCCACGCAACCAAGCTGCGAACCAGCCTCGCGTACAAAGCCGTGGACCCGCTCCACGCAACCAAGCCGCGAGCCAGCCTCGCGCACAAAGCCGTGGACCAGATCCACGCAACCAAGCCGCGAGCCAGCCTCGCGCACAAAGCCGTGGACCCGCTCCACGCAACCAAGCCGCGAGCCAGCTTCGCGCACAAAGCCGTGGACCCGCTCCACGCAACCAAGCCGCGAGCCAGCCTCGCGCACAAAGCCGTGGACCAGCTCCACGCAACCAAGCCGCGAGCCAGCCTCGCGCACAAAGCCAAGGACCGGTTCCACGCAACCAAGCCGCGAGCCAGCCTCGCGCACAAAGCCGTGAACCAGCTCCACGCAACCAAGCTGCGAGCCAGCCTCGCGCACAAAGCCGTGGACCCGCTCCACGCAACCAAGCCGCGAGCCAGCCTCGCGCACAAAGTCGTGGACCCGCTCCACGCAACCAAGCCGCGAGTCAGCCTCGCGCACAAAGCCGTGGACCCGCTCCACGCAACCAAGCCGCGAGCCAGCCTCGCGCACAAAGCCGTGGACCGGCTCCACGCAACCAAGCCGCGAGCCAGCCTCGCGCACAAAGCCGTGGACCGGCTCCACGCAACCAAGCCGCGAGCCAGCCTCGCGCACAAAGCCGTGGACCGGCTCCACGCAACCAAGCCGCGAGCCAGCCTCGCGCACAAAGCCGTGGACCCGCTCCACGCAACCAAGCCGCGAGCCAGCCTCGCGCACAAAGCCGTGGACCCGCTCCACGCAACCAAGCCGCGAGCCAGCCTCGCGCACAAAGCCGTGGACCGGCTCCACGCAACCAAGCCGCGAGCCAGCCTCGCGCACAAAGCCGTGGACCGGCTCCACGCAACCAAGCCGCGAGCCAGCCTCGCGCACAAAGCCGTGGACCGGCTCCACGCAACCAAGCCGCGAGCCAACCTCACGCACAAAGCCGTTGATCAGCTCCACGCAACCAAGCCGCGAGCCAGCCTCGCGCACAAATCCGTGGACCAGCTCCACGCAACCAAGCCGCGAGCCAGCCTCGCGCACAAAGTCGTGGATCAGCTCCACGCAACCAAGCCGCGAGCCAGCCTCGCGCACAAAGCCGTGGACCAGCTCCACGCAACCAAGCCGCGAGCCAGCCTCGCGCACAAAGGCCGTGGACAAGCTCCACGCGACTAAGTCACGGACCTAACTCATATACCCTCGCAAGGGTCTACTCCCTCTCTATCTTTACAGCCAGGCCGTAAAATCAAAGACGATTCAAACAAGCTCTCAAGGATTTAGGGAGGACGCCACCAATGCCCTCCTACACTGCCACTTTGTGGTAAAACACATCTGTGCAAAACATATGACAATGACATAAAAGTAAAGATATCATAAGAGACAACAAGTCTGAGCCCTAAGGGCGACAATCTCAAAAGCTACAACAAAAGAAAAAAAGCAACAACAAGACCTGCGACACCCACGACACCATCAATCCGCTCGCCACCATCAAAGCGCACATCGCACCAATCCCGAAACTGGTCCAAAGAAAGCGAGCTCCCATGCTCGCGGAAGAAAGCAACCAAGCCCATGATTCGGGCAACCCCAGTCGGAGCAAACTGGGAGACAGGCACTCCACAGAACTTCAAAATCTCTATCACCTCATCGCAGGGCGGAAACCGGAAGCCGGATCTAAGGGATACTTCACAAATCGTCAGCCACCCACGGGGAGGATTCTGAACCCGCTCCTCGGGCCGCGGGATCCTCACTTCTAAGTCAGCAGGAAGACCATACTTCGCCCTCCAAATTTCCACACCATCTTCAGTCAAGGAAGAGCGCAAACGCATCGGACCAGAGAAGCGCTTCGTTACCTGCACATGATGAAGAATGAAAAAAATCAGCTCACAGCTGCAAGACCGCACAGTACAAACCGCACAATCCTCGCTTGAGCGCGCGCGCGCGTATAGGCTACGCGCATATGGCCGCCGCACGCGGAATACACGCAGAGCCCGCCCACGCGCACAAGCCCCGCGCGCACAAGCTGCACACAAAACCTGCGTGCGCGACCTGCACGAGCGCGGCTTGCGCGCGCACGCAACCTGCGCGCGCAAGGCCCGCGCGCGCGCAAGGCCTTCGCGCGCGGTCAGCCCGCACGCGGCCAGCGCGCACGTCCAGCGCCCGCCCCAGCAACCCTTCCTCGCGCGCGCCGTTTTGACGCTCGTGTACCGCCTCGGCCTCCGTCCGCATGTATCCGGCGCCCGTTTGCCAAGCCTTCGCACGACATAATACCTTAGAACCACGATCCATCGCCGCCGCCTCGGTTTTCTCGCCGGCACCCACCATGACAACAAGGAATTACAAAAATCTCACCTCACGCTCGCTTCACTCCCGGCCAGTAGAGATTTGGGGGGGGATTTGATGGGTTCCACCTTCATTTATAGGAAGCAAGGAGCCCTCCCATGATCTCCACTCAAGGAAAGTCATGGGTGGGCCCCCCCCATGATCTCTCATGGAGATGATGGGGGCGGGCCCCATTCCCTCCCTTCGTGGGGAGAACCGTCGCCGGCAAGAGGCCGAGCCACCGCCGGCGGCCGGCACTCCCTCGGCCGCCCCGGCCACGCCCGCCGCGGCCGTGGCCGGCCGCAACCATGCCCGCCTCGGCCATGCCCGCCGCGGCCATGCCCGCCGCGGCCATGGCCGCCCCGGCCATGGCCAGCCGCGGCCATGGCCGCCCCGGCCATGGCCGCCCCGGCCTAGGCCAGCCGCGGCCTTGGCCGCCCCGGCCATGGCCAGCCGCAGCCATGGCCGCCCCGACCGTGGCCGGCCACCCTCGCCGCGCCCGGCCGGCGGCAGGTCGCCGCCGGGAGGCGCGCGCCCGGCCGGCGCCGCCGTCATGGCGGCCCGCCGTCATGAGAAGCCTCCCCACCGTCCGATCAAGGGGAGGCCCTCCCGGCCGTCCGATCGAAGGGCTAACCACCCACTATCCCACCACTTTAGTGGTGGGGCCCGCCATGATCCGCTCCTTGAGGCTATAAAAAGACCCCCAGGGGACTCTTATTCCTCCCTTTTTCTCTTCTCCGCTTCTTCCCCTTCTTCTTCAGGTGAGAGCCCTCCTGCCTCCTCCATCGAGTCGGCCACCGCTCGCCGTGAACCTCCAACAGCCACCATCGGCCACCAACGGCCACTTGTGACAATTAGCTGCCGCCAGCGGTTATAAGCACCCATCAGCGCACCGTCAGCCAAAGGACGTCCAGGACCGCGAGGAAGCCAAAGGAAGAAGCGATCCAAAGCTAGCAAGCGCGCGCCGCCCCGAGCGCGCGCGCCAGAAGCATCCCGCACATTTGCCCGCCTAAGTCACTTCCGCGGGGCAGCCTGTTGCCCGCTGGAAGCGTCAGTCTTTATCTCTCCTCTCAAGTTGTAACGGGAGCGGCCTGTCGCCCCGATTCACCAAGCAAATTGTAACCCCCGGAAGTTAGTGGAATTTGACCGGCACAGACCCGGTCACGTGATTTTTTACCCATTTAAGGGGTTTTTCCACGTCATCAAGACTTGTGTTCACCGTTCCATTTTCATCGACTGTGTGCGCGCTCGATCGCTCCGTAAGCTGAGACGGTTCAAGATAATCCGGTCCGACCGGGGCTTCGTGTTAGTCCGCAACAAAAATATATAATATTTTTTGCTAAAAATAAAATATAATGCAATTGAGTATTATTAGATATACCCTTGGAGTGATGAGCATTACCCTGCCTGCTTTATTACAGAAATGTCTCTTTTAAGCCTTAAAAGGAGATTTTCATTTTCTTTCTTTGTTTTTTAGTCAGTAAAAAATGTCTCATTTTTTGGTGGCACCCATTCTCGGTTCACAGCGCCGAACTCCCCGCCTCCGCCGCCGCCACCCCGCATGTGGAAAGCTCTTCAATATGCTTAACATATCAAACCTCCGCAATTACGAGATCTCTGTGCGCATATTTCCATTTTCTCGAGCATCTCTGATGGCGGGTCTTACGCTGCGATGCGGAGTTCCTTCACTTCCTGCCTCAATTTCATGTTGCCATGGACATTAGTGAACTCCTTCACTTCTTGCCTCAATTTCACCTCACTCTCCTCTGTCGACGCGAAGTGAACAGAATCCGTCAACATCAACAACCGGCGGGCGAACTTCTCTATCAGATGAATCTCTTTCAATAGACGTAAAAGGGCTCCCCGAAAAAAGTTCGGCCATGCAAAGCTCATATCCCATGTCGACTTCTCTGAATATACTAAGGCAGGCATCAATCTTTTTTGTAGTTCGATGATTCAATCGCCGAGTTTGCAAACGGTTGCGAAAGAGGAAGAGCGGGGATTCTTTTTTTTTATTTTCCTATGCATGCTGGTATCAAATTAATTTTCAAATAGATATTTTTAGATTGTGTGGTTTGCTAGTTGTAATAGTTTGTTATGAGTTTGCTAGTAACATCATCCTATAAAAATAACACGAAATAAAGAAAAGAAATGATCTTTCTTCTTCCTTTTTTTAAAGAGATAAATAGCGCCTTTACTGAAATGAAATTTGATTTTTCTGAGATCAAAATTGATGTCACTGAGAACACCGCTATCTTTTAATAGGCTCCGTTTGGCATGGATGTGGCGGACGTGAACGCAATGGCTATGATCTGTCATTTGTGAACGCCTGATTTCACTCAAAGGAACCCGATTTCACTCAAAGGAACGCCCGATTTCACTCAAGGAACTTCATTCATTTTTTATGTTCAAAATTTATTTTTGTTTCTTGATGGCGGTCATAGAACTTGTCAATACAAAACATATATTCTTTGACGGTGGTGTTTTTATGGAAACTCCCCCGAGCAAAAACCTCTAGCCAAATGGAACCATAATCTTTTTTTCTTGGATTGAAAGCAGAAGTTTTCTCTCAAAACTCGCAATCGGAAACAATGTTTTGTGTCTGAACGTGGGTCCCAAAATATTTCACCAACCACACAAGTTTAGGGTTTTCAAATTATTATCCAACCCCTATTATTATTATGTACAAATATTCTTTTTATATTTGATTGTAGGACTTCTGGGTAAAAATAATATCAGTCCCTAAGGTTTGTGTCTGTTTTAGTTGTGTCAAAGTAATCCTTCGACTTTTCATCTAGAAATCTTTTTAGCTCTTGAATTGCACTTAATGAAACCAAATGTTGGCCAAAATAATGAAAATGACAACTTAAAAATTTATGAATCAATTTGTCATTTTCTTATAATCTCGAGGGACTAATAAAATGATTTTGGTCCTAGCTAGGACTTTCACTAGTTATAAAAAAAACAAAAAACAAATTAATAGTAAATGCTTAATGCTACATGTTTTAAGAAGGGCGGTGTTAAAGGCACACCATTTTCGGCTATGTACACACCTATCAAAAATATAATCCTTAATAATTTAGGTTTTCTAAACCTCACACAACTTAAGCAGAAGCAGCCCGCCTCCTCCTTCCCAATACGTGCTTTTTGAATTGCGTCTTCTATGTTCATTTTCTGGAGAAGTGTTCAACATGAAAATTGTAGATCATGACGATATCTACAATTTTCATGTTGAACACTTTTTAATTTATAGCCGTTTAGGCCCCTGATTTGGCCCCCGAAAAAAATCACGCGGACATTCATATGTTCTGCGTGATTTTTTTCGGGGCCAAATCGGGGGCCTAAACGGCTTTAAATCAAAAAGTGTTCAACATGAAAGTTGTAGATATCGTCAAGATCTACAGTTTTCATGTTGAACACGTTTCATAAAAATGCACGTAGAAGACGCAGTTCAAAAATACGCGTATTTCATTTTTAAAAAACCATGCAATCATAGCAACGTCATCCTCCCCACAGCACTTGTGGACATGTACCACAGATGCGGGTGCGTTGAAGCAGCTTTGGAGGTGTTCCGCCGGGTTTCGAGCAAAGACGTCGTGCTTTGGAACGTGATGATCGGAGGGCTCACGATGCACGACAATGGCCACCTTGCCGTCGATCTGTTTGCTCTGATGAAGGAGACGGCAACGGCGTCCAACGAATCCACATACATTGCAGCTATGTTTGCTCAGACTGTGCACATAGTATTGGTGTGCACAAAGCCGAAGATGGTGTGCACATAAAATTCCAATGGGTGCACATAATATTGATGTGCACAAAGCCGAAGATAGGGTGCCTTTAACACCACCCTTTAAAAATTATAGTATAAATCCAACGGAGCTAAGTCTTCGAGTTGCATGCTAAGAGATTATAGATATAAAATCTATTAAAAATTCTATATATTTCTAGGAATAAAGTGACATGCAGCTAGGTGAACAAATCATTCCGGTGAAATGAGAGTACTAAGAAGTAGTCCCATCACAGATAAAATATAGGTGTTGCGGTCTGACTCGGCGCTCCTAAATCGGTGTAGATTGGATCGTCTTAGCACAGGAGCGGTCGAGCACGCAAACAATCACAGAGTAAGAAAACAAACGCAGAAGGCGATTTTTACGTGGAAAAACCCCTCAATCGGGTAAAAAATCAGGTGGGCGGATCTGTGTTGGTCAAACTTCACTATGCGCTCTGAGTTATAAATCTGTTACAGAATCGAGGGCAATAGACCACTCGTCATTGCAATTTGGGGATGAGAGAGAGTATACACGTGCTTGATGAAATTGAATTTAACAGCTTTTGGCGGTGCAAGCTCTCCTGGGTGCCGCACGAATGCTGAACATGGCGGCGAAACAAGCGGAATGATGCTGGTGGAGTGTGCAAAAAGGGTTCTCTGAGCGGTTAACTAGACTCACTCTTTGCGGTGGACTTGGACAAATCCCTGATGGAGAGGCATTGGCTCGTAGGGGAATTCCGGTGAAGAGGTGGTGGCTCATTGGAGAATTCCGGCAGAGCTCTGACCTGAGAAAGAAGAAAACACGGAGGAAGAAAAATGAGAAATGAGGAGGTATGATGCAGGGGCGTAGCCAGAATTTTGCTTGAGTGGGGGCGCTATTTTACGACAATAGTAAATTAAAATTTATTTGCTTTAAACAGTAATTTTAAAAGTAAAATGAGCTTCATATTAACAATAATGATACAAAGTATGTAATCTCACATTTAAGTGTAAAAATAAGAGCTACACGCTTTTTGATTATATTTGAAAACAACTTACTTGGAATCAAACAAACTTTTTAAGTGTCATACATTGTAACAAAAATATTAGACCAAAAGCATTTCATAGGAGATCAATCAAGCCTTTTTTTCTGGCTCGACAACTTAATTCGACGTGTCTTCATATTTTGATAATAATCTATGATAGATTCATTATCAATTCCATCAAAAACATCTTTTTCTATGTATACCAACAAACCATTGTTCAACCATTGATCACTCATTTTATTTCCGAGTCGATTCTTCACACAAGTCATGGCTGAAAATACTCTTTCAACACTAGCAGTTGCAACATATAAGATTAAAGCTAAAGTTAAGAGCAAATATACTAGTGGATAAGTTCTGTTTCTTCCCGTTTCCACCATCTTCTTAGCAAGATCGGAAATTCCATGCAGCATTGAAAACTCCTTATTCGATCTCATGTCAAAAATATATGTTTCCAGCTGGTCGTGAAGTATTAAAACCTCCATTGGGGAAAAATCTTCGGGATAAAACTCTGTCAGATGAATCAACTTATCCTTATCAAAGCTAAAGAATGAGTTGGATGGAGTCAAACAAGCTACACAAAGAAGTAACTCACTAGTCCCCTCGTCAAAACGAGTTTTGAGTTCTAGAAGTTGCATATCGATAACATTGTAGAAAATCTCTACCTGATAATGATGCAAATTTATAATTATTGGAGCTTTACGTTTTCCTTTTCCTTGAGCTATAAATCTCTCATTCATATTCGGAACAATAATTTCATTCTTCTCACAAAAAGTTGAAACCACTTCAAATAATGATTGTCATCCATCATCCCTCATATGCTGGAGTCGTTTCTTTGATAATTCAACCAAAGAAATCGCATTCACAATATCTTGATCTTGTCTTTGAAGTGCCTGAGATAACTCGGAAGTAATAGCAAAAATTGTTCTCATCAAGTGAAGAGTAAATGCAAACTCAAATGATTGCATTGATCCCAATAACATCCTTGCCATTGTCCGTTGATCTCCTTTTGGACCTTCCATTCTAACAATTTCAAGCACATCAATCACTGCTTCAAACATAGTAATCAAACTAACTAAAGTACCATAGTGTGATCCCCAACGTGTATTACCTGGACGTTTAAGATTACTTTCCTGATTTAAACCTTGTCCACTAGCAAGTTCTCCAACATTAAGTGCTTCAACAACCTTTGCAGCATGTTTGTCCCTGAGAATATCACGTCGTTTGGACGAAGCTCCAACAACATTCACCACATTATTAGTCACAAAGAACATCATTGCAATATCTTCATGATTCTTTGCCACTACTACAAGAGCTAGTTGTAATTGATGCGCAAAACACCAGACATAATATGCAGAAGGATTGTCTTTCAATATAAGTGCTTTTAAACCATTAAACTCCCCTTGCATATTACTAGCTCCATCATATCCTTGCCCCCTTAATTTTGAAATACTTAGACCAAGTCTAGAGAATAATTTTTCCACGGCTTCTTTGAGGGAAATAGCACTAGTGCTAGAAACATGCTCAATACCCACAAAACGCTCAATAACATTTCCTTTTTTGTTAATATAACGTACAACAACAGCCATTTGCTCCTTAACTGATATGTCACGGGCTTCATCGACTAAAATTGAAAAAAGTGCATCACCAATTTCTTCAACAATTACTTTGAGTGTCTCACTTGCTGCAGCTGTAACAATGTCTTGTTGAACATCTGGTGAAGTCAATTTCACATTTTGTGGGGCGTTTCCGAATGCCACAGCTTTTACTTCATCGTTATGATCAGCAAGAAACTTCAAAAGTTCAAGATAATTACCTCGATTACTTGAATTTTCAGATTCATCATGATCACGAAAAGCAATGCCTTGTCTTAGAAGAAACCGTATACAATCTATGGCTGCATTCAACCGAATGAGATAATCATCCTCATCTTGCTTTGCTTGTTTCTCAAACACTGTTTGAATATGTTGTTTTTGCTTTAATAAATCTTGACATTTTGCCACAGCTTGATTATGAGCACTATTAGAACCTCCAACATGAGATTGGAGTCTATCATTCTTTTTCCAATTTGAGAAGCCCTCACCAACAAATGAATCACCACCCGCTTGATCTCCAATATCAGGCTTGAAAAGATAACAACATAAGCAGTATGCAGAGTCTTTTGATACACTATATTCTAACCATGAAGAATATAATCCAAACAATCCTTATTAAAACGTCTTAATTTGTTCCCGAATATCTTTTGAGGAAAGGCATGGTCACGAGGCTGACACGGACCGGCAAGTAAATATGCCCTACGAACTTGGTCTTGATCATTTGGACTGTAATTAGTAATTCGAGGTCGCAATCCTGGATCTGTTGGAAGGTCTTCCATATTGACTGCAGCACGTTGATCATTTGGACTGTAATTAGTAATTCGAGTTTGCAATCTTGGATCCTTTGGAAGGTCTTTTATATTGACTCCCGCACGATGCTCTTTAGTGAAATATCTCTCCATGACTGTTAAAATGTCTAGTGGATTAATGGTATTTAACTTCAATAATGAAATAACTTAAGCAATCTATTTTTCAACTGCTATCAATTTAATTCCATACAGGGTACACGGGGCACTGCCCCTACGGCCAAGCGCGGCCGTACCAGGCCCGCGAGGGAAATTATTAATCGCTTAAGAATTAGTATTGATATTGATAGAGCAAAGAGCCTTATAATCGATTAATAATCATTCAAAATTAACAAATACAGATAGGCAATTTGGTAAAATTGTAAAATTGTAACCTGGAGCTAACAAATTGGTAAAATTGTAACAAATACAGATAGCAAATTGAAAGAAGCAAGGGGGCATCCAGCCCCCAAATTGAAAGGCAAACGTTGGCAAATAAATTAGCACTGTACAAGGTACATAGAATTTAGAAAGTTGTGCTCTTTACTGATCTAAACAATGCAAGAAGAAGATGGGATTTCAGTTGTATCTATATCCATTTCAATTTTAATCACCTTAAGCTAACCAGTTTTGAATTTTTTAATATATATAAGGCTAACATAAAATAAAATAAAAATTGTGTTCTATTGATACTAGTTGTTATTGTAACGACCCCATCCGTTAGATGACGTATAGTAGAAGGTCCGGCCGGGGCCCCACACTATATGCCACAAACAGACGGTGAGGTCACAGGATAATACCAAACCAATTACGAATCCTAACTCAGAGCATTCTAGCGGAAGCTTTAAGTTACAACTTTGAACTCTTAACCGGAATGTCCAATATATATAAAACCACCTTTATATATAAATACCACGGAATGTACACAACCACAAGAGTTTGGCCTTAAGGCCTTACAGTTCCTCTGAACATACATCATGTTTTACAAACCTCGGCGCGCAGGCCGGCCATACATGAGTAAAAAGAGAAAACACAACAAAGCCCTTCGCTTAGCCTTCAAGGGCTAGCCACAGCAGCAGCA
This sequence comes from Platanthera zijinensis, assembly GCA_039513925.1. Taxonomy (NCBI): domain Eukaryota; kingdom Viridiplantae; phylum Streptophyta; class Magnoliopsida; order Asparagales; family Orchidaceae; genus Platanthera; species Platanthera zijinensis. The sequence continues at coordinate 21,022,891 of CM077090.1, forward strand.
GCAACAGCAGGAGGGCTCGCCAGCCCATCACTTACCACTTGGCTCTCCAGCACCTGCACGGGAACAATCCACCCAACCGGTGGCAAACAATGCAACGGTCAGCATTCAGCTGACCCAATTATAACAATCCTACCCCTTTCTCGGGGCATGAGCATTCTTTCCCTGCAAGCATGGCATCATCAATAGCAACTATGTGCGCGCAGGCACATTCAAGCCATCACAACCATCGGCCACCCGGCCCGACAGTCCGTGCACTCAGGGCACATTTTCGGTGTACCGGAATACCAGGGTCAACACCACCGTCTACACGGTATTTGAGCATTTCAGTCTTTCCGGCGCGCGGGCCTAAGACTCTCATTAGGCGCTCCAACAAAACCTATACCAGGCTTCCAAGTCGGACGGACCTAACGCAGGTACGGATCAGCCACCCCCCGTTGCTCAAGTCGCCGAGCCACCTCGAATACGGAAGTATCCATGGCATTTTATAGGCGCGGGTCGGTTTCACCTTTCCTGTTCGGCAATCTGCCTTTTCATCGAGTTGCAGCCCAACGGCTCAACTACTCGCAAAGTGGCAACGCACGGCCACAAGAGTTGCCGCCAACCCTCTTCATTTCCTGGACATCGTCCAGTACTTCCTGCCGCACCAAGCAACAGGTAGGAACAAGGCATCACAAGCCATAGGCATCACAAGCCATTATCACGGAGCCTTCTCCGATATGCAAACAAGCATCACCAATCCAGATTCCATCCAGATGGGCTTCACACAGCATGCCTAGAGCCGTACTCCAATTCCGGCCTCTAACAAGGGGGACTTCACATATCTACCCCAAGGGACACCACAACCCACCGCACACTCGCGGGGAAGGGCTTTCCCTATGCAATGCAGAAAAGAAGGACTTCACATGTCCAAGGAGGGAGATCGTTACCCTTGTCGATCTCTTCGGTGCCATCGAAAACTAGCCGGTGAGAAAGAACCGCAGCAGCCTTGCCGTCACAACGCCGGCTTCGGATCACGAATCGAACCACGGGAGCTCCGCCGGTGGCTTGCTCTCCTCCTCCTTCTTCCTCTCTTTCTCTCTCTTTTTCTCTTCCTTAAGAATAATGAAGAATGACTTCTTCAATCCTCTTTCACGACTTATCCAGCCCAAGAAACCACCTGAGCCTTTGGATCAAAAGAGAGGAAACTGAACGGCCAAGATTGTCCCAAAATTTCACTTTTTGGCCGACACGGCCTGTGACACGCCCGTGTCACAGGCCGTGTACCCCTTAAGCGGTGCACACAGCTTGAACCGACTGACCAACACGGGTCAGCGACACGCCCGTGTCGGACCTGACACGCCCGTGTCAAACCTGAGACACGCCCGTGTCTCCTGCTCCATCGAGCTGCAACCAGTACACGGGTCGGAACACGGCAGCTGACACGCCCGTGTCCAGCCTGACACGCCCGTGTTCCCGGCCGTGTTCAAGGCCGTGTCCGGCTCTGACCGGAATAGGCCAATTTCGCAAAATAAATAGAACACGCCCTGGGACACGCCCGTGTCGATGGCCGTGTCCCAGGCTCGACGCTCGTCGACTCTCAAACGTCGACTAGCCTGAACACGCCCTGGGACACGCCCGTGTCCCAGGCCGTGTACACCCGACACGCCCTGGGACACGCCCGTGTCCCAGGCCGTGTAACCTGACCTGCTACTCAAACTTCAAGTTGAGTCTATTGGGGTCTTTTTGGGGTGTTACAACCCTCTCCCCCTTAACAAAATTTCGTCCCGAAATTTGCACGGTAAGGAAACAAAACCATCAATGCTATAACACTGTTATAACAAAAAGTACACGGTCTACAGTTTATACAAATAACTCGGGAAACTCAGCTCGCATGGTCTGCTCTCGCTCCCATGTTAGCTCTTCACGGCCACAATTGTCCCAACGGACCTTGACCATCCCGATCACTTTGTTCCGCAACTGTTTCTCGGCTCGATCCTCGATCTGAATGGGTCTAACCCTCGTCGTTAGCCCATACTCGACCGGTACCCGATCAGCCTCCACGACTTGAGCTGGATCCTTTACCGCCTTACGAAGGACTGAGATGTGAAACACATCATGTAATCCACCCAGTTCCGCTGAAAGTGCTAGTCGATAAGCAGCTTCCCCAACTCGCTCCACCACCTCAAATGGGCCAAGATACCTCGGACTTAGCTTCTTCAAACGCCGAATCCTGGACACACCTTTGAAGGGTTTGATCTTCAAATATACCCAATCACCCACCGCGAACTCCACGTTCCGGTGCTTGGCATTGTAGTACTTTGCTTGACGATCTTGGGCTATCAATAGCCTCTCCCGAATAGAGCGTATGAGCGAAGTAGCTTCTTCGACTTCCTTTTTCCCACTCAGCTTCGATTCGCCTGCTTCTGCCCAAGCTAAGGGTGTACGGCATTTCCGACCATACAACGCCTCGAATGGTGCCATACCAATACTCGCTTGGTAGCTATTATTATAGGCAAATTCGACGAGAAATATATAATCTTCCCATCTCTTACCAAAGTCTAGGGCGCACATGCGGAGCATATCTTCCATCGTCCTGTTGGTTCGTTCAGTCTGACCATCCGTTTGGGGATGAAAGGCCGTACTAAACGCTAACTTTGTACCCAACATTTGATGAACGAGCCGCCAATCATTCGATGTGAACCGCCCATCACGGTCACTAACGATGCTCCGGGGAACACCGTGCAGTCGAACAACCTGCTCCACATACAGCTTGGCCAAGGTTTCCACTGAATCGTCTCTTCTGTTTGGAAGGAAGTGCGCCACTTTTGTCAACCGGTCCACAATCACCCAGATCGAATCATGACCGCGTTGAGATCTCGGCAATCCGTGCACGAAATCCATCGAAATATCATCGAACTTCCACTCCGGAATAGGTAACGACTTCAGAAACCCGCCAGGCTTCTGGCATTCTGCTTTCACCAACGCACAGGTGGTGCATTCAGCCACATAACGAGCCACATCTTTCTTGAGTCCGGGCCACCAGAACAGCTTTTTCATGTCCCTGTACATCTTTGTGCTCCCTGGGTGAACTGAGTACTTTGCAAAGTGAGCTTCGTACATCAACTCTTCCCTCAGTTTACCCACACTTGGGACGCATACTCGACCATTTCTCCGTAACAACCCGTTATCCCAAGAGAAGTGATCATCCGGCCCATCTTTTGCATAGCGCTGGAGACTTTCATCAAGCTCCGTTGCTCGCCGAATTCTGTCCGTAAGGTCATACTGCACCTCCGTCCAGTTCAAGCACGCATCGGTTGACGCACCCTTGTCAACACACGATATCTCCATTGCTTCCAATTCTTGGATCAAACGCTGATCATGCCTCTGCAACCAGCTTGCCCGTACCGGAGTCTGTCGACTCAAAGCATCAGCGACCACATTTCCCTTCCCGGGGGTATAGTGAATCTCGAAGGTGTAGTCCCCGAGGAACTCCATCCATCTTCGTTGTCGCATATTCAGATCCTTCTGATCCAACAAATACTTTAGGCTCTTATGATCTGTATAGATATCCACTTTCACGCCATATAGATAGTGCCGCCACAACTTGAGCGCAAAGATTACCGCCGCCAACTCCAAATCATGGACGGGGTAATTCCGCTCATGCACTTTCAACTGACGCGAGCCATAAGCAATCACTTTCCCAAACTGCAGAAGAACGCAGCCTAAGCCGCTCCCAGATGCATCACTATAGATCTCATACCCATCGGTACCACATGGCGATGTCAACACAGGCGCCGTGGTCAAATGACTCTTCAAGTCTTCAAAAGCTCGCGCGCACTCTGGCGTCCATATGAACTTTTGATCTTTTCTCGTCAGCGTGGTGAGAGGTAAAGCAATCCGTGAGAAGTTTTCCACAAACCGTCTATAGTAGCCCGCAAGTCCAAGGAAGCTCCTGACCTCGGCCACTGAAGACAACACTGGCCAATCTCGGATGGCACTTATCTTCAACGGATCCACCGCGATACCCTCTCCGCTTACCACATGGCCTAAAAAGGCTACTGAAGAGAGCTAGAACTCACACTTTGAGAACTTGGCAAAAAGCTTATTCCTCCGCAGGGTATGCAAGACCAACCGCAAATGGTTTGCGTGATCCTCTTCCGACTGAGAGTATACTAAGATGTCATCGATAAACACAATAACAAACAAATCCAAGTACTCTCGGAACGTTCGATGCATTAGGTCCATAAATACCGAAGGCGCATTACATAGGCCAAACGGCATTACCGTGAACTCATAATGCCCGTAGCGTGTTCCAAACGCTGTCTTGGGAATGTCACCTTCCCGAATCCTTAGTTGATAATATCCCGATTTCAAATCCAACTTGGAATAGACCGTTGATCCTGCCAGCTGATCAAAGAGGTCATCAATCCGCGGAATCGGATATTTATTTTTCTCCGTCAGCTTATTCAACTCGCGGTAGTCAATACACAACCGTAAGCTACCGTCTTTCTTTTTCACAAAGAGAACAGGTGCGCTCCAAGGTGACATACTTGGGCGTATATATCCCTGCTCCAACAACTCTTGCAGTTGGACTTTCAACTCAGCCATCTCTTTTGGCGCGACGCGATATGGAGAGCGGGCCACAGGTTTCGCACCTGGCACCAACTCAATAGAGAAGTCAATCTCCCGCTGGGGTGGTAACCCAGGAAGATCTTTAGGAAACACGTCGGCAAACTCTGACACAACTGGCACCTCACCGACACTGGCCTTTGGCTCAACAGCCTGAATTAGCGTGAAGAATAACTCCGCGCCCTTCCGAACAGCATTGACGACTTGGAGTGCAGACAACAACGTTCCGCCAACTCCTCGCATACCAGCGAACTTCGTCACAAGCCCGGTATTCTGGCCCAGTGTAATCTCTTTGGAGTTGCAATCAATAAAGGCACACTGCTCCGAGAGCCAGTCCATACCAAAGATCACATCAAACTCCGATAACGGTAGCACAGCTGCACTCAAACCGAAATCCCGACTTCCTATTTGCACATCCACATCGCAAGCCCTATCCGCAAGCATCACACAGCCATTCGGCAATAGCACCCTTGTACTATCCACCGTCACATGACTCGGTACCCCAATGCGAGATACGAAATCCTCAGACAGAAAAGAATGCGAAGCACCCGTATCAAACAGGGCTCTCGCTAAAGTATTCCGAATCAGGACAAAGCCTGCAGCACACACACATCATGCACAAGCTAAACAAAACCAAAACCAAAAGCACAGCAAGTAAACTACTTCAACTCGTACCTGTGACGACGTCACTTTGCTTAATCGCTTCCTGTTGGCCAAGTTGATAGATTCGGGGCTGCGCCTGGGAAGTAGAGGAATCCACCACCGCTTTGCCCTTCTCAGCATATGACGCACCCGTCTTCTTTTCCCCTTTGGGCTGCACAACTCGACAGTCACGAGCAATATGCCCCACCCGGCCACAGTTATAGCACGTACGAGCATCCGGCCTTGATGTCGCTCCCGACACAACGGTCGTAGTCACTTGCCCCGATGGCTTAGACCTCTTGCCCCCTTTCTTCTGGTAAAACGACTTGCCTGGGCGAGGTGCTTGAAACTCTGGCTTAGACACCACCAAGCCCTTATTCCCTTGCACTCGCCTCATGTCCTTCTCCAACGCGCACGCAGTATCAACCAACGCCTGAAACCCTTGGCTCACAGAACTCGAAAGCAGGAATCGTAACTCATCCCGCAATCCTTCATAGAACCGATTCGTTTTCCTTTGGTCATCCGCGAAGATTGTTCCCGCATATCGTCCCAACCTGGTAAACTCGTGCAAGTAGACATCCACACTATCTTCCCCTTGCTTTAACCGTTGGAACTCATTTTCCATAGCAATACGTTGCGCCGCTGGGACATGTTTCGCCAGAAATAATCAAGAGAACTCCTCAATCGACACTTGTGTTAGTTGCCTGCCCGCCAAATGGTGTAACTCAACCTCGTCCCACCACAACCGCGCCTCCCCTTCAAGCATGAAGGTGGCTAAGGTGACCTTGAGAGTTTCCTCCGCCCTGATCGCTGTCATTATCCTCTTGACACGCGATAACCAATCTTCCGCCTGCGTTGGGGATCCCATTCCCGCAAACGTAGGAGGACTGAAGCTCATAAATTGCTTCAACTGTCGGTCAGCTGCTCGTGGATCTACAGCCTCAACCGGCTCGGGTCTTACATCAACACGAACTGGCACTACCGCCGGCTGCGCTTGCCCGGTCGGCTGAATCATGGCAAATAGCGCCTCAGCCACTAAGCGAACAGTTTCCGCAGATGGAGGAGGGGTTGGCACCTCAGCTGGTGCCGCACTCTCATCAGAACGCTGGGGCTCAGACTGCCCAGCACCACTACGTGTCACCTATAGGTGGACAAGACACACATTAGCGAACGTATGCAAGCAAAACAACACAAAGAGGAACGCGCAGATTCCTCAAACAAGATTTTGTACATTCCTTAATGGACATTCCAGAGTTCATTAGCGTTACAGCAGGTCGCACAAACACGTGCTCGCCACCCCACAAAAGAATTCGACCACGAATTCGAAAGAGGAAGACCGACGAAAAGCTGATACCAAAATGTAACGACCCCATCCGTTAGATGACGTATAGTAGAAGGTCCGGCCGGGGCCCCACACTATATGCCACAAACAGACGGTGAGGTCACAGGATAATACCAAACCAATTACGAATCCTAACTCAGAGCATTCTAGCGGAAGCTTTAAGTTACAACTTTGAACTCTTAACCGGAATGTCCAATATATATAAAACCACCTTTATATATAAATACCACGGAATGTACACAACCACAAGAGTTTGGCCTTAAGGCCTTACAGTTCCTCTGAACATACATCATGTTTTACAAACCTCGGCGCGCAGGCCGGCCATACATGAGTAAAAAGAGAAAACACAACAAAGCCCTTCGCTTAGCCTTCAAGGGCTAGCCACAGCAGCAGCAGCAACAGCAGGAGGGCTCGCCAGCCCATCACTTACCACTTGGCTCTCCAGCACCTGCACGGGAACAATCCACCCAACCGGTGGCAAACAATGCAACGGTCAGCATTCAGCTGACCCAATTATAACAATCCTACCCCTTTCTCGGGGCATGAGCATTCTTTCCCTGCAAGCATGGCATCATCAATAGCAACTATGTGCGCGCAGGCACATTCAAGCCATCACAACCATCGGCCACCCGGCCCGACAGTCCGTGCACTCAGGGCACATTTTCGGTGTACCGGAATACCAGGGTCAACACCACCGTCTACACGGTATTTGAGCATTTCAGTCTTTCCGGCGCGCGGGCCTAAGACTCTCATTAGGCGCTCCAACAAAACCTATACCAGGCTTCCAAGTCGGACGGACCTAACGCAGGTACGGATCAGCCACCCCCCGTTGCTCAAGTCGCCGAGCCACCTCGAATACGGAAGTATCCATGGCATTTTATAGGCGCGGGTCGGTTTCACCTTTCCTGTTCGGCAATCTGCCTTTTCATCGAGTTGCAGCCCAACGGCTCAACTACTCACAAAGTGGCAACGCACGGCCACAAGAGTTGCCGCCAACCCTCTTCATTTCCTGGACATCGTCCAGTACTTCCTGCCGCACCAAGCAACAGGTAGGAACAAGGCATCACAAGCCATAGGCATCACAAGCCATTATCACGGAGCCTTCTCCGATATGCAAACAAGCATCACCAATCCAGATGGGCTTCACACAGCATGCCTAGAGCCGTACTCCAATTCCGGCCTCTAACAAGGGGGACTTCACATATCTACCCCAAGGGACACCACAACCCACCGCACACTCGCGGGGAAGGGCTTTCCCTATGCAATGCAGAAAAGAAGGACTTCACATGTCCAAGGAGGGAGATCGTTACCCTTGTCGATCTCTTCGGTGCCATCGAAAACTAGCCGGTGAGAAAGAACCGCAGCAGCCTTGCCGTCACAACGCCGGCTTCGGATCACGAATCGAACCACGGGAGCTCCGCCGGTGGCTTGCTCTCCTCCTCCTTCTTCCTCTCTTTCTCTCTCTTTTTCTCTTCCTTAAGAATAATGAAGAATGACTTCTTCAATCCTCTTTCACGACTTATCCAGCCCAAGAAACCACCTGAGCCTTTGGATCAAAAGAGAGGAAACTGAACGGCCAAGATTGTCCCAAAATTTCACTTTTTGGCCGACACGGCCTGTGACACGCCCGTGTCACAGGCCGTGTACCCCTTAAGCGGTGCACACAGCTTGAACCGACTGACCAACACGGGTCAGCGACACGCCCGTGTCGGACCTGACACGCCCGTGTCAAACCTGAGACACGCCCGTGTCTCCTGCTCCATCGAGCTGCAACCAGTACACGGGTCGGAACACGGCAGCTGACACGCCCGTGTCCAGCCTGACACGCCCGTGTTCCCGGCCGTGTTCAAGGCCGTGTCCGGCTCTGACCGGAATAGGCCAATTTCGCAAAATAAATAGAACACGCCCTGGGACACGCCCGTGTCGATGGCCGTGTCCCAGGCTCGACGCTCGTCGACTCTCAAACGTCGACTAGCCTGAACACGCCCTGGGACACGCCCGTGTCCCAGGCCGTGTACACCCGACACGCCCTGGGACACGCCCGTGTCCCAGGCCGTGTAACCTGACCTGCTACTCAAACTTCAAGTTGAGTCTATTGGGGTCTTTTTGGGGTGTTACAGTTATGCACCAGGAACCTCAATACGCATTGTGCCGCTGTAGATTGGGTTAACTGCATAGTTAACTGCATAGAGCAAGCGCGACAACTATTTGGATTACAAGAAGAATAGGTAAAACGAAATATTCTGTCAGAAGGACAAGTAAAACATACAAAATAATGTGCTCTAAAGCAAGAACTGAGCAGAAAATAAAACTTACACTCCTCAATTTAAGATAGAGTTCTTGCACTTTCTTTTCCGCTTCTGTAGATTGGGTTTCCAAGATATTTATCTTCTGGTTCTGTACATCTATTTTATTTTTAAGCTTCTCAACTTGCCAAAAGAATCAAAATGAAAAAAAACTTCATGGATAAACCAAAAGGGTTCTCATTTCCTTAACCTCATTCTTAAGTTCAGTGGAGCGAGCCTGGGCTTTTTCCACTAGATTTTCTGCGTTTACATCCCCATTTTTCTGCAAAAGATCATACCAAAAAGCCATTAACAAGGGGGCAGAAATCTGGATCTGAAAAAAGAAGCAGCCCCTAAACATATACTACCTACGCCACTGGATCCAGATTTCTGAATTGATCCAAAAATCTGGATCTGAAAAAAGAAGCAGCCCCCTTATTGAATCCCCAAATTGAAGAAATCTGGATCCAGATTTTTCTGGATCCAGAATTCTGGAAATCTGGATGCAGATTTCAGGATCCAGAAATCTGGATCCAGATTTCTGGATCCAGAAATCTGGATCCAGATTTCTGGATCTGAAAAAAAAACAAAGGATCCAGAAATCAATCCAGATTTCTGGATCTGAAAAAAAAAAAAAAAGCTTACCCGGGATCGGGATCGTGAGAGCAACGCCGGGATCGGGAGAGCAACGCACGCCGGGATCGGGATTTTGTGAGAGCAACGCCGGGATCGTGAGAGCAACGCCGGGATCGGGAGAGCAACGCACGCCGGGATCGTAAACCTAGCGGGATCGGGATGGTGAAAAGGCCGGAATCCGCGAAAAATCAGGGGGGGCACGTGCCCCCCTGAACATATACTACCTACGCCACTGGTCTGATGCTCATTTTATAGCCTCCAAAAAATGAGTACGGTGGTTGTGCGACTATCTGCACACCGTAATCACTAACATTACTATTTTAAGCATAGTTTCAGTCGCATATAAATCACGCAATATTTACTACGCCACTAAGGCCATGACCTCCCCCTCACTAACGATGGAAGTTACGCGGGTGGTTACCCCCGAAATGGACGGTCGTGATCGTGATGAGGACGACTAGACGACAAAGAGAGACGACAGGTGAGGGAGGAGTCCGCCCCCCTCCACGAGCGGCTGGCCCCGGCACTGGTCGTTGACTGTTGGTGTGGTGTCGGTCGGTCGCTGGGAGTGACCGTCCGGAGCCGGCGGGGGTCGGGTGCGGCCGGCCGGCTGCGCTCGGTCGTGACTTGCGACCACCCATGGCCACAATGGTGGCCGTGGGAGGAGGTACCCCCGTCAGTCAGGGAGGGCGGCGAGGTTGCCACACCATGCGACTGCGGAGGCGCGGCTGCAGGACACAGCCTCCGACCGGGAGCCTGGCCGGCCTCCCTCGGCCAGCGAGCGGAGAGGGAGGGGACCGACCTTTTAGTCATCCCCGACCGATGCTCCGCGTGGCTGCGGTTGCGCGGCCGCGTGGCTGCGGTTGCGCGGCCGCGGGGCGCGACCTCTCAGCCGGCCGGAAGCCGGGGCATCTCGATCTGGCCGACCGGATATGAGAGAGGGAGAGGGGCCAGCCGACCCCAGCCAGTTGACGATAATGGAATCCCACGCATGGCGATCGCGCGTGTGGCGGTCAAACCCATGATCCCATCATGGATCTCATCCCCATCAATAGACAAATATTATCTTGTATTTTTGCAAGAGTCTCCCTCCCGAACTCGAACTCGAATGCATATAAGAAGAAGCCGTTTTTGATATGTATATGTACCTATTTTTTCTTGTACGCGAGCAGATCCGACCATATCAATGGCGCATATCATTCCCCGCAACGATCGTATTTCTCAAATACAGTCGTATTAAAAAGTGACTGTAGTACGGTCTAAACAAATTTGCGTCGTTAATCTAGAAGATTACACGATCGGATCTGCTCACGAGCAAGTTTAAGGTGCGCATACGCACCAAAATATTTTGCCCATAAGAAATTCTTTAAAATTTTAAGTCAAAGATATTTTATTTAGTTTAGAAATGAAATGAAATTTTAATTTTTTAAAAAAATTAAAATTGGAAATGTTATATGGAAGCGGGGGCGTAAAGTGTAGGCACTGTACTTTACGGTACAGTGCACTCAACGTGTGGCCGCGAGTGCATCACATCTCGTGTGAAGATGTGTGCGCATCTTGAAGATATGTGCGCGTAAAATATGATGCACTTACAGACACACGATAACTGCACTGCAACGTGCTGTACTTTAAATCCCCCGTTTCCAATGTTAGATTTCTATTTCAAGGCTCGACTCTCACCTAAAATTCTGAAAAATATTTAAATATTTTTCCCTCATAATATCTAGGTGGTGACCACATCTCACCAAATTGAAATCCCATGGGGATGCATAGCCCCCTTCGCCCGAAAATCCAGCCAAGTACTTTCCTCCGCTTATCATGACCCGCGGTAACCACATCTCATCCGCATAAAATCGCCTAACCTCTACTCTTACAGGATAAAGTTCCTCCTGGAGGCATTCCCCTTTGGATGATGAAACCTCTTCTTCTCCCCTCCGCCATTCCCCCTCTCAAAACCCTACCCCCTTTCTTCAATCCAAATCCATCCGTCCACATTTTATCTTCAATCGCCTCCGCGACATTGAGGGGGAATCGAATCTCCGGCAGGATTTCAACTCTAAGGACGTCGGCGTCCTCTCAATCCGCCTCATCTCCCACAGAAACCATTGACGCCGTCGTCGCCGAGATTCCTTCGAAGATGAAGGCGTGGGTCTATGGCGATTACGGCGATGTGAATGTCTTGAGGTTGGACGAAGGGGTTTCTGTGCCGGGGATCGAGGAGGATCAAGTGCTTGTAAGAGTCGTTGCTGCGGGACTCAACCCTGTGGATTTCAAGAGGAGGCAGGGGAAGTTTAGGGCCACCGATTCCCCATTACCCGTGAGTGAGTTCATGATATTCACTCTCCATTTTTCTCTTCCAATTTCATTTCAGTTTCGTGATTTTGGAATGCGGGCGTTGTGTTTGGTACGATTGCTTAGCGGAAAAACTTATTTGAGGGGGATCGATTTGGAGTTTGAAGCATTTGAGATTTTTTGGTCAGAAATTTAGGCGGCGTTTGGTTCAGCTTATTTGCTGCTGTGGGGCTAGAACGCACCGTAAATTTGTAAGTAAGCGCTGTTTGGTTTGGCTTTTCTCAAACCCACGTTTATTTGTGGCCGCCCTTGCGGTGAAAAGCAGAAGCCGCTCCCCGATCCCGCTTCCCCCTTCCCTGTCGACGAAGAAGACGTCGCACCTCTCCCGATCCTTCCTTCTAGTCTCTGTTTAGACACCGACGGTGCGCCCAAATGTCCGGCTAGAGCTGTCTCCGGCACGGAAGGGCAGGTGCTGAGAATATTATTTGAAACTCGAAAAACGATCGAAAATTGCTAGAATATTGAGTTGAAGCACTTGAAAATATTGAGTTGAAGCACTTGAAATAAATACGGCTCGAGTCGATTCAATTTAACTTGAATTTGATTTGAAGTCGATTTTGATCCAGATCTGAATCACTTGGAAAATAATTAGAATCATGTAGAAGAATTGATTAAAAATAGGTGATTGTTAACCGCAAACCGGCTATTTGTTAGTGGCACCCCAAAATCTCATAATTTTTTGCGCTTTTTCGAAATACGTCTTGTACATGCATTTTTAGGAAAAGTGCTCAACACGAAAGTTGTAGATCTCGTCGAGATCTACAACTTTCGTGTTGAGAACTTTTCCTAAAAATGCATGTACAAGGCGTACTTTGGAAATATGCTCAGATTTTACGCCTTTCAGAAATACGCCTTGTACATGCAATTTCAGGAAAAGTGTTCAACACGAAAGTTGTAGATCTCGTCGAGATCTACAACTTTCGTGTTGAACACTTTTCCTGAAATTGCATATACAAGACGTATTTCGAAAAGGCGCGAAAAGTTAGCAGATTTTGGGGTGCGACTAGCCAATACCGGATTGCGGTTAACAATCACCTAAAAATACTATCTATGTATTAATAAATATTGAGCCCCTCCCCTGCTTGGGAACTGCATAATAAGCATGTATAAAAAAATAATTATCTACATAATATTATATTTCTATTAATATATTTATAATAAATAAATAAATAAACTTTTTTCATATAAAGAATTATTTTATATTTCAATTTTTTTTAATATTGTAATACATAAAACATTGAATTCAATCAAGCTCTCTAGAACCAAATTAGCGAGAGCTTAAAGCCTTAATTGAAGTTTGTTTCCATGACTTTTACTCAAATGCATATGGATATTTTAATGTATAAGTATAAGTATTTATATGCATACACATAAATAATACACACATTTGTAAATACACAAATATATATAGATTTTTTATATCTATTAGTTAATGTATTCGTATATGTTTTATCTATGTTATCTGAGATGTTTTCACAGTGGTTAGCCGGTTTTGGAGTAGTTCTTGAATGGGCCTGAACTCGTCCTATTGGTCAAACCAGTCGAACTGTCTAGTCCAGTTTGATTTTAAAAGCATCGGTTTAGCTTAGAGTCAAGGGAAATTATGTTGCGAGAGAAGTTTTTGAAGTTTCTAGAAATTTAGGGGGTTGATTTGAGATGCATAATTTATGGTAAGGGTGTGTTGGGATATAACACGGAAACTATCTCCTAGGCTCAACCAAATAAATATATGATATACAAGAACGCATAAATCTGAACAAAACTATGCATATTTTTTTAAACTTGTATTACCAATAAAAAGAAGACAAAGGGCAACAAAAAGGGGTCAAAAAGCTAGGATATTCTCCCGATCGCTCTGAATAATCTCAAAGAGCTCCGACGAGAAGTCCTCAGTCGCATTCCAGCAAAAAGCAGAAGAAAAAGCTAAATGAGCACGACAATCAGCAACATGATTGCCCGCACGGGGCACGTGCCGAAACAAAACTCGGGGGAGCTCGAACAAGAAGTTCAGCTCCACGTCATCCCGAAAAGTGGCATCCCAACGACCCGAAGAAAATCAAGTCTGGCAGTACGCAATGAGATTGCGGCAATCACTCTCGATAATCAGGCCTGGAGCGTCATAGCAGGCCAGTGAGAGAAACTCCCGAACCATAGCAAGAGCCACCAATTCCGTCCAACCAGGGTCCTATTGTAGGAGAGGTCTTCCGACGGCAAAAAGAACTACACCAGAAGAGTCACAAGACACAATGCCAGCCCCAGCCTGGCGAGACGGGAGGAGAGCGCCATCGACGTTGAGCTTAATCCAACCCGGGGGGGGGAGGACACCACTGAGGAGGAGATGGCCGAGAAAGCCGGGTGGTGCCCCAATTCTCCTGGAGAGGATAAGCCGCAGACCGAGAGGACTCCAAGATATGGGTCGCCAGGACCGTAGGAGGAGCATGTTCCTGACCATGAGTCTTAGCATTGTGTGCCCGCCAGCACTGATACACCGCATAACACGAAAGAGAAAAGGGGGCATCGTCCTTGACGGCATGCGCGATCTCGTCCAAAAAGGCCGACCAAGAGGACACCTGCGGTAATGAAAGACCCCACTGCTGAAGAGCGCGGCCAACCGCCTTCAAGCACGAGCAGTTGCCGAGAATGTGGTACCGAGATTCCGCCACCGCATAGCCCCACGGGCAATTAATATCCTTACCCAACCCCAGGCAGGATGACCAAGCCCGAGTGGGAACAACATCCAAAGAGAGACGCCACCAGAATAGTCTCTCCCGGGCCCGCAACCGGAGAGTTATGAGCCATCCAGTGTCAAGAGGGCAGTCAAGGAACAGAGCCGCATAGGCGTGACCAGCCACAGTCCGCCCGAAAAAGCGGTGAATAAGAGTGGGTGTATCACGGCGTAGGCGAGGATCCACCGGAATTTGAGTGATCAACTGAACAAGCTCAGCACCAAAGATTTGACCAAGGAGAGCAATATTCCATGCCCCGTCTTCATCAAACAAATAAGCCACTACCAAAATTTTCAGGCCTAAGCAGTTGATAAACGCTGGCCATCTGGAAAGAGCAATCTAAAAGCCAAGCCACGTGCAACACCGAGATGGAGGCGCTATTTGCAATACGCCAATGAAGGAGAAGGTCCAGATGGGTCATCCCCTCATGAATAAATCAAAGGACTGGCGAGTCTCTTCGTTGAAGCGCACCCCGAAAAAGACGGTCAACATAACGGTGGTGAAAGACCCGGTGGAAGGGGAAGCTAAAGGCTGATGAAGCTCCCAAGCATGCCTGACGCGGAGGGACCTTGCCAATTGACCAGGCTATGCAAACCCAGCCCCCCATGGATGGTTGACGAGCAAACCGTGGCCCAGTCCACATAGTGCATGCCCCGGTGGAGCGGGTCCTTTTGCCACAGGAAGAATCGAGCCATGTCCAACACCGAGATGGAGGCGGCATTTGCAAAATGCCAATGAAGGAGAGGGTCCAGATGGGTCATCCCCTCATGAATTAAACGAAGGACCGGCGAGTCTCCTCGCCGAAGCGCACCCCGGAAAAGACGGTCAGGATAACGGTGGTGAAAAACCCGGTGGAAGAGGTTAGCTGAAGACTGAAGAAGCTCCCAAGCATACCTGGCGCAGAGGGGACCTTGTCAATTGACCAGGCTATGCAGACCCAGCCCCCCATGGATGGCCTACGGGCAAACTGTGGCCCAGTCCACATAGTGCATGCCCCGATGGAGCAGGTCCTTTTGCCACAGGAAGAATCGAGCAAGCTGTAACAACTTAAAATCTGCGATATTACGAAATAGTAAAGAAGAAGGGGGAAATGGACTAGAGGGGGTGGCCGGAGCTAAGAGAGAAGAAGAATGGCCGGGAAGGTTGGTCGGAGATGGGAGAGAACATGAGGGATTCGGAAATCGAGAAGACAACAACTTTATTAATACTGTTCCTTAATCCTCATTACAAACAGTAACCCCTATTTATAATACTAATTGGGCAAGTAAATGACATTAAACCCTTTATTACTTGGTTACGTGGCCTCTTGTTGAGCAGACCTAGTCATCACTCACCGCAATCAAACCATTCCCTCGAATGTCCAATCAGCCGCCTACAGAATCTAACTCTGAAACCACTTGTTGGGATATAACGTGGAAACTATCTCTTATCCGCAACTAAATAAATATAGGGTATACAAGAACACATAAATCTGAGCAAAACTCTGCATACATAAATAATATAAATGCAATGCAAAATATAAAGAAATGTACCGACGTCCGTTACAGAATACATCACGGAGGAGCCAGACTTGCTCGATCTGAGGGTGAGAAAATAATCTGGACTGCAATCCGCTAGCACAACGGACGCACAAGGTTCACCGAGAACCTTCGTCGTCCGGTGACGACCAAACCACCTGCCACCACCGGAGAAGCACCGTCGAGGCAACTGCACTCGCGCACGCCATCAATAGCAAGCCGCATCACCGGATAGAAACATCAGCAAGGACACTGCACTCCTGCATGTCTTCGCCTCCACGCCCGCACCACATCAACTCCAACGCTGACTACGCCAAACAAAGCCAAGCCCGGATCCAGCACCCTGTACTCCACAATTGGAGGTTGCAACCATAAATTCGACGTAAACCCCACCATATCGTCTCCACCAAGACCGGTAGAAATCCTCTTTTCCAAGACCGACGGTTATTTTCTCCAAGGCCGGCTGATACGACAAGTTCCACACGAGAGAAGAGAGAGGGAAACGACATCAACGGCTCTAGCTCCGGCTCTGGCTCTGCCGCACAATGTTGCACCACCGGCAACCACCGACGAAATCTCTACAGAGATCTCCCACCCCTTGCAAGACCCGTTGCAAGGCGGCAGTGGCCCTCTCACATGGCGGCTGATTTTCCTCTATGTGATAGGAGGCCGTTGTCTTTTCTCCTGTACACGAACAAGTAATCCTCTTATATCTTATATATATAAGGGAATATAGATATTTTGGAGGCACACCATAGATTGAATATTGGTCATTGGATCATAAGAGAGAGCATGAGAGAGGGGAGATTTGGGAGAGAGAGAGTGGAGGGAGAGGGAAAGAGAGGGGGTGGGAGAGAGAAGGAGAGAGAGATAGAGGGGGGAGTGATAAAGAGAGAGAGGGAGAGATTAATTAATTTTTATAGATTAAAATTTGTCAAATTGTATAAAATAAAAATAGGAATAGTATTTCATATTTTTTTGCAGTCATTTTAAGTACACTTGCATATGTTTTGAAAAAAAGATTTCGGGTACCGCCTTTGCCTACCTCCGGAGAGTCGCATTCATCCAGTGTTTCATATTTTGCAGCTCAAGAGGGTGATTGGTGATCTCCCAGTCGAGGAGGCACTTCCTCCGCCGACATTTGGCGCCATCCCGTCGATGTTCCTTCCCCGGCACATTAAGGATACACGCACGATCCTCCGCGCGGAGCAGTCAGTGGAGCAGGTTTTAGTGATTTGGCGGGATCGCCCACTCTCGGAGGCGACATGGGTGGATCGAGTGGATATGCGACAACAGTTTCTGACTTCTGCATTAAGGATAAGGCGAATTTCCTATAGGGCAAAATTGTTACGAACACTGACGGAGCGGATGAGGGCGAAGGGCAAATGCCAGTATGGCGGGTGTATCGACGTCACGAGCACGGCACGCATAACATACCTGCATAGCCGACACGTGTTGAGTGGTGATATTGCATCCATTATATTTTGGGTATCGTTTATATTTGGTTTCGTTATGTTGAGCATGGAGCACGGGGGTAGCCCGGACGAAGATGCTCGTAGATATATATATATATATTTTTATATATAAACTTAGGCGGTGGATTCTCTGTTTTCATGCAACAGATTTGATTTTCTTATTTTCAGGATTTCTTTCCATTAACCCATTCTGTCTAATGAAAATTTCCTTACATGGTGTTTCCCACAAGAGAGGATCCGAACCAAAAATAACAGGGTGCAACTTGCGTCGGTTCAGATCGGTTCCATTGAAAATCAAGAATCAATACATATAGGCTCGGTTTCACCTCTTCGGAACCAGAACGGACCCATATTTTTGAAATATAGAATCACAAGTGACAGTCACGGGCCTTCGTCCCTGGAGGCATTCGGCGGGGGTGCGACAATCGGCGGGGTGCGACATTCGCCGGTGGTGCGACATTCGCCGGTGGTGCGACATTCGCCGGTGGTGCGACATTCGCCGGTGGTGCGACATTCGCCAGTGGTGCGACATTTGTCGTGGGGACGACATTTGTCGTGAGCGGCGACATTTGTCATGCGCGGCAACATTTGTCGTGGACAGTACCCGCCCCTATGGCCTCGCGCGACAGTACCCGACTGACGACGGCGGGTTGTGCCCGCTCCTGGAGGGCTTTGCCCGCTCCTGGAGGGCTTCGCCCGCTCCCGGCGGGATCCGCCCGACCCGCAACATATACATATGAGTACTCAAAATAACCGTAAAACAATATAAATCAAGAATATAATTTTTATTTTGTAAAACAAATTATATTTTAACGTTAAAACATTAATTTTTCTCTTGTCATTCTTAGCTAGAGACAATAGGTTTAGGGTATCTAGTGTTTTTTTTTTGTATTTTAATATTGTAAAGTTGTGTAATTACCTAAAATGATATTGTCTTTATAATATACTAATATAAAGTTTGGTATAATTGTGTAATTATGAATACAACTACAAGGGTAATATAGGGACATCAGGCAATGTTTCACCAAAGAGTAGTTTTTGTATATTAGTAGAGATACCCGAACCAAGAAGTTTGGTTCCCCTCCGGTTCTCAGTTCTACCTGAAGAAATAAGTACAACTCAAAATGCTTATAAAATGTATAAAAAATCTTGTTTTTCTATATGTTCTTTATGTTCAATAATAAATCTATAGAATCTACGAGCATCTTCGATGCTCTCGGGCGGCCTTCGGCCGCATCAGGCGGGCTTCGCCCGCCTGCGCACGGGCTTCGCCCGTGCTTGATGCTTCTGGTGGTCTTCAACCGCATAGATGCGGGCTTCGCCTGCTTCCACGTAATCCGTCATCTCGGCGCCGCACCCTCCACTCGCGCCCCCCGAAGCCATATGGTTATTTGATTTTGCTCCGGTGGGCCGCGAGTGGAGGGTGCGGCGCCGAGATGGCGGATTGCGTGGAAGCGGGCGAAGCCCGCTTCTATGCGGCTGAAGGCCACCAGAAGCATCAAGCACGGGCGAAGCCCGTGCGCAGGCGGGCGAAGCCCGCCTGATGCGGCCGAAGGCGCCCGAGAGCATCAAGCACGAGCGTAGCCCGTGCGAAGATGCTCGTATTAAATATAATCATATAATGATATAATAATATAAATCTAATATAATAGAATAATATAATATAATTAAAACAGGTTCAGACTTAGGTATTGCATGGGGGAGGCCGGTTCAGACTTAGGTAGGAAATTACAGTAGGGGGGAGGAGGCCGGTTCACCTCCGGCCTACCCCCGCCGGTGTCGCCGGGGTCCGGCGACCCTGGCGGTGGGGTCCAGTGAGGCGGCTGCCTCCACCGGCCACCTCCAAGTTCCCGAGCAACTCCCTCCAAGCAACGATTGCCTCAATCTCCTCCCCTCTCTCTCTCCCCTCCCTCTCTCTCTCTCCCCCATCACCGACGGCGGCAGCAGAACTTTTTTTTTTAAGCAAGCAGCAGCAGCGAAGGACGGAGGGGAGGGGTAATTTCGGAATATCAAAAATAACGTACGCAAGACACACTGTAGCAATCAAGTTTTTGCATTTATGTAGGAGATGGACTAAATTTATGTTGCATTATATTGCAAAAATCAAATAAGATTATCTTTGACTTAAAATTTATGTGATAAGTATTTGACATTTGATTCTCAAATCGGTGTTCGGGTAACGACCGCAAGAACCAAAAACCGACCCAAAAAAGTTGGTTCTTGTATTTTCTAAGACCATACTAGAATCGAGAACCATTAAAACCGTCTCGAATTGATCGGTTCGGTTCTGGATCGATTCTCAGTTCCTCCGTTCTTTTCGCACACTTTTAATTTATGGACGACTTTTGCAATAATTTGATGTGTAAAGGCTAAATGGCCTCATTTGGTTCAGGTGAAAACTGCTTTTAGAACCAGCTTGGTCATTAATTATTATTTTGACAACAGTACTATAATTTGTTGCATATGCTCCCTCCTAATTTCTAAAGGAAAAGAACGATGATTTGTTACAGACTCTCTTTTTATCGTCTTTTGATCTGCATTCTAGGAGTTTTTTCTTTTTTGCTCAAAAAGATATTGAGGAGCTTCCTCTCTTTTTTGATTCCATCAATTGATTCAACCTGCCAACTCTCACCCTTCAATACAGACAGATGATACTATGTTCAAAAAACTTGACAACATATCATGCACCTTAATGATGCCACCACCGCAAACTACACAACATTTTTGTTGGCACTGATGACTTATGACTTATACTGCATATCCATCTGCTTCACCCCTGTCGTCAACACCTTGCTCTCCATGAGGCTGCCTCGACCAAATCCGCAATCCAACAACACACCATCCCCACCATTGACCATCCCATTCCCTGTCCAAATTGTCAAAGACCAGAGACACCGCAAGCCCGCTGCCTAAGTTAGCTACCACTGTGATGCACCCATGGAAACACCTATGAAGGCACATTGAATTGATATCCAATCCAATCATTGGTCTTTGTAGCACTTTATGCTCAGTTGCTTTGTCTCGGTCCTGCATCCTGACATCCGCCATGAGGTACGAGCTTTCTAACCATCTTGGCAGTCTCATGCTCTCCCAATATGTCTGTCTTCTCTCCTTGTGCTTTCACATCAACATTAGCTTCCATTTCCCTCTTACTCCCGTGAATTCCTTTGAGAACTCTTCTTTGAAGCACAAACTTTAGAGAACGGCTGAAAGAATTTCTCTCAGATATCATCTTCCCCCTTTCCAAAAAGACCTAAAAGTTGCTATTTAAAGGCATAGAAAAATGATCATGCACAGCGGGGCATACGATTGTGCGCCCAGTCATGCACGACATAGAAAATTTCGGTGGGTTGATCCAACAAGACAACATGGTGCGATTGCAAGTTGATAAGAGAAAGCGCAAGGTCATGCCACTACATGCACACCACCCTACCATCCAAATTTCATAACAGCGATCTGTATAGGAGTGTGCATAAGAAATCAAAACCGATCCATCCGAACCGATTTTCGAATCAAATCAATTTTCGAACCAAACCAACCAGTTCGTATTATATTTAGGGGACTGAAAATTGACCCCGTTTTTGTTCCGTTTAGTTTGCACCTTGGGCAAACCTATAAAACCGAACCGACCCTAACATGAAAGCCAACCTGTTGTTGGTGCCTTTACTATTAAGTGAGTGGATCCTTCTGATGTCATCTTTTAGTTCAATTATCTGTACAGACTCTATAGTGAGGAATCCAACATTACTGGGTATGCAAGCATTGTAGGGATAGAAGTTCCTTGATTTAATTTTGAAAATTTCTATGTTGAATGCATGAATTTACAGTCGCTATAGTTAGGAATCCAATTTGAGTATTCATTACAGATGCCCATTCATACAGCATGCTGGAGGAAGTTGCTACATTGTTTTATCCAAATATGAAATTTGTCCGAGTATGACTATTATATATCTTTTATTTCTATTTGTCGTGTTATATTATGCTTTAGATTCAAAAGCACTATTAAGAAATTCTTAAAACTCCTTCCTTTTGCCTATATTTTTCCTATTACATTTATATTTTATTGATACGAGCTTATGATTTTCATTTTTCATTGCATAGTGTCGGTTAAGATTTTTTCTAAAATGTCATATGAATTTTTAGAAAAAAATGCATGACATATAGGTACGCTAATAAGAAAAGTGATGGAAATAGTTGATACAATGATTAAGAGAAAGATAAATATTTTATGTCTGCAAGAGACTAGATGGGTGGATGAGAAAGCTAATTTTTTAGATAATTCGGGTTTTAAATTATGATACACAGGAAAAAATAAAACAAACAGTGGAATAGGTATTATTGTGGATACTACTTGGAAGAATGAAGTTGTTGGAGTAAGTAGAAAAGGTGATAGAATCTTAGCTCTTAAATTGGTCATAGAATGAAATTATTAATGTGATAGGTGTTTATGCGGCACAAGTAAGATTAAGTGAAACTATTAAAGTGCAATTTTGGGAAGACTTTGATGATTTGGTAAGAGAAATCTCACAAAAAGAGAAGATTTTCATAGGAAGAGACCTAAATGGGCATATAGGGAACAGTGACGGAATCAGGATTTTTGTCTAACCCAGGTACCAATATATTCATATCAAATCACAAGAAAAGCATTATCATCTAACACAAATGAGTATAAAAAACAATACTAGATGAAGAAACCAAGTAATCTTTTCTTCAAAAAGGTACGGATACTCTAAGCTATTTATAATAATCTCTCTTTAACAAAATTGAAATTATTAAAGTAAAGAAAATAACTATTGAATCAGCTTTAATATGTGGAGAGAAAAAGTTATTATCTTTAGTGGCATTTCATCGAACAACTTGTGGGCAACAATGATTTATTAGTGGGGATCCAAAATGACGTGACTTATATTATTGGAATCTTTCAAAATCCAAAACTAGATCAAGGCAAGAAGTACTAAAGAAGATCAGCCATCACACTATCATAGATTCATATCATAAAATAGTTTTAAACCAAAAAAACACTTACAGGCTCACAAAATCACACCTCATGTCTGACGGTCGGAGTCCTCAAAGATGAGTCCTCAAAGACTCAAAGTTTGATTAGGGGTTTAGGGGCCTGATGCCGCAATGGCACAAGGAGGCCAGAGTCCTTGGTAGTCGGCGTCAGAATAAGGTGCCAGAAAGCAGTAGCCGTCCATGGCCAGATTGTAGAATCCGGAGGCGAATGAGAAAGAAGCTCTCCTCTGAACCATCGTCGTCCATTACCTAAACCGAAAAATGGAAGATATTCTTGTTCGGACAAGGCGAAACGGATGAAGGGGAAGACGAATACACGATCTATCAAGAGTCGTAGCCTCGTTGTCGACCATCATCTTCACTCGTGGTGTCATCCCGGCATCCGGAAAATGGAAATTAGGGCACGCTCTGCTCGATGTTTGCATCTATGGCATCGCAGAAGGCGAATACGGAAGAACTGAACGGGCATGTGGAAATCGCGAAAATGTTGACCTGGGCACGTTCCCGGGTGTGCCTCCACGTGGGTCCGCCCCTGATAGGGAAGGAAAATTTAGATTACATAACCGTTCATGGAAGATATGGAGAAATAAATGAAGGACGAATCATTTTAGACTTTGTCATAGCACATGAGCTAATTGTATCAAATACGCTTTTCATAAAGAGAAAAACATTTAATTACGTTTAAAAGCGGAGAAAATAAGTCATAAATTGATTATTTTATGACTCGCAAAATGGATAAAATTATTTATGAGAATTGCAAAGTCATATCATGAGAAAGTTTGACAACACAACATAAATTAGTGGTGTTAGATGTACAAATTAAATATAATAAATTTAAGGGAAGAACAAAAATGTTGTAAAAAATTCGATGATGGAACTTGAAGATGGAAAAACAGGTTGCTTTCAAGAAGACAGTTATGAAACAACTAGTTGATGATCTTTATATTAATCCTAATACTTCATGAGAAATTATGTCTTCATATTTAAGGATAAGTGAAAAAAACATATACTTGAAGTATCAAAAGATCGTGCGCCCCCAAATAAAGAATCTTAGTGGTGGAAAGAGGAAGTGCAAAACAAAGTGAGAGCAAAAGGTCAGCTACAAATCACTCTACGCTTGTAGGAATGATGAAAATTTAGTCAGGTATAAAGTCGCAAAAAAGAAGCTAAATAGGCAGTAAGTAAAGCAAAAAGTCAAGCTTATGAAGAATTTTATAAGCGACTAGATACCAAAGATGAAGTGTGTAACATATATAAAATTGCTCGAGGTAGAGAAAGAAAAACAAGAGATTTAAGTCAAGTAAAATGCATAAAAGATGAGACAGATACAGTTTCGACGGATGATGTGGATATTAAAGAGCGATGAAAAATATACTTTTATCAACTCTATAATGAAATAAAGGACAATGAATTGAACTTGGAAGAGTTAAGTAAATTAGAGAAGCATAAGAACATAACATTTTATCGTAAAATTCAAGTATCAGATGTAAAAGATGATCTAAATAATATTTAAAATAGAAAGACGGTTGGGCCAGACGATATACCCATCGAAGTATGGAAATGTCTGGGAAATAAAGGAATTTTGTGGCTTACATATTTTTTCAATAAAATACTGAAGTCAAAAAGGATGTCAGACCAATGGAGAGAAAGTATCTTGATACCTTTATATACGAATAAACGAGATATACAAAATTATGTTAATTACAGATAAATTAAATTGATGAGTCATAACAAGAAATTATGGGAACGAGTAATTGAAAGAAAATTAAGACGAGAGACTAACATCTCGGAGAATCAATTTGGATTCATGCCAGGGAGGTCGACCATGAAAGTTATACATCTCTTGAGGAGACTCATTGACAACTATCGAGAAAGAAAACAAGATTTGCATATGCTGTTTATTGATCTTGAGAAGGCTTATGATAGAGTTCCAAGAGAGATCTTATGAAGAGTCTTAGAAAAGAAAGATGTAAATGTATCATATATTGACATAATCAAAGATATGTATACAAATTCAGTGACAAGGGTGAGGACATATGGAGGATTAACACGGGAATTCTCTATCAATGTTGGATTGCATCAAGGTTCAGCTTTAAGTCCTTATCTCTTTACTCTTATTTTAGATGAGCTCACCAGACATATCAACAAGCAATACCTTGGTGTTTATTGTTTGTGGATGATATCGTTTTGGTTGATACGCGTGAGAGTGTAAACGCAAAACTTGAATCTTAGCGAGATACTTTAGAAAATAAGGGTTTTAGGTTGAGCAGGGCAAAGACAGAGTATATGGAGCTTAAATTTAGCAGTACAAAAAGGACAGATGACTTCGGTATTAAGTTGGGTGATCAAGATATTTCCCATAGTGAGTGTTTTAAATATCTTGGATTGATAGTTCAAAACGATGGAGCTATTGATAAAGATGTGACACATAGAATCCAAGCGGGTTGGTTGAAGTGGAGAGGCGTGTTAGGGATCTTATGTGATCGTAAAGTACCACTAAAACTTAAGGACAAATTTTACCGTACTGCAATTAGACCCGCAATGCTCTGAGTGTTGGGCAGTGAATTGTGTACATGAGCAAAAAATGGGGGTTGCAGAAATGAGAATGCTTAGGTGGATGTGTGGACACACGAAATTGGATAAAATTAGGAATGAAAGTAGCACCAATTTCAGAGAAGATGCGAGAAGCTCGTCTAAGATAGTTTGGACACGTACAAAGGAGACCATTAGAGGCACCTATTAGGCATTGTGAGAGTCTAGTCACTATGCATGTTAGACGAGGGAGGGGTAGACCAATAAAGACTTGGAATGAAACTATAAAGAAAGACATGATGTAATTAGGCATTAGTGAGATTATGACAAAAGATATGGCACAATGACGACAAAGGATCCATATAGCCGACCCCACTATAGTGGGATAAAGGCTTGAGTGTTGTTGTTATGCATTTTAATATTTGGATTAATTGCATTCTTCTCTCCGGCGAGCTATGATTACTATGGATTTCTAGCCATTTTTTTAATATTATACATTAGAAAAACTGAAATGAGGGTTAAAAACCGAACTGTGCAGCTTCGCTTCAGTTTTGGTTTTGATTTCACCTAAAATCAAACTGAAACGAACAGTTTGCCGGCCTAGAACTGCATTTCTACAGGGCTTTTCCAAACTAATTCAATAAAAATTCTCATGCCCAAGGATTTAGAACTATATAGTTTTCTCATAACAAAGCAATCTAAGAGAAATCATACATTGATCCATAAAACATTGATATGATTGTTGAATCCTCTCTCTTTATTTCCTTTCCTTGTCTTCAAGTTCATCGAGGACTAAATTAATGTTATATGAAAACTATGGGTTTTAAGATTCATTGGCATGAAATATTTTATTCGAATCCGAAGAAATCGTTTACATTCTCGCCTCTTATCGTCAATAGGTTCATATAATGGTGTATTATAGCATCATTGCTTATTTTTGTATTCATTAGGAGCATTTAGAGCTCGGGAAATTTAAAAAATAAAAAAATAAGATTGCAAAAGTGATAGCGTTTGATTAAATAAATAACCAGTTTTTTTTTTGCCATCTTATAGACTGTTCCAGGTTATGATGTGGCTGGTGTAGTTGTCAAGGTGGGCAGTAAAGTGAAAAACTTAAAGGAAGGAGATGAAGTATATGGGGATATCAGTGAAAAACCTTTAGATAATCCTAAGCAGTTTGGCTCGCTTGCAGAATACACTGCTGTTGAAGAGAAATTGCTGGCTATAAAGCCCAGCAATCTGGACTTCCCATTAGCTGCTGGGTTACCTCTGGCTATTGAGACAGCAAATGAAGGCTTGGAGAAGGCTGGATTCTCTTCTGGTAAATCTATTCTCGTGTTAGGCGGTGCTGGTGGCGTTGGATCCCTCGTCATTCAGGTAATTTTTCTACAAGTATTCAAATGTGCATGAGTTATGAACACTGCTTGAGAAAACCCTTTTATGGCTGCTTATATATGTTTGTTTGTTTATTTAATCGGAAAAATCGTGATCTACATTTATAGGGAAAATTTACGGTGGTCATGATTTTGAAATAGAGTCATAAGATGAATCTGAGTCCTTGAATTTCAATTCCTCTAATTTAACAGAATGGATGATTTTTTTTATAACACAGGACCAACGTAAAATCTATCTCTATGTATGTGTGTGTGACGGTGCCCCGGTTGCCATTGCACGACACTTCCACCACTCGTAGCCTCCGAGAGCAGTCATGTCGGGGGACTGCAATCGTGCCCTCGGGGGGCTGCGAGCGGCGATTGTGGTGTTGCATTGTTGCGGCCAGGGCACGGTCTCGGTCACACGGGGGACTCGTGCACTGTCTCTCATATCTATATTATACCTTACCGTAAAATATGCATCATAACGATATAACAAATACAATATTATTTTTATTATATTTTATTATTAGTATAGATATATAGAACCAGAAATCAAATGTTTAAAAATTGAGTCTAAACATTGAAAAGAGTTGGGCTTTGCTCTGGTGAGTTTGGGCAAAAAAGCCACCGTCATAAAATGTTTGTTTGGCATGACCACGGGTTGTCACGACCACCACCAGGAAAGTAAAACTAGTTTTGTTGAAGTTTCTTAGGTGAGGTCGGTCGTTCACGAACGAAGGTTCAAAACCACCGCGTTCACGACCACCACGTCAAAAGGATCCTTAATCTGAGTGGCTGTTTTGACCATTGGGCCCTGCTAATGACTAATTCTTAATGTATTCCTTGCATCTTCTGTTGCTTCTGCTAGAAATTTAGGGTGAATGAATAGTTTAGCTGCACAGACAGATTATTTGAGCCTTTTACAGGTAGAGTTTTATAAAGTTGCCACTATGAAACTTATTTTCTCCAACAGGTTGCAAAGCATGTTTATGGTGCATCAAGAATTGCCGCCACTTCAAGCACAGGTAAGTTGGAGCTGTTGAAGAGTCTGGGAGCTGATTTAGCAATTGACTATACCAAGGATAATTTTGAAGAACTGCCCGAAAAATTTGATGTGGTATATGATACTGTTGGTAAGACACTTTCAATTCCAATAACCATCATCCTCATTATTAAAATTATCCCAACTATTTTGTGTTGCCTCTATATAGATCCGTGTTCATTCAATCCAGCTGAGTAATAATATTTATCAACTCTCCTGTATTACATTTTATTTTCTTCCTGTTCACTCTTTCAACACGGGATTGGATAAAATTAGAAATGAATGTATCGGATATAAGGCATAAGTGCCACCAATTGTAGAGAAGATACGAGAATCTCGATTAAGATGGTTCGGACATGCACAAAGGAGACCATTAGAGACATCTGTTGGGCATCGTTAGAGTTTAGCCACTAGGCATGTTAAACGGGGGAGGGATAGATCAAAAAGACGTGGAATGAAACTATAAGAAATGACATGATGCACTTAGGCATTAGTGAGATTATGACTAAAGATAAGGCTCAATGGGGACAAAGAATCCATATAGCTGAAGGTTGTTTTGGTATAAAGATTCAGGCAATACTCATTTTTCATTTGTTCCTGTAGAGAGCTGTGTAAGGTGGTAAATCTAAAAAATTTTCCTGTCCGTTACTTTAGGACGGAATTAAGGACTTGGAATTAGAATTAGAGATCCATGCCCGTTGAAATTAGACTTCAATTCCAATTTCGTAGCCAAATTTTAGTGATTCTTGAAGTCAATCTTTCTTATCTGGTCGACCCATTAAGACGGTAGAGTATAAAAAACGCAAGCTTCGAAAGAGAACCATTCATATGGTCAGAGTGATTTAGATGCTTGGAAAGTCCGAAGAGTATACTTAGAAACTTGAATTTGTCATGTGTAGCAAGTATTCGTGACTTTTCTCTTGATCTTGGTATGTCTTCGCTCTTGTTCCCTATTCTATTTCAGTATATTCATAACTATCTCCCATGTCTTGATTTGCAAATCTTGTTCGAATGAATTGTATCGCAATTTTTGCAATAAGAGACCTCATTTAATAAATCCTCCAAAGTTGTTCTACCGAACAGACCCTTATATTCTTAAACTTTCAACACCTGTATAGTTTTATATTTACTGATAAGATAGATTGATAATTATTGATATTGCTGTCATTGAAACTACATATCATGTACTCTGCCTTTGTTCTTCTGCTAATTCAAAGTTCTTCATCTTCTAGTCATTATCTCCAGACTAAACTCAGCTAATGCCTTATCGAGTAGAATCATGCTCTCTTTGGCAATCGTCTTTATAACTATATTTTTGTTTGTAAGATTCCATCCAAATTTACATGCAGGGCAAGGTGACAGGGCGGCCAAAGCAGTGAAAAAAGGTGGCACCGTGGTGGTGCTGACCGGGGCTGTTTCGCCTCCGGGATTCAGATTTGTGGTCACCTCTAATGGAGCTTCTTTAGCAAAGCTGACTCCATTTCTGGAGAATGGAAAGATTAAGCCCCTTAATGATCCAAAGGGCCCATTCCCATTCTCAAAGCTGGTTGATGCTTTCACTCATCTTGAAACAGGAAGGGCTACTGGTAAAGTGGTCATATACCCTATCTCATGAAGAAAATATAGTTTTTTTTTCTTTCTGCTTCCCAAAATTATGGCTTTATATAGAAGATTGGATGTATTATGCGACATATGTAAGAGTTATACCCATAGTATGTAGTACATTTCTTTTATTTTTGTCTTTGCATTTCAGTGTCTTTATTGTTCTTTAATTTTGTAGTAGCAGCAAATTGCAAGAGGATGGTTTTCAGTTATTTGTTTTTGGAAGACTTTCATGGTGCAGTACAATTTGATTTGGCCATGACGGTGACTTTTTGATCATGCAATTCAGCCTACTAAATTTCTTCTAATAAGTTAGGAAGCACCTCTACAGGACCGGATCGATACGTATCCGGTACGATGGTACGACAAAATTTTTAAAACAGGATACGGGTACGTCATGATACGTTATAACAAATATAATATATATTTATACATCACAAGTGCAATAAATAGTTCTCAAAACATCGAAATATTAAACATAAATTATAACTTGAAGTACAAGTTAACAAATTAATGCAACATAACATGAAGTTTTCAAACATTAAACATTAATAAATATTGCAAAATTTAACATCTTATATTTTTATTCAAAAGAGATAAAATTAAACTTAAGTTATGTATCAGTCTTTTTTTTCTTCATTGTTGGAGATCAACATCTTCAATCTCTAGTTAGTTTAAAGACTGATAAGTAACTTAAGTTTTCTCCAACCCAATCACTGTAGTATCTGTGCTTCATAGCTAATAAGTGGTTGGGTTGGTAACATTTTTTTTTGGGGGGGATTTTTATTGGCATACCATCTTACTGACCTTGGCTCTGTTTTGTTTTTTTAATTCTTGTGAGTTTGGACAAAAACACCACGGCCATAGGAGACATGCGACGGTTTATAACCACCGCGCACATTACTACCAAAACGTGCCAAACGGACCCTTCTGTCTTCTTCCATCAAGCAAGCAAGCAAGCACCTGTGACATCTGCTGATGCCGCATCCCGCCATTGTTCACTGTGTGCATAATTTTAATTTTTTTGTATTGAGAATGAGGAAATCAACTCCTTCCATCATTGGAATTTTCTCATTTGGTTGTTCTGTGTTTTGAGGTGGGCTTGTTTGCACACAATTTTTTTTAACTCTACTTCAAAAGTATCAGGGCATAAGAATAAAGCAAAAAAATTATTTCTATGTGCTCTTTCTACTTCCCTTTAGCTAGGATAAGAGGCTGGCAATTTCCCTTACATCCCTATATCTCATTATGATCTCTGTTATTTTAGCATTACATAGAAATGGCCCGTGCAGACAACATATTTATCGCCCGTGAATTACCCATAGTAAATCAAAATGACTAGCAAGAGATGAACGAAATCAATCTAACAAAATAAATGTATTAGACTAGATATGCTGAAGCATTGAAAAAAAAATGAAGCAAACATGGCAGATCATTTCCAAAGCTATCAAAGAATATAAATTAATATAATCTACTAGGTGGGCACAATTATTATTATTATTTGAATAGGTTAACATATCGGTTACCTTTGCAAAAAAAAAAACCATGATGAAGTATCACTTTCCTCTATTCTCCGCATCTGGTATTTTATTCGAGTATCATACAGCAAACCTGCAGATAGAGAAGAAGAAAAAACCCTTTAGAATTATTCTCCTAAAACTGGATATATAATTTATGGTCTGTTTGGTACAGTTTTCCAAATTGTTTATCTTTTTTTTAAAAAAAATTATTAGCTACGGTCCGCGCAGCAACTGTTGGCTGCCCTTGTTGTATGAAGAAAGTGTAAAAGACACTTCGCGATATAGGCTAAAGCACTGTATATGATGCTTGGAAACATATTTTACAGTGTATATGGCGCTAAAGTGAGGGTGATGCATTTTACCGTAAAGTGTGGGCATCCAACGGTCCGCGGGATACCCGCACATATCTCAAAAGCGCTTTGAGATGTGTGAGGGTATCCGCGTGAACTGTTGAATGCCTGCACTGCACCGTAAAGTGCATCCATATGCACTTTACTCCCCCTTGCCCCGAAAACACTGGCTGCACCAGCGTAGCTAATACTTTTTCTTTGGGACAATGTGTAAGACATTCCCAATGGTGCCAAAAATAGCGTTTTAACAAACCTTTCCGCAGGGACGCCCCCGTAGAAGAAATCCCAGCCATCGCTCCAACTTCCGAGATCAAATTTGGCGAATATGTCATCATGAAAGGAGTGGCAACAAGACCTAAATAAATAAATCAACAGATACAGTATAAAAGGGATTCATTTTCAAATTTGTACCATCCTAGGGTTTCCAGGTGTTCAATGAACTGGAACAGTAATAAAGAATAGAAGGCAGTGCTTTGCCACCTGAAAGAAGAAGACTGGAGAAAAATTTGAGAGATTGAGAGCATGAAAATGCAATTTACTTCATAAATTTCATAATGAGTGTTTGGTTTTAATGTAACTAATGGGTAATTGAATTTACCTAGAACATGTTCTGCTTGGTTTGCAGGAGAACTGAAAAACAAATGCAAATGAAAATGGAAGATGATCAGTGTAGAAACTAGTTTTCAGCTGCTTATTTGATTTTGCCGGATGAAAAATTCAGGTTTGTTAAAAGCACACAAAAAAATTACTATCCGCATAGCATTTTTTGTTGCTTCGGCTCCGTTTGGCATAGCGTTTTTGCTCTGGCGCAGAAAATATGTTTGACATGACAACGGTTATGACCCTCACCAAGAAAAAGAACTTGTTTTGAACATAAAAGTGGATGAGGTCCCTTAAGTGAGGTCGGGCGTTCACAAAAAACAACGGTTCATAACCACCGCATTCACGACCACCACCACCGCGCCAAGCGGATTATTTATCTTATATTACTCAATCATCATTACATAGTTTTGTTGTAGGGAGCGAACAAGATAAAGCCAGATGCAACACATTGTGTTGGATTTTCATCCTTCCCCCTTTCTTATCAATTTAATTTTCGGCTTCTGTTTTAGAGAATCTTAGAACCAAATTTCTTGGTAAATTTGGGTCTGCGGATACCAAAGATCTGTCAATAGCATTTTTAATTTGCTTTAAACAATCCTCAGAAATTCCACATAACTTCTCCTCAGGCTCCGTTTGGCGCAGTGGTGGTGGTTAACGTGGTGGAACAGTCGTTCGTGAACACCCAACCTCACCCAAGTGTCTTCATCCACTTTTATGTTCAAAACTAGTTATCTTTTCTTGGTAGCGGTCATAACCAGTGTCTTGCCAAACATGCATTTACCTAAGTAGCGGTCATAACCATTGTCTTGGTAGCGGTCATGACCAATGTCTTGCCAAACATGCATTTTATGACGGCGGCGTTTTTGTCCAAACTCACTGGAGCAAAAAAGCCACGTCAAGTGGAGCCTTAGGCTCCGTTTAGGAGGACTTATTTTCACCGGTCAAGCGGTTACGACCGCATGAACCAGACCTTAATTATGGTCTGGTTCATGCGGTCGTAACCGCTTGACCGGTGAAAATAAGTCCCTCCAAACAGAGCCTTAATCATGCAAGTAGGTAAGTAGGTGAAAACCCATTTCAATACAACAATTTACATTTTTTTTCATTCCACACTACCTGGTTACTGTCCGCCCTAGCCATCAAATATGATTCAGCCGACTCGACCAGATCGAATGTAAGATCATGTGAAAAAGATCATACTTCACAGGTCTTGCGTGCCAAAGAAAGTGCCTCTGAACCCTCTTAACACACTCTTGCATTTTCACATATTGCCCAAGAGGGATCCCCAACAATATGTCCTTCAGCTTTGGAATATCTTTCTCGGCCACAACAACAGAAAATGCGCTCCAATCCAACACGTCTTCCAAAGGAAGCACGAAATTGTCGGCAATGATTACGGGGACACACTCGTAATAAATGGCTTCTACTATCCTCGGACTGTTTACTTCGAATCCCATGGGACAAATGCAGAACTTGCTTGATTTCATGTGCTCGACGTAAGACATTTTTTTCGAAATTCGGCTTGGGAGAAGGCCATAGATTCGCATTTCTTCGTCTTTGTTGTTTCCCCAGTGCTCAAGAAGAATTGGTCTGACCCGGCCGTGCATGTTGCCTGCAAAGAAGGCGAGAATTGATCGCTGAGAGATTGGTCGCCCGCCAACTTGTCGTAGAGGTCGTCTTGGCGTTCGAATGGTGGTTTCGGGAAGGGATACATCCCTCCCGCTTTGAAAAATGCCCTCCGAGGTATCGGCATTGCATAAGGCTTTGATGGTGTTCTTGCGCAATTCGGCGTGCATATTTGTCGTGTAGGGCCCCTAATGATAATTGAGCAATGTAGAAGTTAAAAATTTGAGAGAACCGTGAAGATTGACTAAGTTGTAATGTTTACAAATTTATTCATGGCAAGAGATCATGAAAGATGTGAAGAACTGATGCAACACAAGTATAATTTTTTTACTATTGTGATAAGATTGTATCTACATTTCAAATAAAGTCAATTCTTATATTTCCTCTTTCTCCATCATCCTACTCTCTCTCTCCTCTCTCTCTATATATCTCAACAATTCTCTAGTTGTGCATCGACATTATTAGGATTGAAAAGATACATTTTCTTCAGTGTGTTAGTATTGAAGTCATACTTCTAAACCCAGCTAAACCTACCCGCCTGGCAGGCCAAATCAGTCAAGAGAGTAGTGGAAGGCAACACTAACTTTAAAACAATGCTTTTGAAGATAAGGACTCTGTTTGGGGAGGCCGCGGCAGTGGGAAAAGCTCTATTCTCATCGTCACCGTCCTTTTTAGGTTGTTTGGATGAGAAACATTTTCAAAAAAAAGTGTTTTGGAGGTTTTTTGAGCAGCCAGTCCAACAGGTCTTTCTAAAAACCGTATTCTCTGCTTTCAGTTTTTCCTCTTTTATCCGAGGGTTTATTAAAGCTATGGCCGACCATTCGCGATCTGCCTTTCGTCCTTCCGCTGCAAAGATTTTCTTCTCTCATTCGTGGCCTTTCCTTCTCGTTGTTGACCTTTTGTAACCAGCTTATTTATGATTTATATAATATTTACTTATCTATGCGATAAATGATTAGCATGGAACACCTTTTATTATTAAAAAGTTGTTCTTCCAAACAAAAAGATGTAAAATACTTCTTTGAAAAGCACTTAAATGATTTTTCAAACAGTTTACAACTTTCTGATCAGCTCTAATGCCAACACTAATTTCTCACCACTACATTTAGCACTGCCGCCCCAAATGGAGTCTGCATTAAACCTTTTAAGGCCGTACTTTGTCGGAAATATTCTCCAGCTTTATGACAATTTATTTCCACATTATATAGATTTTTTTTACAATTAAACAGATGACAAAAAACAATTTACTATTAATTTTTATTATCAACATATTGTGGCTTTTAGGCTTTATATAAATCTGAACTCCAGTTCAGTTTTCAAATTAGTTGGGGAGTTTTAAAATTCCACGATGTTTTGGTGCTTGAAAGAATTTGATTGGTTATATAAATATTTGATTAGCGGCAGTGGAAGTAAGATCTCTCCTTTCAGTAATTACTAACTCAAGCTAAATAAGGCTCTGTTTTGATGGGCCGCGGGACGCAGGTGCGGGAGCAGCCGCTGCGAGGCGGGAAAGCAAACGCCTCTCCCGCTCGAGCGGCGGCGTTTGCTTCCTCCCTCCCTCTGCGGAGTGGAGAAAAAGCTCCCTTCCCAACCCCAGTCCTCCCCCTCCTATCCCGAACTCCGGCGGCGTTTGCTGGATTTCCAGCCGTCGACGCCTTACCAAACAGAGCCCAAGATTAGACCATGTGCGCCAGCACGACAGATGAACCCATGGCCCATCACTGATCGTGCAAGTCTATTCCACAAAGGCATGATTTGTCTGTGAAGGGAGCGGCTATTTTTGGGAGACATCAATTGGTGAAATCCCTACAATTATTATTTCTTGCGGCCTTAAAAAAATTGAACACACTATTTAATAGTGTTATGTTGTATCCCAATGTGATAAGGGCCCCACTATCTGTGGTCGATTAGGTTGTACATTTTATTACGCATCTTAATTTTGGGTTGCATAAGTCGAGTTTTATCGAGTCGAGTCATTATTATTGAGTCGAGTCATTATTATTGAGTTGAGTCATTATGAGTCTTTAAGATGGATTTTAATAATTTGCGCTCATGCCAATTGTAAGCCTTTTAGTTTGGGGTATTTACACTCATGTCACTTGTGCGTCTTTAAACAAACCCTTTAGGTCATTGTACGAGTTATGAATGAAATTATGAGTGTTTTATTCCTCTCTCTAGTGCTTCTTTCCTTCTCCCATTTCTAGGCCTCTAGGGTTAGGGATGAGCACGGATCTCCTACTTCCTCTCCCCTAGCATTGTCTGCGGGTTAAGCTCTGCTCCCCTTGTATCTCCACCAAGGGGCGGACCAACGTAGAGGCACACCTGGGCACGTGCCCTGGTATAAAATTTGTGTAAGCCTAAAAGAGAAGCGATATTCTCATCTCCAAAACAGAGTCCTGCCCTCATGCCCTAACCTCTTCCTCCGCAGGCAAGGACGCCACCACGGCGATGACAAGCAGCCCCCGGTTGTTCGGTCTTGATTCTTT
Source organism: Platanthera zijinensis (assembly GCA_039513925.1). NCBI lineage: Eukaryota > Viridiplantae > Streptophyta > Magnoliopsida > Asparagales > Orchidaceae > Platanthera > Platanthera zijinensis. Next base: position 21,058,627 of record CM077090.1, read on the forward strand.
ATCTCGTCAGTCTGGTGGTCTGGTCATGCCCTAATACCATCCTGCATCAGCGTTTACAGGGCTTAAACCAATGCCGACGGTGTTTGACCTCCAATCTCTAGGCTTAAGTTCTGCTGCCCTGGGCCTCTGGCCACAGTCATGCTCTAGCATGCGGCGATCAGCGCTGTCAAAACACTTCTCTTCTTCCACTCAGCCCCTTCCACCTCCGTCCCACCTTATTTTGTTCATTTAACTATATTTTTCAAGTGAGCAACTATCGTGGGATCTTATCCTCCACTCTATAGGAACACTGCCAATGCCATTTACAATATTGCATGAACCGTCGAACGGAGGTCAGTTTCTTCGGCTGTAATTTATTTTCTTTATTCTTGAAATTTTTATTATTTGATGCAATGATTTAATCAAACTGGAATTGCAGAAGCCTTTTTTTAAGCTTCTAAATGCTGGTTAAGTGATTATACGCCTAATCTATGCATTAAATTTTCCTAAGAAAATCAAAAAATTTGATCGAGGCACCTTACTCTGTTCTTGCCTTGAGATATGAGAATAATTGGAAGTAAAATTTTCATACTTCTTCGAAACAGATTCTATTGTTCTTTCTTATAATTCAACAATGGGGCTAAAGCTTTTTGCAACTTGTTCTTTAATTGTGCCCAGAAATTTGCCTCTAATTTTTTTCCTTAGCTATTGTTGAATGGATTATTGCATAAGGTTGATACTGTAGAAAAACGCCAGAGTAATTGGAAATAACACGAAAAACTTTATTGATCCTTTTTCATAATACAAATTCATGACTTTGTACACTTAAATAGGAGAGGAAAGGGGATAGGAAAACCTATTCTACAATGTGGGATTAAAACATGAGATGGGCCTAAACATGGGCCTTAATATTGGGCTCTTTTACATATTTCTTCAACACTCTCCCGCAAGCTGGAGCATATAAATCATAGGCACCAAGCTTGGACATAAACTGATAGTATAATGAACTTGGTAGGGCTTTTGTGAGAATATCAGAAACTTGGCCGTTAGCAGGAACAAGTTGTAACTCTAATTTCTTCGATTGAACCTTTCCTCGAATAAAGTGACAGTCAAGCTCGATATGTTTAGTACGTTCATGGAACACAGGATTCTTGAAAATATGTATAGTTGCTTGAATGTTTAGTTCATTCATGGAATACAGGATTCATGGAACACAGGATTCTTGACAATATGTATAGTTGCTTGACAATCACATAATAGAGTTGCAGGTGAGGGAAGTTTGACCCCTAAATCACAAAGGACACTCTCAACCAAGGTGAGCTCTGATACAACAACGGTCATTGCCCGATACTACCTTAGCAGACGAACGTGCAATAACATAATGCTTCTTGTTATGCTAGGTAATCAGATGTCCTCCAAAGTAAATACAAAAATCAGTTGTGGGGTGTCGATCATCCAGCGAACAAGCATAATCAGCATCAGAGTAAGCAATCAGTGATAGGGAGGAAGAGGAAGTTGGTTTGTATGCGAGCCCTTGTCCAGGTGTTGCCTTCAAGTATCAGAGGATGTGCTCAACGACTTGAAGATGAGAGGTCCGTGGAGAATGCATAAAACGACTGCCAACTCTAACAGCAAAGGAAATATCAGGCATTGTCACAGTAAGATAGATCAGTTTCTCAACAAGTCGACGATAGTACTCAGGGTTTGGAAGTGACAGAACTGAATCAGAGCCCTGAGTAAAGAGTTTGTGGTTTACGTCCATTGGAGTGTCAACGGCCTTACATCCCGAGTAGCCAGCATCCTGAAGAAGATCAAGGCAGTATTTTTGTTAAGAGAGGACAAGACTATCAGAACGACGTGCAACCTCGAGACCAAGAAAATACCGAAGATTCCCGAGATCTTTAGTTTGAAATGCAGAGTTTAAGTGTCGTTTATCATTTGTATTCTCGTGGAGTCATTCCCTGTGATTAGAATATCATCAACGTAAACCAAGAGAATAACAGTGTCAGTTACTTGATGACGGGTGAAGAGAGAGAAGTCAGCTGAGCTTCGAGTGAATCCAACATCCTAGACAACTTTACTGAATTTGTCAAACCATGCACGAGAAGATTGTTTGAGACCATAGATAAATTTCTTAAGGTGACAAACACGTGACTCCCCCATAATCTCAAACCCAGGAGGTTGATGCATGTAGACAGTTTCTTTAAGATTGTCATTGAGAAATGCATTTTTGACATCCAACTAATAGAGGGGTTATTGGCGATGAACAGCTAAAGAGATCAAGACCCGAACAATATTCATCTTAGCAACAGATGAGAAGGTTTCATCGTAATCAAGGCATTGTTGTTGAGTGAAGCCGTGGGCAATGAGCCGAGCTTTGAGACGCGGTCGACGGTACCATCCGGAGCATGTTTGATGGTATAAACTCACTTACATCTGACGCAGGTCTGGCTGGGAAGAAGTGAGACAAGATCCCAAGTCTGGTTAGCCCAGAGGGCGGTCATTTCCTCATTCATAGCAGCACGCCACCCAGGATGTTGAAGAGCCTCTTGCAAAGAGTTAGGTATCGAAATGGAGAAAAGAGACGGTGTCAATTTGAGAAGAGGCGATGCAAGGAGACACAGTTCACCAAGGTATGAGCCATGGAGGAGGAGGCCGGAACAGCTGGCCGCACGAGAACATCGGTAAAGAGCACTTGTTGATGGGTGTCAAATTTGGGAGGACGGCGGGTGTACACACGAAGAGGTGGTTTAGGTGGCGGTAGTGGTGGAAGTGATGGTAGTGGAGGAAGCGGTAGGAGAGGAGATGTAACAAGGACGGTGGGGCGGGGTAAGGGAGGGGGTAGAGGAGGAGCTCGAGGAGAGGAGTGGAAAGGCAAGTCCTCGAGAAAGGTGATATCCGCCGAAACAATCATTTTGCGGGTGTCGATAGAGTAGCACACAGCCTTTCTGAGTGCGGGAATATCCAACAAACATATAGTTGGCAACCCGAGGAGTCAATTTGTCAACAGAGGGGCCAAGGTTATAGACACAACAGGTACAACCAAAAACACGAGGTACGAGAGCAAATGGCTGTTTGGAAGGAAAAAAGAAGACTAAATGATGTTGCAAAGTTGAGAAGGGAAAAGGGCATTCGATTGATAAGGTGACAAGCAGTAGAAACCGTGAAGTTCCAGTAGAGAGAAGAAACCTGCATTTGAAACATGAGAGATCGAGTGACATCAAGAAGATGACGATTTTTCCGCTCAGCCACACCATTTTGTTGAGGAGTATTATGGGCACGAAGTTTGATGAATGATTCCAAACTCATACACATAGTAGAGAAGGTACGACTAGTGTATTCACGCACATTATCTGTACGAAGAACTTTAATATTTGCAAAAAACTGAGTACGAGTCTCAGTAATGAAAGCACGAAAAGTAGAGACAATTTCAGCACGATCACGAAGTAAATAGAACTAAGTCATGCGCGAGTAGACTCCAGGTGCTCACTCTGCTACTTCCCCTCAGTGGATCATCGATTCCGGAGCCACTGACCATATGACTGGCTCCACCTCAGGTTTCATATCCTATACTCCTCTCTCGGGTCGTGATAAGGTGAGCATTGTTGATGGGTCCCTTTCCTCTATTGCTGGGAAGGGCTCTATCTCTTGTTCCTCCCTCACATTATCATCTGTTCTACATGTCCCAAATTTCACAAGTAATTTACTCTCTATTATCCATTTGACGAACTTCATCAACTGTTTTGTGACATTTCATCCTTCCTCTTACGTTTTTCAGGACCTGAAGGCGGGGATGGTGATTGGCTCTGGTAGTTTGGTCAATGGTCTATATGTGCTCGACTCTGGCCCAGTGACAGCTTCTTTGGCTCTTCACTCCGGCACATTCGATTTATATTCTTGGCATTGTCGCTTAGGTCACCCGTCTATTCCTGTTATGAAGTTATTGTTTCATGTTATGCCTACTGATGTCTTTCATTCCTTTGTATGTGATGTTTGTACTGCTAACAAACACTGTCGAACTACATTTAATCATGTTTTGTTGCCTAGCTCTATTCTTTTTTCTGTGATTCACTCTGATGTTTGGGGATAGTGTTTTGTATCTTTTATTTTTGGCTGTGTTTGGTTTGTCATATTTATTGGTTGTTTTGCTCGCACTATATGGTTGTATTTACTGCGAAATAAAAATGGCGTTTTTCCTACTTTCAAAAATTTTCATAATATGATCTGCACTCGGTTTCAAACCAACATTCAGATTCTTCACAGTGACAATGATCGTGTATATCTGAACTCACTGTTTGCTCAGTACTTGGCTGACCATGGCATTATTCATCAAACCTCTGTGTTTACTCTCCTGCTCAAAATGGTGTTGCGGAGCATAAGAATGATCACTTATTGGAGGTGGCTCGCTGCCTTTTATCTACAATGCATCTTCCAAAAGTCTAATGGGGTGATGTCGTCCTTACTGCGGTGTATCTCATTAATCGCATGTCATCTCGTATTCTTGGCAATATCACACCCCTACACACTCTTCGGGTAACTTCCTCTCAGCTTCCTCCTAAGGTGTTCGGTTGTGTCTTCTTCGTTCACATCCATCACCCTCCTCCAACTAACTTGATCCTCGTGCCCTACGTTGTGTTTTTATCAGCTACTCTCCTACGCAAAAGGGCTACAAGTGTTTTCATCCTCCTACGAAGAAGGCTTTTATCACCATGGATGTCACGTTCCGTGAATTTGAGACCGATTATACTGCCCTGGGTGATACCCCTTTTGTGCCCTCTCCTCCTTCGCCCTATTTTGTACCTCTACCAGTTCCTCCACCTTATCCCCCACTTCAGGGGGAGCTTATATCGTTGGAAGTGAGTGATTTTCTTGCTCCTCGTCCTACCGCTCCTAGTTTGCAGGTGTACACAAGGCGAAAACAAAGGCCCCCAATGCACTTGATCTGACTATGCAACCAGATCAAACACCGGCTCCTGACTCATGGCCTTCTGAACCTCTCATTGCTCTCAGGAAAGGTATTCAATCATGTACTCAACATCTTCTTTCCAATTATGTTTCTTATGACAAACTATCAGCTTCCCATAAGACCTTTGCGTCCTCCCTAGCTGTCATGTCCGTACCAGTTTCTTGGCAGGGTGATCTGGAGATTCCCGTGTGGAGAGAGGCTATGCTTGAGAAAATGACGGCTCTTGAAAAGAACAACACATGGAATTTGGTGCATTTTCCCCATGGAAAAAAATTGGTTGGATGCAAATGGGTATTCTCAGTTAAACAAAATCCACAAGGTATTATTGAAAGGTGAAAAGCAAGACTTGTGGTAAAAGGGTATACCCAAACCCTTGAGATTGACAATCAGGAGACGTTCGCCCCTGTAGCAAAGATGAACACTATCAGAGTCATTTTATCATGTGCTGCCTGCAAAGGATGGAACCTTTGGCAACTTGATGTGAAAAACGCCTTCCTCCATGGGGATCTTGATGAGGAAGCTTATATGTCTCTTCCACCAGGTCTTACTCCTAAAGGTTCAGCAGGAAATGTTTGCAAGTTAAAAAATGCCCTATATGGGCTGAAATAGTCTCCAAGAGCTTGGTTCAGTAGATTTCATAGAGTCATGTTGCCATTTGGGTTTCACCAGGGCAACTCCAATCATACATTGTTTATCAAACATCAGACCGGTAAACTCACAACCCTCATTGTTTATGTTGATGATATTGTTATAACAGGCGACGATGTGGAAGAGATCAAGCTCCTAAAACAAAAACTGGCTTCTGAGTTCAAGGTAAAATACTTGGGTGCATTAAAATATTTCTTGGGTATTAAAGTGGCAAGGTCCAAGCATAGAATTTTCATCTCACAAAGGAAGTATACTCTGGACCTGCTTGAGAAGACTAGAATGAGCGGCTGTAGACCAACTGATACTCTGATTGAAGCGAACCACAGGATGGGTCGTGATGATGGAAAGGAGATTGATAATGTTCCTGAATTTCAGAGATTGGTATGGAGGCTGATCTATCTAGCCCATACCCATCCTGATATTGCTTACATTGTAAGTGTTGTCAGCCAGTTTATGCATGCTCTGAAAACTCGTCATGCAGATGCGGCCCACAAGATACTCGGGTACCTCAAGTCATCACCTGGGAGTGGAATCTTGTTTTCCCCAAATTCAACTCTAAAAATTGAAGTCTACACCGATGTTGATTGGGTTGGCTCAATCAACAATCGGCGATCTACCTCCGGGTACTGTTCTCTCGTTGGTGGGAATCTTGTTACTTGGAAAAGTAAAAAACATGTTATGGCGAGATCTAGTGCTGAAGTAGAGTTTTGGGCTATGACCCATGGTGTTTGTGAAGGTCTTTGGTTACGCTCTTTGCTAAGTGACCTGAGAGAGGAGTTCATTCGTCTTTATTGCGATAATAAGGCTGTCATCAGCATTGCTCATAACCCAGTCCAACACGATCGAACTAAACATATTGAAGTGGATCATCACTTTATCAAAGAGAACATTGAAAAGGGGGTCATCTGTACTCCTTTTGTTCCCTCTGATAGACAGTTGGTTGATATTCTCACGAAAGGACTGAGCGGGAGTAACTTTGGAAGAATTGTTGTCAAGTTGGGCATGATCAACATCTCACGACCAACTTGAGGGGGAGTGTTACAATATGTATTATTATGTTCAGCTTATTTTATGTGTCATGTAATATTATATTGGTGAACCCAATCCGCCTCCATATTTAGAGGGGGTTAGGGATCCTTCTAATTCAATCTAATTTCTTCCTCTCTTGCGACAGTTCTGAATGTAACTAGCGGCTCAGATCGTCCAACAAACGATCCTAACTCCTCCCATGTAAATAGACTCGGGTGGGTTCTGATAAGGGTCGGCCCACCCGTGAAATGTGATCCCCCCATAAATGAGCCCTTAGTTAACAAAGTTTGCTCAGTTGCTACAAAAATCCAAAATAATAATTCTAATCCTCAATGATGCATTCTCAGTTGAGAATTCCACAATGTATTGCCATGGTAATAAAATCAAGGAAAGTAACAAATTTGTAGCGGTTTATAAGAAGCATTGATCACACTAATAAAGGAAGAAATCTAGCAAAAGGTGTAAAAACGCATTTTTAGGCCTTTAAAACATACCCAATCATGGCAGGCAACTAGAAAATGATCTGATCCTCTTGTTCGATTCCAGAAGGGATATTTAGAAGATATCTGATTCACATAATCCCTCAGAAATCTTGACAATGGCTTCATATCATGAGAATCGGGAACATAAAGAGCAAGCTCCATTCTTCGTGCACTGTAAGGAAGATAGAATAGATGTGCCTGACCAGGGTCCTTTACGATGAAATGTCTGTTCTGTTCAATCAACTTCATAAACCATCCTTCAGAAGCATAAATGCCTTTCAGTTCTGGTGTATGGAAAATTGGCCTTTGACCATCACGATATATGTAAACTTTAAGTATTTTTTCCATCAATTCGTAACTCCTGTAGATGCATTATTGGAATTCCATACAGATCAATATTTAAGGGAATAAAGTTATCTAGCTTCTGTCATCAAATTGCATGAAAGCAAGCGCATGGAGAACAAAGCATTAAACCTTTTTCGTCGATCAAAGCAATGAGCAAGCAAATGGAGAACAAAGCATACAATTAGAATGAAAATAAATAATTGTTGCAGAAGTGCAAATTTATGTTGTAAATGATGCCACTGTGCCTACTCTGTGCACCACCTGTGGCAATTATATACTCCCTGTCTATCTTTATAATCATATGATATTTCAGGGGGGGGAAAGCAGCCCAGTGCACAAAGCAAACCCGCACAAAAAAAATGATATTTCTCAGGAAGAATATTTTTTTTAATAATTATATTTCATTTCTTATTCACTATAAAACGGCATAACTAATCAAAGATAATACAATTCGTTATTATGATTAATTAAAAGAGTTTAATTGATACCTATTAAGATATTTTCTCGATCTCACTATTAGGCTCAACACAGAAGGCACGCCATAATAAGATTGAAAATCTAGCTATGATGGATCAGATTGATCAGGCCAATTTAGTTGGGTTTGTGTATTTGAGTCAATCTACCTCGATTTAAGCATCTTCTAGGCACATGCATAATTTACACACCCAAGTAATAAAAATGATCCGAGATTGGCAGATTTTATTTTGATAAAGTTATATATAGATGTGTAATTAATATGAGATGGTTAATTAAAATGGGTGTTGATATGGGCAGCCCATTTTTGGCTGTAGCACTAGCTAAGCAGTGGTGACATTCATATTATTGCCCCTCAAGGGTAGATCTCATTGTCAGGCTCCCACTAGCTGGCAGGGCTAGAAGGTGCTCGTTGGATGAGAAAGTTGAAACACAATGACCACGAGTAAATCCCGTTGTCAAGCTCTCACTAGCTGGCAGGGCTAGAAGGCACTCGGTGGATGAGAAAGTTGAAACATGATGACCACGAGTAGATCCCGTTGTCAGACTCTCACTAGCTGGCAGGGCTGGAAGACGCTCGGTGGACAAGAAAGTTGAAACGCGATGACAACGAGTCCCGCTGTCAGACTCTCACTAGTTGGCAGGGTTAGAAGGCGCTCGGTGGAGGGTCAAAGTCAATGCGAAGCGGAGTGGAAAGGGCTCCTAAGTGCGAGGAGCGCTTTCCAAGTAGCTTCGAAGCGGAGAGTAAAGGGCTCCTAAGTGCGAGGAGCGCTTTACGTGGACGAGAAAGTTGAAACACGATGACCACAAGTAGATCCCGTTGTCAGGCTCTCACTAGCTGGCAGGGTCAGAAGGCGCTCAGTGGACGAGAAAGTTGAAACATGATGATCATGAGTAGATCCTGCTGTCAGGCTCTCACTAGTTGGCAGGGCTGGAAGACGCTCGGTGGATGAGAAAGTTGAAACACGATGACCACGAGACACGAGTAGATCCCGTTGTCAGGCTCTCACTAGCTGGCAGGGCTGGAAGGCGCTCGGTGGACGAGAAAGTTGAAACAGGATGACCACGAGTAGATCATGTTGTCAGGCTCCCACTAGCTGGCAGGACTGGAAGGCGCTCGGTGGATGAGAAATTTGAAACATGAGGACCACGAGTAGATCCCGTTATCAGACTCTCACTACCTGACAAGGTTGGAAGGCACTTGGAGGCAATTTGAAAGAGGAACGAAAAAACGAGTCCGAGAAGATCTCGGCATCAAGACTCTCACCAGTCAGCAGAACTGGAAATCACTCTAAGCCGGGTTGTATGTTGAATACAAAGACCAAAGCTTAGAAAAGGCATAATGGCGGGTACAAGCGAATGGGGGTGTTCAGGGGTGGAACTCGCTAGTCACACATGAACTCAAGAAAGGCGAGAGCATCGCGGATGCGAGCCCTAAGGGCCGACCTAATTCTAACGCGCGAGTGCGAGATAATACTAGCGCTGCGCGAGTGTGAGAAGCCAACCTAAAGGCCTAACAGAACACTGCGGCGAAAGGCTAGGCTAGGGTCTCACAAGGCGTTCTTTCCACAAAGATCTCTTCACTCGCGACTTAAAGTTAAGGGTCGGCAAGGAGTTAGAGCGTGGGAGGAATACAGGCGGCGCGTGATGGAACTACTAAGACTAAAAATCAGGAAGAAAATAAAGAAGTCAAAAGTAAAATCATATTTTTCATTTCTCAAAGTGAGTGTTACATCTTGCGAAAACAAAGAGTGTCGCGCCCAAAAAGAAAAGGAAAATACATAAGTTGTAAATAGCGAGAGCTTCAGGAGGGTGATCCCGACCGCTCGCTCTCGCGGGAGGATGGGTTGGCATCGTCCTCGGATTCGACGATAGGAAAGAACAACTCGGGGATCAGGTCCTCGACGGTGACACTCACACCTTCACCCCTCATAAGACCGGATCTTCGCATCACCAGAAGCGCGTGCCTCGTCGCCTTGATAGCGTTCTCCTGCATCATCAGTTCGATTTCGTGTTGGGAATATTGCTTGAGTTTTTTCCTCTCGCCGGGAATTGGTGGTACGAGGATATCGACAAGCTGTACGTTCGGGGCCCTCAGCCCCCTGTTCTCCTCCTCTAGACAGGCGATGCGCGCGTGCAGTCGAGCAGCGTCCGCAGCATCCTGTAAGAAGTTTGAAAAGAGAAAAGGTTAAAGCGACGAGAATGCAAAGTAGTGAATACACAAAGTAGGCGCAAACTTACCACTCCACCCACGTGCCTGGCGAGAAGTCACTCAGCAGTTTCCAGTCTCTGCTTCAGCATCACGACCTCTCCCGACAGCAGATTTCACGAGTCATTGACATCGGCAAGGTTTCGCAACAGGCGAATGTCGTGGCGCGTCGTCATATGAGCAAGCTCAAGGGCGCGGGGCTGGGCTCGCGCGCTCTCATATGCGAGTGCTTGCGTAGTTATGTCACCATAATAGGCGGCGTTGTCCCGCCCGTAAAGCAAAAAAGAAAGCGTATGCTTGACCGAATACGGTCTCACCCTCTTGCCAGGAAGGAAGGATTGTAAAGATAGAGGCCCTGTTGGCCTCCCTATCCCAGAGCAGCAGGGGCTCGCCGGCGTCGTCCAGCAACTTCTCACCCAGACCAAAATTTTGGTGACCTCTCGGTACCACTTTCTCACCGACTCCCTCTTCTAGCGCTGTCGAGGTCCCGACGGTCTCGTTGGAGATCCTACCAGCGGTCTCGCTCGCGACCAGGATTTTCGCGGGAGGAGTCGCGCTGACCTTCTTACCCTTGGCGAGTATTGTGGCCTTTGGCTTCTTTGGGATCGACGACAAGGTTCCCGGTTCGCTCCTGCAAGCCGCGGCAGCGGCCTCCGCGCGTACAAGTTCGAAGCGAGAGTCGTGCCACTCGTGTTAGGCGGATGAAGGGGTAGATCTCTTGCCCCTGTGCTTTTGGCTGTTAGTAAAGAAATTTTCAAGGAAAGAAAACAAAGTCTAGAAGTCAAAGGGATGGAAGGTACCTTCGCCGGCGAACACAGGAAGGAGCGAGTCGACATTCCTCCTCAGATAAGGGGCGTCGAAGTCCTTCTGGAAGAAGAACTGCTGGAGTTTGGCCTCGTGACCTCTAAGGTTGGGAGGCGATAGGTCGATTCTTTCTGTTGAATGGGCGAGAGAGGAAGGTTGCTAAAATCGCCTAACACAGATGAATTTGCGGATCCAATGGTGGTTCTTGTTGGCGAGACTGATGGCCTTGAGGTTATTGTCGGAGAAGAAGGAAATCCCATGCTTCTTGGCCTTGAAGTTAAAAAGCTTGCGGAAGACAAGAAGGTTGAACTCTATCTGCTCCTCCCGCATGTTGCAGACGAATGCTACCAGCAGGGCGATGGAGTTAGGATTGAGCTGAGCGGGAACAACTCCAAAGTACCGCAGGGCCTGGCGCACCTCCGACCACATGGGGAGGCGGAGCCCTACCTCAAAGTGTTCTGCGGGTATCGCAAGCTCGTTCGGCGAGAAATAGTTTAGTGATTCTTCCTTCCCCGAGCGGCGCGCGGTAAACCCGGGCGAGATGTAGAGCCCCGCCAGTGAATGGTACTCGTCCTCCATCAGGTTGAAATGATGGAAGGGGTAGTCGGCAAAGGCTGCGGCGCATTTTGATCGACCATCGGTATCACCAGTCATTTCGCAAGTGTCAGAAAGAAAGCGAGAAGCGCGAGTGCAAGAATGAAAAAAGAAGTTTAAGGAATCAAGTGGTAGTAAATGTGGCGGGTGAGGGGGGCTATTTATAAAAAATATTGGGCGGGATGGATCCAGGGCGAGGGATGTGCGGATAGCCAACTCGCTGCGCCCCGCCTCGGTCCCTGGACCCATCCCACACTCCCCCACTCGTCGCCGAGTCTGAGCTAATACCCTACTCAAGGCTTTAAAAGGAGATCAACGAGAGGAAAGAAAAATCATGAGGCGAGATCGTAAGTAAGCATCAAGTGAACATATACATTCGCAATATTTATACGACAGGAGCAATGTTTGACACAACCAACAGAAAGGTAAACAACACATCAAGTGCAATTAGAAAAAGAAGGGGCAGGGGGCAAGCAGACTAACGATTTAAGAAACACGGGTTGTCCGCAGAGGCAAAAACAAATAGCCTGCCCGAGCAACGAGCACGGCTGAGCAAGAGCGTCAATCGATGATAGCGACCAGAGAAGTCGCGTCGGTCTGATGAATTGAGAGGCGGCAGACGCGCGAGGCAAGAAAGGCGGCTAGGAGAGCTCGCGTCAAGAGCAGCAGTCCGCGCGAATAGAAGAGGCTGCAAAAAATAAAGCAAGTCGAAGTGAAGAGGAAACAGCAACAGAAGCAATACGAGGACAGCTCAAGCGGCAAGAGAAGACCGCAGCGGACTGAGGGTAAACGAGAAGCCTTACGACTAGGCGAGAAAAAGCTAGCGGCAAGGGAAACGAACAAGGGCCAGCGGTCAGTTAAGAGCAGACCGTGAGCTGTCCACGGGAGAAAGCAGATGGGAGGAGAAGAAGAGACCGCAATGCGTGCGGCGAGAAGAGAAGAGGAGGGCCCCACGGGTCAGAAAACCAAAGGGTATAAAATCTGAGGGGGCGGGGGTGGAGGAATAAGAAAAAGTGGAAGCCACGGGAGAGAGAAAAGAGGCGGTTAGAACAAACACAGGTCGTTGATCTCTGCAGGTTGAAAGGAGCAGGCGAGCGGCTAGAGAGAAAAAACTACTAACCGAAAATGGCGAACAGTGGGAAGATACGGAAAGAAGAGGAGGCTACCTCGCTGAGGCTCCAACGGATAGAAAAGAGGCAACCCGCCAAAGTGAGGAAACAAGGAGGGCGTGGTTAGACAAGTTCTAACCGTCCAGAGGGAAGAAGAACAAGCGGTTAGAGAAGAACTAGCCACTCAGAAAGATCTTTGGCTATGATAGCATGTAGAAAGAGTGAAAAATAGGTAGAAATTTATTAATCCAAAAATTACTTTACCACTTGAAAATGCACACATATATATATAGGAAGAGAGAGAGGATAAGAATCTCAATACAAGATGTGGGACTAAACTTCCTAGCTAAGTGACTAAATGGGCTTTAACTAATGGGCCTTTACATATTTCCTTCAACAGCAACATTGTGAGCAGTAGTGTGATTCCCAACATGTTTTTAAAGTATAGCCTTATCTTTCCAATACCTAAATTCACGACTTAAAAAAGTTGAATCACAACATCTTTGAGGAAAGACATAACAAAAAGGACAAAATGCTACATCTTTTTGGTGTTGTATTCTAATCAATCTTTAAATTCATTACACAATTTTTTGTTGAATTGACGAGTTTTTTTTCCATAAAGCCGACCCCACAATAGTGGGATAAAGGCTTGAGTGTTGTTGTTGACGAGTTTTTTTTTCAACTTTAGTTTGAGGAAAACTCTCTAAAAAAGGTTGACAAGGTCTGTTCTGTAGATAATATCTTCTTATAGAGTCGTGGAGATTTACATCGTAGGAGATTATGGGTTGCCTCAAACTAGGATCCGAAGAGCGAAAGCAAGTCCTCAAGCTTAAGTTCAACTCGAAACCTTTTATTATTTGAATCTTGTGTCTCAAGTGCACCTCTAGTAGTAGTATTCTGACTTGATCATACTTAAAAAAAAAACTATCCATAAAATTCATTAATTATGACATAATAAAAAATTAATTCAAACACACTAAATGAAATAATATTAGAACATTCTAAACCAAATACCCTAATTATTGAACATACTGAATAAAATACCATAATACATCGTAAGAACATACTATTGAATAGTGAACATAATATAAATACTCAATTGATTCAAATACCGAATAGATTCAAATGTTGAAATATAATGCAAAGAATTAAGAGATTACCTCTCTTGTGAATTTTGAAATGGGAAGAACTGAAGATAATGAGAAGAAACTGGATCTCAATTGGAGGTTAAAATAGCCTTGTACAACCTCGTATTTGTTGAGTGGGACCCTTCAGAATGGGTCAAAATGGGGAAGGCAAATTAAGTTTGGGCGAGTGGGCGAGGCGAGTGGAGGGTTATGCCTTCCCAACTCGCCTGAGGCGAGTTCCATGAGCTAGCAGGGGCAAATCGGGGCCGCTTGGCAAGCACTCGCCACGGTTCCAGGTGAGTGAGTGGGACGACCTGGCCTGCACACACCCCAAGCTCCGGGCAAGCGGCGAGTGCCAGCCTCACCGGGCACTCGCCACCCCAGGCGAGCTAGAATGGCACCAGTTGGCTCGTCTAGTTATCCTTTACGGAAACCCTTTTTGGTCTACTAGTAGCCCCTCCAAATAGCGGAGTTTCGTTATTGGCAAGTCAACTTGGGCTACATTTAGTAAAATCAAAAGGCGGGATTACAATATGTGCAGACCAGTTCCAGAAAACTATAAATAGGCCCCCAAATGCACCTTTGGAGGGGGTTTTCTTTTTGGCTTCCCTTAATCAGGTCGATCCTGGTTGGCTAGAGCTTCCATATTGTTGGTCGTGGTTTCCGGGCGAACTGTTTGGTGCTCCTCAGTGCCCTCCAAAGTGCACAACTCAGTATTGGCCTCGGAGAGAAAGCTCTCTTTAATCTTTCGGGTGTATGGCAGAACCTCCTCGCTGCAGCTTAGGGGTTTGTTTCTTAGTTCCAAGTCGTTGTTCAAGCGTTCCCACTTGGGAGAAATAGGTGTAAGTTGCCCTCATTGGTCCAAACTCCTCGTTGAGACATGGTTTCCAAGTTCAACAAGCCCAACATAAACACTCACAGAATCACGTGTACCTGCAAGGCTGCAACCATGAGTCCATGACATTTGCAGTTTTAGGTAAAGACGCAGAAGAAGAACGTTGCATAGGGAAGAACAATGCACAGGGAAGAACGTTGCACAAGAAAGAAGTAAAAGAAGAGGATTTGTGCCTTCCTCGGATGTTGCACAGGGAAGAAGAACGTCTAGTGGCTAGCGCTCCCGCAGTCCCGCCTCCCGTCGCAGAAGAAGAAAGCAGAAACTTGTTGGAGTGTCGTCGTCGGGGTCACAGAAGAACGCCTCGCGTCATAACAGGAAAATCGCCGCAACGGGAAAATCGCTACCCTAATCAAACCCTGGCAGAGACGATCCCACTAATACCCTCTATTTTTGCGGAAACTTTCCCTCCAATACCCCTAAATTTCAGGAAAATAATCCCCCATTCCCGCCGATACCTGATAGCCCCCCGTTAACTTCACGAAAACACACCCAGGCAAGTGCCCAGTGTGTCCGGACATGGGTCCGCCCCTGATTTGGAGAGTTTGTTCTTTGCACACCCTACTTTTATTCGTCTTTGCAAAATATTTCCAACTGTATTTCTTATGGATTACACATATAAAATTGATAAATACCGTCTACCATTATTTTTGTTGTTGGGGTAACGTCAACGAATATCACTTTTTTGTTGCATTTATATTCATGTCAAATGAGACCGCACGTAGTTATGTTTGGGCCCTTAACTGTTTTAAGTTAGTGTTGGATCAAAAAGCTCTTCCACATGTTTTGGTGACCATTCTTGTCGGTGGCGCCTCGATGCCTGAATGTGTACAAGGCGTTGGACGCCTTGACCTATGAAGCACCGACACTTCAAAATGCTCAGCGTGTCGGTGTCGGACTCTACGATACTCGTTCGACTCCCCGACACTTTCTGACACTCGTGTCGGAAGTCCGACACACTGGCTCAAGAAGGACTTGCACATCCCACTCAATCGGACATGTGTGCCCCGCTCAATCGGACACGCGTCCTGCTCATTCGAACACGCGTGTCGCTCAGCTCGTTACTCATGGTGAGACGAGAGGCAATTTGTCTTGCAAGTGCATTTTTTGTGAAAAATATTTTATAAGTTCATATATAAAAGTAAGAGCATATTTGTTAATGATTGGTAGAAAAGAAATTAAAAGTGTGTAAAAGTCTCAAGTATTGATCTATTTGAGGTGAAAAAACTAGAAGAATGGGTGAATGTTAGAATAACGAGTCTTGCTCCTAAAAAAATATCTTTGCCCCCCTTCTAGCATTTCAAGTAGTGAAGATGGATCTACTAGTGGGTTAAATATTTTATCTAGAAAAAGAAAAATTGAAAGTGAGGGAAAAGATTTGCTTGAGAATCCATTATTTTTACTAATGATATATAATGGTAATGTGTTAATGTTTTATCATTTTTTGATATCTTGTTAAGTTTTGCATTTGAATATTTGATGAGTAAAATTTAAACATTACTTTGTTTATTTGAATATTTGTTAGTCATTCATTTTTTTATTTTATTTAGGCTTCATTTGATTGAACGGTTGTGTGAGTCAGCGTGTCCAAACAAAGGGGTCGAACCGGAGGGGGAGGCGGGGTTGGAAAAGCTCCGATTTAGCGGCATTTTCTATGTCTGGCAGGTGAAAACGGAGCAAACACCGTCAGCACCCGTTTGTTTACCCACCGTCCGGCGGC
The DNA here is from genome assembly GCA_039513925.1 of Platanthera zijinensis. Lineage (NCBI taxonomy): Eukaryota > Viridiplantae > Streptophyta > Magnoliopsida > Asparagales > Orchidaceae > Platanthera > Platanthera zijinensis. Next base: position 21,075,005 of record CM077090.1, read on the forward strand.
GTTTGCTCCAAACAGAGGCGGCGAAACGCCAAACCAAACGAAGACTTAATGTTTTAGGATTTGCATATTATAAAAAATAATAATAATAATACGTGTCTCAGCGTGTCGGAATATAGTATTTTTTGAGAATTGACGAGTCGCGTGTTGTGTAATGGCGTGTTGCGTGTCGTGCGTCGTGTGTCGGTGCAACATAGGCTTTGACCTTATAAGAAAAGGAAAATAGACTGCGGTTTTTATAAAAACTGCAGTTTATTCTATCTATAAACTGCGGCTTTTTAAAAACCGTTGTATATACTTTATTTTGAATGCAAATGTATGACTTAAATTGTGGTTATTATATAAACCGCAGTCTATAGATAGAATAGACTGCGGTTTTTATATACTGCAGTTATTATAAAAACCGCGGTCTATTTTATTTTTTTATCGAAAATATCAAACTTTACATTTAACCGCAACTTTTTACAGCTGCTGCTTTGTGCGAAAACCTTCTGACGATTTTCTTACGAAAGTTTTTGTCTTCGTTTACTTCGATCTGGTGATTCTTCTTCAAAAATCTTAAGGTACCAGACCAACGTTAATATTAACAATGTCATTTTTTTTAATTCTTTTTATGTATTTTGTTTAGGGGTTTTGAATGATTTGGGGTTTCGGTTCAGGCTTCAAAGTTTAGAACTTAAATTTTTTCCTATTACAGGAAAATAGCTGATAAAAAATCTTCATCAAAGTCAACAAAAGACAGCACTAAAATGACTGAATTGAAATAAGCTTAGGCTAGAGGCGAAGAAATTTAATATTTCTATGAGTGATGATGCACGCATTATTTTCGGGCCTAACACAAATAAATCGATGAGTTTTATGGGTATGCTTGTGAAGTTTAAGGCGTTAATTAGATATGTTGGATGGAAGGCACTTGATAAACACCATAAGGCTCAATTATGGGAAGAAATAAATGTACGTAATTTTGTTATTAAATAATTGTGTTTTTAGTAAATTATTAATTAATATTGTCTATCACTAAAATAACTGAATTAAATAAGCGGCTAAAGGGCAAGAAGGTTAATATTTTTGTGAGTGATGATAGCTGCATTATTCTCGGGTCTAACACAAATAAATTGGTGTTTTATGGGTACTCTTGTGAAGTTTAATATGCCAATTAAATATGCTAGATGAAACGAAATTGATAAACATCTTAAAGATCAATTATGAGAAGAAATAAATTTACGTAATTTTGTTATTAAATAACTGTGTTTTTTAGTTAATTATTAATTAATATTATTTATTATTTTCAGTTTTATTTTGAAGGTATTAATGATCTTCGAAATGCATTACTTAAAAATATGAGTGAAACTTGGAGAACTTGGAAATCAAAAATTCTTGTAATTTATGTAAAGAATGTTGATTTGGAGCATCGATACATTGTACATCTCAAGTATAACTTTATTACTCCTGAAAATTGGAGAGTTTTTGTCAATCATCGCACCACTCCAAAATATATGATATGCTTATTAAATTCAATGTTTTATATCATTTTTTAACTTTGTAAACAATTTAAGTATTAACAAATATTTATTTGTGTAGGAGAAAAGTCAGGTTAATACAGAGAGGGTAAAAACACAAAAGTTTTCATACTATTTTCAGAATGGGTTATTCTAGATTAGAATAACAGATGGTATAAGTTCTCTCTGGTATATACATTATAAAAATTAGTTTTCTCAATAATTTAAATAATAATTTATTTTCATTTTATTATCAAGATTGAACAAGGTACAACTGAACTAATTTCACGTTAGAAATTATGGAAAGCTGGTCCCAGAAGAAAAACTGGTGAATACATTAATAAAGATGCGCCTGATTTGGCATCTAAAATTGTAAGTGTAAATATATCATTTGTAAATTATCAATAATAATATTTTATTTTTTATAATTTTTTATCTGCATTAACTTTATTGTTTTTTCTTAGGATGAGTTGTCGAACCAAGAGGCCCAGAATATTGAAAGAGTGTCAAAGGGAAAAGATGACACTCTTGTCTCTGTTTTATGCAAAGAACATATGGGCAAGGTTAGAGCTGCTGATAAGTTTTCCACCATTAAAAGTTTTTTAAAGAATGATAGGCGTAGCGAGCCAACAATAACAAGTGCATCAAACAGATATGAGTAATATGAATAATCAAATGGAATAACTTAGGCGCATCTTTAGCGCTGAAAATGAAATAGTTAGGTGCACCTGAAACTTCTCAAGACATATCTTAGGTATTATTATGTTTTTTAAAATTAATTTTTAATTTTTTACAATTCTTAAATTTATGTTTAATTATTTATACTTTTATAGAATGTCATGTTTTCTTTTTGTTGATTAGGTAATTAATAAATTTTTGTTATCTTTTATTTGTCAGTCCATCATCACAAAAATAAATGCCTGAAACATCACATGAGCGTTCATCTTCTTTGACATAATTAATATTTTTCACTTTTATGTAAGAAATATTGATATCAAAATTACTAAATTTTTTTATTTCCACAAAATACAAATAAATTCATTAATATGATGGAGAAAGAGAATAAAATAATACATCTGATATTAGATCCAACAATATTTGGGACTGTTGAATTAACAAGTACATACTTGAAAATTTCAGAGTTATACAATTTTACTAATATGGAAAAAGTTGGAGTTAATATTATATTAGCATGTATAGGATGAGTATCAAATATTATAAACTTTAGATTTTTTTATTAATATATAAATTGATTCTGAATTTACATGAATTTTTTTACAGGTATATCTTTACATATTAAAGAAGTAGTTTTGAATTTGAGAATCAGATCACGGCCGTTGAATGGGAACCACCCATTTGATCGCAACCGTTGATCACAGAAACGAATCAGGGTCGTTCATTCTTTTTCTTAGGTCTCTTAAACCTATGATAGGTGTCTCAAATAAACATTTTTTTGTAGGGTACCCTGCAACCCTGCCAACCCAATATGCGGCCTACAAAATCAAGTCTAAAATCCTACTAAAGCAAGCCCGTCATTTTTGGGCCCGCAATCTAGCAAACTAGCAGGCCCGCCATTTTTGGGCCCGCAATCACAACACATTTTTTAAGGAGATAGAGCTATATATACACGGATATGCAAAGAGAATTGGAGATGTGGGACTAAATCCCGCCTGGGATTAATACAATCCCAGGCGGGATTAATTAGGCTCGAGATTGCGGGCCTGGGATTAAATCCCGCGTTTAGGCGGGATTAAATCCCTCCTGCTTAGGCGGGGATTTAATCTCGCCTAATCCCAGGCCACCGGGATTTAATTCCAGCGGGGGGAATTAATCCCAGCGGGATTACCCGCTGGATTAAATCCAGCGGCCTAAGCCCAGGCCACCGGGATTTAATTCCAGGGGGGAATTAATCCCAGCGGGATTAATCCCGCGGGATTAATCCAGCGGGACTGGATTAAATCCAGCGGGATTAATCCTAGCAGGATTGCCATCGGATTTTTTTAAAAAAAATATATTTTTACCGGGATTTTTTAAAAATATATATTTTAAAAAATTTTAATTATGAAAAAAACAAATTAAATATAGAATTGCAATAAAACATGTACAAAAACTAAAAAATTGCAATATGTTGGGGGCGGGCCGTGTACTATGGATGGACCCCATTGTATTGTCGCGGCACGAGAGGGCCCCCGCCTAAGCTCAGGCCCGCCAAAGGCGGGCACCGCCCGCCCCATGGCCGCACCGCCCGTCGGGAGGCGGGCGGTGCCCTCCTCAATGCGGCTGCAGGGCGTCGGGGGGCGGGCGCAGGGCGCCGTGAGGCAGGCGCAGGGCGCCGTGAGGCGAGCGCAGGGCGACGGGGGAGGGCGCAGGGCGCCGGTGGGCTGGCGCAGGTAGCCGGGGTGCGGTCGCATGGCGCCGGGGGCGGGCGAACCGGGGGGAGGGCGCAGCCCGGTGTCGGGCATTCGCATTGATGCGGGCGTAGCCCGCAACAACCGCCCTGCGTTGGCTGGCAAAGCTAGCCGAGTGCGGGCGAAGCCCGCCGTCACTGGTCAGGTACTGTGGCGCGTAGCCATAGGGGCGGAGCCCCGTGTCGGGCACTCGTATATATATATAAATATATATATATATATATATACGAGCATCTTCGCACGGGCGTAAGCCCGTGCTCGATGCTCTCGGGCGGCCTTCGACCGCATCCAAGCGGGCTTCGCCCGCCTGCGCACGCCTATGAGTGGGTTGCGCACGCACCCGAAATATTTTTTTTCAAAACATATACATATGAGTACTTAAAATGACCGCAAAAAAATATGAAGTATTATTCCTATTTTTATTTTATACAATTTTGCAAATTTTAATCTATAAAAATTAATTAATCTCTCCCTCTCACTCTCTTTATCACTCCCCCCTCTATCTCTCTCTCCTTCTCTTTCCCGCCCGCTCTCTCTCCCTCCACTCTCTCTCTTAAATCTCCTCACTCTCATGCTCTCTCTCATGATCCAATGGCTAATATTCAATCTATGGTGTGCATCCAAATATCTATATTCCTTTATATATATAAGATAAGATATATATATATATCTTTCACTATTATAAGGGAAAAGTTCTCTTTGGTGAAACATTCAAAAATACCAATTATGCCATCATTTTTATATTTTAATGACTTTACATGTATTATAATTTATTTCAAAAAAAATTAAAATACAATATCCATTCAAGTAATTACACTCTCAAAAAATTAAAAGTAATGATAAAAATTCATTTAAATACAAAAAAAAATTAGTATAACTCCTACACCTACTATGGTAGGTTATGATTAGGCATGTCAGCGGTCTATTCAAGAGGGTTATCATTAGACATATCAGTGATATTTTCGAGGGGATAACATTAAATAAATCAACTTTATTAAAGTCAAAATTAATATTTTTAGGTCAAAACGTATATTGTTTTACAAAATAAAAAATTGTAATATTGATGTATATTTTTCTACGGTCATTTTAAGTACTCTTATTTATATGTTGCAGGCACAGCCCGTAGCGACCTGCCGGGGGCGGCAAAGCCCGCCGTTGTCGGTCGGGTACTGTCGCGCATGGCCATAGAGGCGGAGCCCCGTGTCGGGCACTTGTAAAATCAAAATTAAATAAATTTACATATGAAAGAAAAAAAATTTTTCACAATGCATCTTCCATTTTTGCTTTTGATGATAAGTATATCAAGACACATTCAAAATCACGATCCGAAGATCAAAAAATCGGGCTTAGTCAACTTTAATTGTATTTTTTATTATGTGTGCTCTATCATATAGTCATAAGTATCAATGATTATTTATATTTTTTATTCTAATTAAGTTATTAATTATTTCATTTATTTCACAAAAAATATTGAATATTGGTTATTATTAATTGCAGTATAAATATTATTTATTAGTTTGATCCCTTAAATATTGACATACGTGATGATATTAATAATGTCATTACAATGTAAGTTTATTAATTAGTTTTTTCTATTTGAAATTTAATTTTTATATAAACAAAAAAATTTATATTTTATAAAGTATATTAAAGGGTTTGACAAATCATCGGCATATCAGTTTTCAGAAACCAGAGGTTTTAAAGTGGAAGCCGGTAAGTTATATGTATTGTAATTTTTAAAATATTTAAAAATTTGATATTAAAATGTTTAGCAAATATTTATTTTTTTAGTGTTCAAACAACCAGATAGTATTCAATGTGGGTATTATATCATGTGTTTCATGATTGATATAGCTGATGCTCTTAAAACTATGACAATGTCATTATTGGTAAGTTAACTGAATATAGATTGATAAATAATAATAATTATGTTGAATTGATTTTAACAAATATTTTTTTTATTGAACAATGGATAATGTAAAGGTGATAATCTTTTCCTAATGCAGGGTCATTAGCCTAGGAGAGTGTTCTCATGCAATAGCTCCTATTAAAGGTTCATCATTTACTTTCAAAATAGCGTATCTTTGTGGACAACAATTTACAAAATTTACCATGCCCACTTCTGCTTTAAAGGAATTTATCTTCATTTACTGTGCAGATTAAAGTTTCTAATTTTGCACTTGCTGGAGTCTGATTCTCAAGTTATTTAGGTAATTAGTAATTAATGAAATTTTCCAACGACATATTTAATATTGGGCACATAAATGTGTCATAATATTTTAAGAGGATGTTTGTTATCAGGGTAATATATATGTTCCATTAAAACCGCTATCTTTTTGTACTTTAGACTGCGGTTATTATAAAAACCGCAGTCTAAAGTCTACCTTAGAGATTTTAGACCGCGATTTTTATAAAGACCGCGATTTTTATAAAAACAGCGGTCTAAAGTCTGCCTTATAGACTTTAGACCACGACTTTTATAAAAACTGCAGTCTAAAGTCTGTCTTAGTTTATTTTTAAAATGTCTAATTGTCGTCTTGCGACTTGTTCGCCTTATTGTCGCTTTGACTTGCGGCTTATCGCCTAAGCGTCTAGGTGTCCGACGCTCCTCTTGGTTCGTCTTGTTGCCATGACAACAATGTTGGTGACTAATAGAGACGTAGCCTTGATGAATGTTATCAAAGTGATTTTTCCAACTTCTAAAAATTGTTTCCAACATGTTTTGATGACGGACAGAAATTCAAAATATATATATATATATACCGTATATATAATATTTTAAGGGGATGTTTGTTGTCAGGCTAATACATATGTTCCATTAAAATCGATGTCTTTTTGTACTTTAGACTGCGATTATTATAAAAACCGCAGTCTAAAGTCTGTCTTAGAGACTTTAGACCGCGGTCTAAAGTCTGTCTTAGAGACTTTAGACCGCAGTCTAAAGTTTTCCTTATAGACTTTAGACCGCGACTTTTATAAAAACAACAGTATAAAGTTTGCCTTAGTTTATTTTTAAAATGTCTAGTTGTCGCCTTGCGACTTGCTCGCATTATTGTCGCTTTGACTTGCACCTTATCGCCAAAGCGTCTAGGCGTCCGGCGCTCGCCCTGGTTCGCATTGTCGCCATGACAACAATGTTGGTGACTGATAGAGACGTAGCTTTGATGAATGTTATAAAAGTTGTTTTTCCAGCTTCTAAAAATTGATTCCAACATGTTTAGGTGACGGATAGAAATTCAAAATATATATGGATACCGTATATATAATGAAAAGATAATGAAAATTTTAAAATAGCTACATTGTTTTCTAAACAACAAGGACAACCTCTTCGACATACCAACAACCCAAATCATCAACTCTAACAACCTTTGAGCATATTAGTCCATGAAGAACCCGGACTAATCCAATCAATTACAGATGATCAGTTTATGCACGTTACGTTAATATGTCAACCCCTACTCAAATTTAGATGTTCGACTTTATTTGATTGACATAAAGTTCATACTGTCCAATCTTGATTTCCATGCCAACAAGTCCCTCCTTCCAAAACAAAGAAGATAACAATACATTGAAGAGCTATTGATAACTAAACCATTGACAAATTTCAACCTAAGAAAGCTAACTCCATATTTAATAACAATTCAATTCATATTAGATTTTCCTTGTGTTTGCATTGAAAAGATAAAGACTCAAAAGATCATGGCTCGCTCTGAAAAGCATGTCATGCACCAACATCCTAAAATAAGACCATATTGATCTGTTGCTATAAGCCAGCTCAAAAATTTTTGGCTACCAATTTGCTAACACTCTCCATTTGGCCCCATAAATATGCAAAGTCTTTAGTGTGTTATAGTCTTACAGAGTCAAAATTATTCCTTTTGGCATGATACCGAAAATTTACCCTCTAATTAAACATGTATGAACGCTCTAGCTTCAATGCGTTATAGATGGTCAACTTAATTGCTCGTGGCATTACATCAAAGATAGTACCCTCTCAATAAGCATGCATGAATCAGTTGCTTCATGCTTCAAATTGCCATAAGTCTGCCATTCATACAAAACATGTCAATGCTCTGACTTCATGATGGACCAAGATTTTCTTGAAACATGTGACATACTAATGGAATGAAGAAAGTAAGTTTTTCTTTGTGCCATTGTGAATGATCCTCCAAGCCTAAAAATCCATGCTTTGTGCCTTTAAGTCCCTTTAATCATGCCTTTAATCCTTAGAGTCACTTGATCTATTCTATGAAGCAATACTCTTTATAAAACATGCTTGACATCAAAATAGGCTCCAAGGGATGTTTAAAACCTCAAGTTATTGAGGATTTCTATGATGAGGGAACTAAAGAATCCTCTCAAGGCATCCATGAGAGACAGAGAACTCAAAATCTTTGATAGGGATACATAAGGAAAATCCTTGGATAAAGAAATCATGAGATCTGTATAGAGCTTCGCCCTCCATTTTTCTCAAGCACCAAGCCAAAAAAGGAATCATGAAGCACCATCCTTGAAGTGAGAGAAAAGTCATGCAACTCTAAAATGTTGTCTATTTGTGTGCAAGTTTAAACGTTGTCTATTTGTGTGCACTTCCTTTATAAACAATTATCCCTCATCCATGGGAGATAATTAATCATTTGGAGCTCCAAAGGAAAATCTAGAACTCAAAAATAAATATTTAGTCGCAGATTAAATTTTTGAAGTGTTGGCATTTCTAATCGGCCTTAAAAACCCATTGAGGCTTTTACAAACTTGCATCTCGTCTCATGTGTATTCACAAAAAAATGGAATTTTGAGCATTTCAAGAGCGTAACAAGAGCATAGTTATACTGAATGGTGTAAAGCATTTAATCGGATAAGAAAAGATGAGTTATCCATAATATTATATAGTGGTACCCCAATCATCTTTTTAGAAGAAAAAAACAAGTAATTATTATCCACTAGGTGATTAATAAAATTCACTAAAACTCTGCATTTCTTCTATTATTTATTCTCCAGGAGAAATGACAAAAATATATTATCTTTTGAGAATTACCTCTTGAAAACAGAAACATTCAGAAATAATGGAGCATAGAGATCTGGATCAGCAAAGATAAGAAGAGAATTTTTGATCTCTTTCCTTGCATAAATAAGGGCTTCATCTGGAGGTAGAGATCCAACATGGCTCTGCATAGACATCCGAAAAATAACATAATCCAAATAAGATAATTTTGCATAAACATCCATTCTTGATCAAGAAAGCAGATGGGAACATGGAGCATGTGTTACTAGTGAAATGCATGCATTCAATTCTTATTCAAAAATAGAAATAATTACGATAAACTGCCCTACGACTTCGCGTAGTTCCAAGAATCCTCTACTTCTTAATATTACCAAAACCTCCCCTCTAAATTGTATGTTGTTAAGATACATGTACAAAAAAAATCTTACATGTATGTTAACAATGTCAACTCAAAAGTGAGGTGTAGGTAATTTTAAAAACTAGAGGGGAGGTTCCTATAATTATGCAAAATTGGCGAGGAGGTCCATCAAAATGACCCACAAAATTTACCCTCAGGTAACTCTGCAATATGCACATCTATTCAAGAAAATGAGCCAACAAAATGACCAAGGAAATCCAAGAATAAAAATCAAGCCCATCCAATTGAGAGGTAATTTTGAGCGGTTGTTAAGATGACTCGAGTATAATCTAGAGATCCTATATTCTGATCATGAAAATACAACAACACTCAAACTTTTATCCCACTATAGTGGGGTCGGCTATATGGATCCTTTGTCGCCATTGTGCTCAATCTTTAATCATAATCTCACTAATGCCTAAGTACATCATGTCTTTCCATATAGTTTCATTTCAAGCAAGCTTGCCACGGCGTCGCCTATGCGTCCAGGCGCCCGAATGTTTACAAGGCGTTGGACGTTTTGTCATAAAAATTTTAAAAAAAATGTATAGACTGCGATTTTTATAAAAGACGCAGTCTAGAGTATGTACAACCTTTAAAAATAATAATAATAATACTTTAGAATGCGGTTTTTATAAAAAACGCAGTTTAAAAAAAATTAATACTCTAAACTGCGATTTTTATAAAAAACGTTGTCTACAGTATTTTAAAAAAAATTAAAACCTTTGCATACTTTAGACTGCGATTTTTATAAAAAACGCAGTCTAAAGTCTGTCTTAGTTTTTATAAAATATCTACTTGTCGCCTTGACTTGCTCGCTTTATTGTCACCTAGGCGTCCGCCTTATCGCCTAAGCGTCCAGGCGCTTAACGGTCTCCTTGGTTCACCTTAACACCGTGACAAGAATGATTTCAAGTCTGTATTGGTCTACCCCTCCTCTATTTAACATGCCTAGTGACTAAACACTCACAACGGCTAACAGGTGCCTCGAATAGTCTCCTTTGTACATTTCTGAACCATCTTAGTCGAGCTTCTCACATCTTCTCTACAATTGGTGTCATTCTTATCTTATCCCTGATACATTCATTCCTAATTTTATCAAGTCTCGTGTGTCCACACATCCACCTAAGCATTCTCATCTTCGTAACTCCTATTTTTTGCTCATGTACACAATTCACTGCCCAACACTCAAAACCGTAGAGAATGATATTTTCTGATCATGAAAATAACATAAATAAATTCATGAATTAAATTATTTAAATATAATTAAATACCACATAATCTTCATTCTGAATTCCAATACAAAATGCATATAACAAGTACCTATTAACGTTCATTTACTATACATCCCCTATTTTAATAGGGAAACCCACACTCCATAGAATTAGTAAGAGGCTCCATGCCCTGACTACACTGTTTTTATATCATGATGACCATATCCTTGTCTCAAGCAATCAGATGGTAAAACAGAAAAACCTAATTGCAAACAACCAACCTTATAATTTATGTAAGTTGGAACTTGCCTTCCATCATCACTGGATTTTACCACGTCGAATTGAATCTGCACAAATAGAGAAACCAGATCCATGTCAAAAATACTCATCATCATAAACTTCAGCATACAATCTAAGTAAATCAGACCAACCTCTGACCTAGTAGAGATGTTCACTTCGCCCATTTGATTATCAGATGTAACCTCTTCGAAGTCCATCTGCACTGCATAAACTGCATCAAACTCTTGAAGGATAGTAGATAATGCATACCAGGATCTTCTATAAATCAGGGAAAGAGGGTAAAAATGGGTAACACTAACCCTAGAACCTGTAGATGACGAATTCCTCCAGCCGCTAACACTGGATTTTACCCCAACCTTTGGTGCCTGCAGAGAAGGGGGCATAGAATCGTGCGACCCAAACGTAATTCAATCAAAAAGTAAAGCAGTAGACCGACCTGGGTCTCAACAGAAGCTGAGGCCTTCAGATCACCCTCACTAGATTTGATCGGTAAATATTATCAAAAAAAAACAAGGCAAGGAGAAACCACAATTCATATACCAACCTCAAAAGTTGAAAGATGTAGAAAATCAGCACGAAGATCGTTAATCTTTCTTTCCGCGCCATCGAAGTTTGCAGTTAGGAGAACGGTGCTAGGGAGAACAGAGGCTTCTGCTGAGGAATTAGATGAGTAGGGAAGTAAGGAAGAATCTCTGCTCGGAGAAAACTTAGGAAGAGAGCCATCAATTGTAGAATTGGCGGTGGCGACGGTGGAAGAAGGGCGGGCGGAAGCAGGTGAGCGAAACATGGGGAGACTGCGGGCAAGTAGTGAGGTCATGGCTGCGGTAAGGAACGCGATGACGACGATTTTCCGCCTCCATCCGGAGATGACCCCGTCGCGGCGAATACGGCGCCCGGCGGCACTTAGGTCCGCCGCAGCCAACCGGAGGAGGGTTGCCATCGACGGCGTTGGACTCGCAGATCAGTCAGATGACTACTCGACATGTACGAGACACCGTTCCTTATCACTCGCATCAATTTTTATAGGTGACCGCAACTTTTATTGGCCAGTTCCATCCAAAATCTTATAATTTTTCGCACATTTTCAAAATACGTCGTTTATATGTAATTTTAGAAAAAATGTTCAGCACGAAAGTTGTAGAATTCGTCGAGATTTACTACTTTTGTATCGATCACTTTTCCTAAAAATGCATGTACAATGCGTACTTTGCAAATATGCTTAGGTTTTCCACCTTTCAGAAATACGCCTTGTACATATAATTTCAGGAAAAGTGTTCAACACAAAAAATGTAGATCTCGTCGAGATCTACAACTTTCGTGTTGAACACTTTTCCTGAAATTACATGCACAAGGCGTATTTCAAAAAGACGCGAAAAATTAGGAGATTTTGGGGTGTGACTATCCAATAACAAGTTGCGGCTAACAATCGCCTTTTTAGTGATCATGGCATGCATTAGTTCTCACAAAATAAACCTCAAATTATTAAATATTACAAAACATACCCTATAATTAAAACAAATAACTGGAATGTGTCATCCATACAAAATTTTTATATCACCAGTTCACCAATATTTGGAATGCACGCACCACACCACTAAAAATTGATTTCTGCTCCATAGTGTGGCTCTTCCCGGTCATTTCAAGAAATTATTGATTGCGCTACCGGCTCTGAGAGGAAGGAGCGCGGGTAACGCAGGAGCCGTTCAATGAAGCTTTGTAAATTGTGCATTGCATTGGTTTTTTCTTATTTCTTCCTTTGTTTTTTAGCAATCGTTCAATCAAAAAATAAACAAACTGGATTTCACCCGCTCCCACTTTATGAAACGCTAGACGTACGTAATTATTATTCGAATTTATATGACTACGAGCATCTTCGCACGGGCTACGCCCGTGCTCGATGCTCTCGGGCGGCCTTCGGCCGCATCAGGCGGGCTTCGCCCGCCTACGCACGGGCTACGACCGTGCTCGATGCTCTCGGGCGGCGTTTCGCCTCATCAGGAGGGCCTAGCCCGCCTGCGCACGGGCTTCGCCCGTGCTTGATGCTCTGGGCTTTCAGTGCTCAGTCTATGGCGTTCAGTGATCACGGCTTTCAGTGCTCTCAAAGCCGTGATCATGGTGTTGAGTCCAGTCAACCCCATTCAATGTGTGGCGTTGAGTGCACTCAACGCAATTATCACGTCACAGCCGTGAGTGGTGACGGCTTTGAGTGCAGTCAAAACCGTGAGTGGTGACGGTTTTGAGTGCACTGAAAGCCGTGAGCGGTGACGGCTTTGAGTGCACTCAAAGCCGTGCGTGGTGACGGCTTTGACTGCACTAAACGCCGTGCGTGGTCACGGCTTTGAGTGCACTCAAAGCCGTGCGTGGTGACGGCTTTGAGTGCACTCAAAGCCGTGAGTGGTGACAACGTTGAGTGCACTCAAAGCCGTGAAACGGGCATCGCCCTCGCGCGGCGTTCTGACACATCAGACGGTCTCCGACTGTGCATGATCTTCCGGGCGGTCTCAATGTGCATGATGTTCTGGGTGGCCTTAGGCTGCATAGAAGCGGCTGACGACTTTGAGTGCACACTCAAAGCCGTGAGCGGCTGACGGCTTTGAGTGCACTCAAAGCCGTGAGTGGTGACGGCTTTGAGTGCACTCAATGCCGTGAGTGGTGACGGCTTTGAGTGCACTCAATGTCGTGAGTGGTGACGGCTTTGAGGGCACTCAACGCCGTGCCTGGTCACGGCGTTGAGTGCACTCAAAGTCGTGAGTGGTGACGGCATTGAGTGCACTCAACGCCGTGCGTGGCCACGGCTTTGAGTGCACTCAAAGTCGTGAGTGGTGACGGCTTTGAGTGCACTCAACGTTGTGCGTGGTCACGGCGTTGAGTGCACTCAACGCCGTGAGTGGTGACGGCTTTGAGTGCACTCAACGACGTGCATGGCCACGGCTTTGAGTGCACTCAAAGCCGTGCAAAGCCGTGAGTGCACTCAAAGCCGTGAAACGGGCTTCGCCCTCAGGCAGTGGATTTCCATTCAAATTTACAAAAGGGGGGAGAAGATTTTGGATGAATAAATAAGAGGAAAATGCAATGGTAACAATATGGACTGCTGGAATATGTGATCATAAATTAGCATTGAGGTTTCTACAGTGAACATCCATGGAGATCGCGAGAAATCCAAAGCTGATAAAGGACATCATATATATTTAGCAAACAAAATAACGATCTGAAAGCACAAAAAATGTAATTTAGCGTACAAAATTATATCTCAAACCACAAAAAACATGACGATACTATATTTTAATTAGGATATGACTTATCTGCGAGAGCTCACAGTATAGTAAAAAGAGACAGAAATGTAAAAAAAAACAGATTAAACTCTTGGCTCTCTGCGCAAAAGCAGGGGGCATCTGCTAGAAAAAAAAAACGGATTCTAAAAGTTCCGCAAGCAGGTCAAGACTCAAAACTAATTACATCATGTGTAGGGTATTGTTACCGGGGATGGATCATGGATTCATGGATGATTCTTGTTTCTTCTTCTCCGCAGTCATCTTCTTCACCTGTGTCTCCTTCTCTCACGGGTATCAGGTTATGTCATTTTATTAAACTCTATTCAAAGTTCAAAGTAAGAAGATGAAGAGTATCACTTAATTAACAACAGGTCAGAAATAATGTGAAATTAAGCAGAAGCCACTCCAAAGTTTATAAATGTAGCAATTTCGTTCATTTTATTAAACTCTCTTCAAAGTTCAAAGTAAGAATATGAAGAGTATAACTTAATTAGGGGAGAGTTCTGTCCAAACTTCTAGGTAATTACAATTTATAGAAGCGAAGATGAGAAAGAGGAGAGTTTCTCATAGCAGAGTGCCAAAATCTGAAGCAACCTATCTCCAAACTTCTAGGTAATTAAAATTTAAGAAGCTAAGATGAGAAAGAGGAAAAAGTTTTTCAGAGCAGAGTGTGAAAATGTGAACAAACTGGAAATGGAAGAGTGCCAAAATCTGAACAAACTGGAAATGGAATAAGTTTTGTAGGAGGCGTTTAATCGCATAGGTAAAGTATATAATATAAGCGATAGAAATTGATGATCACGGTTGTTGTCAAAGGTACAGTTTAAACTAAAGGGTAAACCAGCAGTAAATTCGTAAATGAGAAACAGTTATTCATGGAGGAGATGAAAACACAAAATCATAAAGGACATGGATCGCTTACCAGGGGAGTAGAACGACGCTTTCAGCGCGGGTGGAGTGGTTGGCGGAGTACGAAACCTGCCTGAGTGGGAGTCGGTGAAGAGAAGCAGGGAGGCGAAGCATCATCAAGCGATGAGCATATATGCCTCCAGACAACATCTTTGTGGCGCTGGCGCGTTAAGCGGCGGAGATTGAGAGCAGAATAATTTTTGAAATAACTTTTGGTTGAAAGCATAATACAAATATAGCACTAATTGATAGCCAAAAATAGAAAAAATCATTTGAGGTCAACAAATCCATAACAGGTTAAGGGCAATTGGAATAGAGATTATGTAAAATAGTCTGTTCAGCTAACACAATCGCAGTGAATACAAAGTAGTCTGTTCTCATGGCTCAGCTCTAAGGAAAAGTTGATAAAGCAGTGAGTGAGATAACACATACTTAGTCAGAATGGAGCCGAAAAAATAATCTATCAAACATGGGACTTCCCTAAAATTCAATAGGGTCTCAAATATCTGATTGAAATAAAACTGTCACAAACACATGCATAAAAACAAAATCATATATAAATGTATTGACATCACCTTCGAGTGAACTAACACATAGGAGAAGTATAGCAACATTGCAACTAAGCCAGCTATATGAGCGACGACAGTTTAGAGGCACGGTAGAAGCCAAAGAAAATGATATTTCGGGAACTAACCGACGACAGGCGCGAGGCGCGGTGGAAGACTGAGCAGCGGAAGATATCGCGTGGACCGACGACCGTGGCGGGCAGCGCGAAGAGCGGCACGCAAGGCGGGAACAGCGGCCGAATGGAAGATCGAGCAGCGGAAGATATCACCTGGACGGAGGTTGGGTGAGAGGAAACATGGCTTACAGTGGGTTCGGGAGATGAGCATATATCTGCGATACAGGCCATGCGAGGGCGGCGAGTGCGGGGAGGGCTGCGAGAAGTGCGGAGGAGGGGCAATTTCGGGAAACCAGAAATCGAACCTTTGAGCGCTTGATCTTCGTTGAAGACGATGTGGAAATAGAAGACAAAGGACACTTCGAGGACGACGAACTCCTTGTAGCCACCATCTTCGGTGCTTGATGCCGGAGAGAAATGGAGAGGGAGAGGAAGAAGAAGCGGAAGTGGACATATTAAATAAGGAGAACAGCCGCGTGAAAGCGGCGAGATATCTATATTAAATAAGGAGAGCCCCGGACATCAGCGGCGAGAAAGCCGCGAGGGCTGTGAGTCAAAGCATCCGGCGAAGAGTGGCGAGGGCGGCGCTTACAGCGGTGGAGGGTCTTTTCGGGATAAAAAGGTTTCGGGAGCAGGAGAAGCAATTTTAGCCGTATTTGAACACCCTTCGACATGTAATTAAAGTGTAAAACAACTCCTTTATAATAGGTGATTGTTATCCGCACTGCAGTTTTGGTTATTCGCAAATATTTTTTTCCTAATTTTTCGTGCCTTTTGGAAATACGTCTTGTACATGCATTTTCAGGAAAAGTGTTCAACACGAAAGTTGTAGATCTCATCGAGATCTACAACTTTCGTGTTGAACACTTTTCCTGAAAATGCATGTACAAGACGTACTTTGGAAATACACCTAGATTTCGCGCCTTTTAGAAATACGTCTTGTACATGCATTTTCAGGAAAAGTGTTTAACACGAAAGTTGTAGATCTCGATGAGATCTACAACTTTGGTGTTGAACACTTTTCGTAAAAATGCATGTACAAGACGTATTTCTAAAAGACGCGAAAAATTGGGAAAAAAAAAGGTGCGGATAACCAAAACTGTAGTGCGGATAACACTCACCTTATAATATTGACATCTAAATGCCATCGAACTAAACAATTTGTAAGAAACAAATCATGAACAATAATTTGACCATCTACCTGTTTGGATACTTCTGAAACTTGCTCTTTCACATCTTCCCTCTCCGTATCAGCCTGATCAGACCCACAATGAAAACAACACCTCAATCAAATAGGAGAACATGATTTCCGTGATCAGCTGAAGGATAAGAAATTACCAGGGAGGAATAGGGGAAAAGGAAAACAACGGCAAGAACAGGCTTCAGAAGCATCTCGAGCAACTCCTCGTCAAAACTGTATACATCATTGAACTCCAATTCGTTCTCCGGAATGCCAAGTCCCCATATGAAGTACATAAGGAAAACAAAAATCAGCGTCTCGGCAATAAGAGAATCAAATCCGGCCGACTGCCGCCGCGAAACTTTCCCGAAAAACAGCAATTCCACCGAAAGTGGATGAAACGGCGGCATCAAAGCTCAAAGAGAGAGACAGAGAGTGATCGAAGCCAAGCACTCATCACTGCGCCGTAGAAATGGATTAAAGAGGAAGCGAGACCTGGTTCATGACATCAGGGTTGGCTTCGAGTGGAACCCACCGCTTCGCAGGCTCCGCCATTAGTTCTGGAGTAGGAGAAGGCGGAGGGGAAGAATCGGGAAAATAGCGCCGTGGCCAACGACATGGAAGAGCGGTGAGAAGGGTTCGACGGGGCACGTGGCGGATAGAGAGGAAGGGAGTTTTCGGGAAAGCAGCGGCGTGACGGAGACGGGCGGAAACTCTGGACGGAGACAGCAGGCGGAAAACACAATCATCCTGTACTGAGGAGGAGGGAAGAGATGTAAGGCTGATGAGCGATTCAGCGAAGCGGAGTAGCGACTTACCAGCGAAGGGTGCTAAGAGCGGCGTAGCGTGCGGGAGAAGCGACGCGGTAGGCGAAGAGCGACGGATCAACAGCGGAGATGAGATGGTATTCGGGAAACAGCAGCGATTCAGAGCAGCATTACTGATATACTTAGGCATTGAACTATAAGAAAATACATTACTTATTTAAAACAATGAGGCGAGAATCAACTCATGTGAGTAATTAATTCTTACGATAACATGAATGAAAATTACAAATAAGGTAGGGAAGAGAAGAACTAATCATTCATATAGCTAGGGGCGGATGCAACTGTTGGGAAAGTGAGCAAACAATCCCGACCAGAGCACCTGTAATTTAGCGAGCAAGTTCCTGTGCGACCGCGTTGAGCGGTATTCCAAACAAGCAATACAAAAACAAATGCGAAAAATAAAAGACACATGCAATTTTAACGTGGAAAACCCAATTGGGTGAAAAACCACGGGACGATCGGAGTCCAACCCGGAAAGCCTCCACTAAAATGTGTGATAAAACACACGCACGGAATACAGGCTTTCCCACCACCGATCCACAAAGGATCTCCACTCCTCCACCACAAACACAATCCACAAAAGATTAACACCACCAATCTCTTCCAACAACATACGCACAGAAAGAGAGATACAATAGGCGAAGAAAGTGTTACCCGGACGGATTGAATAATCCGTCCCAACGTCAAGATGACGTTCCTCCAAAACCACGAAGAAAGACGGCTATGCGTAGCCCCTTCCAACTCCGTCTCCAAAAACTCCACGGCAACCGGAGGCGGTTCCTCCTACCCTTCGGCGGCACAACAACAAGGACGGCGGCGGCGGCTCCTCCAACAGCAACAAGGACGGCGGCGGCGGCTCCTTCAACAGCAACAAGGCCGGCGGCGGCGGCTCCTTCAACAGCAACAAGGCCGGCGGCCGACGGCTCCTCCAAACAGCAACAAGGCCGGCGAGCCCTTCAACGGCGGCGGCGGCGAGAGCGAATGGAAGAAGAACGGTACACGGGAGGAGGGAATGCAGTTCTCGTCAAACGGTGGCTTTTGGCAGTTTTGGAATGAATAATAAATATAAATAATAACATTCCAAAAAAGAAAACTGCCTCCTCACGCCTCCCCACGCTAGCCATTCCGGATTTCCATCAATGCCATTAAAATAGCCATCAATAAAAATATCCATTAAATAATACCAAGTATTCAGAATTCCTGAATAGTGAACAGAACCCACAATATTGCAACCTATGTTTTTTGATGTTGCAACATCTCTGCCAGAATTTGATAAATGCAGAATTTTGCCCTTTCAACTTCCTTGCGCGCCCGGAGGTAGAATCACGAGCCGCAACTAGCGCGCCCGGTGGTTTTTACCGACTCGGATGGGAACCACACCCAACAAATCTCCCCCTTCACATCGAGGCGAAAGAAACCGCCATCCCGGTGATTCTCACGCAATGCTCGAACTTCCCCCTCGGCACCGTCTTGGTCAGCATATCTGCCCCATTGTCATCCGTGTGCACCTTCTGAAGATCAAACTCCTTCTGCTCCAGGACATCGCGTATCCAATGATACCGCGTGTCGATGTGCTTCGACCTCGAGTGAAATGTGGGGTTCTTCCCCAAGTGAATGGCGCTCTGACTGTCACACAAGAGTGTGTAATGCTCCTGAGTGAAACCGAGTTCTTTGATGAACCTTTTCATCCAAAGCAACTCCTTCCCAGCCTCAGTAACCGCAATGAACTCAGCCTCTGTGGTGGACAGTGCAACGCACTTCTGCAGTCTCGATGCCCACGAGACGGCTCCCCCTGCAAACAGAATCAAGTAACCAGACGTCGACCTCCTGGAGTCCACATCTCCAGCCATGTCCGCATCAGTGTAGCCCAACAGCTCCGGCTCACTGTCTCCAAATCTCAGCGTCATGTCGGACGTCCCCTGTAGGTATCTCAGAATCCACTTCACTGCGCTCCAATGCTCTCTCCCAGGATTGGAGAGAAATCTACTGACAGTCCCAACGGCATGCGCAATGTCTGGACGAGTACACACCATCGCATGCATGAGGCTCCCCACTGCAGAAGCATACGGGACCTTCTGCATAGCCTCTATCTCCTCGGGTGTGCTGGGGCATTGATCAGCGGTAAGCCTGAAGTGAGCTGCAAGCGGCACGCTCACCTTCTTCGCCTGATCCATGTCAAATCTCTGCAGAACTTTGCGGATGTACCGCTCCTGTGATAACCAAAGTAATCTGGCTCCTCTGTCTCTGCGAATGTGCATCCCCAGAATGGTCTTCGCAGCACCCAGATCCTTCATCTCAAACTCAGAACTCAACTGCCCCTTCAGCTCAGAAATCCGGGCAGTGTTCCTACCGACGATCAGCATATCGTCCACATACAGAAGCAGAATGATGAAATCTTCTGGAGCATACTGCTTGATGAACACGCAGTGGTCAAGGGTAGTCCTACTGAAGCCGATCTCCCCCATAAAGGAATCAAACTTCCGGTACCATTGCCGCGGGGCCTGCTTCAGGCCATATAAACTTTTCTGCAAGCGGGACACCAAACCTTCCTTCCCTTTGACCCTGAAACCTTCAGGCTACTCCATGTAAATTTCCTCCTCAAGATCGCCATGCAGAAAGGCGGTCTTCACATCCATCTGCTCTAACTCCAAGTCGAGCCTCGCAGCGAGACCAATAACAACCCGAATGGATGACATCTTCACCACGGGTGAGAAAATCTCATCAAAATCAATACCCTGTCGTTGTCCAAAACCCTTCACCACCAACCTAGCCTTATATCTAGGAGGTGTGGATGAGTCTCCCTGCTTCACCCTGAAGATCCACCGATTCTTCAAGGCCTTCTTGCCCTTAGGCAACCTCACCAGATCATAAGTCCGGTTCTTCTGTAGCGACTGCATCTCCTCCTGCATGGCCACCATCCACTGGCGCTTCTCAGAACTCTCCATGGCCTCGTCATGGCACTCAGGCTCCCCCGCATCAGTCAACAGTACAAATTCTGATGCAGAATATCTGGCGGGCGGGTGCCTAGCACGATCCGATCTCCGTATAGCAGGCTCAGGGGCCGGTGCAGGTACATCATCAGCAATATCCTCAGCAACTACCGGTTCACCATCAGTGGTGATATCATGATCTGGAGGGGTATCAGTACCCTGTGCTGGCTCAGGCTTAGCAACCTCCTCAATATCATCAACTCCAACTGTAGGCGACTCTGCAGCAGAACGAGAGTCAACCTCAAAATCACCAGTCTCCTCAGAATCACCAACAGTCTGATCCTCACTGAAAACAACATCACGGCTACGTACAAGCTTCTTCTCAACTGGATCAAAGAACCTGTACCCAAACTCTCCACTGTAGCCGTACCCCAAGAAAATACACTGTCGGGTCTTCGATTCTAGCTTCGATCTCTCGTCCCTAGGGACGTGCACAAAGGCTTTGCAGCCAAATACCCGCAAGTGACTGTAAGAGGGGTCTTTCCCATACCAAACCCTATCTGGGACATCCTCCTGCAAAGCATAACTCGGCGAGAGGTTGATGACATGCGCTGCAGTAAGAAGAGCCTCGCCCCAAAACATCCCTGGCAGCTTTGACTCAGACAGCATGCACCGAATCCTCTCCATCAGTGTCTGATTCATCCTTTCAGCTACGCCATTCAACTGTGGCGTCTTCGGCGGGGTCTTCTCGTGTCTAATACCATGGTCCATGCAGTACTCGTCAAACGGACCAATGTACTCTCCCCCGTTGTCGGACCTGATGCATCTGAGCTTCCTCCCAGACTGTCTTTCCACCTCAGCGTGGAATCTTTTGAAAGTATCGAGGACCTGATCTTTGGTCTTAATAGCATAGACCCAAAGCTTTCTCGAATAATCATCAATAAAGGTCACAAAGTAAGAAGCTCCCCCTCTCGTCTGGACCTTCAGAGGTCCGCAGACGTCTGTGTGTACAAGCTCCAAAGGCTCCGATCTCCTGGTGGACACATGACTGTGGAACGAAACTCGGTTCTGCTTCCCAGCCATACAATGGTCGCACCGCTCCAAGTGATCATCAGACAGATCACTAATCAGCTTCTTCTTCGCCAAGCATCCCAATCCCTTCTGGCTGATGTGTGCCAGTCTTCTGTGCCATAGGGAAGTGGAAGCCCCGTCTCTGACGGAGTTGACCTGAGCAGCTTCAGGCCTCCCCTCCATGTAGTACAAACCAGAATCTCTGTAACCTCTGGCCATCACAAGTGATCCCCTGATCAGCTTCCAGAAGTCTCCTCCAAAGACACTCAGGTGTCCTTCGTCTCCAAGCCTGCCAACGGATATCAAATTGAAGCGAATGTCGGGCACGTGTCTAACATCCCTCAGAACAAGAAGGGCTCCAGTGCTCGTCTTCAAGTGCATGTCTCCACGCCCAAGTACCTTGGACGTATCTCCATTGCCCATCCTCAACACCCCACAGTCATGAGTGGTGTAAGTGGCAAATAACTCCTTGTTGTGGGAGACATGCGCAGAAGCTCCAGAATCGACGATCCAGCATCGATCATCACACGAAAGTGCAGCTGTGACGTCGTCGCCAACAATAATGACGTCGTCCTCCTCAGTCGAAACGGTGGCTGCCGTGTGACCCTCATCTTTGCCCTCAGTGGCAATCCCCTTCTTCTTCTGGTCATTCTTCAAAGAATAGCAAAACTTCTTGATGTGCCCCTTCTTGTAGCAGTAGTGGCATTCCACGTTCTGATAGCGTGTCTTCGACTTGCCCCTACTCTGACTCCTGTCCTCCTTCCTTCCTCGGCTCTTACTCCTTCCTCTCCCCCTGGACTCAGTAAAGAGAACATCGGCTCGTGAAGAAGAGCCCGAAATCCCTTGAGACTTTCGTCTCACCTCCTCATTCAAGATCCCACTCTTGGCGATCTCCATGGACACAATCCCCTGGGGGGAAGAATTGATCAGAGAAACTCTGACCATCTCCCACGAGTCTGGAAGTGACTTGAGTAGCCACAATGCATTCACCTCATCTTCAAATGTCACCTTTATGGCAGTCAAACGATCAATGATCCCCTGAAACTCGTTGACATGATCCAAAATGGGTGAGCCCTCCCGGTATCTGAACTCTCCAAGCTTCTTCAGTAAGTACAGCTTGTTGATGCCCGTGCTCTTGGCATACAGCGTCTCGAGAGTCTTCCACAGATCCTTTGCATCATTGATGCTAGCCACATGGTTGTAGACGTTCGGCTCCACGAACCGTCTGATGAACCCACACAGCTTCCGATGCTCCACCTTCCATTTTGCTTCATTCGTATCCTTTGGCATCTCCTCAAAGATAGGAGCATGCCAACCCTTCACATAAATCAAATCCTCCATCAGTAGGTGCCACTGGTGATAGTTGGCACCATTCAGCTTCCCCATCTGCTCAGACCCAGAACCTGATGTAGACTCCATCTTGCTCTGCCAACTGGCCGGACCGACCACAGTTCTTTGAGTAGAATATCTCAAAGTATGCACCTGAAGAGGATAGCCAGAGGACCAACGGTCGTAAACTACCGCACCCAAATGCACACCCGAGATCCCGATCGACTCGTCCTGAAACCCCAAAAGGTCAGCCCGGTAACTGCTCTGTCACTGAAACGGCTCTGTCACAGAACCTCCCTCTGATACCACTTGTTGGGAAAGTGAGCAAACAATCCCGACCAGAGCACCTGTAATTTAGCGAGCAAGTTCCTGTGCGACCGCGTTGAGCGGTATTCCAAACAAGCAATACAAAAACAAATGCGAAAAATAAAAGACACAGGCAATTTTAACGTGGAAAACCCAATTGGGTGAAAAACCACGGGACGATCGGAGTCCAACCCGGAAAGCCTCTACTAAAATGTGTGATAAAACACACGCACGGAATACAGGCTTTCCCACCACCGATCCACAAAGGATCTCCACTCCTCCACCACAAACACAATCCACAAAAGATTAACACCACCAATCTCTTCCAACAACATACGCACAGAAAGAGAGATACAATAGGCGAAGAAAGTGTTACCCGGACGGATTGAATAATCCGTCCCAACGTCAAGATGACGTTCCTCCAAAACCACGAAGAAAGACGGCTATGCGTAGCCCCTTCCAACTCCGTCTCCAAAAACTCCATGGCAACCGGAGGCGGTTCCTCCTACCCTTCGGCGGCACAGCAACAAGGACGGCGGCGGCGGCTCCTCCAACAGCAACAAGGACGGCGGCGGCGGCTCCTTCAACAGCAACAAGGCCGGCGGCGGCGGCTCCTTCAACAGCAACAAGGCCGGCGGCCGGCGGCTCCTCCAAACAGCAACAAGGCCGGCGAGCCCTTCAACGGCGGCGGCGGCGAGAGCGAATGGAAGAAGAACGGTACACGGGAGGAGGGAATGCAGTTCTCGTCAAACGGTGGCTTTTGGCAGTTTTGGAATGAATAATAAATATAAATAATAACATTCCAAAAAAGAAAACTGCCTCCTCACGCCTCCCCACGCTAGCCATTCCGGATTTCCATCAATGCCATTAAAATAGCCATCAATAAAAATATCCATTAAATAATACCAAGTATTCAGAATTCCTGAATAGTGAACAGAACCCACAATATTGCAACCTATGTTTTTTGATGTTGCAACATCTCTGCCAGAATTTGATAAATGCAGAATTTTGCCCTTTCAACTTCCTTGCGCGCCCGGAGGTAGAATCACGAGCCGCAACTAGCGCGTCCGGTGGTTTTTACCGACTCGGATGGGAACCACACCCAACAACAACAACAATGCTTTAAGAGAATGTTTATTTGAAATCAAAACAGTAGAAATTGATATCAATTTCGTATTTCCACAAACAAAAATGATTCATAACTCACAAAACATTTCAGAATAGGATTTGCTAAGTAATAGGAAGAAGGGCAATTGCCTCCTAAAGATTAAATGGGTTTATGATGTAGGTTTGAGGACAAACCTAATTATGATATAAAGGCTAGGAAACATTAAAAATCTATATATATAAATAAACATCTTGTAAAATGGATCAAACAGGTAATTGGATTAAGAATATGAAGTAGACTTACCATGATCAACGACTAGAATTGGTCTATTGAAACTATCAGGCGATGCATTAAAAGTCCGGTGCACAGCCATTTCGGAGTAGCCTTGTTTTATGTTATCCTGGATTCGCCATCAAGTGCACGACAGTTGTACGGCAAATGGAGCATCCGGTGCACATAATTGGTCTAAATAAACATCTAGTTTTTAATTCGCCGACGCATCCGGTGCACAACCATTTTAATAGAATCATAATTATCCGGTCATGCAGGTTTTGAAGCACCGGTCCGATCACGTTGCGACGAACAGGGAACTATTCAAGGAATAATAACTTTTAACATGAATTTGAAACAAAAAGAGGTGCAATTAATGAATAATTCATGATCAAGATTTTGAATCCATACACTAGCGTGAATGAATCCCAGAAGGGATCCAAAACGGACTGTAAAACTTGCGTTGTCGTACAAAGGTTAAGGTTGTCAATTAATAGGCAGAAGTAGTAGTTTTGGCGCATCTCTGGTGGGACATCGCCGTTGTACTCGAGTTCATTGCTCGTGAACAGGAGGTCTTTCTTGCGCGTCATGCTTGACGAAGATTTTGACATGGACATTGCAATTTTTTCAATTGAAGTACAATTGCCTAGCAATGACGGCGAAGAATGCCAACTTACAGTGTAAAAGAACTTTACATTAATGTTAGTCATCATCTACTTCAGAAATAGCTATTGGATTTGACAGTAAAGTGTAGGAGTGCTCAAATATTTTGATACCTGTGGTTGTGGCGTCTTTAGTGGTAGTCAGCTGTAATGGGGTCAATGACCTTAGTCTGTGAAATATGCCTTTTCCCGTAAGCAAATCAAGACGTGTCACTGATAAAAAAAACTCTCGTGTAAACATTATGTTAATAAATATATGAGCATTAAACACTGCATTAAAAACTTGAGTATGAAAGAAAAAATTAGACAATATAATATGAAAAATACTGGATATGCAAGGTGGAGATGCGAGAGGTTTGATGCAGAAGATTACAGGTCAATTTCCAGTTAAATCACCAGATTCCACATTGAAACAAAGTGTGCCATATATCCAACAATTGTTCTCAAAATTACAGGTTGAAACAGATGACATCACTTGTCCTGCTCGGAAATCAAGAAACCGAAACCAACCCTCCCAAATTGGAACAATTTTTGGGTATGGTACTCGCACAGCTACAGTGTCGTGCGAGTGCCCATCCAGCCGTGTGCTCGCACATCAAAAATTGTGCGAGTGCATCAAAAATTGTGCGAGTGGATTGATGTGCAGTCGAACGGCTGAATGCGGTACTCGCACGACACTGTAGCTGTGCGAGTACCATACTCAAAAAATTGTTCCCCAAATTGAGACTATAACTAAATATAATACACAGTGATGCAGGGAAAAACGGATCGCACGGAATGGAGAAAATGTGCATACATGGAGTAGGAAAGAAAAAAATGCAATGTCAATCATTATCATTATCAATATGGAGAAAAAAATCACAATCATAGCTTATACACACCCAATATGTGCTTGGAGTGCTCTACAACCAATATATGTAAGACGCTAGTTAACTCTTCCCAATTCTATATAAATTGATTCAAGAAGTAGACAATCATTGATTAACCTCATTGATCATTGAAAAAATATTTTGGCATTGCTGATATGTTCATTGGCATAAATAATGAGAACAAAGCTATGAAAGCACTGCATAAATCAACTGGAAAATTGACAGTTAACTCGAAGATGGAGGTGAGATACCTGTAGCTTGCAGTCATCTCAAAATTTGGTTAATAATTGCTTAATCTTAACAGGATACAATATAAGGAAAACCGGAATTCAGTAAATACTTGCCTCTCTGATATTGCGAGTGGAGTTGAATTCAGATATAAGATGTCTTCGCGCTGGGTGGCAATTTGCAGAGGAAAAATGGTTGATATACTTGGATGGAAAACCTAAAATTAGCTAACAAACACATAAATAATGAGTACAAAGCTATGAAAGCACTGCATATATCAACTGGAAAATTGACAGTTAGCTCGAAGATGGAGGTGTGATACTTGTAGCTTGCAGTCATCTCACAATTTGGTTCATAATTGCTTAATCTTAACAGGATACAACGTAACGAAAACCAGGAATTAATTAAATAGTTGCCTCTATGAGATTGCGAGTGGAGTTGAGTTCAAATATGAGATGCCTTCCCGCTGGGTGGCAATTTGCAGAGGAAAAATGGCTGATATGCTTGGATGGAAAACCTAAAATTAGCTAACAAACACACAGACATGCAATACAGTCTCAGTGCTAGATTCATGAGTAATCAAATTAAAATTTATATTGACATATATATGTGGAATCAATATAGGGAGGGACTGATAT
The DNA here is from genome assembly GCA_039513925.1 of Platanthera zijinensis. NCBI lineage: Eukaryota > Viridiplantae > Streptophyta > Magnoliopsida > Asparagales > Orchidaceae > Platanthera > Platanthera zijinensis. The sequence continues at coordinate 21,102,103 of CM077090.1, forward strand.
TGGAAATCATTTACATGTCTTAGGTGTACATTTAGCAATGGTTGTCGTTAGGGCTTGAAAAGGAGCTCAAACAATACAGCAAACTATAATCATAGCTCAATAAATTACGCTTTGAAATTATTGGCTTGAGTGTGAAATTCTCCTGCGAACACATTACACTTTGAAACTATAATCACTGCTAAATTAAATACCCTTTGAAATTATTGTAAAACACAGTACACTTTGAAAGCAGCTAAAATCATCTGAATCATAGGAATAGAAAAAATCAGTGAAATAACTGTAACACAATGTCTAGTAACAAAATCCCTAGAATAACTAACGAAAATGGCCAAGGGTAATAACTTAAATGCTCAGTTATAACTAAAATGCCCAATAACTGAAATGCCCAAATCAAAATTGGAGAAAAAATTGAAAAGTGATATCAAAATTTAAAATAGAAAATTCTGAATGAATTTGCAAAAAACTGAGAACATAGAATGGTACCGCGAAGAGAGGAGCAACGACGAAATGAGGAGGCACTGTCCAGGAGGTTGTGTCGAGGAGGCCTGGTTTATTGTAGCGAGGAGGAGAAGCTGTTGGAAAACACCGTTGTAGCCTCTCTTTGTTGTAGTGATGGCTAAACATGAATCCAATAAATTAACACGGAAAGTTTCATCACACTGTGACATTTCATCAAGTACGTGAGGGGCAGTTGATTGAAAGTACACATGTTAGATTGCAACAATCATATAGCTGAAATGTCGTAAGAAATTAGTAGGTTAAGCAATGGAGGATGAAGATGGAGTTCATCCAAGTTCTAAAAGTTGGCAAAAGCAAATCAAAAAAGAAAATTCATTTCATCATGTACGTGGGGACAGTTAATTCATAGTACACATGTTAGTTTGCAACAATCATATAATCGAAATGTCATAGAAAATTAATAGGTTAAGCAATGGAGGATGAAGATGGAGTTTTTCCAAGTTCTGGAAGTTGGGCAATGCAAATAAAAAAGAAATACTCTCATGGTGCTGAAACACATATTCATAACACATATATTCATAACACCAAAACCAGATTAGGATAGAGAGAGATATATAACATCTCAAAGTGCTTCAATTGAGACTAAGAAGGGTAACAAACTCCAACAAATTGATGAAATAAAGCACCGATGGCAGCTGAAGCAAGGCAAAAGGGAGAAATTAAACTGCACAGATGAGAAAATTGCAAGGTGCGGAACAGAGCTTTGGAGGAGGAAGCAGCAGCAGAATTTTTTTTTTAGGGAAATGACCGGCACCGTGCGGAACAGAGAGGTACGTCGGTTGAAGAAGCCGGACCTTCGAACGTCGAGTCGCAGAAGAGAGTGCAGCGGAGGATGAAGACGCAGTCGACGGAGATAACCACGGCGAGTCCATGATCGGAGACCGGCGACGACACTTCTCCCAGATATCTTCTCCCGCGATGGGGCAACGACGGAGATGAGATGGCGTTCGGCGAGCAGCGGAAGATATCGCCTGGACGGAGGTTGGCTGACGATCGATAGGAAATACCCTTACAGTGCTGTTAGGAGAACATAACACCGCGATAGAAGCGGCGGGAGGCTGGCGAGGGCGGCACGCGGCGAGGAGCGCCATTAAACAACGATGCGTCGCAGACGACAAACAACGGCGAATTACCACCGAGTGGAGGAAGTGGCGGTGCTTGTTCGGGGATTTTAATCGTGATGGAGCCGAAAGGAGGAAGCGGCGGGGCTGATTCGGGAATTTGGGCGCGTGACGGAGACGGACAGAAACACGGAGAGAAGGGACGGAAAAGAAGATGAGGCTTATTAATAATAGATTATAGGGTTTTAGTTGAAACGCCACTTCTTCCCCATGATTTGGTAAGCTTAATATAAGCCCAACATAGTTAGGGTTGTCAGATCTCAGCAGGGGAGGATTCAGAGGGGTGCCCGAGGGACACTGGCACCCTTATTATTTTTCAAAATGGTTAGTGTATTTGGATTACCCTCGTCGAGACAATGAATTTTGACTATTTATACGTCAAAAACGGTGGTCATATGAGGGAGAAACGGCTCCCATAAGATTGAAACGTTCAGTTTTTTTTTAAGGAAGTTAATGTCTGGCCTCCCATGTTAAAATTTTTAGAACACAGTAACACATTAAAAAAAAAAATATTAGCACCCCCATTATTAATTTTCGGGATCCGTTACTGGATCTCAGGACCCTACAAAAAGTAGGGTCTCTACGCATACAACATAAGTATGTTTTGTGAGGCTCTCGAAGCAAGGAAAAAGAAACAAACTTTGGTATCTTTCAGTATTTGTTGTTTGGGTTCCTCCAACTGATTCACAATGTTGCTTAATTGGCTCAATACATTTGAAAAATAGTATCTGAAACTCAGAAAATAAAGTATGTTGTATATTTTCTCCATTTAAGCAGTTTGAGAACAGAAATAATACTTCTGTTTAAGATTGAAGAAGTTAAAGGTTGCGTGCATAAATAAATCACTTCTAAGTTCTAATGTCTGAAACTTTCTAGGTTTAGCATATTACTTTGCAAGGTTTAGGGAGAAGCTCTCGATGATTGTTATCCCTCTTGTGGCTCGTAATGAAAAGAGTAAAAAAATTTATTTGGATCTTCATGGGGCGATTGAAGTTCAAAGTGCTAGGTCTCATTTGGCGCAGCAGTGGAGGGAGCGTACAGCGGGTGGAAAGGCGGGGTTGGGAGTTGGGACTGCAGAGGGAGAGGCGGGGCTGAAAACAGCGTTTTGGGGGGGCTTTTTTGCTGTCCGGCGGGAGGAAACAGAGCAAACTCCGTCGGACACCATTTGGTTTCCCATTGTCCGGCGACGTTTGCTCAAAACGTCGGCATGAAAACGCCTTACCAAACTAAGCCTTAGGCTTCCTCTGGCGCGGCTTATGCGCTCCGGTGAGTTTGATCAAAAACGTCATTATCATAGAATGTCTTTTTGGCAAGACAGAGGTTATGATCGCTACCAAGAAAATAAATTAGTTTTGAGCATAAAAAGCGTGAATTTTTTTCTTGGCGAGGTCGGGCATTCACGAATAATAAATTAATTTTGAGCATAAAATACGTGAATTTTTTTATGTAAGGTCGGGCGTTCGCGAACGACGGTTCATGACCACTGAGTCCGTGACTGCCATCATCACGACAAAGGAAGTCTTGGCCTTATACTCTGACAAGTCCAACATATACATTAACTCAGTATTACTCGTCAAAGGTCTCGGGCATCTGGATAACATTATAATAACACTTATGAATATGTTGAGGTATATTGATTAGATGTTATAGGCGCTTAACGAGTTAGGTTTAGGATCCGGATAACATCCAATAACCCGTCGTCAGAGATTTAGGGTTACGCCTATAAATATCCCTGTTGGGGGCAACGTGGAGGTTGTTCCAAACTTGACGGTCACACGGGATGCTTCGAACGCACTAACATTCTCGAAGTTTTTCGTTAGTGTTGCCCTAGCCCCCCTTTCCCGTGCAAACCGTCCGCTCTCTTTTTTTCCCGATTTCACAATTCCGACACCGCTCTTGTAAAGATCGTGAAAGTGAGAAAGGAGTTATGTCGTCGTTGTTCCTGTGAGGTGGATCTGCGCCTGATATCGCCGAAAGTGAAAAAGCCCACTGGTCGATTGTATTGGAACCCCGCCTCCTAAATTCAGCCGCCGCAAGATCGCGATAGAAGGAATCCCGCCGCTGGAGTGGATTTTTTTGTCGTCGTCCGCCGTTCGCGAGGGGTAGGAGGAGAAACCCTAAATCTGTATTTCTGTCGCTCCTTCTTTCTCGTCGATCGCAAGTTTCGGTCGTCGTCAGATAGATCTGGGAAACTACCTCTTCTAAAGGATCAAGCTTTTTGTTGCAGCCGATCTCTGCTGCCCTGCAAGTTTCCCCGATCCTGTCTCGTAAGGAGGAAGAAGAGCATGCCGCGAGTTTCATCGCCGCTGGTTTTCGTGCGAGCTAGTCGATTCCACCAGATCTACGGCATAGAGTTGTGCGCCAATCCTTGCTTGCCGCCTGGAAGCCATCGTCTGCTGTTTTCTTCCGGCAGCAAGTTCCCAGATCGAAAATCTTCGACTTTGCTTCTTCTGTAGTCGTTCCGATGTTGGAGAAGGAGGGATTTGTAAGCTCCTGTTGCTGATTTGTTGTAAAAAAATTTGCAGACGCCGACACTTTTGTCGATCTGCTGTCGGGAAGAATAACAGTGAGATCATTCAGATCTATTGTCTTGCTGGATTCAATGGAGCAAGTTTTGGTGTTCACTCAACTGCCAAGGCCATTCAACATCTTGGTGGTGGACTTGGAAATCAGTGCAGAGGAATTCACTGTACTGTCAGAGAGGAGTTGATAGTGGAGCTCCAGTTTTCTTGGAAGGAACCCATAATGTCGAAGGGAAGCAACCTTTCATCTCCTGTGTCGATGATCAAGCTGGATAAATTATCCATCTCAGAGTTTAGTGCCTGGAAGAGGAATACACAGTTTAGCTTGAAGTACTTGAATATTTTCTACACTGTGCAGTCTGATTTTGAGTCTTTTAAAGTATGAGAGGATGAGGATAACTGGATCAACGACAAAGATTTCTGTCGTGATTAACTCTTAAATTATCTCTCCAAAAAACTAGCCGATACTTCAGCAAGATGAAAACTGTCAAAGAGATCTGAGACGCACTGGAGGAGCAGTTTAGAAAGGAAGATAACATGTCCAAGACGCACTTGGTGGACAAGTTCATGTCCTTCACCTTCACTGAAGACTGAGAGATTTTTCATCAGGTTGTCGATTTTAAAACTCTCTTAGACAAGCTAAACAGTGAGAACATCCCTCTGCCAGATGGGTTTGTTGTAGGAGCCATAATTTTCAAGCTGACATCGGCATAGTACTCCTTCAAGACGGAGATGTATCAGAAGAAATGCAGGTCAGTCTGAAAGACCTCAAGCGCTTTATCTGCATTGAGGATGAGAGCCAGACTAGGGATATTATGGAAACGGTTAGCAAGCAAAACTCTACTGCTAACATGATCACGCACCCTAAGCATAATTCTATGCCTAGAAAGACTAGACGACCCACTAGTGCACCCGCAATTGCTGACACTAGCAGTAAGACTAATAAATTTAAAGGCAAGTGCTACAACTGCAATAAGTAGGGTCATTGTGCTTCCGAGTGCAAGTAACCCAAAAGAGGTGAATTCAGCACACTGAAGCCTGATAATAAAGCAAATATGATTTATCAGACTGTGCCTGCCAACTTTGTTGCGATGGTTGGCAAGGGGAAGGCCAGTACAGAGTGGTGGCTCGATTCAGGTGTTATCTGACACGTTTGCAACGATTTGATGCTTCTGGAGGATGTCACTGCAGTAAAAAAGACTGTCATTATTGTCAATGGTGGAGTAGCTGAAGTGTTGAAGGTGAGAAATGCAACTTTGCTACTTTCCTTAGGCACGCATTTAATTTTGAAAAATATTAAATTTATACCTACATTAACTGCTAATTTGATTTCAATTAGTCTGTTATGTGATGTCGGTATGTCATTTAACATTAGTGGCGATAGAATAACTTTAATAATTCACTCGCATTATTTTGGTCATGTTTATGTAGTAAATGAGATGTTTAGGTTGAGTCTAACAAATGAAGTAGTAAATCATATTAGCTCAAATCTGATAGATCCTAAAACTTTACATGCAAGACTAGGACACGTGAACTATAAAAAATTAATATTGCTAGCTAAAACTCACAACATACCCTTAGACGCAACAATTAAGTTTGACAAATGTGAAATTTTTGCTCAGACAAAGATAACTAGAACACATTTTAGTCAGGTTTCTAGAAGCACACAATTACTAGAGTTAATGCATTCTCATATATGTGACTACAAAAGTTTTGTCACAAAATATGGTCGGGAGTATCGAATAACTTTTATCGACGACTACTCTAGATTTAGCCACATTTATCTCTTTAAATCCAAAGATGAAGTTTTTGAAAAAATTCGTATATTCAAGAATATGATTGAAAATTAACTAGACTTGTAAAAAAACTAGGAAGTGATAGAGGAGGTGAATATGTCTTGGGAGAGTTTTAGAGATTTTCTTACTAGCAATGACATAATTTCTGAAACCACTGCTCTGTATTCACCACAATCCAACGGTATCGCCGAGAAGAAAAATAGGCTGCTGGCATGTCTACAGCCTATTAGGGTGAAGCCGTCCTCACGTCAAATCGCATTCTTAATAAAGTTCCTCATGCTAAGTTGAAGCAAATACCCTATGAGCTTTGGTTTAAGAGATCTGCTAGATTTGACAATCTTAAGACCTGGTTTTGTATCGCTTATGTTAGGATACATGACTCTAGAAGAGCTAAGATTAGACCTAAGACTAACACATGCGTATATTTAGGATGTGTAGAGGATAGGGTTGCAGACAGGTTTTTAGATCTCTCAACTAATACTGTAATAAAATCTAAAGATGCAATTTTCTTTGAGGATAAGTTTCTTAAAGATAAAAACATGACGCTTCCAAGTCTGTCAACATCTAGTACTGTGAGTACTGTTGAGTCAGAATTAAGGATCTCTAACACCAAGTGCATATAGACTAGTGATTTCGCATCTAAAAGGTTATCTAATAGAGAACGAGAGTCTAAAAGCTTTGGCACAGATTTTGTGACTTACCAAGTTGAAGCTGATCCATCTACATACAAGAAAGCGATATGATTTAGGGATTCTCTATTATGGAAAGAAGCCATAGATTTTGAGATGAACTATCTCTTGCAAAATCACACTTTGACCTTAGTTGACTTGCCTAAAGAGGCTAGAACCATTGGAAGTAAGTGAGTTCTGAAAAAAGAAGCTTAATCCTAAAGAGGCTAGATCATGAGATGAACTCTCTCTTGCAAAATCACATTGTTGAATGGTCACATTGTTGAGATGAACTCTCTCTAACACTAAGATAATGCCTCTACTTGTGTTGTGATATGGTGGCATTGCGTGACTTCATTGCCGAACAACTACACTGAGCTTGAACGTGTTTGCAGTATTTGTAGTATTTGGAGTACTTGTATATATTTGAACCGAGCCTCGCGGCCATGGCCACCGCCAGAAGTTAATTATAAATTAATTATGTCTTGTTATATTCTTGTTTTCAACATTTAGAAATATATATACATATATTATAAAAAATAATTTAAAATTATATATAATAATTTTTTAAAAAAATAATAGTAAATAATATATACAAAACGTCATTGCAACTTTGCCAAACGGTTCTCTATTTTGAATAGTTCTACAAACACAAACTATCCAAATAGATCTTTGTTTTCAAAAATCAGTCTCCAACAGTTTCATTTACAAACCTGCATTTACAACAACTCTTTTTACAACCACAACCGCTCTACCAAATGAAGTCTTTGGCTTTGTTTAGCGTGGCAGGAGGAGACGGGGCGAGAGGAGACCGTGTCGTTGATTGATTTGGATGGGGAGGTCGCTGATCGAAACGGAAGAAAATGGAGCGTTTTCCATGGTATAGCGGGAGGAAACATGACAAACGCCGCCGCCGGGCATTTGGTTACCCGTCGTGCAACGACGTTTGCCGCAAACGGAGCCTCCAAACGCCGCGCCAAACAAAGCCTTAAGTCTCACGCTGCTAGTTCGATGTTGTAGTTCTCCTTATATGTGTATATATAAAGACAAGATGTAAAGGTTTTGATATAAGATGTAAAATTCTTTTTTTCTACTAGGTATTAGATGCAGGTTTGAAGAGAAATCTCGCCTCTTCCGTGATCTCTTCAGCAGAGTTTCCTTTATCCCTCCTGTTCCTTTCTTGTTGATGTGCGGAAAAGGAAAATCTGCAGCTTCGCAGTAAAGGAGCGCAGAGGGCATGCATGCTGCTCTGCGACAAGGAGGATCGTACATCACGATAGGGAGACGAATCATGCATCGCGACAGGGAGAAGCAACACGATGTGGAGTCTTGTGGGGGAAGCATCGTGCATCGCGGCAGAGAGGATCACGCATCGTGCGACGTGATAGGGAGGATTGCGGAAAGCCGTGCATCGCCCATCCCGCACTGATGCATACCAAAGGAAGAGACCTACGAGAAACTCGTGATTAGTAAAATTCCTTGCTGCATCATAGGGAGGAGGAGACCTGCAAGATACACATCACAGATACGCACAAGAGGAGACCTGCAGGATCCCGTGATTCATACCAGTGCTTTAAAAAAGAATTGTCACGGGATGCGCATCACCCGACTGTGAGCTAAGAACACATGAGTTGATTGCTACGTGTGCAGAATTGGGGGAGGCTACATGAGTAGGTGGGTCTCTATGATGAGCGTGAAATCAAGTGTGGCGCGACGGTCAAAGAAAATTTGTGGGTTACTCATGGAGAAATCGGTTGCCAAGATGGTGGGGCATATCTAAAAGTGTTCTTTAAGTTCCTGCAGTTGTCAAAGGGCGAGAGATTGGCTCAGTTGTCATCGCTTTTGATAAAGCTAGATCTTTCCCCTGTGGAGCTAAAGCTCGATGGACCAGCTACATATTTAAGTTGGTTGTGTCGGGTGAAAAAAGGACTCTCCGGAAGGAACCTGGAGGGTATCTGACTGACGAGAAAAGGGAGTAAGAGAATGAGTACAATAAATGGAAGACTACACACAATCTATTATGCATCTGGTTTCTAAACTCAATGGTCGCGCTTATTGTTATCACGGTGGATGACATTGAGACTATAAGCGATGTTTGCGGGAAGTTACAGAGGCTCTATGCAAGAGTCGACAACAACATCGTGTTTTAGATCGAATGAGAGATTGAGACTATAACTAGGAAGATCGCTTGAGTCAGGAGTATGTTGAGAGTTGGAATGAAAATGAGCATAATATGAGTATTTCTCACCGGCCGCATGTTGCAAAGACTATGAATGCTCAAAGGGGGGGCGATATGCTACCAAAGGACCATGCACTTTATGAGAGGGCTGAACCCGAAATTTGAGCAAAGACGTGCAATTTTGCTCTCTCAGCCAAAGATTCCAACCCTGGATGAGACAATTTCAGTTATAATGCATGAGGAGAGCTGGATTAGGCTCTAGTCAGGTGCAACCATTTTTCCAGTAGGGAAATCGGCTCTAGCGGTCACCAATTAAGGGCGCGTAGGATACGAGAGCGAGACAACAATATTACAGTTGTGGTGAAATAGGACATCTCCAACTGTATTGCCCTAAGCCACCAAAGGAGGGGCATGCAGGTGGTCGGGGAAAGTTGGGAAGTCGTGGGCGCGATCGTGGAAGTCATAGAGGTAGTGGATGAGGAGACTATCTGGCAAATCTGAAGATGAACGGGAAAGTGACAGAAGAAAGTATTATTGGTATGGGTCACCCAAAGGAGCAGAGGTTTTTGAATGCATACCACCAACTAATGCAAAGGAAGCAAAAAGGTGTGATGGATGTTACGCTTACTCCAACACCCATTAGGGGTAATATTGCCTCTTTTGCTCACTTTGCGCACAAGTATATGTATTATACGTGCTCTTACATCTATATTCATCACTAGATCATCAGAGTGGATAGTCGATTCAGGCACTCCTGACATGTTTCTAGGATATGATAGGGAATTTCTTTTATATGCTCCCCTGGTAGTCCCATAATATATTCAAACAGCCGATGATACGGCTCAACATGTGGTTGGTAAGGTTACTATACAATGTACCAGCACTTTGACTATGTCTAATATTTTGCATGCCCCTTCCCTTCCCATAAATCTGTTATCTATTAGTGTCGTTATATCTTAGCTAAAGTGTGTTGTCTTAGTTAATATCCCAAAGGTGGTCTAATAGGAGAATGAGACTGACAGAAAACTTGGGACTGACACATAGCGAAAGCATTTGTGATATCTGGATAGGGAAAGCTTGGATTTAGCCCTTTTCACACCGATAGAGGATACTGTATAAGTAGGAGGGTGGAGGACCAATTCATAGTTAACCATAAGCGTCTTAGTCATCCTTACTTTTCTATTTTGAGTTAAATGTATCGACTTTTATTCGGAAAAGTCAATAAAAAAACTTGTATGCAATGCATCTAAATTGGGAAAGCATACCAGAAACTCCAACTCAAGTTTTGGTAAGAGTTTTAATTTATTTGATCTAATTCATTCTGATGTCTGGGAACCATGTCCCACGGCCATTGTGAATGGATTTTGATATTTCGTATTTTTATTGATTGGTTTTCATGTTTGAATTGACTATATATACCTAATGAAAAACAAAAATGATGTGTTTGTCTAATTAGAGGACTTTCATAAAGGGGTTCAAATACAATACGGTGCAGTGGTGAGAGTGTTGAGGTCGGATAATGGGACAAAGTACACCAACAAGGCATTTGAGAAGTACTTGTCCTCGCATGGGATCTAACACCAAACCACTTGCCCATACACACAAAAGTAGAATGAAGTAGTTGAACGAAAGAACCGCTACTTTCTTGAAGTAACCCAGAGTATGATGATTTTGATGAATGTGTCAAAGTATTTGTGGGCGCAAGTTGTTCATATAGCAATATATTTTATCAATCGGTTGCCCTCGTGAATCTTGAATTGGAAATCTCCGGTTGAGATACTGCGAGGAAAAAATGGAGATACTTTTCCCATTAAAACCTTTTAACGAGTGTGTTTTGTGCAAGACAATAGACCAAATGTAGGAAAGTTGGATCCAAGGTCTCTGAAATGTATTTTTGTTGGGTATTCGACTACCCAAAAGAGGTATGTATGTTCGAGCCTAATGAAGATGAGACTATTTGTTAATATAGATGTCATATTTCGTGAGCACGAGCCCTATTATTTCTCTCTAGTTGGCTTGCCATCCGGGGGCTCACTAATTACAAAGAGTACAAGACAAGAAGAGGAGGATAGTTGTAGCGGTAAGAAGTAAATAATAAGTATCCATTATCCTATGTTGCCAATCATGGAGTCAGGTGTGATACCAGTGCATGAGCATAGTGCATCTGTGGAAAGTAGGCATCACACACAGGGGGCCGAGAGTATATACAAGAAGAAGGAAGCAAAGTGAGATTGCAATGCCCACAGAGCCACCCATGCTGAGTCCTTGTCATTGTCTACTCCGTCTCCCGTAACACTGATTCCATCGACATCAAGTTCTATTCAATCCACCTCAACATCTGAACCCACAAGTGATATAATTCTTTATCCCACTACTACTTCCATACCGGTAAGGAAAAGTACCTGTAAGAATGCAAGAGTCTCACTTGATCGATATGACTTTCTCGTATATGACATGTACATGGAGAGATTTATTGCATCTTTGGACATAGTCTTTATTCCTTAGTGTTGACATGTGGCTAAGGAGGATTTACGATGGAAAACTGCAATGTTAAAAGAACTTGGAGCATTGGAGAAGAACAAAACCTAGGATCTTATGTCGCTACTACCAGAAAAAAGAGCAGTTGGGTGCAAACGAGTTTTTACCGTGAAACAAAACCCAAAAGAATGGATCGAGCGCTACAAGGCCGGACTGGTATCAAAGGGGTACAGTCGGAATTATAGCATTGACTACGATGAGACTTTTGCACCTGTCACAAATATGTGGAAGGTACGAACACTGATATCCTTAGCGGCAAATGAGGGATGAAGACTATACCAGCTTGACGTGAAAAATGCCTTTCTTCATGAAGATCTATCGGAAGAGATGTACATGGAAGTACCGTCAAATTTTGGCACAAAACAAACAACACGAAAAACGTGTAGTCCCAATAAGTCACTTTATTAGTTAAATCAGTCCCCTCGAGCTTGGTTTGACAGACTTAGAAGAGCTATAACAACCATAAGATATCAATAGACAAATGCTAATCATACTATGTTCTTTACGAGGCATGAAGTTCACATCACAGAACTTGTTGAATATGTAGATGATATGATCATCACAGAAGATGATGAGAATGAAATTACTCAGCTTAAGAGGAGGTTGAGTAAGGAAATTTAGGTGAAGGACTTGGGTCAACTACAATACTTTATTTGGGTTGAGGTAGCCTATAGTGCATGAGGAATTATTTTATCCAAGTGGAAATATGTGTTGGGCCTACTCAAAGAGACGTGTATGATGGGTTGTAGGTTTGTCGTCTCTTCTATTGATCAGAAGACCTAGCTCGGTGCGGAAGCAAGAGAGCCAATTGATAGAGAAAGGTATCAGAGTCTAGTAGGCCGTCTAATTTATCTTGGCCACACAGTCCCGACATATTTTTCATCGTGAGTGTGGTAGCTCGTTATATATATGATCCTAGGGAGGATCACTCGAATGTCGTATATTAGATTCTTCAATACCTAAAGAGTGCACCCAGGAAGGGATTGATTTTTTAGAAAAAATGGACATCTAAACATCAAAGGCTATTGCGACTCTGATTGGGCTCCAACGGGGATGAGATTAAAATCTCCATGTCCGCCAAAATTCCAAAGCGTTTTCTCCAATTGTTCACTCGGGCAAGGCTCAGAGTCGAGGGTAGGCGCATCGATCGCGGCAGGGCATTACCCTTCGCCACCTGCAAAGAAGATGGGTATCAACACAAAAACAAACCAGGAAAGACCCCTAAAAAGCAGCGCACCCGCAAACCCCCTGGAAGAAATGCCGTCGAAAGCGCCTAGGGATGCGTCTCCAGGAGTGACCACATGCAACCGCGCATGCTCGCAAGAGCGACCGCGCCCTCGCCTGCGTGGGCCTCCTTACGCGCGCCCGTGCAGGCGATCACGCCAGCACACGCACATGCAGACCTCCCCACACGCGCTCACGGGGGCGATCCCCCTCAGTGGGCCTGCGCGCCTACACAGGCAGCACCGCGTGCGCGCGTTCGCGCGGGCAACCCGCGCAATAGCTCGCAGGTGCACCCACGCGTAGTAGTGTGGGAACCCTCGCATGGGAGCCACCCCCCATGCCCACGCCATGGCCCCATCGCGCCGCCGCCTCCACACACCCCCACGTCGGTGCCGCCTCGTGCAAGATTCTCAGCGTACACCCATTTCCGCTCGCTCATTCTCCCTCACCAGGATTTAGAATAAGTTCATAAAATAGTGATATTTTTAGAGGGAGACATGACGGCAGCAAGACCACGTAAACTTCGAAAAAGAGTTTCAAGAACTCTGCGACACTGTAAAAATTGGAGCAGAAACCCTCTCCAATTTATAAACATTGTAGGAGAGCTTATAGTAGAAGACATCATTGATACCAAAATATCTCTTACCGAATTCTCCTTTCTCAAAAGAGGCAACTAAGGGCATGTTTGGGAAGGTTTTTCAGAAAGTAGGAGTGGTGACAAAAGAATGGTAGGAAAAGGAGCTTTTGGAAAATTTCTATTAGAAAAGGAGAACTGTTTGGGTCAACTTCTTCAGAGCTTTTCAAAAAGGAGATGCACTTTATAAACCGTTTGAAACATTTCCGTTGTGGTAACTTTTTTTATTAAAAATGCGCGTCCGGGGATAAGGCGCAATTATTTCACCAGGGCTGTTTTTCTTTTCGCCCAGGAGCGAATTTTTCGCCCGAGAGTGAATTTTTCGTCGGGGCACAGTTTTTTCGCTCGGGCGCAGTTTTTTGCCTGGGGGCGGTTTTCTCGCCTGGGCGCGATTTTTTTCGCCCGGGCGTGAATTTTTCGCCCGGGCGCGATATTTTTGCCTGGGCGCTAATATTTCGGTCGGGTGCCAATTTTTCGGACGAGCGCGAATTTTTTGAACCAACTCGAATTATCTGGACGGGCACAAATTTTTCGGACGGTCGCAAATTTTTCGGGAGGGTGCGAATTTTTCGGACGGCACAAAATTTTTCGACTAGGCGGGAAAATTTTGCCTTGGTTCGATTTTTTTGCACAAACAAGAGTTTTTCGCACGGAAGCGATATTTTCGCTCGAAAGTGAAAAAAATTGCATTCGAGCGGAAAAAATAGCTTCCAGGCGAAAAAAAAATACATGACAGGGCAAAAAAATCACGAACGGGCAAAAAAATCACGTTTAGGCGAAAAAATCGGACCCAAGCGAAAAATTCGCCTACGTTCGAAAAAATCGCGCCCGGGCGGAAAAAACATGTCGGGGCAAAAAAAAACGTGTTTTGACAAAAAATATCGTTCACAAGCGAAAAATTCGCGTCTGAATGAAAAAATCGAGACCAGGCGAAAAAACCACGCCCAGGCGAAAAAAATTGCCCCCGACCGAAAAAATCACGCCAAAGTCAAAAATTCGCCATCGGGTGCGTTCAGGCGACAAAATCGCTCTCGGGCGAAAAAAACGTGTCAGGGCAAAAAAAGATCGTTAACAAGAAAAAAATCCACGCCCGATCGAAAAATTCCCGACTGGGCGAAAAAGACAGGGCCCGGGCCAAAAATTCGCTCCCCGCAAAAAAATCGCTCTTATGCGAAAAAATTGCGCCCGAGCGAAAAAACAACTCTCCTGCGAAAAAAACAAGCTTCGATGACAAATATCGCTCTTGGGCGAAAAATTCGCTCGCGGGCGAAAAAAATAGTGTCCGGGCGAAAAACCGCTCCCGAGCAAAAAAACCGCACCCGCGGAAAAGAACCGCGACCGGACGTAAAAAATCGCGTCCGGACGAAAAAATCGCTTCCGGGCGAAAAAATCGCGTCAGGGCGAAAAAAACGCCCCCGGACAAAAAAACGTCTGTGGGTGTAAAACGGGCGCAAAAACCGCCCGCGGGACAAAAAATTGTGCGAGGGCAAAAAAGTCGCGTCGGTGCAAAAAAATCGTGTCTGGGCAAAAAAATCACGCAAGTGCAAAAAAATCACGTCCGGACGAAAAAATCGGCTCGGGCGAAAAAAACCGTGCACCGGCAAAAAAAGCGCACCAGGATGAAAAAAATCATGTCCGGATGAAAAGTCGGCCTAGGCGAAAAAAACACGCTTGAGCGAAAAAAAATCATGCACGGGCAAAAAAACCGCACTCGGGCGAAAAAAAACTCAACCGGACGAAAAAAGGCGAAAAATGTCAGCCCGGGCGAAAAATGTCAACCCGAGGGAAAAATTCTAGCTCGGGCGAAAAATTCGCGCCCGCGCGAAAAATTCGCGCCCGGGAGAAAAATTTGCGCCGGGGAAAAAAAACATGTCCGGGCAAAAAAATTACGCCTGGGAAAAAAATCGTGGCAAGACAAAAAAAATCAAGTTGTAGATTTTTTTAAGAGATGTTGCGGACTAACTCGATGCTCCGGTCGATCCAGACTAACTTGGATCGCCTTAGCTCGCGGAGCGGTCGAGCGCGCACACAGTCAGTTGAAGAGGGGAAATGTACACAAGGAGTTTTAACGTGGAAAACCCTTGAACCAGATGAAAAACCACGTGACCGGTTCGCTGCCATTCAAAATCCACTAGATCAGGGTGATTACAGTATGTTGAGTGAATCGGGGCGACAGGCCGCTCTCGTTACAACTTGTGGGGTGAGAGGATGACTAAAACTGTCGGCGGGTAACAGACTGCTCCGCCAAAGTGACTTAAACGGTGGAATGCGCGGGATGCTTCTGGCGTGTGCGCTCGGGGGTGGCGCGCTTGCGGGCTTCGACTGTCTTCTTCGCTCGACTTCCTCTGACTTTTGGCACCTCCTTCCCAACTGCGCGTTGGTGGGGTGCCAATAGCCGATGGCGGGTGCTGATGGCCGCTGGAGGTCGTTGGTGGCCGCTGGTGGCCTCTGGAGGTCGCTGGTGGCCATTGGTGGCTGGCGGCGAGAGTTGGCCGACACGGTGGAGGAGGCGGGAGAGCTCTCACCCGAGGAAGAGGGAGAAGAATCGTAGGAGGAAAAGTTGAGAAATGAAGAGCCCCTGGAGTCCTTTTATAGGCTCCAAGGGGAGATCATGGTGGGCCCCACCACTAACGTAGTGGGTTAGTGGGTGGTTTCCCCTTGATCGGACGACCGTTGTAGCGCGCCATGATCGGATGGTGGAGGTTCGGGCGGCGAACCACCGACTGGTGAGAGCTCTCCCGCCTCCTCCACCGTGTCGGCCACCTCTCGCCGCCAGCCACCAGCGACCACCAACGACCTCTAGCGGCCACCAGCGACCTCCAGCGGCCACCAGCGGCCATCAGCACCCGCCATCGGCTATTGGCACCCCACCAACACGCAGTTGGGAAGGAGGCGCCCAAAGTCAGAGGAAGTCGAGCGAAGAAGACAGTCGAAGCCCGCAAGCGCGCCGCCCCCGGGCGCACGCGCCAGAAGCATCCTGCGCATTCCACCGTTTAAGTCACTTTGGCGGAGCAGTCTGTTGCCCGCCGGCAGTTATAGTCATCCTCTCACCCCGCAAGTTGTAACGGGAGCGGCATGTCGCCCCGATTCACTCAACATACTGTAATCACCCTGATCTAGTGGATTTTGACTGGCAGCGAACCGGTCACGTGATTTTTCACCCGGTTGAAGGGTTTTCCACGTTAAAACTCTTTGTGTACATTTCCCCTCTTCAACTAATTGTGTGCGCGCTCGACCGCTCCGCGAGCTAAGGCGGTCCAAGTTAGTCTGGATCGACCGGAGCATCGAGTTAGTCCGCAACAGTTTGGCATCGTCTGTGGGAAACAATTTCCCAACATCTTTTGAAGCGTAAGATCACCAGCATTGCCCCCTCCAAGTACTATCTTAATGACAAAGAGAAGCACCCGTACCGCTGAAGGCTCCGCCCTTGGCAGGCAGGCCGAGCCTGCACGCTCCCACTCTTTGGTGGACGCACCACTGACCGCTGAAGTTGTATTTTCTCCTATAGAGGGAAGCGTTCGCCAAATGGAAGAACATCAAACTGAAATGCTCACCCTGCTGCGAAACCTGGGAGCGCCTTCGGCTCCCCCGCTGCAACCAGCTCGTGTCGATCCACCGCCGCAACAAAATCAAGGCAGAGCCCAAGAGGTTCCTCTAAGGCAGGAAATATCTGAAGAATATTCTGAAGCTGCAAGTTTCGCTCACTCGGCCCAGAGGAGAGCGAGAGCAGATCATCATCATCATGAGCCCGCTAACGAAGTCCGCGTATATCCATTAGAAAGATTTACTCGGGAGGAAAGTCGAGAGGTCATCGTCGAAGAATATCATCAAGCAGGTGCAAGAGATATTTGTACCCGCCGACCACTCTGCCAGGGTTCCCCGCTGACACCCCAGATTCTGGACCATCCAATTCCTCACGATTTCAAACTGCCCGATATCGAAATATTCAACGGAACTGACGATCCGTTCGAACATGTCAACCACTTCACTACCATTATGAGGATCTACATCGCACTTGATCAGTTACTCTGCCAAGTGTTTCCTACCACTCTCAAGGGGCAAGCCCGCACATGGTTTCACTCCTTGAAAGCGGGCACTATCGCCAACTTCACAGAACTAACGAGACAGTTCACAGATCAGTTTATAGCACATCGGAGGATCGTCCACGACCCTTCCCACTTATCAGGTATCCGCCAGAACGAAGGGGAGTCTTTGAAGGATTTCTTCCGCAGGTTCTCCGTAGAAGCCCGCCAAATCCCAGGGGTCGACCCTGAACTGTTAAGAGGAATGTTCCTTGGAGGTCTTCGCCCGAGCAGCTTCTATTCAGCATTAATGAGGGAAATCGTCGCTAGCTATCCCGGCCTCGTGCACCGCGTAGAGGCTCAGATCGCTGTCGACGAAGCTATTGAAGCTCATCGTCAAGAGTTTAACGACAACCAAAAGCGAAAAAGGGAAAATGAGCCGACCCCTCAACACAAATAAGGAAGATTGTCACGTAACCATCAGAGAGATCAGCCGCCCCGGGAGTACACACCCCTCAACACCTCCAGGACAAATGTATTTTATGCAATCCAAGGCAAAAAGGCGCTCCGCAAGCCCAGACCTCTCGCTAAAAATACTGGGGACCAAACAAAGTACTGTGAATTTCACCATGGACAAGGACATGACACAGAAGAATGCTCAAAGCTCAAGGAGGAGATCGAGTATCTCATCAAACAAGGCCTCCTGGGGAGATTCTTACGGGGATAGGAACCAAGTCCACAAAAAGGAACTCGGCCCACCGTTTGCTAGACCGGACTGGGGGGGCAACCCCTAAGACGACCAACCCAAGAGAGGGCTTCGCACCTCAGAATGGCTTTATCTATTATAGCTTTTATCAATTTTACTTTCCTATAAATTATGTGTTCCCACAAGAACAGTTTCACGACTGTAACTCTAAAAAGTTAACATTTTCTCATTTTAAGCCTGTTGACGTCAAGCGTCACCCGTGCAGTCTGAAATGCATACTCACTTTGCCCAAGTACGAAGACGTCCCTCTATCCCCACAGCAACTGCCTCCGTGCAGCGCGCTCCATATAGCAACTGCCTCAGTGCAGCGCGCTCCTCACAGCAACTGCCTCCGTGCAGCGCGCTCCATACAGCAACTACCTCAGTGCAGCGCGCTCCTCACAGCAACTGCCTCCGTGCAGCGCGCTCCATACAGCAACTGCCTCAGAGCAGCGCGCTCCTCACAATAACTGCCTCCGTGCAGCGCGCTCCATACAGCAACTGCCTCAGTGCAGCGCGCTCCTTACAGCAACTGCCTCCGTGCAGCGCGCTCCATACAGCAACTGCCTCAGTGCAGCGCACTCCTCACGGCAACTGCCTCGGTGCAGCGCGCTCCTCACAGCAACTGCCTCCATACAGCGCGCGCCGTACAACAACTGCCTCCGTGCAGCGCGCTTCTCACGGTAACTGCCTACGTGCAAAGTGCTCCATACAGCAACTGCCTCCGGGCAGCGTGCTCCTTACAGCAACTGCCTCTGTGCAGCGCGCTCCATACAACAACTGCCTCCGTACAGCGCGCTCCTCACAACAACTGCCTCCGTGCAAAACGCTCCATACAGCAACTGCCTCCGGGCAGCGCGCTCCTTAAAGCAACTGCCTCCGTGCAGCACTCTCCATACAGCGACTGTCTTTGTGCAGCGCGCTCCATACAGCAACTGCCTCAGTGCAGCGCGCTCCTCACAGCAACTGCCTCCGTGCAGCGAGCTCCATACAGCAACTGCCTCAGTACATCGCGCTCCTCACAACAACTGCCTCCGTGCAGCGCGCTCCATACAGCAACTGCCTCCGTGCAGCGCGCTCCTCACGGCAACTGCCTCCGTACAGCGCGCTCCATACAGCAACTGCCTCCGTGCAGCGCGCTCCTCACCGCAACTGCCTCCGTGCAGCGCGCTCCATACAGCAACTGCCTCAGTGCAGTGCGCTCCTCACAGTAACTGCCTCCGTACAGCGCGCTCCATACAACAACTGCCTCAGTGCAAAGCGCTCCATACAGCAACTGCCTCCGGGAAGCGCGCTCCTTACAGCAACTGCCTCCGTACAGCGCGCTCCATACAACAACTGCCTCTGTGCAGCGCGCTCCTCACAGTAACTGCCTCCGTGCAAAACGCTCCATACAGCAACTGCCTCCGGGCAGCGCGCTCCTTACAGCAACTGCATCCGTGCAACGCGCTCCATACAGCAATTGCCTCTATGCAGCGCGCTCCTCACAACAACTGCCTCCATACTCGCGCGCAACCTAAGCCATGAGCCACCCTCGCGCCAGCAGAGCCCGCGCGCACAACACGCGCACACAGGTTGCACACACGCACCCCGCGCGCACGGTCGCACGCGCGCAAACCCGCGCGTGGGGTTGCGCCCGCGCACACACGCGCGCACCCGCGCGCGCAAGGACCCACGCGGAGGGTCGCGCACGCGCGCGGGGCCGCGCACGCGCACACACCCGCGTTCAGGGACGCGCTCCCGCGCGCGAGGTTGCACGCGCGCACCCGCGCGCTGGGTCGCGCGCGCGCGCACCCGCGCGCAAAGTCGTGCGTGCACCCGCGCGCGATGTCGCGCATGCACCCGCGCGCGAGGTTGTGCATGCACACCTGCGCGCGCGCACCTGCGCGCGCGCACTCGCGCGCTGGGTCGCGCGCGCGCACCCGCACGCGCGCGAGCGCGCTGGGTCGGGCGCACCCGTGCGCATGGCTGCGCCAGCGCGCCCTCGCGCGCGCTTGCGTGCTTCCGGGCGTGCCTTTGCACTCACCTGCCATTGCGTCGGGGCGCCTCCGCACCGTCCAGCCCACGAACCCCTTCGCGATTGGATTCGCCAGCACCTTGCCTGAAGCCCCCGTCGACGCTCCTTCAATTTGATGTAGCACCACCGTCTCCAATCGTATAAGTACGAGCATGCCTTCGAGGCACCGTTCTTCGCCTTCTCGGCCTTCTCTCCGGAGGAAGACATGGAAGCGGGGAAGAAGAAGATTAAAAATTCTAAGTTGTCTCTCACACGGCTCACCAACAACAAAGGATTTGGGGGGCATTTGATAGGGATTGGATCCATTTTTAAGCTTTAGGGGTGCACATATCAATCCCCAAAATGAAATCATGGGGTTGACTAGTCAACCCCATGATTCCCTTCATGATGGGAGAAGTGGAGGGCCCACTTTCTCTCATCTTTCATCTCCTCCATCCAATTCCCCCCTCTTTCTCTCCCACCAAAAATGAGATCCATAAAAAAGGGAAAGAGGGGAGAGAGGGCACGACCGCCGCAACCAACCGCCGCCGCCCGCCGCCGCCTGGCCACCCGGCCTCCCGGCCGCCGCCGCCCGGTCGCCGCCGCCCGACCGCCGCCGCCCGATCGCCGCCGCCCGACCCCCCGGCCGCTGCCGCCCGGTCGCCCGGCCGCCGCCGTATGTCCACCTCCAGCCGGTGGCTCGCCGCCCGAACCTCCAC
Source organism: Platanthera zijinensis (assembly GCA_039513925.1). Lineage (NCBI taxonomy): Eukaryota > Viridiplantae > Streptophyta > Magnoliopsida > Asparagales > Orchidaceae > Platanthera > Platanthera zijinensis. The sequence goes on from CM077090.1 coordinate 21,122,786, forward strand.
CATCCGATCATGGCGCGCTACCACGGCCGTCCGATCAAGGGGAAACCACCCACTAACCCACTACGTTAGTGGTGGGGCCCACCATGATCTCCCCTGGGAGCCTATAAAAGGACCCCGGGGGCTCTTCATTTCTCATCTTTTCCTCCTACGATTCTTCTCCCTCTTCCTCAGGTGAGAGCTTTCCCGCCTCCTCCACCGTGTCGGCCACCTCTCGCCGCCAGCCACCAGCGGCCACCAACGACCTCCAGCGGCCACCAAAGGCCACCAGCGACCTCCAGCGGCCATCAGCACCCGCCATCGGCTATTGGCACCTCACCAACGCGCATTTGGGAAGGAGGCGCCCAAAGTCAGAGGAAGTCGAGCGAAGAAGACAGTCGAAGCCCGCAAGCGCGCCGCCCCCGGGCGCACGCGCCAGAAGCATCCCGCGCATTCCACCGTTTAAGTCACTTTGGCGGAGCAGTCTGTTGCCCGCCGGCAGTTATAGTCATCATCTCACCCCGCAAGTTGTAACGGGAGCGGCCTGTCGCCCCGATTCACTCAACATACTGTAATCACCCTGATCTAGTGGATTTTGACTGGCAGCGAACCGATCACGTTGTTTTTCACCCGGTTGAAGGGTTTTCCACGTTAAAACTCCTTGTGTACATGTTCCCTCTTCAACTGACTGTGTGCGTGCTCGACCGCTCCGCGAGCTAAGGCGGTCCAAGTTAGTCTGGATCGACCGGAGCATCGAGTTAGTCCGCAACAAAAGATAAGCGTTTTTGAATGAGGAAGTGTTTTTCGAAAATGTTGAAAAGTAGGTGACAGTGACTTTTCCCAAACATGAGAAAATGAAGTTTTTCGCGATAGCTTTTCCCGCCGATAGACAATCCAAACGGTATCTTAAGTGTGGTAGCGTTTTCCAGAAAATGAAAAGGAGCTAAACAGCTCTCCCAAACAGGCCCTAAGTAAACAATATCTTGGCCTAATATCTCGCAGTAACGACAAATATCATTCTCCACTATATGACAAGAAATATCTCAATATTTTCCCTTCCAATTTTGGGCAAGCGATTATTTACGGACAAAGTTACCGATCACAAGGCTCCGAGACATCCCATGCTGAATTCAAAAAATTCTGCACTCATCGCTTTGCAGATCACGATTCGCGAAAATTTGGGGGCATTTGTTGGGGTTCCCCTTAGGAAATTCCGAGTCAGGCCAGGGGGTCCAAGCGATCGTGCGAGTAGAAGCACACGTAGGAACAACCAGCTCGAGCACGAGTGTTGAAACCAAAAACTTGGTCTCTGTGGAGTTCGACCCTTGGGGAAGGGGTGACCTCACACCTACTACACTCGGAATAACGTCACGGACCAAAGACTTGGGAGACTAGGAACAGACCCTCGGCTCTAGCGTGGAGGTCCCACCACACACCCGGAAGGTTGCTAGAACACTTCCCCTCCCTCACCAAGTGGCTGAGCTGGGCGCCTTGGAGAGCTCTCTCTACTCTACCAAGATGAAGCTAAGGGAGGAGGAGGTAAGGGAATCTCATCCTCTCCAAAGGCACCCAAGGGGGTCTATTTATAGTTTTTCCAAGTCTTGGGGTCGAAATGACCAAAACGCCCTTAGGGCAAATACTCCTCTAGCCAATAGAAAACGTCCACACTGGGGGGTAAAAAGGGAAAAACTGCCCCCAGGGGCAAAGAGGTCCAAGGGCGAGAGGAGGCCAAACCACACCCCTCCCACCTCCATGGACACCCAAGGCCGGGGCTGCGCGGGCGGGAGACCGCCTGGCCGGCGGTCTCGCCCCACGAGAAGGGGTTGCGCGGGCGAGAGACCGCCTGGCCGCCGGTCTCGCCCCGCGAGAAGGGGCTGCACGGGCGAGAGACCGCCTGGCCGGCGGTCTCGCCCCGCGAGAAGGGGTTGTGCGGGCGAGAGAGCGCCTGGCCGGCGGTCTCGCCCCGCGAGAAGGGGCTGCACGGGCGATAGCCCGCCTGGCCGGCGGTCTCGCCCCGCGAGCCGGGGCTGCGCGGGCGGGAGACCGCCTGGCCGGCGGTCTCTCCCCGCGAGGGGCTGCGCGGGCGGGAGCCCGCCTGGCCGGCGGTCTCGCCCCGCGAGGGGCTGCGCGGGCGGGAGCCCGCCTGGCCGGCGGTCTCGCCCCGCGAGGGGCTGCGCGGGCGGGAGCCCACCTGGCCGACGGTCTCTCCCCGTGAGCTGGGCCTGATCTCTGGCTCGGGATTAAGGCGCAATAGGGGGGATGAGACCTTGGTCTCCGGTCGCACTTTACCAAGTCGGGGGGGGAGGGGGACCAACTTGTCGCTCCCCCCTCTCAAAGAAGGGGGCAAGGGGGGAGGCGAAATTTTCCTCCCCCTACTAGTATATCCTCAAGGTTCAGCCAAAATTGGCCCCTTAGAGTGCAAAACAGCTCAAAAGCTTAAAAACCCAAAACTCGTCCTACGCTTACCGAACGGACCCTACTCGGTGAATACGAAGTTGTATACAATCCCCGCTCTTTTCGAGGTTGGCACAAGCTCGGAAAGAAACATCCAACCCAACGTATTCACTGAGTGGCCTTCTTGGGAGCGAAAAAACACTTGGCCTCCCCGAGGGGTCAACCTGTCACGCCAGCTAATGGGAGCCTGGGTGACGAGACAGCCTCGGGGTGAGAACACTTAGCCTCCCGAGGGATCAACCTGTCATGCCAGCTGATGAGAGCCTGGGTGGCGAGTCCCCCTCATGGTAAAAAACACAATCTCCTGGGGGGGTCAACCTGCCATGCCAGCTGATGAGAGCCTGGGTGGCGAGACCCCGTCAGGGTAAAAAACACTTAACCTCCTGGGGGGGGTCAACCTGTCATGCCAGCTGATGAGAGCCTGGGTGGCGAGACCCCCTCAGGGTAAAAAACACTTAACCTCCTGGGGGGTCAACCTGTCATGCCAGCTGATGAGAGCCTGGGTGGCGAGACCCCCTCAGGGTAAAAAACACTTAACCTCCTGGGGGGGTCAACCTGCCATGCCAGCTGATGAGAGCCTGGGTGGCGAGATCCCTTCAGGGTAAAAAACACTTAACCTCTTGGGGGGGTCAACCTGCCATGCCAGCTGATGAGAGCCTGGGTGGCGAGACCCCCTCAGGGTAAAAAACACTTGGGCTTCCACGAGAGATCAACCGGCCTTATCAGCTAGTGAGAGCCTGACAGCGGAATCATCATCGGAGCAAAGGGCTTGGGCTTCCACGAGAGATCAACCGGCCCTGCCAGCTAGTGAGAGCCTGACAGCGGAATCATCTCGGAGCTAAGGACTTGGCTTCCACGAGAGATCAACCTTCCCTGCCAGCTAGTGAGAGCCTGACCGCGGAATCATCTCGGAGCTAAGGACTTGACTTCCACGAGAGATCAACCTGCCCTGCCAGCTAGTGAGAGCCTGACAGCGAAGTCATCTCGGAGCTAAAAGAAGCTTGGCTCCCACGAGAGATCAACCGGCCCTGCCAGCTAGTGAGAGCCTGACAGCGGAATCATCTCGGAGCTAAGGACTTGGCTTCCACGAGAGATCAACCTGCTTTGCCAGCTAGTGAGAGCCTGACAGCGGAATCATCTCGGAGCCAAAAGAAGCTTGGCTCCCATGAGAGATCAACCTGCCCTTCCAGCTAGTGAGAGCCTGGCAGCGGAATCATCTCGGAGCTAAGGAAGCTTGGCTCCAACGAGAGATCAACCTGCCCTGCCAGCTGGTGAGAGCCTGACAGCGGAATCATCTCGGAGCTAAAAGAAGCTTGGCTCCCACGAGAGATCAATCTGCCCTGCCAGCTAGTGAGAGCTTGGCAACGGAATCATCTCGGAGCTAAGGACTTAGCTTCCACGAGAGATCAACCTGCCCTGCCAGCTAGTGAGAGCCTGGCAGCGGAATCATCTCAGAGCTAAAAGAAGCTTGGCTCCCACGAGAGATCAACCTGCCCTGCCAGCTAGTGAGAGCCTGACAACGGAATCATCTCGGAGTTAAGGAACTTAGCCTCCCCGAGGTACCAACGTCCCATCCAGCTAGTGAGAGTCTGGCATGAGGAGATCCTCTCGGGGGGCTTAGGGACAGGGCATGTCACCTGAATTCTACCAAAATCCAACATCCTCCAAAGGGGAAAAAACGATGGGTTACACGACCTTCCCGACTCTACCGGTCGGAGGCTGGACTCATTACAACATAAAGAAAAACAAGATACATGACTCCGCCGAGGCGAGGCTTCTTCAGGGGGTCCGGGCATGGTGGTCGCCATCGGGTTCTCTTCCACTGGACACCTCCATCCTGCTCAGGCTCCCCATGATCTTCTCCATCTCCTCCGCCTTGGCCAACTAAGAGATGGTGTTGACTGCCGTGACGTAGCACTGCCTCGCCATCCTGGAGTCTCCCTTGATCCTTACCTGGATCCCATCTGAGTTGAACTTGAGGCACTGGTGGAAGGATTAGGGCACACATCGGAAGGCGCTGATGAGGAGCCTTCCGAAGATGGCATTATAGCTGCTTGGAGAGTCAACAATGACGAACCTGTAGTTCCTTGAAGTTCCTCCTAATTTCACCTGGAGTCCGACTCCACCTTCCACCTCCTTCCTCTCCCCTGAGAATCCAAACAGAGGTCCATCCGACGCCACTACCCTCCTTGGCTCCACCTTCATCCCCTCGAATGCCTTCTTGAAAATGACGTTGATAGAGCTTCCGTTATCAACCAAGATCCGGGAGACGGTGAAGCCTTCGACGGCTGCCTGGATGACCAAGGTGTCGCAGAAAGGATCCTCATGCTCTGGCATGTCCTTTGACAAGAAGGTGACCCTTTCTTCTGGTGGAGGGGTCTGGGATGTCGAGGCAACGCTCCGTCGGTACATCACATGGAGACTTGCCTTCCAAGCGGCTTCGACCCCCCCCCCCCCGTGGATCACAGCTATACCACCTCGGGGTCCTACATCGACCCGGTCCTCGCATACATCATCCCCTCCACCTCCTTGGGGCAGAGCCTCGATCCGCTCCGGCTGCTGCTGGGCTGGAGCTCTCATCCTCTTCACTTCCAGGAACTCGGGGCAGGTAGCCGTAGCGTGACCCTCCAACTGGTGGAAGTCGTAATACGGTAACTCTACTCTGTCTCCCCCTCTCCCCCTGCGATTCCTCCTCTCCCTTCGGCCAATCATCATTGCTTGCTAGGGTGGGGGCAGGAGCTGTCTTGGGGCTTGCCTATGGAAGTTGAACCTCCCTTGGCTCCCGTGAAAGTTCCCCCCATCCTGGATGAGAGCTCTGCCTGGACCATGGGCAGGTCCTCCCTGCTGCCTCCAGCCTGGCTCCGGACCCTCCTGTCTCTGGAACCCCTAGGCTCTCTGCTCCTCTCTCCGCCTTCCCTCCTGGTGTCTTGAGCCACCTTGCTCTCTTGACTCCACCTCCGTCAACTTTGTCAGCTTCTTCACAAAGGCCGGGTTGGCTGCCTCCATGGCTATCTCCTCTGCCGCCCGTTCCATCAGCTCCTCGAAGGAAAGGGGGGTCTTCCGGGTCAAGCTCATCTTGAAGAAGCCCTCCTTCAGCCAACGGTGAAGGCCATCTGGAGAGCATACCCTGGCACCTCCTGGATGTCAAGGACCTCCTCATGGAACCTGTCAACGTAGTGAGCCAGCGACTCCTCAGCCCTTTGTTTTATCAGGAAGAGGGACTCAAGACCCTTCTTCCTCTTCTTGGAGGTGGAGAAGCGAAGCTGAAAGCTCCGGCTCAAGTCTTCGAACCCGAAGATGGACCTTGGAGGGAGTTGATGGAACCAGTCCCTCGCCTTCTCTCTCAAGGTGATCGCAAAAAGACGGCACTTGAAGGCGTCCGTCATTGGCAGGATGGAGACGGCGTACTCAAACCACTGTAAGTGCTGGATGGGGTCATCCTTCCCGGTATAGTATGTCTTGTCCAGTTCCCTGAACCCCTCGGGAACGGGAGCTGAGAGGATCAGCTCGCTGAAGGGTGACCCCCTGAGGGGTGTTCTCGCGGTCTCTACTGGCGCGACCTGGTTGCCTAAGGGGCGAGCACTCGACGGGCTGGGAAACAGTTCCCGGACGAGGAGGTCTCGCTCGACCCCCTCTCCCATCCTCTCCTTCCCAGGTCGCCTCCCTGGGGCACTTCCTTCTCCCCCTGCTGGGGTGATCTCGCTTAGATCCCTAGGGGGCAGCTCACTGAGATCCCCGGGAGCCGGTCCCTGGGGGGTGGGGGCTGAGCTGCCAGCCCGAGGGGCAATGCTTCGCAACATCTCCATGATGCCAGAGATGGAAGCCAGGAAATCTTCTCTTCCTACGAAGGGTCCTGGGTTGGGGATACCACCGAGGTCATCACTACCTCCCTGATCTCCAGCCATGACACTCTCCCTAGATCTTCTGTGCTGGTCACTCTCCACGCTCACCGCACCAAAATGTTGAAACCAAAAACTTGGTCTCTGTGGAGTTCGACCCTTGGGGAAGGGGTGACCTCACACCTACTACACTCGGAAGAACGTCACGGACCAAAGACTTGGGAGACTAGGAACAGACCCTCGGCTCTAGCGTGGAGGTCCCACCACACACCCGAAAGGTTGCTAGAACACTTCCCCTCCCTCACCAAGTGGCTGAGCTGGGCGCCTTGGAGAGCTCTCTCTACTCTACCAAGATGAAGCTAAGGGAGGAGGAGGTAAGGGAATCCCATCCTCTCCAAAGGCACCCAAGGGGATCTATTTATAGTTTTTCCAAGTCTTGGGGTCGAAATGACCAAAACGCCCTTAGGGCAAATACTCCTCTAGCCAATAGAAAACGTCCACACTGGGGGGTAAAAAGGGAAAAACTGCCCCCAGGGACAAAGAGGTCCAAGGGCGAGAGGAGGCCAAACCACACCCCTCCCACCTCCATGGACACCCAAGGCCGGGGCTGCGCGGGCGGGAGACCGCCTGGCCGGCGGTCTCGCCCCGGGAGAAGGGGCTGGGCGGGCGAGAGACCGCCTGGCCGGCGGTCTCGCCCCGCGAGAAGGGGCTGCACGGGCGAGAGACCGCCTGGCCGGCGGTCTCGCCCCACGAGAAGGGGCTGCGCGGGCGAGAGACCGCCTGGCCGGCGGTCTTGCCCCGCGAGAAGGGGCTGCGCGGGCGAGAGCCCGCCTGGCCGGCAGTCTCGCCTCGCGAGCCGGGGCTGCGTGGGCGGGAGACCGTCTGGTCGGCGGTCTCGCCCCGTGAGGGGCTGCGCGGGCGGGAGCCCGCCTGGCCGGCGGTCTCGCCCCGCGAGGGGCTGCGCGGGCGGGAGCCCGCCTGGCCGGCGGTCTCGCCCCGTGAGGGGCTGCGCGGGCGGGAGCCCGCCTGGCCGGCGGTCTCGCCCCGCGAGGGGCTGCGCGGGCGGGAGCCCGCCTGGCCGACGGTCTCGCCCCGCGAGCTGGGCCTGATCTCTGGCTCGGGATTAAGGCGCAGCAGGGGGGATGAGACCTTAGTCTCCGGTCGACCCCGCTGCCCCCACCTTACACTTTACCAAGTCGGGGGGGGGGGAGGGGGACCAACTTGCCCCCCCCCCCCTCTCAAAGAAGGGGGCAAGGGGGGAGGCGAAATTTTCCTCCCCCTACTAGTATATCCTCAAGGTTCAGCCAAAATTGGCCCCTTAGAGTGCAAAACAGCTCAAAAGCTTAAAAACCCAAAACTCGTTATGCGCTTGCCGAACGGACCCTACTCGGTGAATACGGGGTTGTACGACAAGCACATCACGCCGAGGCAGACACATTGCGTCCCCACGAGCGCTCGACCAGCGCACGCCCTATGGGGGCGCGCACGCACCCCATGAATATGTCTTGCGAGCGTGCGCACCGACGGTCACCGCTGCCTCTGATCGCCACCGCCGCCTCCGGCCGTCGCCGCCCGCTGCCACCATCGGGCATCTTGCACTGGCTGCCTGAACCGCCCGGGGGACACTTCCATTATTTCACTAACATTGGTGATCACGATGATCAAAACGAAACGACGTCATTCGCTCGCACAGATTCTGTCCCGACGCAATTACCAACATATCCTTTCAGAAAACTATAAAAAGGCTCATATCCCTTCATTTGAAGACAAACAACTCCAGAAGCTAGCTAGAGCTCTGACGTTTTCCGGCAAGATCGTGAGACTTAGATCGATCATCCACACGGACTTCAAAGACGCGACATCCATCTTCATGTGAGCGTTCTCATCAAGGCTCCGACTCAGCAAGAACGCTTCTATCGAGGCTTTGAGTACTTAACTATTTTTCCCACTGGACAATTCACATCCAAACTCCAAGAACTTAGTTTATTTTCTATTGTTCTCATATTTTGAACTTGTAACGGAGAGGTGACTTATCACCCTCCAAGAAAATCTCTGAATTCTTGTAAACTCAAATAAAATAGTGGATTTTGACCCAACACAAATCCGATCACGTGGTTTTTCATCATTTCTATATTTTCCGCGTTAAAAAAAATCTATGATCATTTGCTACTGTTTTTCATTGACTGTTTGCGCACCTGATCCAATTTTGAACTACAATTCTCCGGATCAGAGAAAATCCGGATGACCCCCAACAATCGTGATAATCCGTATCATGTCAAATATACTTTATAATAAGGCTCTGTTTGGCGCAGCTGCAGCGACTGCAGAAGCAGTGGTGGGAAGCAGTGGTGGAATAATCAGTTGTTTTGCAGAGTGGTGCCAGAATCTGTTAAACTGTTTGGATGAACAACTTTTGCAGAGCTTTTTCAAACAAAGAAGCTGTTTAATCTGTTTGGCAGAACAACTTGCACAGTTCAGTTTTTTGGTACTTAAACACAATAAACAATGACATAAAAAATACAATTTAACTTAATGCATGATAAGTGCCCATTAACAAAATTGAAAAAAATAATTGTTTTCAAAAGGTTTATTTCGGTCGTGAAAATCATAAACGTGGGCTGCCATGATGATGAAACATATCCCTCGATCATCGATCGTTAACTGCATATCAAAAATAAATGTAATTACCGATCTTTTTAAAATATATTTATAAATGTAAACGCCATTATGTTGTATACCTGTGATACTCCGTGAGTTGATCTGCAATATAGTCCCTAATATTGGTCATTTCTGCAACTCCCGTTCCCTCAAATGAGCTTGGTGTTATGTTCAGATTTGAATCGATAGTTCTCATACGATTGTTTGGTCGCAACTCATATGCCTCTGGATGAATAAAGATTTCGTTTCCGTCAAGCTAGCGAAAAAATTCCAGGAAGTTCTCCAGAAGAAGGCATCCACACATTTTCTCCTATCGCAACAACCAAACTAAACATTTTGTATAGTTTTTCCTCAAGCTCGGGCGCTGTTCCACCAAAACGCAATTTCTTCGCATTGGGAATCATCTACAAATTAAAAGAAGTATGATCAATAAATGCACATCCTAATGAATTCTTCATTATTATAATAATACATTTATATTTAAAAAACTAACCTCAATATGTTCTTTCCACCAATCATCAGACGCGTCAATTGTCCGTTTAGTTGGATTCCAACCAAGACTGGTCTCCCCTCTTTTGAGTTCACGCCATAATTTCCAATCATGTTTCAGTTGATCCCATTTGTTTTTCATTTGTGTCCGACTATACTCCAAGCCCGTGCGATCCTTGAAGTTTTTCACCAAATTGCCTCAGCTTTCTTTATTGAAATGGGTGGTAGGTCTATTTCCTAAATTTATCTCTCGACTACAAAGATCACAAAAAAGTAGAACTTGCGATGTCTCCCAATTTGCACAAATTCCACCTTCCTTTGATTTACTCATCTAAGAGAAAAATTTAAATTAAAACACAAACAAACACAATTCAAACACACACAAACACAATTCAAACACACACACACACACACAAACCCATTCATACACACACACACACACACACACACACACACACACACACATAAACACACACACACACACACTGTTAAATATTGTATTTATTGTTCTTTTCTTTTAGTCCCACATTGTCTAGATGGGCTCTCTCCCCATGCTCTTCTCCTATATATGTAAGACCTTTTGGTCCCTTTCAAGTGTTAATACAAATACAGTTACATTTCTAACATGGTATGAGAGGGAGGTTAAATTTTTCGCGCTCGCCTCTCTGCTCGCGCCTCTGCCCTGCATTCCCGGATCTGTCCAAATTTCTTGCCGAACCTGCACGGAGTTGTCCGATCCTACCCTCATCTCTCGACCTGTCCACCTAACCTAATTCCTGTTCGCCGACCTGTCTGTCTTCACCCGCAACTCCCGCCAAGCTCCATCAGCATCCTCCCGCAACCTCCCTTCAGCCAACCTCTCAGTCCGCCAACCTCCCGCAACCCTCCTTCAGCCCGCACACACAGCCCGCACCCCCGCCCAGCCCGCACCCCCGCCCAGCTCTCCCCCCCGCCCAGCTCGCACCTCCGCCCAGCTCGCACCCCCGCCCGGCTCGTACCCCCGCCCAACTCGCACCCCCGCCCAGCTCTCACCCCCGCCCAGCTCCCACCCCCGCCCAGCTCGCACCCCCGCCCAGCTCACATCCCGCCCAGCTCGCCCCCTCACAGTCTGCAATCCTCCCTCAGTTTGCCCCTCTCCTTCAGTCCGCAACTACTGTTCGCCTCCAGCACCCGCCCAGTCCGCCAACCTCTCCCCACAACACCCGCCCAGCTCGCATCCTCCTTCAACCCACAACCTCTGTCCGCCTCCATCCCTAATTCGGCATTCCAGCCCGCCCCCTCCTATCTGCTATTCCTGTCCACCCTCTCAGTCCGCCAACTCCCTGCAGGTTCACCACTCCATTGCGATTCCATGGCTGCTCCTCTGATCACGCCACCACATAAGGCCACGCCCTTCTAGCTCACCGGCGCTAGCGACTGGCCTGACTGGGCCCTTACCGTTGAGGCCGCTCTCTCCTCTCGTGATCTTTGAGATCACATAATCGGTGCGCCTCCCGCCCCTGCCGCCAAGCCCGCCCCTACAACCGGCTCCGACGCAACTACTGTAGCCGCCACTTCTACCGATGCTCTCACTCTTTGGCGACGACGCGATCAAGCCATCCGGGCTTACCTCCTGGAATCCGTTACTCGACCGCTCCTCACGTCTATCGGCCGCCTTCCTTCCGCCCGTGCCATGTGGGAATATCTCCGTGATCGTTTCGTTCCCCATGGTGGAGCTCAACGTCACCGTCTTATCTGCGATTCCCAGTCTGCCCGCCAAAAAGGACGCTCCATTCAGGACTTCTACACTATGATGAGTGCCTACTAGCACGAACTGGATTCCATGATTCCATTACCCTGCGGTTGTCCTCGCTCTTTGGAATTTCAGTGCCACCTCTCTGAGGGCCATCTTCATCAGTTTCTTGCAGCTCTGCGTCCTGAGTTTTCTCTTCTTGCCGCTCAGCTCCTTCACCGGGTCCCGCTTCCTACTCTGGATGACGCCCTGATTGCTCTGATCGATGAAGAGACCCGTCTCCGACCTCTAGTGGCCCTCCAACCCCCTCTCCAGACCGATACTGCTCTTGCAGTTCCTCCGCGTCACAGTGATGTTACCTGTAACTACTGCAAGAAGGTGGGGCATATGAAGTCTGCTTGCCCCACTCGTTCCCCTCGATTTGATGAGCACAGAACTTCTGACCATCGCCGTGATGGCCGTGGTTAGGGATGAGGTCGTGGTCCCGGCTCTCATCCCACTGCTGCTGTTGCTACCGATTCTCTGTAACGATTAGAGGAACTGATACTCCGATCACCACTATTTCAATCTGCCTCCTCTGTCAGCTCCTCTGCGGAACACAGTCTCTCAGCTACTTCTGGTACTGCTGTTGTTCGAGTTTCTCCGAATGCACCTTGGTATTTCGACTCTGGGGCCTCCTGCCACCTCACCTCCGACTCCCGCACCCTAACCAACTGCACCTCCTCCCCCACTTCCCTTCAGGTCACCACTGCTGATGGGGGCTCTCTCCCTATTCTGCGATCTGGCTCCATCGCCCCGACCTCTGCCACTCATGGACGACTTACTCTCTTAAATGTCCACCATGCCTCTAGGCTACACATGAACCTCATTTCTGTCAGCTCCCTCTGTGACCTCGGTCTAACGGTTTTATTCTCTTCTTCTGATTGTGTTATACAGGATTCACGGACAGCTCAGAGGATTGGACAGGGCCGTAGGACTGGTGGCCTGTATCAGATGGAGTATCTTCATGTTCCCCCCCACCCACCTCAACTTCTGCCCTCTCTGTTATATCTGATGCCGACTTGTGGCACAGACGTTTAGGACATCTGTCTACTGATCGACTCCGAAGTGTTATCCGCTCTGGAGCTTTGGGTCGTGTCTCCCCTTCCCCCCTCTCTGTTTGTATTGGCTGTCGTTTGTCAAAGCACCTTGCTCTACCATTTACAAGTAGTGCTTCTCAAACGACAACCCCTTTTGATTTAGTTCACTCTGATATTTGGGGCCCAGCGCCACTTGCTTCACATTCTGGGTATCTTTATTATGTTAGTTTCATTGATGATTTTTCACGTTGTGCTTGGGTTTATCTCCTCCAAAATTGTTCTTAAATACCCGTCGTGTATCACACGTTCACCGCTATGCTTCATACTCAGTTTGAGCGTCGAATTAAGATCTTTCGATCTGATTGTGCTCAAGAGTTTCTCTCCTCCACCATGCACGATATCCTCCAATCGCACGACACCCTCCACCAACAATCTTGCCCGCACACCCATGAATAAAATGGGGTTGCTGAACGAAAACATCGTCACATCATCGAAACAGCTCGTGCTCTCCTCATCTCTGCCTCGGCTCCTCACTACTTCTGGGCCGAAGCTGTTTTAACTGCTGTTCACCTCATCAACATCACTCCTTCCACGACCATCTCTGGCGTGACTCCATATGAACGACTTTATTCCCGCCCACCAACATATGCCTCTTTGCGAACGTTTGGGTGCACCTGCTTCGTTCTCCTTCCCGCCCCTGAACGTAACAAACTCTCAGCTCGCTCATCTCGTTGTGTTCACCTCGGCCTTAGCCACCACCACAAAGGCTATCGTTGTTACGATCCGGTGACTCGTCGCATTCGCATTTCTCGACATGTCTCCTTCGTCGAACATGAAATGTTCTTCTCTTCCACGCCACCAAACCTCACCTCCCAACCCTCCATTGCTCCACCTCTTTCTCTTCCGCTACTTCCTCCTATTCCAACTCGCCCCAGGACTCAACTTGCCCATCCTACCTTATCACCAACTCGTCTTCCGCCCGAGGATCCTCCTCCAACATCAGCTCCTCCTCCGGCGCCCACAGCCCATCCTCCCGCTACTGCTTCTGATACGGCTCTGTCTGACGCTCCGTCCGCCTCTACAACCGTGGATCCTGCTCCTCCTCGGCGTAACCCTGCTCGCCATCACCATCCGCCTGCTCGCTACGACCCAACTCCTGACTGGTCTACCCCTTCTGGTCTCACCACGACTACCTCTTATTCCCCTTCTTTTCAGGCCTTTCTCACCGCTCTCCACGCACACCGGGAGCCCCAGTCATACCAAGAGGCAGTTGGAAAACTCGAATGGCAGCAAGCCATGGCACTTGAACTTCAAGCCTTCCGCAGGACTCACACTTGGGATCTCGTTCCTTGTCCTCCTGGTGTCACCCTTATCAGCTGCAAATGAATTTTCAAAGTTAAGACTCGTCCGGACGGTTCTATTGAGCGCCATAAAGCCCGCTTAGTTGCTCGCGGGTTTTCACAGGAACATGCAATCGACTATGACGAAACCTTTGCACCGGTTACCCGGATGACAACCGTTCACACCTTACTTGCGGTCGCAGCTGCCCGAAACTGGCCCCTCCATCAGATGGATGTAACCAATGCCTTTTTACATGGCGATCTCACCGAAGTTGTATACATGACACCTCCCCCGGGTCTCTCCGCTGCACCTGGCCATGTCTGCCACCTCCGTCGGGCCTTCTACGGTCTCAAACAGGCTCCTCGTGCCTGGTTTGAGCGCTTCCGCACAGCAGTTCTAAAAGCTGGTTTTATTGAACGACAGACTGATCATGCCTTGTTTACACGCACCTCCGCTCAGGGTTGCGTCATATTGCTCTTGTATGTGGATGACATGATTATCACCGGAGATGACCACGTCACCATTGTCTCTCTTCAGGAACACCTACGCAGTCAGTTCGAGATGAAGGACATGGGCCCCCTTCGTTACTTCCTTGGGTTAGAGATTTCCCGCTCCAAATGCAGCATTCTGGTCTCTCAAAAAAAATACATCTCGGATATTCTCTTTATGGCCGCTCTCACTGACAACCGCACTGTTGACACCCCAATTGAGCTCAATCTAAAACTTCTTCCAACAGATGGGGAACCGCTTTCCGATGTCTCCCGCTATCGGCGCCTTGTCGGGATGCTAGTCTATCTCACTGTGACTAGGTCAGACATTGCTTACGCTGTTAGCTTTGTCAGTCAATTTGTTCAAGCTCCTCACTCAGCTCACTATGCCGCGGTCCTCCGGATACTCCGCTATCTTCGCGCCTCTGTCAGCCGCTCGCTATTTCTCTCTGCCACTTCGCCACTCACCCTCCGAACATTTTCGGATGCTGACTGGGCGGGGGATGCTATGACTCGTCGCTCCACTACTGGGTTCTGCATTTTTCTGGGCGACTCTCTGATCTCCTGGCGTAGTAAGAAACATGAATCCATTGCGCGCTCTAGCACGGAGGCTGAGTATCGTGCAATGGCTTCCACCACTGCTGAAATAGTTTGGCTCAGTCGTCTTCTTCGTGATCTTGGTGTGCAAATAACATGACCCACTCCCTTATTCTGTGATAATCGAAGCGCCATTCAAATTGCCTCCAATCCGGTGTTCCATGAACGGACAAAACACATTGAGATCGATTGTCACTTTACTCGTCAGGAATTCCTTGCCAACACTATCTCTCTACCGTTCATTGCCTCTGAAGAACAAGTTGCAGACTTCCTCACCAAGTCTTTCACAACTGCAAGATTCTGTTATCTCATTAGCAAACTCTCGGTTCATGATCCATCGTGAGTTTGAGAGGGCGTGTTAAATATTGTATTTAATATTGCATTTATTGTTCTTTTCTTTTAGTCTCACATTGTCTAGATGAGCTCTCTCCCCATGCTCTTCTCCTATATATGTAAGACCTTTTGGTCCCTTTCAAGTGTTAATTCAAATACAGTTACATTTCTAACACACACAAACACATTCCACACACACAGTTCAAACACACACACAATTCAAAAAAAATCCACACACACACACAATTCAAAAAAATCCACACACACACGGCCATTCATACACACACACAAGGCCATTCATACACACAAACACACACACACACACACACACAAACACAAACACATTCAAACATACACACACACACAATTCAAAAAAATACACACACACAAGCCCATTCATACACACACACACACAATTCAACACACACACACAATTCAACACACACACACACACACACACAATTCAAAAAAAAGACACACAATTCAAAAAAAAAAGACACACAATTAAAAAAAAAAGACACACAATTCAAAAAAAAAAGACACACAATTCAAAAAAAAATACACACACAAGCCCATTCATACACACACACACACACAACAATTCAAAAAAAAAAAATACACACACACAAGCCCATTCATACACACACAAACACACAAACACACACACACAATTCAAACATACACACACACAATTAAAAAAAAAGACACGTACACACACACACAATTCACACACACACACAAGGCCATTCATACACACATTCCCATTCATACAAACACACACACAAACACACACATTCCCAAACACCCTAAACACACACACACACACAAACACAAACACAAATTTATAGAAACAATGGATGTATACTCACTATAATTACCGGAATTTGTGCTAGCATTAGAGTTCTACTACAAAAAAAGTGGATAATTACATATAGGATACAAATGTACCTTACAAAAAATCACAAATTTGTATGGCCGGAAGTATAGAGAAGAAACCAAGATCTATGTAGTTCCCCTGAAATGAAATCCTGAAACAAAATCAAGCAAAATAAAGGCTAAGCACTGGAATCAGGAACAAAAATGAAAGAGAAGAAATGAAGAAAGATTTGCCCTAATCTGAAAGATGACCGACAAGAAAGGAGAGGGTCGACCATGACAGAAGAGAGCGTTTAGAGGAGGAAGACAAGAGGGCTACTCGACGGGGTGGAGGCGAGCTCGGCGACGACGACAACAAAACAGAGCAGGCTAGCCAGACATCGGGAAGCAGAAATCGGGAAACAGGCTTACCTGCGGTGGAAGAGAAGAGGGTATTCGACGGCGTGGGGGCGAGCAGAAATCGGAGCAGGCTTTGCCGTGGAAGATGAATCGGGAAGCAGGAAGAATCGCCGTCGCCCTAACTTCCGTGGATGATGAATCGCGCAGCTTCCGCGATTCTAGAGTCGTGAAAAATTTTCACGACTCTGGAATGCCCTAATTTCACGATTGCGCAGCGGGGGCGACTCCAAACGTGGGCGTTAAATTATTGTTTGGTGGGGCTTATTGAAAAACAGCAGCACACTGCTGTTGAAACGCCGCACCAAACAGAGCCTAAATAGCATTTTTGCCTAGACTAGCGAGAGCAAAAACAAGCATGTTTAGGGCTAAAGATTTGCGCTGAAGGGATAGTCAATTACGTAGTTAAGCATCCATTACAGCTCAACCATGTCACTGCACAGGGTTTTGTACGGTTCGTTAGAGTGACGTCTTCTAATTCGCTCTTTTCTTCTTGCGGAGCTCAAGTTCTTCGAAGTTGAAGCCCCCGAGAAGTAGAAAAAACCCTCGCCCTTTCTCTTTGCCGATCGATTTAGGTCTTCTCCTTCCCCGCCGGAGCCTCACAGGAGAAGATGGTAAGTTCCGTTCATCTCCGTCGATTCCCCTTTTTCCAAGCGCTTCTCATTGTTCGATCCGATGACCTAATAGCCCCCTTTAATATATCTTTCTTTAGAGCGTAATCTGTTTTTTCTAACAAGTAATTTGCGGCATGTTCAGTCATACCTGATACTAGGGCAAGTGCTAAAAAGGATGTAATTATTTTAGAAGTTTGATGATGTTTGTTTCTGTGTGCCATTCGTTATCTCTTTTTTTTTTCTCAAGATTTTCCCGCTTGGATAGCTGCTAATTTTGTTTGGATGATTTGTAGGAGGATAATTTGGATGCTAGTATAGACGCCCTATTGAATGTGGAGAAGCAGATGAGACTGGCCGGTGAAGTTACTGGGACGAAGAAGGCGGTCATAGAGATCGTGGAGCTTTGCTACAAAGCTCGAGCATGGAAGACTCTCAATGATCAGATTGTGCTCATCGCAAAGAGGAGGGGGCAGCTTAAGCAGGTAACACGTTTAGATTTATACTGGAATTGGAAGGGTTTTACAGTTCTGTTTGAAATTTTTGGCTATTCAGGCAGGTTAACACAACAAACATGCTGCTTTTGTCGCCTCAATTTTTGTTTGATACTGAATGATTCATGTTCAAGTGTTTCTGTTACATATGAGCATTCTAATACTTTAAGTTGCATAGATGAACAAAACTTTTTATCTTGTTTAACAGTGCCTCGTGAGTCTTGCATGAGCAATCAATTTCTTAAATGTCACCAAAAGCTTTTGACTTGAGTTTTATTTTACCTTTTAATATCTTTTGTTTACGACTGATGAAAATGCTATTGTGTCTCCACTAGCTGCCATTGTTTTTTTATTTTCCCACGGGAGCCCAAACTTACACTTCACAAGCTGGAGCAGCATGGACAATTTTTTATTTGATAATGCATTGATTTTTAAAGAAAGACAGTATCACATTTGATTTATGTGGGAAGCACACAATCCTCACCAAATTACGGTATTTTCCTCTGGATTCACTGTGAATAAAACTAATAGATAAACTCAATACTTCTTTGTGATGCTAGAGAGTATCTACCTTGAGCATATCACAATGTAACACACTATAGCATCAGTACATTAAATAACCCAAGACACCATTATAGTGAATGATTTATAAGATTTCATCGATTCAAATGTTTTGGTGTTAGGAGTTATTGTTCAACTTGAGTTAGTGATTTCTTTAGATATATGATCAACCGTGAAGATACCACGCAATTGTACTGAGGTTTCTCAATTTATTTATTTTTTCGCTTGCCAACAGGCTGTTACAGCTATGGTACAACAAGCAATGCAATACATTGATGAGACGCCTGATATTGATACTCGTGTAGAGCTGATCAAGACATTGAACAATGTCTCTGCTGGAAAGGTGTTACTTTTATGATATTTATATTAGTAGTATTTATGAAGTTCAAGAATTCTTGCCGCATCATTTCATGATTTATGTTTGTCTTCCTTTGCAGATATATGTTGAAATAGAGAGGGCACGATTGATAAAGAAACTAGCAAAGATAAAAGAGGAACAAGGCCTTATTTCTGAAGCTGCAGATTTGATGCAAGAAATAGCTGTAAGATATAGTTATTTTCTTAGAACCATCCTAATTTTGAAGTTCTTATTCTGTTTGTTTATTCTTCTCTTTCCAGTTTAAGTATTGACTTTTTTTTTCAGGTGGAAACATTTGGAGCAATGGCAAAAACGGAAAAGATAGCTTTCATACTTGAGCAAGTATACTTCATGTTTGACAATGCTACATTCATGAACTATATTCCTTTTGCATTTGGAATAACTGTAGTAAAAACTTCAGGTGCGCTTATGCATTGATCGGGAAGATTATGTGCGTGCACAAATCTTATCAAGAAAAATCAGTCCCCGGGTTTTTAATGTGGACCCTTCCAAAGAAAAGAAAAAACCCAAGGAAGGAGATAATGTGGTTCAAGAGCCTCCTGCTGACATACCTTCACTACAGGAGTTAAAGCGTATTTACTACGAGTTAATGATTCGGTAATGCAATTCCTTCTCTGTCTTGAAAATATCAGTTTATGTTAACATTTTTTTTCCTATTATTAAGGTTATATTTCTTTTTGCTGCACATTCCTCTTAATTTTTTATTTTTAAACTTAACTTTAGTACTACACCTGTGTGTACTGTTTAGCATGGAAAACATTGATAATATATTTTCGTAGTACTCCTTTGTTGATAGGTTAACATCTACATTCTTAGACATTCAAGCCCTGCAAAAAGGCTAAGTTATTTTTTTTTATCATGTTTGTTGTTTTTCTATGGATGCTCGACTTAATTGATTTCCTTTAAAAAAAAATCTTTTGTTTTCTTACCGTTGCTCTTATATTGAATTTGCTGACCTATGAGAATAATTGCTAATTTTTTCTGTATTGATGCATATGACAGTCAAAATTTATTTTGTCCATGCATGAGTCTTTATGCCTGACAGGATAATAAACCGTAATGCTCCTCTTTACAAACTGCTTGATGTGAATGAGCAGCAATTGGTTGATATTCGTTCTTAATATCTCCAAAGAATGTCCTAAAAGAAAAAAAAAACAGTTGGCACATAGTAAAAAAATATTGTAAGCATGCCTTAATCCATCTTATTATGTTTTGCATTATTGAACAAGCATATTTGTTTGAAGGCTTAAAATTAAGATACATATAAACCTCACCTTTCCAAAGTTTCATCATACATTTTGCAATTATGATTGTTTTGCCTATCAACATCCCCTTTTCGTTTTCATGAGTACAGTGACTTTTGCAATTAGGAATGATTTATCTTTTCTTTATTTTAGGGAATTCTAATTTATGTGACTTAAATTTTATGATTATGGCGTTAAATCATCCGAGGAATGGTTGAAATGATGTCTATAAAAGATATGGTAATTGAAATTATATTTAATTGATTTGGGAATTGTTATGAGTTATAGATAAGGATCTAGTTAGAGGAAAATGGTTGATCGAGGTGTAAGAAGATGAACTTGAATTCTTGTTTTTTATATATCCTTGAGGATTAGCAATAGGACAATATTGAAAGGATGGAAGGTTCACCTAGGCTGCCTAGAGGGGTACTTGGTGGAGAAGGATTAATGGAGAAAAAATGAAAGATTGAGTGAGGGAGAGGATCGATGGCCTTGCAACAGTGTAGAATTGGCAACTTGCAAGCATTAGGAGGCCAAACTATTGTTGCAATCGAGGTCTATGTGCTGCAGAAGGTGGTTCGTACTTGCAGGAGTTGCGAGGTAGATGGCTATGGGAGAGAGCACACATCTCAACAAAAAAACTAATTAATTCATTGCCTATCCCTAGTCAACCGTTCCACTAGGGCTTATGTTATCAAGGTCTTAAATCCTTAACAAAATAATGAACTTTAAACTAAAACTGAAAAAATCTCATATAAACTAGCATTAAAATTTAAATTGAAATTGCTCCCATGTTCACCCCACTTCAATTTTTGTACTAAATTTGATATGCTTTGCTCCAAAGGGCATCCATAACAATACTCCCCTCTTGACATCGAGCTTGTCATTGGTGAATGAATGGAAAACTTTCTTTAAGGCATCCATGGTTCACTAAATTGCCTCTTCTTCCTAAGTTCCTCACTGTGAATAAGAACTTTAGATTCCCCATGCCGAAGTGGCAAACGAATGACCTTAGCGGTTGTGGAGCAAGTTGGTCATCAATGATTTGCGGTAATGTCGATGATTGAAACGGTGCAGCTCCAATAAACTTCTTGGGGACTGAAATATGAAGACCAACAATGATCTGTTGCAATGATGGTGCTTGAGATGGTGTGATTCCAATAAACTTGACTGAAATATGGAAGACATTAACTCCACTCATCTTGTAACTCCAACTTGTACTCCACTATACCAGCTTTTTTAATGATATTGAAAGGCCCATAACATTTGAGTGATAATTTGAGATTCAAATTTCTCACCACTGTCATTTGTCTATGTAGCAGTAATTTAAGCTACACTCAATCACATATTATAATGGAACTTCTCAATGATGGACATCATATTTTCTTTGCTTACAGTCCTGAACTCGTTATGATGCATGCAAACAATTTCGAAGATATGATTGCGGCGATAGAGAGACAAATCCACATTTTTGTTAGAAGTGAAATTCAAAGCTTAAGGCAAAATACCAGGAAGGTTGATGGAAATCGCCGACCCATGCATGTGTATTCCCGAAGGAGACCGTGATCAACTACCCATTTGGACGATCCGAGTCCACGGATGCGTCCGGACTGTTGTTCCAAGTCTTTTTCATTTATTATTTTATTTGTTTCGAGTGGCCTATTTCTGTTATTTTTACTTACGCATGTAGGGGGACCGGTTGTTGGAATGGATGGTCATTTGCCGTTTTCAGAACTGTCGGTTCCCCTTTCTCCGTGCTACTCTAAGAAACTTTTTCCTTGGTTCGACTCCAAGGCATATAACCACTCCTACCTCCACCCGCCGGCCACTGTAAGTCCTCTCCCCTCCTTTTTGTTAGTATTCAAACCTCCGCCCCTTCCTTTCAGTCGTCAAACAGCCGCCAGTCCCCCGTTTTCACTATAACCCTTCGTAGTCCCAGCCGCCATGTACTCTCAGTCAATAGGCTTGATCTCGCTATTTACCCCCACCCGAGCAGCCCCGTCTACCCTCTATTCCCTCTAGAAGTTCACTTCCTAACCCCACACATCTTGAAGCCCATAGAATCCCCCTTCCTTTGTATTAACCGTGCCTCCCACCACCCTCTGCCATTAAACCGGGAACCCCTACAGTCCTTTGTCATGAAATCCCACTCAGGTTTTGATCCAACAAACATCACTTTCCCTCCTGTAGCGTTCAAATTCCTCCACCGCCACATTAAGCCGCCACCTTCACGCATAATTCATAACTTTTGAGTTTTGTTTTCTAACATTGTGTATTCAAACTATATTTGGTTGGATGTGACATTATATGCTTTGTTATTGTGATATCGTTGATTCTACGCATGCTTACAAATACTCGTGTCTCAATTACTTTGTGAATTAAAATTTGCTTTCCAAAATCATTTTATGTGAACAAAAGTGCTTCTGAATAGGTTTTATTTTGATTAATTTTTTATTGTTAATTGAATCAGACTGCTCCTTGCATTTGCGTAGTATCACATCCCATTTAGGAGTGCATTTTAGGATACCTGTGTCATTGTCAACCTACCCCTACATCAAAGGTCTTATTCATAAATCAATCAAGAAGCTGTAGTTTGAAGTGCCAAAGATAAGAAAATACAACAACAACACTCAAGTCTTTATCCCACCATAGTGGGGTCGGTTATATGGATCATTTGTCTCCATCACGCCCGATCTTTATTCTTTAGTCATACTCTCAATGCCTAAGTACATCATGTATTATAGTTTCATTCCAAGTCCTTTTTGGTCTACCACTCCCTCGTTTAACATGATTAGTAGCTGTTGAACCGGGAAAATGTTGGAATAATGATGCTATTACAAGAAGCCCTCTATATATAGAGGTGAATACAAAACATAATTAAAACATAAAACATAAAATATAATCTAACACTCCCCCTCAAGTTGGGCGTGTGATGTTAACCATGCCCAACTTGTCCACAATATTGCTAAATACGTTCCCATTCAATCTTTTGGTGAGAATGTCAGCTAGCTGCCGGTCGGAGGGCACAAAAGGTGTGCATATGATTCCTCTCTCAATGTTCTCCTTGATAAAGTGTCGATCCACTTCGATGTGTTTAGTCCGGTCATGTTGCACAGGGTTGTGCGCAAAGGGTTGTGCGCAATACTGATGACAAACTTATTATCACAATACAACCGGATGGGTCCTGCTTCAATAAGACCAAGGTCACTCATCACAGATCGAAGCCATAACCCTTCACAGGCCCCGTGAGTCATAGCTCTAAACTCCGCCTCAGCACTAGATCTTGCCACAACTTGTTGCTTCTTACTCCTCCAAGTAACAAGATTACCCCCAACTAGGGTACAATATCCTGAGATTGATCACCTATCATCAACAGATCCGACCCAATCAGCGTCAGTATAGACTTTAATATTTAGACCGGTATTGGGAGCAAACAGGATACCCCTTCCTGGTGTAGACTTGAGGTACCGGAGGATTCTGTGAGCAACATCAACATGACGAGTTTTAGGAGCATGCATGAACTGGGTAACGACACTCACCGCATAGGAAATATCTGGACGAGTGTGGGACATGTATATCAATTTCCCCACAATCTTTGGTACTCAGAGATATCAACAATTTCCTCTCCATCATCGCGCCCCAATCAGTGCTTTACTTCAATCAGGGTGTCAGCTGGTTTACATCCACTCATCCCCACCTTCTCAAGGAGATCTAAAGTGTATTTACGATGGGGGATGAAAATCCCCTGCTTGGATCAAGAAACTTCAATACCCAAGAAATACCTGAGTTTACCTAGATCTTTGACCTCAAATTCTCTATCCAATTTCTGTTTCAACCTCTGGATTTCTTCGATATCATCCCCTGTTATGACAATATCATCAACATACACAATAAGTGCAGTGAGTTTTCCAATCCTTCGTTTAATAAACATAGTATGATCAACATTGCTTTGATGGAAATCAAAAGATAGCATGGTCTTGAGAAATCGCCCAAATCACGCTCTTGGAGACTGCTTCAGCCCATATAAAGTCTTTCTCAATCTGCATACTTTCCCTGCAGCACCTGTAGGAATGAGGCCCGGAGGAATAGACATGTAAACCTCCTCATCTAGATCACCGTGGAGGAAGGCATTTTTCACATCAAGTTGCAAGAGCTCCCAGTCTTTGCAAGCAGCACAAGATAACATCCCTGATAGTATTCATCTTTGCCACCGGGGCAAACGTCTCCAGATAGTCAATAACAAGGGTTTGCGTATAACCCCTTGCCACCAACCTAGCCTTGCATCTTTCAACAATCCCTTGTGAGTTCTGTTTCACAGTGAACACCCATTTACACCCAACCGTCTTCTTTCCATAGGGAAGGGGAACCAAATCCCATGTATGGTTCTTCTCAAGAGCATTCATTTCCTCAACCATCGCCTCACACTACATAGGGACCTCTAGAGCCTGCTGCCATGATTTAGGTATGGAAGAAACAGCAAGGGAAGAAACAAATGCCTTATAGGTAGTAGAAAGATAATCATACGATACATAATGTGATAAAGGGTGGCGAGTGCAAGACCGGATACCTTTCCCGTGGGAGATCGGTTGATCAGATGGCCCTGAGTCAGGTTCCACTGACTGTCCTGGTAGCATAGTTAGATCTTGCGTGCTCGTCTGCTTTGTCCGCCGGGTATAAATCTGCAAGCTCGGAGGAGGAGGCCCAAGAGGAGGATGTATGTCCACTGGTAGAGGAGTTACGGGAGGAGGACTCACTTCCACTGGTAGAGATAGAGGCTCCCCCTGAAGTGAGGAATACGGTTGTGATATGGGCAGAGGAACCGAGGGAAGAGAAATGAGAGTATGCGAGGGAGAGGCATCTGGGACATGATAATATGCCTCGGATTCACGGAACGTAACATCCATAGTAACAAATACTTTATTGGTAAGAGGGTGGAAACATTTATACACCTTTTGTGTTGGGGAGTAGGCAATGAAGACACATTTTAGTGTCCGAGGATCGAGTTTGGAAGGGCGGGGGTGGTGGATATGAACGAAGCAAACACATCCAAACACCCTAATGGAAAGCCGAGAAGGGGTCACCTGAAGAGTGTCAAGGGGTGTAGCATTCCCAAGAACACGAGTTGGCATACGATTGATGAGGTATGCCGCAGTAAGAACGACATCACCCCAGTAGAATTTCGGAAGATGCATAGTGGACAAAAGACAACGAGCGACTTTCAGGAGATGATGATTCTTCCGCTCAGCCACACCATTTTGTGCGGGAGAATACGCGCAGGTAGTCTGGTGGAGGATACCACGATCAACAAGATATTGTTCAAACTGCGAATCGATGTATTCACGACCATTATCACTACGAAGAATTTTAATTTCGGAGTGAAATTGAGTGGAGATCATGCAATGAAACCGTCGGAAAATCGAGAAAACATCATTTTTGTTACGCATCAAATACAACCATGTAGTACGAGAGAAGCAATCAATAAAAGTAACAAACCACACACATCCAAAAATAGAAGGTGTCGGGTAAGGATCCCATATATCAGTATGAATAACAACAAAAAGAATAGAACTTGACAATGAAACATGCGTAAACGAGGTACGATGATGTTTGTTTAAGCTACATACATCACAGACAAAAGAGTCAAAGACAACAGTAGACATAACAGGAAATAACAATTTCATAACAGAAATAGAAGGGTGTCCCGGACGACAGTGCCAGGAGTACAAAGGATGGGCAGTGCTGGAATGAAGAGCCAGAGGAGACGTAGCCTGGCCGGAGTTGAGCACATAGAGTCCATTTACCATGCTACCAGAGCCAATCACCTTCCCCGTCGTCAGGTTCTGAAAAACACAAGAAGACGGAAGAAATGTCACAGAGCAGTGCATGGAGTTAGTTAGATGACTAATAAAAAGAAGATTACGAGTAAAATTAGGAACATGGAGGACAAAAGATAAGGTGAGGGAGGAGCAGGAGATGGAACCCTTGCCGACAACGGAGGAAAGAGAACCATCAGCAATGTTCACCTTATCACGGCCAGAAAGAGGAGTATATGATATAAAACCTGTAGAGGACCCAGTCATATGATCCGTGGCCCCAGAGTCAATAATCCACTGGGTAGAAGGATGAGAAGCAACAGAGTGAGCACCTAGGAGACCCATGTGAGCGTAGGAGGAAGAGGCAGAAGGCTCTGTAGAAAGGCCCTGCATCATGCATCGAAGAGCCAACATTTCATCCACTGTAAACTGAAGGTCCGTAGTTCGTTCCTGTGGGAGGGCACCCAGAGGGACTGAGCCATCAGAACTGGAATAACCAGGAGGGACCGCGACAGAAGCATCAGTAAGATGAGCAGAACGTGGAGTAGCATGATGACCAGAAGAGCGCCCAGAACCACGACCTCCACGAGGCGGAGCACCCCCTCTAGGGTTAGGAAACCCATGAAGCCGGAAGCAGGTATCCCGAGTGTGACGGTTGTTGCCACAATAATCACATAGCGGATGATCCTTATCAGAGCCCTTCAATATGGAGCCTCAAGATGGACGAGTACCAAGAAGAGAGGGGGCAGCAGCCGCCAAAGCTGACTCCTCAGGCATCGGGTCTGGAAGAAGAGTCCGGCGACGATCGTTTTCTTGCTGCACAATACTGTAGACCTCAGGAAGGGATGGTATCTGCGGTCGGCTCAAAATCTGAACACTGATCTGATCGAAGTCGCGATGCAGTCCATGAAGAAACTCAAATATACGATTGCGGTCATCCCGGGCCCGAACCATTGCCTCATCAATAGGGCTCACAAAGGTAAGAGGATCAAAGTGATCATATTCCTGATACAACTGCTTGAACTCCAAGTAGTATGCAGACGACGGACGGTCACCCTGCCGAAGTAACGAGATCTTCTTGCGCAACTGAAAAATCTGAGCAGCATTGCCGCAGCGAGAGTAGGTAGACTCTGCGCCGAGCCAAATGTCGGCAACGTTGTCGAGGAATAGGTAGTTCCGGGCAATGGACTCCTGCATCGAGTTAGTAAGCCATGACATGACCAAGGAGTTCTCCGACTCCCACTGCTGCCATTCAGAAGAATTCAAGTCGGGCTCCTTCATTTTGCCAGTGACATAGCCAAAGAGACGCCTACTTTTGAGCGCCAGAGTGATAGAGCGAGACCATGAGAGATAATTGGAGTCGTCAAGACGTATGATAGTGATTTGGGGTGTATTTGGGGTGTATTATGATCATTAGTGGCACGGAAGAGGACCGTCGGAGTGGAGAAACCGGAAGAGGGAGCAACCCCAGAAGAGGGAGAGGGAGATTCAACATCTCTAGACATGATGGCTCAGGAATAGAAATCCAGAGACAACACAGAATTAGAGCATCAAAAAAACGGAGGGGAGAACGAAGAGATCCACTCCATTAGAACACCCAAAGCAAGAAAAAAGAAACGACACCGGATAAAAAACAGGGCTCTCACGGCTTAAACATACCGGCGCCGGATGGAGGGCAGGAGGATTGGAGACCCGACTGGAAGAAGAAGAAGACCCGACAGGAGCAGGCGAGCGAACGAGATTGAGCAAGAGTGGGCGAACGAGATTGAGCGGGAGTATGCGAACGGGATCGAGCGGGAGCTGGCGAACGGAGATCGGGAGCGGGCGAACGGCACGGCAGGCGGAGGCTAGGGCACACGGAACACCTCTCGCTCTGAAATCATGTTGAACCGGGAAAATGTTGAAATAATGATGCTATTACAAGAAACCCTCTATATATAGAGGTGAATACAAAACATAATTAAAATATAAAACATAAAATATAATCTAACAGTAGCTAAACTCTCCAAACGCCTTGCATGTACCTCTAACGATCTCCTTTGTATGTGTCCGAACCATCCTAATCGAGCTTTTCACATCTTCTCTATCATTGGTGCCACTCTTGTCTAATCCCTGATACATTCATGCCTAATTTTATCCAGTCTCGTGTGTCCACACACCTACATAAACATTCTCATCCCCGCAACTCTCATTTTTTGTTTATGTACATAATTCACTGCCCAACATTCAGAATCGTAGAGCATTGCTGGTCTAATTGCAGTACAATAAAATTTGTCTTTAAATTTTAATGATACTTTACGATCACATAAGATCCCAAACTCATCCCTCCACTTCAACCAACCTTCTTTAATTCTATGTATCACATCTTTATGTACTCATTCATCCTTTTGAATTATCAATTCCAGATATTTAATGCACTCACTGTGGGAAATATCTTGGTCACCCAACTTAATTACGGAGTCATCCGACCTTCTTGCACTATTAAATTTAATCTCCATATACTCCGTTTTTGCCCCGCTCAACCTAAAACCCTTCTTTTTCAAAGTGTCTCTCTAAGACTCAAATTTCACGTGTTTACACCATTGCACGTCTCATCGACCAAATTAATTTCATATGCAAATAATAAACACCATGGTTTTGCTTGTTGGATATGTCCGATGAGCTCATCTAAGGTAAGGGTAAAGAGATAAGGGCTTAAAGCTAATTCTTGATGTAACCCAACGGTCATAGACAATTTTTGTTGTGTTAATTCTTCAATATCCTCACCTTCGTCACTGAATTTGTGTACATATTTTTGATTACGTCAATGTATGATACACTTACACATTTCTATTCTAAGACTCCATACGATCTCTCTTGGAACCCTATCATAAGCATTTTCAAGATCGATAAAATACATGGGCAAATCTTGATTTTTTTCCCAATAGTTGTCAATGTGCCTCCTCAAGTGGTGTATAGTTCCTATGGTTGAACTCCCTGACATAAACCCAAATTGATTCTCCGAGATGTTATCCATTGTCTTACTTTTCTCTCCAATACTCCTACCCATAGTTTCGTGGTATGACTCATTAATTTAATTCATTTGCAATTGACACAATTTTGTATTTCTCTTTTGTTCTTATACAAAGGTACTAAGATACATTCTCTACATTTGCCTGACATTCTCTCCATCTTTAATATCTTATTAAAGAAATATGCAAGCCACAAAAATTCTTCCTTCCCTGGGCATTTCCATGCTTCGATTAGTATATCGCCTCGGCTAACCGCCTTTTCATTTTTCATCTTTTTCAAAGCATTATTTAGGTTTCGTTTGTTTTAACTGTTACTGATCCAAAAGAAGCGGTTAGAAATGAAGTTTGAAAAAGTTGTTTTTGGAAAATGGAGTTTTCAACAAAAATCTGGTTGTGTAAAATGGAGTTTGGAGAGTAGTTCAAAAAGTAGTGCATAAAAACCATTTGTTAAAAATGGAGTTTTTTAAAATCATTTTTTAGGAACACAATTGTTCAAGAAAATGCAACACAAGTTTAAAAATAAAATAAAATACACCATAAACACACACACACACATCACATGCACACACATACCAGTTTTGCAAGATAATTTTGAACTCAAAACGTCAAATGAAAAAACCTAGAATTATTTATGAATCATTTACTTGAGTTTCGAACATTTTTTTCGAAATTTTCTAAGAATACCAGTTGAGACCATCTCTTCATGGCAATTTTAAGAGCTATTTGTTTAAATAATGTGCTTTAACATATTCTTCCTACACACAAAAATACAGATGAAGAAAATTGATGCGGAGCGGAAACGTGGACCCGCAACGGAGGATGAGATTTGGGTCCGTTTGTGGCTGATTGACGACTTACCATGTATGGCGTCCCAGATCGATGATACGACTCCGCAGATGCGTTCGGATTCGCGTTGCGAATCGATTTCATATATTACTTTGTTATTTTTGAATTTTATTTGTTGTATTTGAGTGGCCCCACTTCCGTCCAATCATAACCGTCGATGGCGGGATGCCCTAATTCTCTTATTATTATAAATAAATGTGTAGGGGGGCTGATTGGTGGTATTGCAAAATTTGGAGAGTTGATTCCCGATTCCCGTGATCATCCCACGGTGCCGACTCCGTGCAACCCTAGGTGACGAATCTTAGGCTTGTATGCAACTGGGCCGACTCTTTCTAAGATCTGATACGGGCCCAAACAATGGAGATCCTGTTTCTTCTGTTTCTTTAACCGGGAGATTCCGTGCATGAGTTTGATTTTCAAGAACACAACCTCTCCCATACTAAACTCCATCGGCCGATGTCGCACATCATAATAGTTCGTCTGTCGGCTCAGCGCTTCCCGCATCCGATCTTGAATTAGTCGTATTGCCGCTATAGTATCATCTATATAAGCAACTCCCAGGGCTTTAGGGTCCTCGTCCTGGGCCCAAGATAAAGGAGTCCGACAACGTCTTCCGTATAAAGCTTCATACGGAGCCATGTTGATACTAGCCTGAAAGCTGTTGTTGTATGAAAATTTTACCAGCGGTAGTAGCTGCTCCCAAGGCTCGTTGTGCTCTACGATGCACAATCAGAGTAGATCCTCCATCGTCCGATTCGTTCTCTTGGTCTGTCCGTCGGTCTAATGGTGGAATGCGGTGCTGAAGGCTAATTTGGTACCCAAATAAGCCTGCACCCTTCTCCATTCCTTTGAAGTAAAGCACCCATCGTGGTCAGACACAATAAACTTGGACACTCCATTGAATCAGACTATCTGTTCTATAAAAATCCTGGTCTGAACGTCAACACCATCACTCTGTCGGTTCGGGATGAATCAGGTCGTGAGACGGTCCACAACGATCCATATGGAGTCGTTTCCTGCACGAGAGTGAGGTAGACCATGGGCAAAGTCCATAGAAATGTTTTCAAATTTCAACTCTGGTATTAACAAGGGCTGCAATAAGCCTCCCGGGTTGCGACACTCTGCTTTGACCTTTTGGCAGATCTGGCAATGTGCCATAAAGCCGGTGACATCTCTCTTCATGCCTGGCCAACACAGAGTCCTGCGTAGATCAATACATTTTTACTACACTATGGTGGATAAAGTACCTCGACAGTTGTGCTTCACGAAGAATCTCTTATCAGATTTCCCCGGTGAAGGGAATGAACACACGACGCCTGAACTGTAGTATGCCATCATGCATGTTATAGTCGTCCTGCGTTCCATCCTGTAGCGTCTTGATGATTGGGGCTGCTTCTGATCGATCTTTTGCGCATCGCGTATCCGGTCCCGGATATCGCACTGGATCTCTATCCAGTAAAGCTGGGTTTGATACTCCATCGGGTCTCTGCGAGTGATATGGGTAATGCTTAGATCTGCTAAGGATCAGATCAATTCCTCTGGTATCAACTCCATCCAGCTCCCGACTACTGAGAGCTGACGGCTCTAAGCATCTGCAACCTTGTTAGCCTTACCGGGGTGATACTGAAGAGCAAAGTCGTAGTCGCACAAAAATTCTAACCACCAGCGCTACCAGAGGTTCAACTCCTTCTGAGTGAGAATGTATTTGAGACTCTTATGATCGGAGAAAATCTTGCATCTTACTCCATACAAGAATGCCTCCAAGTCATGGGTCGCGTAGTTAAGCTCATGCGACTTCAGCTGCCATGGCGCATAAGTGACTACCATGCCGTGCTGCATCAGTACGACCCCCAATCCTCTCAGAGATGCGTTAGTGTAGATCTGGAACCCTTCGGTTCCTGAGGGGATCGTAAGAATTTGTGCATAGGTCAAGCGGTTCTTTAACTCGACGAACGCTGCCCTGCACTTCGACGTCCATCGAAACACAGTATCTTTTTTGGTGAGGGCGGTGCGGGGTAAAGCAATCTTTGAAAATCCTTCCATGAACTTCCAGTAGTACCCGACGAGTCCAAGGAAGCTTCTAATGCCTGTTGCTGTCTTGAGCGGCGGCCAATTTTGCACTTCCTGGATCTTGGCCTGGTCCACAGCTACCCCATTCTTATTGATAGTGTGACCTAAGAATCCGGTTTCCTCCAACCAGAACTCGTACTTACTGAACTTCGCGAAAAGGGAATGCTCTCGTAGCTTAAGTAATACCATCTGTAGATACCTGGAGTGGTCCGCCTTGCTCTTCGAGTAGATTAGTATATCGTCTATGAAGACAATCATGAAGTAGGTCAAGGAATGGTTCGAACACTTTGTTCATCAGCGCCATGAAGGCGGATGGTGCATTGGTTAGCCCAAATGGCATCAGCAAGAACTCGAAGAGGCCGTAACAGGAGCTAAAGGCCGTCTTGGGAATGTCCTCTTCTCGTATACGGAGCTGGTAGTATCCAGATCTTAAGTCCATTTTAGAAAAATAGACGCGCCTTATAACTCGTCGAACAACTCATCAATTCTCGGTAGGGGTCATGTATTTCGAATGGTGAGCTTATTAAGCTCGCTGTAGTCAATGCACAGACGCAGTGTACCGTCCTTTTTCTTTACATATAGCATAGGATCTCCCCATGGTAAAGAACTCGGGCAAACAAATCTCGCATCGATTAGTTCTTGAAGTTGTATTTTCAGCTCCACCAGTTCCTTTGGAGCCATCCAGTAGGGTGCTCGTGATACTGGTCGACCTCCGAGCACGAGCTCGATCTGGAAATCCACCTCCCGTTGCGGAGGCAACCCGGGGAAGGACTCGGGAAAAACATCCGGAAAGTCTCCTGTTATGGGCCTTCCCCTTGGACCGAGTAGTCTCCTGCAATGGCGGAAGGAGGGGCGGTCGCGTCGATCGGCTTCGTTCCGTGCGGGAGGCGGCTAGGGCAAGCACAGGTTTCGGTCCGTGGATTAAAGAGAGAGGGGAAGGAGAGGAATAAGAGAGAGAAAGGAAATTACTTCTATTTTTCTTTGATACCTTAAAATGTTCACAACCACACACATATATAGGTTCCACAAAAGTGCCCCCCCATTTAGGCTTACGACAATGAGTCAAAATATGCTAAAATAAATACGCAGAAATTGACGATAAAACGACGCGAACACGCTACATAACAAGCCACATAACATCACCGCCGTCGTTCGAAGATAGCTTGTCCTCAAGCTGGATCGAAAGGCATTGGGGCCACTGCTTCACCCGTCGTGTCATCCTGGGGTGGGTCGTCGACTTCCAGCCAAAATAGGCGTTTGCATCTGTGTCCGGGCGTGAAAGGATCATCACAATTGTAGCATAGGCCCCTCTCGCGTCGGTCGACCATCTCGGTGCGGGACAAACGTCGACGAACAGTAGGCCGCGGAAGAGCGTCCTGGAATGGAGCTGTGCCAGGCAAGCTGGCGACAGAGTAAGCTCCCGGAGAGCCCCGATGTCCTAAAGGCGGACGGTCTAACAGCAGTCGTTGTTCACAAGCTCTGGTGAGGCTCATAGCCGTGTTGAGATTAGGTGGCAGTAGGAATTCCACATCCCAACGTAAACGCTCGTTGAGGCCAGCAGTGAAGAGAGAAACCTGCTGCCTTGGTAAGACGGACGTCGCCCGAGATAGGAGAATTTGAAATTTTTCCAGGTAGGTGTCGATGGAGCCGTCCTGTTTGAGGTTCGCGAGATCGCCGAGTGGATTGCCTTGTAGAGCCGGGCCGAAACGAAGGGTGCAAGCCGTACTGAAATCTGCCCAGGAAATGTTGGGTTGTTCCCGCAGAAGTTGAGTGAACCATAATTGTGCGGGGCCGAGTAAATGGAAGGAAGCGATGCCGACGCGTTCTTCATCTGGTGTTCGGTGGTTTGCGAAAAAGATATCGCAACGCGTAAGCCACGGAAGAGGGTCGTCGCGACCCTCGTAGATGGGGAAGTCCATCCGAATAGTACGTGCTTAGGTTGGATAGTCCGCGCCGGGAGGGGCGGCGGAGTTCACTCTTCTTGTCGAAGGATGGTCGGTCGTAGTCAGCGGTGGAGGGGGCGGCATGCCCTGTAGGGCATCCAAACGGGCGTTGAGGGCATCCATCTTGGCGTTTTGAGTTGCGAACATCGAGTGGAAAAGAGCCATGAGCTCGTCGAGGGAGGGAGGAGTATCTGCCATCTGTGATAGAGGAGTTCGGTTTGCGGGAGGCGTTGGGAGGAGGCCGGCGGAAGGAAAATAAGTCGGAGTTGGACGATGGGGCCGGGCGACGGAGCTGGACGACGCCGAAGTGGCCGGAGCGAGGTCGCCGGAGCTGGACGACGGGCTGGCGAGCAGGGTAGGCTGGCCGTGGGTTGCCGGTGGACTGGAGGGGTGTTCCTGTGCGCAGGAGGGAGGATTGGCGGAAACGGCGGACTGTGCGACAAATTCGCAGGAAAGCGGGGGCGGCCAAGTGGAGGAGAGTGGCTCTGATACCAAGTTGTTATGGGCCTTCCCCTTGGACCGAGTAGTTGGCGGTGGAGGAGCAATGGCGGAAGGAGGGGCGACCGCGTCGATCGGCTTCGTTCCGTGCGGGAGGCGGCTAGGGCAAGCACGGGTTTCGGTCCGTGGGTTAGAGAGAGAGAGGGGAAGGAGAGGAATACGAGAGAGAAAGGAAATTACTTTTATTTTTCTTTGATACCTTAAAATGTTCACAACCACACACATATATAGGTTCCACAAAAGTGCCCCCCATTTAGGCTTACGACAATGAGTCAAAATATGCTAAAATAAATACGCAGAAATTGACGATAAAACGGCGCAAACACGCTACATAACACGCCACATAACATCTCCACTCTTGATTCACCAGAACCTTGGCGAGCACTTGTGTTTTACTCTGCATCTCAAAATAAATAAGATACACCTCGTCCCTTTGTCAGACAGATTTGACTGTTTGAGTTGACGTCAAAATTATGTTGGTAGCACAGTACCATTAGATGACACAAATTATCTCGAATGGTCAAGGGCTGCTCAACATGTCATTCGCGGCCATCAAATGTTTGGTTATATTGATGGAGCAGTTAAGGAGGCCCCCAAGACTAATCCCCTCCTAAAAGCGTTGGGACTCCAAAAACTCTGTGTTTGTTTCCTGGCTCCTTCACTCGATGTCTCCGAAGGTCTATCGACGTTACATGCTGATGGACCCTGCATTCGAGATCTGGACCCGTGCCCGTGAGACATTCTCACAATTAGGTAGTTCTACAATAGTTAAGGAGGCCTCGAAGTCTAATCCCTCCTGGAAGCGTTGAGACTCCAAAAACTCTATGGTTGTTTCCTGACTCCTTCAGTCGATGTCTCCGAAGGTCTATCAACGCTACATGCTAATGGACTCTGCATTCGAGACTTGGACTTGCGCCCGTGAGACATACTCACAAATAGACAGTTCTACAAAGATTTATGAACTTACCCGCCGCACTTTGGGACTGCGGGCTGCGGCGGGTCTCTATGACGGTGTCGTCCTTTTTTCGGAGTTTGATCTTCTGTATCAGGAATTGGACTATTTTGCACATTTCACTCTGGCATGCACTGCAGATGCCTTTCATTTACAATAATAGGAGGACCACTTTCGTCTCCATGTCTTCTTGATGGGCATGTACATGGAGTTCGATATGTTGCGGGCACATATCCTTCACTTTCTCCTCTCCCGTCTCTTCAGGAGGCATTCATCATGGTTCTTGGTGATGAAGATCGTCGGAATCCCCTCAGTTTTAATGCTCCTCCCGAGTCCCGATCGCTCCGCTCTGACTAGCGTTGGTCGTGACCATGCTCTCAGTCCTGACTTGTTTGCCCCTACTTGTGATTATTGTCATCACAAAGACCACACTCGAGAGGTGTGTTACAAACTCCACCCACATCTTGCCCCTCGTGGCCGTGGACGTGATCGTGGACCTGAGCGTGGAAGCCATCGCTAGGGTGGCCCCAAGCCTCATGATACTGCTTACTCTACTAATGTCTATGACGAGACATCAGGTACTGTTTCTGGTCAGCTCGCTGCTCATGAACTGGATGCTTTTCGCCTCCTGCTCCACTCTCAGCCTGATATGTCCCCTTGTGCTCTTGCTTTCATTGCTATGTCTAGTGCTCATGCGGTTACTGCCTCATCTTCCGAGCATGTGATTGATTCTGGTGCCACCCACCATATGACTGGCTCCTCTTCAGGTTTTCTCTTATACTCCTTTGTCTGGTAAGGGCGAAGTCATTTCTGCTAATTGCATTTTGTCTCCTATTGCTTTTCTCGCACAACTTGGGTCTATTTGTTAAAAAAAGAGTGAGATTTTCTCGTCTTCAGACTTTTCATAAAATGGTCCAGACTCAATTTAATGGCTCTATCCTTCGAAGTCATAATGGAGGGGAATATGACAATTGTGGAGCGTTTGGATCATATCTTGTCAGTCATGGTATCATCCACCAGACCACTTGTATCCACACATCTACCCAAAATGGGGTTGCCGAACGGAAAAACCGACATCTTCTGGATGTTGCTCGTTGTCTTCTTGCTACGATGCATCTTCCCAAATCCTATTGGGGTGATGTTGTCCTTCC
The DNA here is from genome assembly GCA_039513925.1 of Platanthera zijinensis. NCBI lineage: Eukaryota > Viridiplantae > Streptophyta > Magnoliopsida > Asparagales > Orchidaceae > Platanthera > Platanthera zijinensis. Next base: position 21,158,617 of record CM077090.1, read on the forward strand.
CGCTGCCCACCTTATCAGGCTTCCGTCACTTGTTATTGGCTCTGCTAGTCCCCTATCTCGACTCTCTACCATGACCGTCGTTTACACTTCGCATCTGCCACCCCTTGTCATTGGATGTTTATGTTTTGTGCATATCCATTCGCCTCACGTGGACAAACTGGACCCTCATGCTTATCGTTGTGTGTTCCTTGGCTATTCCTCCACAAGGAAAGGTTATCGATGTTTACCATCCCCCCTCCAGGCGTTTGTTTTGCACTATGAATGTTACCTTTCAGGAAGGGAAATCGTATTTTTTTGCCATTGACTCACTCTCTTCGTCAGGGGGAGAGTGATGATACTGATATTCCTCTTCCACTTCTTCCTCCACAGCCACCGCAACTACCTCCTCCACAACTACCTCCTCCACCTCTCTCGGGTCCTTCTATCTTGGTTCCTCTGACCGATACTCCGATCTCCTTTTTCTCACGTATACCACTGTTGTTCTTCAGGTATACAGGCTATTAGTGTTCCACCTCTACTAGTGTCCACTTCTGCCTCAGCTTCTGATGATGCTGATTTGTATGTTCCTCTTGCATTGTTGAAAGGTAAGGCTGCTTGTACTAAACATCATATTTCTAAGCATGTGGCTTACCACCATCTTACCCTGTCCCATCAAGCCCTTGTTTCTTCACTTTCCTCGATTATTCTTAAGACATGGCAGGAAGCTTTGGGTATCCCGACATGGACATAGGCTATGAAAGAGGAAATGTCTGTCTTGGACAAGAAGTCAAGAACCATACCTGTGATGTCTCCCACTTTCTCCCGGCAAGAAAGCTATTGGTTCGAGGTGGGTGTTTTCTGTTCACAGAATCAAGAGAGTAAGGTTGAACGGTACAAGACACCTCTGGTTTCCCAGGGATACACCCATACTTAGGGAATTGACTACCAAGAGATTTTCGCTTCTGTGGCTAAGATGGACTCTTCGGGTGTTGTTGTCGTGCGCGGCTTGTATGAACTGGGATTTTCATCAACTGGATGTTAAAGATGCGTTTCTCTATGGTGAGCTTGATAAAGAAGTATACATACAATTTCCTCCTGGGTTTGTGAAGAAGGGAGCTGAAGGTCTTGTCTGTCGTTTAAGGAGATCTTTATATTGTTTGAAATAGTCACATAGAGCATGGTTTGACAGATTCCTCACGGCTATGCTCAAATTTGGGTACAAGTAGGCGCAAACTGATCATATTATGTTTATTTGGAGGTGCGATCAGTGGATTGTCGTCCTTATTGTTTACGTGGATGACATCGTGATCACTGGTAACAATATGGAAGAGATTGCAAATCTCAAGTCTTTCATATTTGCTGAGTTTGAGGTGAAAGACTTGGGAAGATTGCGATACTTTCTGGGTATTGAGGTAACTAGATCCGATCATGGTATTTTTATATCTCAACTGAAGTACATACTAGGTTTTTTGCAGGTGATCGAGATGCATGGCTGTGTTTCTACGAACACCCCCATTGAAGAAAATCATGGAATTATGGAAGATGGGGACAACGATCAGGCAGATGCATCATGCTACTAGAGATTATTTGAAAAACTAATATATCTATCTCATACTCGTCCTTACTTATGCAGTCAGCATCCTGAGTAGATACATGCATGCTCCCAGGATCAGACATCTAGAGACATCATATCGTGTGTTACTGTATTTGAAGATAGCCCCTAGTCGCAGTCTCCTGTTTTCCAAGAACAACCATTTGAAGATTGAAGTTTTCATTGATTCTGGTTTGGCTGGATGTTGTGATGATCGGAAATCCGCAACGGGATATTGTTCCTTCGTTGGAGGAAACCTTGTGACACGGTGTTGTAAGAAACAAAATGTGGTGACCAGATCAAATACCGAGGCAGAATACCGTGCTATGTCACAAGGCGTGCATGAGAGTCTATGGTTGCGTACTGTTCTACATGATTTGGGTTCTCCCGTGACTTCTTTTTTCTTGTTTTGCGACAACAAGGCAGAGATAAATATAGCTCATAATCCAGTCCAACGTGACAGGACAAACCATGTTGAGGTTGATCGACACTTCATCAAAGATCACTTAGATAAAAAAACTGTGGTCACACCATTCGTCCATTCTAAAGATCAGCTGGAGGATGTGTTCACTAAAAGCTTGGGAAGTGATGCGTTTCTCAATGACATTAACAAACTTGGAATGACTGACATCTTCCGGTCTCCTGTTCGTGGCGGCATATCATGTGTTAATGTATTTGAAGATAGCCCCTGGTCGCGGTCTCTTGTTCTCCAAGAACAACCATTTGAAGATTGAAATTTTCACTGATGCTGATTGGGATGGATGTCGTGATGATCGGAAATCCACAACGGGATACTGTTCTTTTGTTGGCGGAAATCTTGTGACATGACGTAGTAAGAAACAGAATGTGGTGACCAAATCAAGTGCTGAGGCAGAATACCATGCTATGTCACAAGACGTGCGCGAGGGTTTATGGTTGCGTACCGTTCTACATGACTTGGGTTTTCCATTGACTTCTCCTTTTTTTTGTTTTGCGACATCAAGATAAGGATTAATATAACTCATAACCCACCCCAACGTGACATGACAAAGCATGTTGAGGTTGATCGACACTTCATCAAAGATCACTTGGATAAAAAAACTGCGGTCACACCATTCGTCCATTCTAAAGATCAGCTGGATGATGTGTTCACTAAAATCTTGGGAAGTGATGCGTTTCTTGATGACGTCAACAAACTTGAAATGACCGACATCTTCCGTACGACTTGAGGGGGAGAGTTGAGAGTCTATTATTATTATTTACAAGTCGCGTCTATTGTTATTCCCCAACTGAGGGTAGTTTGGTCTTTTAGGTGTTTTTTTCTAGGTCTAGTATTTATGTGTAAGACATTTCATTTCGGTTAACATGTAGTTTTAGTTTCAATTGTAATTGCCAGAAAAATTTCATCCCAGATAAACCCGTGCTTGTTTTTTGTTATCATAATTTTTATGCAAAACTTAAGTGATCAAAAATTAAAACTTGTTCGCTAATCCTCTCGCTCTCGTTGACGTTATTGTGCTACATGTTATTCCTTTCATCGTTTGCAATATTATGTGCAAAATTGTCAATGAAAGCCGAGGTTATTGCTTATGGTTTACTTGCTAAATCTCTAATTAAATTAACAAACATTACGGTCTTTTTGACCAACGCTTGAACACTTGTTCCCGAGCTAGTCTTTTCTAGAAATGTGTCTTATCTCTGATTTCTTTTCCCTCCGTTAAAAACAATAAAAATAGTTTACATCAAATATGATCTTAGATCAAAACATTGGAACCCCCAAAATAATACTTCAATTTTCGTATGAGAAGTTGATTCACAGGGATCAAATCAAACACCGGGCAGATTGTACCGAAAATGATCGTCATAGGTCTTGTTGTATTGCAATAGATCATCAAAGAAACCAATACAAATTTGCGTAGATAGACCTAGAATATCTCATTTATAAGCACCTGAAAAATATCTCATTCATAGGTCTTGTTGTCCGCATCTTGATTTGATCGTAGTTCGAACGAAGATACATTTGAGTAAAGAAATAAGCCCCGTTTAACTTATCTAGAAGTTTATCCACAAACAAAATAAGAAATTTACATTTTATAGTTTTTCTATCGAGCGTCCTATAAATCCACACAAATTCCAAAAAACTGTCTTGTTTATATACTAATAACACTGGTATTAAGAAATGCGACGATTTCTTTTGTACACTACCTTGTTTTCATGTTGTCTATCAGTTTCATCATTTCGAACGAAGCAATATCTATAAGTTCATTCCATAATCAGAACAGTTCATGGTTGTAGAAAGATATAGTGGTCGTATAAACAAAGTGGAGGTAACCCTTCCGACTCACAAAATATCTGAGTAAATAAGACAATACATAATTTGTTCACCTTCTTTGAATGCTTCTGCCACATAACATGCACACCTTCGAGGTTTGGGTGTTCTCTGCCTTTATACCAAATTGTTACAAACCCTAGATATGAATCTGTAGTCAAGAAGCAATGGTTGATTGAGAAGGAAAAAGATGAACTTAAATCTAGTTGTTTTCCTATATACTCAATGATTACCCTTGGTGTAAGGATGGTGCCTTGACCAAGGTTGTCTAAATGGTGCTTGGATAAAATACAAGGGTTGGTGGAGAAAGGTAGAATAATTGATTGAGGTAAAGGGCGACAACATTGCAGCAATGCATAATTGATAACCTGCAGGCTTTAGAAGATTGCTGGCTGTAGCAATAGGGATTGACCGGCTGCAGAAGGTTGATCATACATGTAGGAATCGTGAGGGACTCGTCTAGGCGAAAGAACACATTAATCTCAAAAGAAACTAATTAATCAATGCTTAACCATTTTAATTAGTGGAGGCAACTGTTGAGTTAATTTCAGTTATATTTGTCCCGTTTTAATATATTTTCCCAGCCAAACCTGAGCCTTTTAATGCATACAAGTATTTCTATTAAAACGTTGATGCATAATTCCCCATTACAATCTTCTGAGCATCAGTATAACTAATTTTTCCCTTGCATTTGTCTATAGCTGAAGAAGGAGAGCCTTGACACACATGTTGAGGTGTTGCCGTGCGACCTTGAGCCTTGAGGTCACGGGTTTGAGTCTTGGAAGCAGCCTCTTACAAAAATGCAGGGTAAGGTTTGCCTACATTTCACCGTTGTGGTGGGACCCTGCCCCAAACCCTCCCTGCGCAGGGATGCTTCGTGCACCGAGCTGTCCTTTTGTTTGTCTATAGCTGAAATCCCCGAATCATGTGCAGTTTAACCTCCCATCTTAGTTCCAACAATGCACTTCTCGGACCAATAAAGTGGAACTGCTTGACTTGCATATTAGAATTCATTAAAGCTTGACTTGCATATTAGAATTCATTAAAGCTTGACTTGCTTATTAGAATTCATTAAAGCTTGACTTGCATATTAGAATTCATTAAAGCTTGACTTGCATATTAGAATTCATTAAAGCTTGACTTGCATATTAGAATTCATTAAAGCTTGACTTGCATATTAGAATTCATTAAAGCTTGACTTGCATATTAGAATTCATTAAAGCTTGACTTGCATATTAGAATTCATTAAAGCTTGATTCACATCATTATACTCATAAAAGGAATGATGGAGGCCCCACTAGAAAAATAATTGAGGGGAAAAATGCTTCTAAGATGAATCTTTTCCCATGCAATAGTAAAAATTTTGACGACATCAATCTGGAACAATCTATTCTTGAATATGCTGCCAGTGCTCGTCTTGAGCCAGGATCGAACCCTCCATGAGATTCATAATTGCATTACTTACAACTTCTTTGTTTGTACACCAAGTTGTTCCAAATTTGTCTTTGATTCCAAGGCCGAATGCTTGTATCCATGTGCTTCATATTAGCCCGGAGTTCGCTCGCAGCAATATAGCCATCCCTACCTTATCACATCAATCCCACAAGCCTCTTATCCATTTTTGTTCTGTCACGGTGGGGGAGCAAGTCGAAGTAAAAAAAAACTCGCATTAAGTTTATGGATAATTAGTCTCGAACTGGTGACTTTCTTCGTTTGCACCATGCAGAACCAGCCGGTGCAAACCCCGCTTTCGAATTGGAGGTCGGAGGCGTCCGCACGAAACAGAGGTTTTCCCTGGCTTTTCCTCTGTCCGGCAGGTGCAAACGCCGCCGACGCCCGTTTGTTTATGCGCCGTACGACGGCGTTTACTCCAAACAGAGGCGGTGAAACGCCAAACCAAACGAAGCCTAAGTGTTTTCTTATTTCACTAAGCAGAGATTTACTCCAGGAACATATCATAAGCCACAACAAAGGAAGTTCAGTCATTTTTAAGTTCAAAAGCTCATAAGTGAGAACACCTATCTCCTAGATTTACCCGTTGGATTTAGTACTTCGCCGATATTTAACGTGGCTGATCTGACACCATTTTGTGATGATCGACCTAGTTCCAACCCCAGTTGACCTACTACAACACTAGAGATCTCACCCGACTTAGCACCAGTGTCGACGCCCCCCACTGAGGAGATAGATCAGGTTCTTGATGTACGAAAGTTTTGCATTCGCCACTGGACGTACCAACAATACTTGGTTTCTTGGCAGAGATGAGATACTGCTGATAGCTCTTAGATTAGCACCGCCGAGTTGTAGCGACAAAACCCCGTTTTATCTATTGCCAGTTATCATTTATCTTTTGTTATTTGTTATTTTATTTCCTGTCATTTTCCTTTTCCACGCATCAACTTTATTTTGTGTTTCCGGCTCATTGGTTTGACCACTCGGTGTGACCATGATTTAAAGGTCCTGTAATTTTAAGTTGTAGTAGGACGAAGGAGGCAAGCTTACACTATTTTAGGATGCTTAAGGCTAAAGGAAAAACTTTGTAGAATTTATTTTATCTTTAATATAGGGGGAAAGAATTTAGGAAATAATATCATGCATACATTTGGAAGCAAATAAAAGGGGCATCAAATTATTAAGTTTGAAAACAAATTAAAGCCCAAATCGATTTTACTTAACCAGCCAACAGAGAAAGAGAAGGGACACCAAATAAACAGAGAAATGAACTTTTGTTTTTCTGTATTACCTGTTATCGCCAAATGCTCATGGTGCTGCCGCCTACTCCTCTGGCTTAGCATGCCGACGGCTCGGGAGAAGCAACCAACAATTCACCTGCTGTTATCCTAGGTCCAAACACCATCCTCCAGTTGATTCCCGACCGGATCCACTGACGATGCAGTTCCTCCTTCACTGTTTCAGTCGTACCACCTTCCACTGTCTGTCAGCTGGTTGCCGTCGATTACGTCTCCCGCTCCGGCGACCGGTCAACGCTCGATTGCCATTCTAGGGTGTCGTCGACTACGACTCCTTCGACACCCTGCCTAAGAAGCAACCCGAGCCTATGCACAGAATATCTTTGAGGATTCCACTCCTTGTAGGGTTAATTCCACTCATTCTCAGTTTGCTCCATTCATTTAGTGTAGCCTTATGCAATTTAATTAATTAACGATAAGCTTGGCTCGAATGTTCGCACTTCTTTTATTGCCTTTTTTTCATAAATTGCCATTTTGATTATGTTTGTGGAGGAATGATGTATACTAAAATCTAAAATCGATTATAATTGTTAAATATGAGTTCCTTTTAAAATTTTGTGGCGTAGTCAAGACGTACTGAAAATATGACATGCAATGATTTTGTCAAGGATTTAAAAGCCTGCATAAAGAGATTAGCTTTTACCCGCATTATACAAAATAACTACTTCATCCACAAGCTTTTCAAGGAGGGGGATCAACATCAGTGAAAACAAATTAACGTCAAATAGAGCTGAAAAATTCAAACTTTTAGATGCATTCATGGAGATGGACTATTAGAAATCAAAATGGGGTCAGGATCAGAGGAGAAAAACTGGGAAAATGTCCCGACCTGGAGAAAAACTTAACAGAGGACTGGAGAAGTGGGGAGCGGGCTGCTGGCAGATTGTAGGTGTACCCAGGCCGGGAAAAATTAGAGGAGAGGGCTCAGATGGAAGTTGCTGGGCATGTCGCAAGGTTTCAACAACTGTTGGCGTCAGAAAAATTGAGGTGAGTCAGACCTGACCTCAACGAAGAGTCCAGTGGTAGACCAAGACGAGTTCGTCGGGGCCTAAGGAAACCTCTGGTGGCATTGTTGGGGCAAGATCTAGCTTCAGGAGGAGGAACCGACGAGGCAGTCATGGGCATTACCGAGCAGAGGAGAAAGTTTCTCTGCTCGATTTCTATCCTGTCTCCCTTTCTCGTGTAGGAGGCGGCTTATAAAACCATTGAAGGGCTTTAATGCTATTAAATGACCGGGGGAGGGGGCGGGGGTTCAAAAGATAATCATAAGGTGCCGTCTGTTTTTAATAACGGTAGATGGGACTGAGAGGGGTTTTTCAAAGACGGTAATTTTGTCTTTTCAAAAATATTTAGGAGGAATTAAATGGGAATCAAAAAGGGATGTCATAAGTTTTGATAATTTGAAATTAAATAAAAATATTACCTTAAGGTATTAATTTCAGATTTAATTCCTATTTAATACTTTTATTTCTTGCTTGCCCTGAGTAACCTTAGCCCTAATTTGACCAACTGATTTATTCAGGGACTTATTGGTCGGTCACACCAATAAGCCGTACAAACGATTGCGCAAGCGCGGTGCAAAACTAACAAACACACGAGAAATAAAAGATAAACTTGCACGACGACATACACTACAAAATATTTAATAAAATGCAGTAAACTAAATTACGATGCAATTCAGTTTGCATCATGGAAACAAATGCGGCTTCAATTGAACCAAAAAGTGCTTGAGGATTTCTTTCCAAATAATGAATAATTAACTTTTGAAATTTAAATGTCTAGTGTTTTCGCGCGTAAAATAGTGAGGGCCGTCATGATCGGAGAATCATGACCGTCCATGATGACCCCGTATTCTACAAATAGGAATAGTGGTTTCAATTGGAAGGTATTGAAAGTTGAGTAAAGAAAAAATTTACTTTTTTTGATGATCCGGTGTCAAAGCCGGAAACCGAAATGCGGACTGCAAAGCTTGGAATTATCCATCCCCCACCTCTCTTAGTCGGCCACCCCTCCACCTTCCTTGGCCGGCTCCCTTTCTCCCCACCTCCACTAGCCGACAACCCTGTTTCCCTCCCACCACCACCGCGGCACCTCCCTCCGGCAGCCCAAAATCACTCCTCCAACCACTAGTCGGCCACCCAACATTCCCCTCCCCAAACAATTCCAAAACAGCCCCTTATCCCTCTTCAAATTCCCTCCATTTTTGGTCTCCGAGGATCACCAAAAACCCTTCCCCAACCACCTCCGACAAACCTCCACCGTCACTACTCAGTACTCTCTCACGTGGAGTGAAGCCCCCAATGTCTGGTTTTCCTGCCCCCAAACACCCCTGACCCACAAACAGCCGCACCAATTCCTTATTGGAGTTTCTTTCCTACCTCTGTTGAGTTGGTCAGCCAGCTTATCTGATCCATAACAGACATAACAGGTTTTGTGGTTCCCTGGGCTCCATTTACACTTGCCCATCTCTACCTTTGCCCTCCACAGCCATTACTATTTTCTATAGCTGCAGTCAACTGGTTCCAACCATCGGAAGATCCATTTCCAGCATTGGTTTGAACGGTCCAGTAGCCAGCAATCTTATTGGGAACCTAGAATTCAGTGCCTACCTTAGTCCCAACTCCGGGAAAGTTCACCAAGCCTCTTACCTTATATTTGTGTGAGTTTTAAAGTTGGTTGTTATTAATATGTTTTTGAATTAGTGTTTATTTTCTTGCTTGCGTCACATCTACTTTGTAACTTTGTTTCCATGCCGTTTGTGACTATTGTTGGTATTCTTTTACTTGTTTATTTATGATTTGTGCACTCTCACATTAATACGATTACACATTGTCACGCTCACACCACTTCAACACTAAGTCGTGCGGCACTTGGCTAGTTTTTCCACAAACTTGTGCTAACCAAGTAGGTCTTGCTTCAACAATGTAGTGGAATGAAGAGAAAGATCTTTGATTATATTTCTCAACAAAGTTGCAAGATAGTTCATGAGAGAGTTGACCAAGACATATAAAGATCAAGACATACAACACTCGACACTCACAAGCACTCAACTCTCACAAGAGGAGACTCACTATCACAACAAGCTTCTAATCACGGATGATCTAAATGAGGAGAGGTCTTCCTCCTACATAGGCCTCCTCGTCATTTCCATCCAAAACCCAAAAAGGATCTAGATGTCTCCTCACATGGGTGATTAGCTTATTACATATTCTTCTACACTATTCCCTATCTCTTAAACATGATTTATTTCTACCATTCTAGAATGTTCTCAACATATATAGACTTGTATGGAACACTGATCACAAAGCAACTGAGTTAACATTAGCACCGTGACATTTTCCCTTGCTAAATCCATGCGCTGTCCTCGACTCATCAATCATTTTCATCCTTGTTTCACATTCTTTGATTTGCAGATTTCATTGCGGAGAGGATATTTTCTTCTTGCTCATATAATCGCCTTATTGGCACCGAGCAGGTAGTTGGACCGTCAATACGATGTATTTCAGATGTGGGGCAAATGAGAATTCCTTGAAATTGATTAAGAAATTCATTCCAATGACAATGTCGTAGTCTTCAAAGGGAATAACTTCGATAAGAACCTTACCCTTCCATCCCCCAAGACGAACATCCACATCTGGAGCAAGGCCAATAGTCCATACTTCGTGAGAATTAACAAATTTAAGTTGTGTTGGTCTAAGCTTGATTGGTAGTCCAATTATCTCAGCGGTAGTCTTGGACATGAAGAAATCAGTTGCGCCCGTGTTCCGCAAGGCTCTCATTTTCGTTCCCTTGATCTCTACATGCACCATTATTTGGCCTTTACTTAACATCCTTCTTCTAGTATGGGTTTGGTTCAAACATCCCTAGTTAGAGTTGCACCTTTGCCCCAACTTCATCCGTGGCAATTCTTATTTTATCCAAGGCTGGGAAGTCATTGATTTTGTGCGGTCCTTCACAAAAGAAACACCCCAAAGGTGGGCATCTTATGTTGGAGCTTCTTTTTCTTTCTCATCCTCCTCGAGTAGACATGGCATTAAGGCGTTGCATGATACTCAGCCTTGTCATTTCTTGTGGCTCATCCTCATCCCCACTTGTCTCATCTTCTTCATCATAGTCGTTAGGATGCAAGCTTTGGATAGTCTTTCATATGATGGGGTTCCTTGCAGACATAGTAGGATGGCGACCTCTTCCTTTTCTCAAATTTCTTTTGACGTTGTGCATAATTCTTTGATTCAATTTCAGCGCCCCGATCTTCACTAAGATGATTTATTTCCTTTTATAGGTGGAGCTCGCCGTGTGATTCTGCTACCGCGATTGCTTCGTTGACAGTGCGGGGTCCTTGTCGTCATACCTCCTGTTTTATCCATGTTTGCAGTCCATCCACAAAGTAGAACCGACGATCTTCCTCCGTCATGTTGGGAACTTGTAACATCAATGTTGTAAACTCATTAACATATTTTGCTATTGTTCTTCTCTATTTCAGTTACCTCAACTTCTTCCGTCCTTGGTACACGAAATTTTTTAGGTAAAAATGCCTTTTTGAGTTCCTTCTTGAACTCCTCCCATGATTCTAATTGACACAATCCTTTTGCAACATGTGTTTGTTTTCTTCACCACCATAACTCAATATTATCATCGAGAAATTGGGAAGCAATTCGTACCTTAGTTATATCATCTTTTAGATGACACCCCTCAAAGTAATTCTCCATTTTCCATAAGAAATTTTCAACTTCTTTTGGTTCCCATCTGCAAACAAACATGTCTAGCTTGCTGATGTCCAATCTTACCTCAAAAGTAGTGGTACTACCACCATTAGCAATATAGCTTTCTTGCAGATTATTAGTTCTTCCTTCAGGTGCGCCACTTTCTTTTTGAGTTCGCTAGATTGTTCCTCGAGCTCAATGATATGTTCACGTAATGTTGCATTATCATCAAAAGTATATTGGAGTTTCTTCTCTAGATCCTCTCGAATGGATTCCCATTCTCTACGTACCTGGTTATTGATTTCCATGACCTCCATTTTCTTTTCCTAGTCTACCATAGCAATCTCTAAGGGGCTCTCTGCTCGAGCTCATTTTGATCCTGCTTCTTTCTGCCAGTATGTTGTGTAGTATCTCTACCTTGCTCTTCCACAATATTAGAGTCTTCACCTGCCATCATTAGTTTTGTTGTAGCACCAACTATCACCTTGAGCGAACCTGCCTCTGATATCAACTATCACGCGCACAACACTTCAACTCCAGGCGCGTGCGCACTTGACTTATTTTTCAACAAACTTGTGCTAACCAAGTAAGCCTTGCTTCAACAATGTAGTAGAATGAAAAGAGAACCTTTGATCATACTTATAAGCAAAGTTACAAGACAGTTCGAGAGACAGTTGACCAAGACATACAAAGATCAAGACATACAACAACACTTGATACTCACAAGTCACAAGCACTCAACTATCACAAGAGGAGAGTCACTATCACAACAAGCTCCAAACTATGGATGATCCAAATGAGGAGAGGTCTTCCTCTTATATAGGCCTCCACATTTTCCTCCAAAATCCAAGAAGGATCTAGATTTCTCCTCACGCAGAGGTGACTAGCTTATTCCATATTCTTCTACACTATTCCCTATCTCTCATACATGTTTTATTTCTACCATTTTAGATTGTTCTCAACATATGTAGACTTGTCTGGAACACTAGTCACGGAGCATTTGAGTTATCCTTAGCATTGTGACAATGTGCTCTATAACTTTTGAAGTTTTCTTCTATTGTGGTTCTCTTGTAATTGTTTTTATGAATTATAATTTTTGCAAGTTAAATTCGTCGAAATTGAGTCTGTATTTAGTAATCATCCATTATCCTTGTTTTGAGGGCTGTCCTGCATCATAATTTGTGTTAGTTGAACCTGATTGAGAATATAATAAGTAACCTAGTTGGATATGGGTGAATACATCATGCAGCCTATATTTTCAGCCTTATTCCATATGTTTAATGTCCTTTGATCTTGTTATGATACAAGCACGGAGAGGCCTTAGAACATCTGATGGTGCCCTAAGTTATTATAAAAGCAAGGCGCACCAAGACGCAAAAGGGTCCTGGAACCTAGGCGCGGGCCAGTACCTAGTGCACGTGTGGCGCAAAAAGTTAAAAAAGATAATATGGTTTATTAAATAACAGATCTTCAATGTATCTTTTATCAGTGAGAGAGAGTGCTTTACTGAGTATTTTACGCAATTATATTTTTAAAACTTGAGCACATGCAACAAATGATCATCATTCAAATTTGCTTTACTTGGCATGAAAGATCGTGTCAATATAAAATTGACTTGAAATTTGTATGACATTCGTGAAGCTGAAGGTTTGGAGTATAAATAAAGATAAAAAAAACTTAATAACTGTTAGTACAATTAACTGAAAAACTAATGTTATCATGTTCTTACCAAACTGTAGGTTTGAATTAAATAAAAGACAAGCATAAGCTGTAGGTTTTCATATGTGATAAGCTGTGGATATAGATAGAAGCTGCTGGTTTGATAAATACAGAAGCTGCAGAATAATAATTTTATCATATGTAGTAAATGAAACATCAAACAATTATCTACCAAGAGAACAAGCATTAAATTTAAATGAACAAGCTATATTAATGTGTATATATATAAAACAATATAAAATTGTGATTCCTCGTTATCATTCTATATCAATTACTCATCCTCAAAAAAGATTATGTATTCATCATCTTCACTATAATCTTCCTCTTTTTCTTCATTGCACTCAGCTTCCTCATCTTCGACACTGGATGAACCAGTACCACTCGTTTCCATTTCAGCCTATTAAATCATTTTTGCAACATAAAGAATGGGTGTAAACAAATAAAAGAAAACTTAACAAAAGAATGTGTGAAAAATCAATGAATTGGGTGTCCTGTTCATTGAATCCAGTGAACTAGGTGCCCGGTTCACTGAAATTGCTCCCCCTTGTAGCTTATAATTAGGGACAACACCCAAATTCTATGGTGTGTTGGTCATTCCTCATATGTAACTCAATGTGTTCCAAAATCAAAATGAGGGATTCATACCACAAAATTTGTAACTCAATGTGATCGAAAAATGGATGCATTATAATGTGTGCATAAAATATTCAGTGAATTGGGTGCCCAGTTCACTGAAATTTCTCCCCCTGTTGCTTCTAATGAAGGACAACATTAAATATTAGTGAAAAAAATGAAAATGTGATCAAGAAACTCAATGTGTTTCAAAATCAAGACTCACACCACAGAATAACGACTCAAAAAAAAACTCAAATGCGTTTCTAGATTATTATATACTTGTCTAATAAGATCAACGATCATATATCATTACCGGGAGAGATCATGGTGGCAAGATGAAACATGTGAGAATTTCCAGCTGGAGAGAGGGAGATCGAATGAGAGCTTGACTATTGAGAGGGATACAGGAGAGAGCGGAGCTTGACCAGCCAGAGCGAACGGGAGAGAGCGTTGGGTTGGAGAACGGGAGAGAGATCGAGACGCAAGAGAGCCAATGCTTAAATGCCGAATGAAAACCTAGCTTAATAATCGGGCGCGTGCCTAGGTCACCTCACCAAGCTACTTATGGATGTAACCACAATTAACATCACTATAGTCAGACTATCAAACACGGGGTCAATAGTGAATTATGAGTGGGACCAATTTGCAAATCGAACGAGCTCCCCTTGCAATGATGTGATGGTGAGCCTCTCATTTGTCTTCAGTGCTCTCCAAACCATGGGTGAAGGTTTCCCATCACAAGCCTCACCAACTTGATCTTCTGTGCCGCGGATCCCAACGCACTAGTAGGTACCAGAGAAGATCGCTATGATTATTGTATCCGTATCAAGAGATGAGAAAGTGTTCAGATCATTGTGAAATGTCCTTCAAATGCCCAGAGACGTGATCAAAACCGGTGATCGTCAGCTATGCCCCCCATCGCGAGGTCGAATGAAACTATCCATATCCATGGAATCGCATGCCGTGTGAAATGTAGATCATCTCCGTTCTTAACCAAGACTCAAATTAAGCTCCATCTCGGAACCGTCGTGGGGTTAGGAGTAAAGCATCCCGAGGTTTGCATATCTTGTTGGGCATGGAGAAGCATTGGGAACCCGAATCTCTTTCTTTGGAGCGGTTTCTTTTCCCATCCCATCTCCCCGGCATAGTGATTCACTTCCAGTTCTTCGGAAGAAGCAACTGACTTCCACCTTCATGGATCTATGGAAAAATGAACCGTCCACCGACATCAAGGTTGTGGCTTGATGAGGCGCATAACGAAGGTGACATGCCGGAGTTGGTTGCTGGCACAACAATGTGGTGCCTTGCCACACTGCAGGCCCACACATAGTAGCATTCGTGGTGATGCTGCAGGATTCCAATGTATTGCATCCAAGATTAAAACGAGCTTGCCGGCGAACCACTGCCGTTCCATTCTTGAGTGAGTTGGAGCGCAGCCAGCTTATCCACTGTGTTAGAGTTATTATTATTCTATTGTTGAGTATTAGTCCCACACCGCCTATCGGTGTTGGGTGTCTTGATGTATTTCCTTTATATAGCCCCTTTGAGGATGAATATAATTGCACCAACTATTTCTTTCTACATGGTATCAGAGGCAGCGATCAATCTGAAACCTAATTAAAATTTTTTTTCCGACTACTGTTACTTCCAACCAAAACCTGACCCCTTCTCTCCTTCCGCTTCCGCTCGCCTGCTAGGGCTCAACGGGCGCTTCTTACCCCCTGCCCCCGTCTACGGGATTGGCCCTTGATTCCAAGACGGGAGCGGGCCTCTCTTCTTCTCTGCGACATCGACGGGTGCTAGGGCTCGACGAGCGCTCACCCGGCCTGGATGCCTTCTCCCGTCGGCTCTCCTCTGCGACATCGACGGCTCCGACGGCTTCGTCTTCTTCTCCGGACGGCTTCACCATCTACTTCCGACAACTGTGCTTTCGTTGCCGTCTTCTCCCGACGGCTTCTCCGTCTTCTCCCGACAGCTTCTCCGTCTCTACGACTGCTTCTCTCTCGACGCCTCCGACTTCTGTCTGCATCCGCTGCAGCTCTCTTCTTCTCCGGCATGGATGCTGCTCTGCCGCTGCTTCTCCGGCCTGCTGATGCTGCAGCTGCTTCTTCTCCGGCTGCCAGGAGATGCTTCCTCTCCGTTCCACTGCTGCTCTGCTGCAAATCTCTTCTTCTCCGGCATGGATGCTGCTCTGCCGCTGCTTCTCCGGCCTGCTGATGCTGCAACTGCTTCTTCTCCGGCTGCCAGGAGCTGCTTCCTCTCCGTGCCACTGCTGATTTGCTGCAGATCTCTTCTTCTCCGACATGGATGCTGCTCTGCCGCTGCTTCTCCGGCCTGCTGATGCTGCAACTTCTTCTCCGGCTGCCAAGTGCTGCTTCCTCTGCCTGCCGCTGCTGCTCGACCGCTCTCTATTTTAGGGTTTCAGTTATAATGTTTTTTTTGTTCAGTTGTTATTGTTGTTTGTGGTTGTTGTGTCGCTTTGCGTCTCGTTACGATTTCGGCCTTTCTCCACGTGATCTGGGTTCATGTACCTGACAAGGGTCTCACACGTGCACGTGGTTTACGTGAGGGGGAGTGTTCGTCACGGCCTCCAGGCAGTGTTTATGCCTTCATACACGTATTCCACATGAGGGGGAGTGTTTGTGATAACGGCGACTCGGATGCCTCTTTCCCGACTCCTGCCTTAGTCACACATGGCCCCCAGGTCGATCTCGTATGTTGTTTGTGTCTCCTTGTTGTTTTCTCTGGATTTGGTAGGGTTGGTTTAGTCTTTCGTGGTTGACCTTGTTTCCGCTCCGAGTGTATCCAGCGTTGTCATGGTCGGTTTGTGGACCAACATCGTGTGGCCTTTGCCCGGTTGAAGTATCCCTGGTGACACGCGGTTGGGCCTCGGTGGCCGTTGTTTTATCCCACGTTGCCAACCTTCTTTTACCTTCCATTTTATGTTGTGTTCAAGCTGTAGGGCCCCCCTTCAACTTGAGGGGGAGTGTTAGAGTTATTATTATTCTATTGTTGAGTATTAGTCCCACACCGCCTATCGGTGTTGGGTGTCTTGATGTATTTCTTTTATATAGCCCCTTTGAGGATGAATATAATTGCACCAATTATTTCTTTCTACACACTGAAAACACATCTATCGCTTTATATTAAGCCTTCGGTGATTGACCACATAGAACTAAATGCGCTGGAAGTTGGCTTCCTTTGATCTCCAAACAGAAATATGCCTTTTCATCTCTTGCATTGCTTGTTATCTATTTTGTACCCAATGCATCATTATTTGACTGCTTTTCTGTAGATTAATGTTGTTGCATTAAATAAAATTTAATCCGGTTTAATAACTATAGCACTACCGTTTGTGGTACAGATATTATTCGCATAGCAATGATTATCTGGAAATTTGTCGGTGTTATAAGGCAATATATGAAATTGGGTCGGTTCAGGAGAATCAGTTGCAATGGATACCAGTAAACTCCTCTTCTCTTCTTTGACATTTTAAAATAATTTGAAGCCGTTTCTAAAGAAAATTTTCTATTTGTAGGTGCTTAGAAAAATTTGCTGGTATCTAGTATTGTCACCACATGATTCAATGCAATCTAGCCTACTCAATGCAACTTTAGAGGATAAAAATCTATCTGAGATTCCACATTTCCGGTATAGTTTTGTTTTTTGAACTCGTATTCATTTTCTTTCTTACTTAGTATGAATTTCATTGTCATTCATGTCCTGATGTTGATTTATCTGGCTTCTCTTCTTGGTTTCTCTCTTTAGTTTGCTTCTAAAACAAATTAAAACAATGGAGGTAATCCAATGGACTAGTCTTTGGAATATGTACAAAGAGGAGTTTGAGAGTGAAAAGAACCTGCTTGGGGGACCTTTGGTCCCAAAGGCTGCAGAGGATTTAAAGTTGAGAATTATTGAACATGTAATATATATTTACCAAAAAAACATAGTATTTCGGCCTTCGTTCTTAAATTCATTAATTAATATAATAAACTACCTATCTTATTTTTCGTTGTTGCAGAATATCTTAGTTGTGTCGAAGTATTATTCGAGGATCACCTTGACAAGGCTTTCAGATCTTTTGTGCCTCAGTTTACAGGTTTGCTCTAGTGCTGAGAGAACATCTCCCATGTTTATGTTAAATCATGTCATACTCATTTTTTTGATCCTTTACTGAGATGTCATTAATATTCCCTTGTTTCATATTTAAATTTAAATTTTGATGAGATAAAATTAGTTTTGATTTAAATTTTGATCTGGTATGTCCATGGATCGATTTGAACTACTTCTACCCTAAACTAATACCTGAACCTGATATGTTTGTTTCTATTTTTTTATGGAGTCAAATTCAATCAAAGTAATTATGGAATTTAAGCAGAAATTGTTTTATAAATTTGAATCTCAGTTTCAAATTATTTGTTAAACCTTCAATCTTTTGATCAGTGAATTGTATTTATTATGCAAATGATAAAAGTATTCACATAACTTAATACTATGACTCTATGAGTGAGGATACAGAACTTTGACTTGTTGACGACATGGTGAGATTTCCTCCACGAGGGTATACCTTCAATTTTTAGATATTTTTTCGTCATTGTTCGGGTTAACCAGGACTTCCTTCAACTTTTAACAGTTAACGGTGACTTTATTAGACCGAGGAGATACTTCGCTATGTCATGCCTATGATCATGTTGGAAGGGGCACAACTTTCTATCAGCAGCCGACGCTTAAATTATTCTTTAGATTTAATCATGTGCACAATCTTTATAGTTGATATGCATGGTGAAGTGTGATTTGTGAACTTCTCCTTGTAGGACAGGGCTTCTTGTCTATAATCTTTTTGAGAAGCTGATCTCATTACTTTTTAGTTAGTTTCCAAGGGATATTGATAAAAGTTCCTCTCTAGCATAAACAACAAAAAAACCGGCTTTCTTCCTCAACTCGGTCTCTATCCGCGCATTCATTTTATGAATCACGATCCGTGCACATATTGAAGTGCTCAGAAGGTTGTCAGAGATGCTCCTTTGTTGTTTTTCCCTGCTCAGGAGAACAAAGTCATTGTTTGTTTAAGTTTAAAATTGGTCTGCCGATAAAAAATTGTAAACTCGGATAAAATGCGAAAAAATTGATCTGTGGATAGACATTTATGATCTAGGAATAACAATTGACTTTCTTTTTCAGCAACCTGCATTTCTCTCTCAACCTAGGTTTGAATTTTTTCTCCTGATCTTATTTATCCATTTTTATTTTGGTTCCACAGGAAACTGAGAAGTATCTCTCCGAGATGGTGGTAGCCAGCTCGCTGATTGCGAAAATTGACAGGCTGATGGGAGTCGTATGCTTCCAGACAGCCAAAGACAGCAACGAGGTTCTGAATTTATGGTCGATGAACCTCGAGAGGTTGCTGGACCTCGTGGAGAAGAGCTGCCACCAAATTCACAAGGAATGCATGGTTCACAAAGCCGTTCTCAGAGCTTAAACCCCGAGTTTTATCCGCAAAACTATTCGAAAAATGCGGTTTGAGCCGTGGTTCGTTTTCCGCACTTTTTTACTGCAACCCTAAAATTGTATTTGTTACATTTCACACATTTAATCTTTTTTGGACAGACCACAAGAAATCATCATCAGCTGTATTGCCATTATTTTAGTTTGTGTTTATGAAATTGTCTTCCTTTCTCATTCATACTTGTTTCATCTCTTATGGGCTAAATTTATTATTGAAAGACTTCTCCATGCTTGTTTTTGTTCATCTCTTCTTGAATTTGATCTTCTCTGCACCTCTTTTAATCTCCCACTGTATTCATTGTAGATCAGTGACAACTAATGAGGTTCCAGCTGGACAACTAATGAGTTGCCAACACAGTATATATATATATATATATAGAAATAATTACTCAAATCTTCCTTGTAAATTAGCATAATTAATGAGAGCACTCCTCTTATTTTTGAAATTACGAAAATTCCTCATAAATTTTCATTTCATTACAAAAACTTCATCTAGTCATTTCATTTCATTGAATCCATGAAGAAAAATATTCCCTGGACACTGTACATCGAGGGGGGTATTTTTGTGCATGGATGTTATGAAATTAAAATTTCAGGAGAGGTTTTTGTAATGAAATAAAAACTTTAGGAAAAGTTTTTGTAATTTTAAAAATAAGAGGGGTGCTGTCAGTAATTTAGCAAAATTAGAGGGGAGGTGCGGTAAATGGTCCTATATATATATACCCGAACCTTCCGTGTAAGTTAGCATAATTTGAGGTTGCATCTATCTTTTGAAATTACAATAACCTCACATGTAAATTTACATTTTATAACATGGATGGACAAAATTACACTCCTAACTCCCCCCAACGGATATTTTTGTGCAATGGTTCAGAGACGTGAAATGGAAACGACTCGATTCCAAGCAGGTCAATTCTAATTTGGCTACTCGGTTTAAGATTAGAATTCAAACACAGGAATTGGAATTAGCAATTTTGTTGTTCGGCTGCATGTAGCATTCAATGACGGATTTGTGTGTTCGGATGTTCAAGTCTACCTATTTGGAAAAAAAATTAGATGCGTTTCTCCCACTTAGTTTTAGGTGGAGGATTAAATACGACCGTATGATTCGATATCCAACGGTCGAATTGTTTCCGCGAATTACTGCTGTATTGAAAAAGTACTGTCAGTATTTCGATCAAAACTAATGTTTTTATAAGTATCAACGGTTTGATGCACGCCTCCACCCTAATTTTAGGCGGGAGAAACGCACCTAAGATTTACCCAATTTTTGACCCCCACCCCCCTCAAATGAACAGATTTCTACATTCTATTTCCACTTCCCCTACTTCTAAATGAATAAATTTCAATGTTCTGTTTGTATAAAATCGGGGTGCTGAGAAAAGAAATTCGAACGAAGATCGAAATAAAAAAACAACACAAACACAAAGATATACAGAGGTTCACCCAAATCGGGCTACGTCCTCTCTCCCCTTCTCCCCTTCCTTCTTGTATTCACCAAAGCAAAATACAGATTACAAAGTTACAAGGATCAAACCAATCCTACCTCGCACCTCGCTCTTTGGACAAGAAACGGAAAGAAGAACCGCCGCCGGAAAACACCTCTCCTTGGGATCTCCAAAAGGAGCTTCCAAAACCTCCTCAGCCGAAACCACTCAGAAAACTCGTAACCCTAAAATTCGGGTTACACGCCTATACATAGGCCACGGAACCGGAAACCGGATATCCGCCCCCGGACCCCCGTGTTTACTGGTACTTCAGTCATCGGAGAGGGTCACGCTCCGACGTCTCTAAGCTCACGTGGGCAACCCGATGTGAGAAATAAGAGAGCCAAAAGTGTTCCCCAACTCCAACACTGTTCCCACCTCCCCCCACATCCTGATGCAGAGACAATAATCTTCATTCATTTCTGATTTTCTCTCATATGTGCAGTAGAAAATCAAGTCCACTTCTTTCTTGTTCACTCTTTTGACTTGTATTTTTTTTTATGCGCTCAACATTTTGAGCCATCTCTTGGTTTGTTTTCATCTTCTCATTCGTTCTTGTTTGATTTCAACTGTTCATTCTTCTCGTCTAGGTACCCTCTCCCCCCTGGGAATGTCGATATATCTATCCGTAAGCTCAACGATCCAGCGTTCTGTTATGGGCTCGTGAAGGAGGTGACGACATGTGTTCGGGATGATGCGTATATACTAGTGCATTATATTTGGTGATTGTTAACCGCAACCCGTTATTAGCTAGTCGCACCCCAAAATCTGTTAATTTTTCGCGCCTTTTCGAAATACGCCTTGTACATGCAATTTCAGAAAAAGTGTTCAACACGAAAGTTGTAGATCTCGACGAGATCTACAACTTTCGTGTTGAACACTTTTCCTGAAATTGCATGTACAAGGCGTATTTCTGAAAGGCGTAAAATCTGAGCATATTTCCAAAGTACGCCTTGTACATGCATTTTAAGGAAAAGTGCTCAACACGAAAGTTGTAGATCCCGACGAGATCTACAACTTTCGTGTTGAGCACTTTTCCTAAAATTGCATGTACAAGACGTATTTCGAAAAGACGCGAAAAATAATGTGATTTTGGGGTGCCACTAACATATAGCGGGTTTGCGGTTAACAATCACCTCAAATTTTCACTTGTCGTGCACTGTTATGCACACTTTTTTAACTCATTATGTATCTCGGTTTACTGGGTGAGAGGCATTATTGTTACTTTTGTTGAACGCTTTCTCTCACTTAATTCGTTGTAAGACAAGATCGTCATCGGCCAGAAAAATAACCGTCCTCGTCGGAAAAATAACCGTCTTTCCCGCAAGGAGGAGGGACGGTACGGCGAGGACGACAACCGGGGAAAAGAGGCCCCGACCAAGGCCGAGCGGCGAGGATGCCGCCATCCTCGGGCGGCGAACAGTCTGCCCCAACCGGACGGATCTGCCCTAGGAGGGGAAAAACCAGGTGGTTGGCAGCCAGGGGGCTGCCCGCCCCATTCGACAGAGATGTCTCCCAGATTGGGCGGCCTTTCCCCCAGGCGAGGGGGAGGGGGGACGAGAACGGGCGGCCTAGGAGCCGCCCTCCCCTCTCGATAGAAACGCCACCCAGATGGAGCGGCCGGGAGGCCGCCCGACCCTCCGGAGGGGCAACATGGTGAGAGCGGGCGGCCAGGGGCAGCCCGCCCCACCTGGCAGAGAAATCGCCCGATCTGGCGTCCAGAGGGCCGCCGATCTGGGCGGCCCTGCCTCCTACGTGGATCGGAAGACTTGCCAGCGCCGGGCGGCAACTTTGCCGCCCGATTTGGTTGGCAGGGAAACCGACCCTTCGCACGCCGGCGGAGGGCGGGGCGACAAAGACTACGCCCAGCTAGGGTGGATACGGCACGATGTCAGCGGCTACAACGGCGATGACGGCGGTTGCCGCGGCGGTATGGCTTGGACTGTTACACCGCTAGTGGGGGTTTCTCGAATATCCACACCCCACGCATGGGTGCGGCTAGCGCTCTTAGGGGGGGGCACAACATACATAAACATTCAAAAACTTCCACTCCAATCCTAAACTAAAATAATAAAAAAAGGCACGTGAAAATATAGTGCCTGAAAAACTCTGACAATCCAGCCCTTAAGAATATTTTAATACACGATGAGCTCATCCAAATAATGAATAATAATAATTATTATTATTATTGAAATAGAAAAAAGAAAAATCAAACTCATCATGGGCATGTCATGCTTCTGCCGGGCCCACCATAGTAGAAATAGTTGCCCCACACCCTGTTCACCCCTCCCACAATGTCGTAGCACGCCGGATTGTCGGCGAGCAGCCGGATTCCGGCGGCCGGAACCAGGCTGTTATCCCAGTCAACCAGCTGCAGATTTCTGAAGTAGGATGATCTTCCGAATCCTCCGCGGGCCAAATGCCCGCTGCCCATTTCGGTGGACGTGTGAAAGCCGGACGGCTCGGTGTTGACTATCTCGCCGCCGAACTGCACCATGCCGGCATGATCGGCGAGGTGGCTGAACAGGAGCGACGGCCAGTAGCCCACCAGTTCGCCGGAGCCAAACTCCAGCCACCAGTTGCCGTGGTTGGGGTCCTGCGGGGTTTTCACCGTGTTAAAAATAATGGAAAGTTGCCGTTTTTAATTTTAAAATTGATCACCAAGAAGTTCAAAAACCGCCCCCGCTTCGCACTTAAAATATAGAACCGAATCCGAATCAAAAATGTCGGTTCCGTTCGGATTTAGTTATCGGTTTTACCCATTTTTCATATTTTTTCGCCACATATTAATATATTAGTAAATATTTCTAAGCATTGAACAATTAATCTGTAGAACCCGACATTTCATCTTATAGAAAGAGTTCATATTAATGTGATTAATACTTGAGAATGCAACTCATTCATTCAATGTATGTCCAATGAATAAAACTTGCTCAAAATATGTAATTAAAGCAATATACTATACGTTGAATTAGAGAAAAAATTACTAGTAATAATCGATTCCGAAGGTTCTAAAATCCAAAAGATTTAATTTCAATAATCTGTTCCGGATCGTTTCTCGGGTATCTGAACATAGAACCTAGACCCGAACTAAATTAGTCAATTCTATTTTTTTTTTGATCCGAAACCGATCTGACATTCATGAGAACCGACATGAGTCGCTCGGTTTGGTTCAATTTTGATCCGGTCCTGCCTCAAGCCATGAACACTGAAATGAGGGAAGGAGCAGAGACACCGTGTAACATTCCGAATCCAATGAATATGGGAAGTGTTTTTGAGGCAGCGAAGCCTTGACGATCGCAACTCCTAGCAGGCTTCTAGAAAGAAGGTGCATAAATAAATTTAACTACTAGCTCAAATAAAAGATGTGTTTTTGTGGATCAAGTGGTGGAGGCTGGAGCACTGTTAGGAACAACACATACCATGAGAGTAGTTCAGAGATGGGTGATCTTCTGAGAAATGTTCATCTAGAAATGATAAAATTGTGTGGCTCAATTTAGTATAAGCATAGACGAACCAAAACAAATACAATGACTCCGTTTGGGGGGACTTATTTTCACCGGTCAAGCGGTTACGACCGCATGAACCGGATCTTAATTAAAATTTGATTCATACGGTCAAAACCGCTTGACCTGTGAAAATAAGTCCCAGCAAACGGAGCCTATATCAACCATATTAAGGATTGAATCGTACGCTACAAGTTATAACTTGTTCCTATATCTTATTAGAACATAAGCATCCAATCTAAAATCAATTTTAGGGGCATACTGAGAGTCCCAAGGTCTACAAAATTCCTACAACAATACAAAAATAATACCTTCCAAATTAGAATGCTTATATCAAACTGGCCACCATCATATGTTGATGCTGGCTGAATCGCCGCTCCGATTGCTATACCGCTGTTCGTCTGGATGAAACCCGAGCACAAGAGATTGTAGCATCCGGTCGCTTGGTATTCGTCGGTCTAAACAACACAAAAACATATATTCATCACAAACTATAGTAAATATACATATTTTTGGCTCATGTCACACTGGCTTTATATTTTGTACACATGCACTTACTGTCCAGTATGTGAAGAACCTTGGAAAATCATCACCATATAGCTCTGGACTGATCTGAGAAGAAAGTAGTGAAAATTATATATATAAAAAACTGGTATGAATAGGGCTCATGAATTCATACACTTTATAAATAAATAATCAAAATCTTCCTGAGAGCCAACATTATTACTGATTGCACCCCTATTTTTTAAAAATTACATATACCACCCTTCTCAGTTTTTTTTTGGTAGAAAAAGGGCGCGCAAAAGGTTAACCACCCAGCTCTCTCATATAAACGCATTCCGCGGTTATCTGTAACTAACCTCGTATGGAAGATCCTCCTCCGAGCAAGAGAAATCTCCCCCGGAGATAACAAAGTTCGTGCACCCGTCAGCAACCGCACGATTCACCTCCCAGTATCCATGATCGATAATAGACTCGTACAGACTCAAAACCAAGGATAGCACACCAGAAATGTGAACCGCATGCGGACATTCAGGCACGAAGCAGATCCGTGGAGCTAGCCATTAAATCACCATCATATCAATCATAGAATCCCCTTCCAGATGAAGACAACGAACACCCAAAATTTGAATAGCCCAGCAGACTCCCTCCCATGCAATCCGGACTTGCCGGGGGACGTTTTTTTGTAATTTTTATCGGTGCAGTTGTGGCCAAAAAGCCTGACCGGGCCGGGCTTTTCACCAACCAGGTTCGACCCGAATCCAATTTGAATCGGGCCGGGCCGGGCTCGGGCTCCCTCTCAAAGGGGGAGCCCGGTAAGGCCCTTCAGGCCGGGCCAAGCCCAGCCTGAATTAAAAGGCGGATTAAAATCAGCCATTTTTCGGGCCCAGACTATTTGCCCACGACTCATAGGTGCAATGTGCAATTTTACTAACTTACAGGAGAGATCCCGTCCAAGACGGTATTTATTATTATTAGTATTAACCTGCCATCCTGCTTCGATGGTGTTGAGATCTTCGCCGAAGGATCCGGAGATCACCCAGATTTGCGATAAACTGAATTCGGACGAGGCAGTAACCTTGGGGGCCCATACATTTAGGGTAGCTTTTGCTCCATAGTATTGATCTCCAGATACATATCCAACAGCATGCTGCGATCAATAAATATTTTTTAATCATTTTTTTTGTATGTTATGGATATGTATTTGAGTAATTAGCAAAATGCATCCTGAAAATATCAATCATTTTATTTTATGCCTACTGAGAGTGCATATTGTCAAGAAAAATCACTTTGGGGATGCATTTTGTTAATTTTAAATTTTCGGAATACATTTTATCAAATGCCGATATTTTCAGGGTGCATTTTGCCAATTATGTTTAGAATATTAAAAGTAAGAAAAATCATCTATTTCATAAAACATTCAAAATTTTCAAATATAGCTTAATACATATTATAATTTATTAAGATAATTTTAAAATACAAAATTTCTATTCTAGCAATTGCCCCTCATTAATGATGAATATCTATCTATAAAAGCGAAAAAGTTGTTAGATGAGCAATATTTTTTGAGAAAAATTGTAATCAACAAGTCATTAATGTTTTTAAGAAGCTATCATTAAATCAATCAACTATATTAAAATTGATTTGACATACAAGATAACATATGCACATGTATAATTACTTTTCACATTAATTAATTGATAGTAAATTTTGTATAACAAAAATCATTAATTAATTGATAGTAAATTTTATATAAAAAGTGATGTCATATGCAGTCCATTTTCGACTATATGCAATTTAAGAATGAATGCACGCCAAATTTTAAAAAATTCATAAAAAGCTGTCAATCAATATAAGCATTGGCCCGCATATAAATATAGCCGAAGTTGGTCATATATTTAGGACAATGTTATAAGCAGTCTTATAATATTTAAACGCAATCCATTTATATTTCTGGTCCAATAAATTTAAGTGTTTTTAGGACTACGAATAGCTGTTTTAAATGTTTTTAGGAGTATGAATAGTGGCTAATAACATTGCTCTATAATTATTGCCGATATATATCTAAAGAGAGAGAGTTTTAGAGCAATGTAAAGGCACACATGTTTTGGCTATGTGCACACACAAAATTAGTTAAAATAATATTATTTTGACACTTTTTCAGAAGTCAAAAAGCTTTATGTGCAGTCACCGATTTGTTCATCCCAGCTCGCACGACGTCTTAGGCTATATTTGGTTCGGCGGTGGCGGGTGTATCCGGTGGGTCAAAACGATACTTTGGAACCGGAGGGGAGAGGCGGGGGTTGAAACGGAGCGGATCGGGGCCGTTTCCTCCTTGCAACGGGTGCAGACGGAGTAAATGCCTCCGCCGGCCTTTTGTTTACCCGACGTTCGGTGGCGTTTGCTCCAAACAGAGGCGACGAAACGCCGAACCAAACGAAGCCTTAGTGTTTCTCGATCTCGGCATTTGTACTCTCATCGACCAGCATCCAGCCTCCCCAATTCGCAGGAAGACGAAGCTGACGACCTCATTTACTCACGCCGACGACCCCTCTCCTGCTCCAGAGTTCATCTTGCCGACGAGCCTGCGCCTTTCTTCCCTAACGGCGATGACTCCTCCACTTTGAGCTCTCGTCGGCGACCCCTCTCCTTCAAAGTGAGAGGGAAGGAGATGCAAAAAAAAAACTAGTTTTTATTTTGTGTGCATATATAGATTTCGATTGCAAATGAAATTTAGTCGTGTGCACATAATATCTGGATGCACATAGCTAAAACATGTGTGCACATTTTAAAAAAGAAAAGAAAAAACAGAGGAGTTTGAAGGAACCTCATGGCCACCGCTCTGAGAATCTCTTCTGAATCGGGACAGAGTCTTCCTCCCAAACCTCTGAACAAAGCTGGCTCTCAGTAAATCTTCTTCCCGCGTCCTTCGAATAGGAATAGTTTCTTCTGGGCAGGATTCCCCTGTATACCTCCATGGCTGGAAGCTCTCCTCCATGGAATTTGTGTGCCTGTGACCTCTCGGCCTTTCAGGCGGATCCTGCGCGCCCACTCATCAACCTCTCATAAACCAAGTTCCTGCATAAAAATTCAAACTAGCTTCTTCGTTGAAGAGGCTTATTAAATTACTCACCAATGGCTTCTGTCCTCTGAGAAGAGGGTGATCAAATGCTGGCTGTAAATGCGTTGGCACGCAGTCTATGATATCGCCGTCTGGACTCTGTAAACCAAAGCTAAACTCACTGTTAATTTGTTTAGGCGTCATATGAAAAATTAAGGCTTTTTGGCACTATCCACTCTGGAATTGCTCTACTTTGTATCCTGAATTTAAAAAAATTGGCACTTTGCTTTCCCGAATTGCAGAATTTTGTCATTTTGGACCTAAAGGCTGAAATTTTAGGGGTATTTGCCATCAAAAATGCTCATTTTGATATTTTGTATTTCGAATTATCTTATTTTGACTGTTTGCAAAGTGACAAGATGAGCATTTTGCGTTAAAATTTCAGCATTAGGGAGCAAAGTTTCAAAAATCTGTAATTGGGAGGTGCGAATGTGTTTTGCAAGCTTCCATTTTAGTGCTCTGGCTCGGGAAAAAGATCAAAAATTTAATTTTGAGCTTTATTTTTTTGCCGAAGCCATGGGCAATCCTCTTCCAAATTGAGCCTCAAACTCCAACAGAAATGAAGAAATATTAGGGTCTGTTTAGCACAGTTCCAGAGCCGATCACAAGCGAAGTATAATACCAATACCTGAATCGTCTTCACAGAGGGCTTATTGAGCCTTCTCAGATGCGCTTTAATCCTCGTATAATTCCTTAACCGAAGTCTGGTTGTATTGGCCTGAAGAGGAGAGACAGGAGGAGCCATGGACGAGAAGAGAAGAAGAAGAAGACAAACACTGATAAAAACGTTAAGAGAGGATTTCCAGCTGCAACACGCCATTTTAAGGAAATTTTGAGTTCATTTCTCTGGCCTTCTTCTTCTTCTGCTTCTTCTTGACATAACATAGGATCTCACTTCAGTCACAGTCTGAAAAAACTCAAAAACCATGGAATTAATAACCAAAACTCTGCTCTCCCCCCTTCTCTCAATTTATCCTGCTTTCTCTTGTCCCCTGGTCAGCTTCCAAATTTCATGGTCATAGGCTCTGGCATTCACACAAGGGACCACTCTCTCTGCCTTTTTTTCTTATGAAATTATGGGTTTTGTTGGTGGGAGGGGAAAAGAAGGATTGGAGGCCATACTGTGCAGCTTAATAGGCCTGAAACTTTATCTTTTTTCTCTCTTCTTTCCATTTTTTTGGGGTGTGCAGGGCATGATGTGAGCATGCCTTGGGGTTCTCCTCCTATATATTCCTTTCTTTGGGCTTCAAAGGGAGGGTTTTTATTTGATTCTGTCACAGTCTTTCCCTGTCGCTGTGGCTGTCTCATGCACACCTGTTCTTCTTTTCTTCTCGTCACTTTCACCACCTCCAAGAAATTCTGCTTCAGTAGTACTTACTGTGTCAAAAGTAATGGCTTGTTCTAAGTTTAGTCTAACTAATTTTGATAAAATACATCGTGAATTCTGCCGCCAACACGCTATTCCGCCCCCACGACCTGCTCCCGCGTGCCCCCCGCGACCGCCTTCTCCACCTCCACCTCCGGCCGCCACCGCAGCATCCGGACACCTCGTCGGGGCTGCCCGAACTTCCTAGGGATAAGGAGGGGTACTTCTGTCATTTAGATAAAAACGATGATCCGTGAGGTCAAAACGGAGAAACGTCATTCGCCGACACGAATAACTCTTTGGCGCAATTAATGACGCGCCCCTCCAGAAAACTCTAAATAGGCCCCTAGGCCTTCACTTCAACCGAAACAACTTCAGAGGCAAGAGAGAGAACTCTGGAATTTTCCGACGAGAATCGTGGACTTAGGCCGATTCTCAGCTCAGGAATTTGTTTCGCTTTTCTCCTTGCGACACAAGTTCTTCACGCGTCAAGCGACGTCAATCGCCTCCGCGAGGGCGCTCACATCCACGCTCCGCATCATCGAGAGTGCAGTTTCAGGAAGCATCGAGGACTTAGAGGATTTTTCAGCCGAAATGCTCCGACCAAGGTTCCGTGAACTCGACGTCGTCTCAAGGTCGTAGCGCTTCCATCGAGGCTCCGAGGACTTGGACATTTTTTCTCATTTTCTGTACTTGTAACGGAGTAGCGACATGTCGTCCTCTGAGATCAAGTCAACTTCTGTAATACCTCGAGAAACTAGTAGATTTTGACTCGGCACGGTTGCAGCCACGTGATTTTTCACTCTTTTCGGGGTTTCCAAGTCAAAAACGTCTATTGTCCTTTGCTGCAGTTTTATTTAACTGATTGCGCTCCCGGCTCGACTCTGAGCTAAGACGGTCCAATTTTCTGGAACGGAGAAAAGGCCAGGTGACCCGCAGCAGTTTGACGCCGTCTGTGGGAAGGTGTTCCCAAAAGCTCTGACAAGTCTCAATATTTCCCGACCAGCAGCAATGGTAAGGAATGCGCACACAACCAACAACAGGACTCCCGATGAGCGCCCCAAAACAGGCATGACCGACTCACCCGCAGACAGCACTCCACTGCCCAACGGAGCCGCCGCCGCTGTCGATCCCGCTAACGCAGTAGAGGAACGAGTCCGACAAATGGAAGAATGCCAGACTTAAATGCTCGCCCACCTGCAAAGGATGGAAGTGTCCGACCCTTCCCGCCCAGGGAACGCACGTGGAGCGTATCCGGTGGTAGCCTCGGGGTACGTCCATCTTCAGGATGCGGCTCGCCTAGAAGACTCCCCCGCAGAGGAACTCTCCGACGAGGCAAGCTCTATGCACGTCGCGCGGAGGCCGGGGCCCCAAGTCGGCACTCAGCAAAACCCTCGGCCGATGGAGGACTCCCGACCAGACAACCACAGACTCACCCGCCAAGAGATCAGAGACATGATCGAGGAAGGATATGCCCAGGATCGGCGCCGCCCCGGGAACGCGCGACACCCCTTCCACCATGGGTACTCGCTCGCTCCCCAAGTCTTGGCGCATCCCAATCTGCAAGGATTCAAGCTACTGCATTTGGAGGCCTTTGATAGGGGAGAGGACCCCCTAGAGCATGTGAATCATTTCGAGACAATCATGCGCATATTCACCACGCCGGATCAACTACTGTGTCAAATCTTCCCCACGAATCTGAAGGGGAAATCACACGCGTGGTTCCACTCCCTGCGAGAGGGGGCGATCCCAAACTTTGGGGAGCTCACCCGCCTCTTCGTTGACCAGTTCATAGCCAACTGACGGATCGTCAGAGACCCCTTACATCTCTCTGGCATCCGCCAAAACGAGGGGAGACGCCCAAGGATTTATTTCGCCGTTTCACCACTGAGGCGCACAAATAATTCCAGGAGTCGACCCAGAGCTCCTCCGCGGTATCTTTCTCAGAGGACTCCGCCCATGCGGATACTACTCTGCCCTAATGAGAGAGACGGTCCCTAGCTACGCCGACCTCGTTCACCGGGTCGAGGCGCAAATCGCTGCGGAGGAGGCCATCGAAGCCCACCGCAAGCAATTCGAAAGATCTTCTAAGAGAAAGAGGGAGTTGGAACCTGTGCCTCCAGCGCACTGCCAGAACGACGATCGTCACAGTACTTCTCGCCAGGACCAAGGACCCCGCCGACATCGAGAGTTCACCCCGCTAAATACTGCATGGGTACAAGTACTCATGGCCATCCAAGACTTTGACATGCTCTGACGTATGAAGTCGCTGCCCCCGAATCGATGGGACAAAACACAGTACCGCGAGTTTCACCACGAGAATGATCACAACATGGAGGACTGCACCCGACTCAAGGAAGAGATCGAGCGCCTCATTCAGCAGGGGCATTTGGGGAGGTACTTATAGAACCAAACACCCCATCAACCCCCGTCGTACCATCCGGGACAAGATCAGTCCCCTCCGTGCCAAGGACCACAAGGGGGCAGGTAAATGGTCGAAGAAGTTGGGACCATCACTGACTCACCATTCCAAGTCCTCTCCGTCGCCCAGCACGAGAAGAGCCCGAAAGACCTAAGGCTGCATGCAGATACCATCATCAGTTTCAGGGATGAATACTTGAAGGGTGTGTGCACGCCGCACCAAGATCCCCTCGTCATTAGCGCAGTGATTTACAACCCATACTTTAGGATCAAGTGGATACTAGTCGACATCGGGAGCTCGACCGACATCTTGTTCGAATCCATCCTAATCGGCATGAAGGTTCGGCGAGAATGCCTTGAGCCAGCAACTGGACCACTATACGACTTCGATAATGCCTTGATTCCTATACGGGGAACGAACACTCTCCCAGTATTTCTGGGGGGGGGGGGGAATTCCCCAGACAGGCAACCCAGGACATCCAATTTGTAGTGGTTGAATCCTTTTCATCATACAACACAATATTCGAGCTTACGCTGCAAGCACTCTTCGAGGCAATCCTTTCCATCCCGCACCTAGCACTGAAGTTTGCCACCCCGGGAATGACTCTACTATCTTCATCAAGCGCACCCCGACCAGGACAAGGGGCAGAAGGGTGAGAGCCAAGCCTAGGTTAGAGCGCCGCTCACTATTTACTACTTTCCCTATTTCCATTTTGAAGAATAAGCCGCAAAGATGGACTTGTGAACACCAATATCTCTCTCTTCAGTAATGCAACTTATGTTTTCCCTTCAATGACGACTGAATCAGGACACGACGAGACTGATGAAAGCCTTTCTACACCTCCCAGGAGAGACTAACAAAATCCTTTCTGCACCTCCCAGACGAGACTGACAAAAGCCTTTCTACACCTCCTAGACGAGATTGACGAAAGCCTTTTTGCACCTCCCAGACGGACCCCGGTCCTCCCAGACAAGACAAACATATGTCTGCCTGCACCTCCCAGGCGAGAAGGACAAAGGTTCATCTGCACATTCATTTGGACGAACCCCGATTCTCCTGAGGCGCGAACGAACAAAGTTTCTTCGCTACCTCCAACCAGACGGACCTCGCTCCTCCTAGGCAAGATGGACAAAGGTTTTTCTATACCTTCACTTGGACGAACTCCGATTCTCTTGAGGCACGAGCGAATAAAGATTCTCCTCTACTTCCAACCAGACGAACCCCGGTCCTCCTAGGCGAGATGGACAAAGGTTTATCTGCACTTTCACTTGGATGAACTTCTGTTCTCCTGAGGCACGAATGAACAAAGGTTCTCCGCTACCACCACCTGGACGGACCCCGGTCCTCCTAGGCGAGATGGACAAAGGTTCATCTGCAGCTTCACTTGGACGAACCCCGGTTCTCCTGAGGCGCGAACGAACAAAGGTTTTCGCAACCTCCTCCTAGGCGAGACGGGCAAAGCTTTATCTGCACTTCACTTGGACGAATACTGGTTCTCCTAAAACGTGAATGGTCAAGGGCCCTTTGTCACCCTCACCTAAACGAACTCCGGTTCTCCAAAGGCCAAACGAGCAAGGGCACTTTGCCACTTCCTATCAGACGAATCCTCGCTCTCGCGATAGTCGCAGACAAAGGTCCTCTATCATCCCTGCTCAATACATAAGCAAGTGAGCAACACTCAAACAAAGCCGACTCTTCAAAAGAAAGAACACATGCGCCAAAAAATACAACCATGAAAAACAGATCCAAAAACAAAAAGGTCTCTAATCCTGAAATGAGTGTCGCATGAGCTACATCATCATGAAAAAGAAAAAACATACAACGACGCAGAACTCACCAACAGCTCGAAGATAGGAAAAGTCAAAACTATCTTGGGAAGAAAAAGTCCCAAGGATCAACCCTCTGCGACGACATCAACGTCGTAATTTGAGGCATCCTCCACGTCTAGGGTATCGTGCTCTGGAAACCTCCGACCGCTCAAAGCCACTTGCCAAAGACCAAGGAATGTGCAGCCTCGCGCTCGTCCTCTACCAGCGAATCAACCTCCATCGCCATCAGCTCCGAGTGCGCCTCCTCCGCAATGCGAGACCTCTCCACCTTAAAGTCATGAGAAGAACCGTGCTTAGCCACTGCAATCGCACGAACGGATTCGACCTCCTTTCGCTCAGAAATCATCTGACCGTTCTCTTCTTTAAGCCGCATAATCTATGTCTCCTTCTGACATATCGTAGCATCAGTTGCGTCATTGCAACAAACCGCCTCCTCAAGAGTCACCTCGGCAGAGGCCAGCCTCTCGCAAAGAGACCTGATCTCATAGTCAGCAACTCTCAGCTTGGCCCGAAGAGATTCAACCTCAGACTGAGAAGAAGACAACTGGGTCTCGACATTGACTAGCCAAGAAGCAATCTCCTTCTTCTTACTCTAGGCCTTCGCTAATGACTCCTCGGACGTGGCCAGTTTCCCCCGCAAAAAGAAAATCAACCTTTGTAGACACGTAGGTGTTATTCCACGAAAACGCAATATCACGAGCATCGTCAAGCTGCAAACATAAAAAGCTAATTATTCACTTGCGCAACGCATGGCCAAAGAGGGAAAACACTGTGGGCAAATGATCATACCTTCCGAAGGAGCGCCTGATAAGCGGAACACTCACGGCTCCCCCATCCTCACCTTGAAAGGCTGCTCCGGGACCGCACAAGAAGCTGGGACGATTGCAGCAACCTCTGATGCATCCTCAGTTTCCATAGGTGGAAGGTCAGTGGCTAGATCGTTTGGATCGGACGATCCTCGGCAACGTCAATGACAACCCTGTGGGCAGATGATGGCGATCCACTCTCTCTTGGACGCCGTGAAAAATCCAGCTTCCTCTTCTTACTATGCCCCATGGGCGCTGTACAACCTCGTATCCAGCGAGTGGTCGACAGGAGTTAAACCGGCCGGCTCAGACCGCGATATGAATCCAGCATGTCGAGCCCGAGCTCGGTAATAGCCGAGCCGAGCTCGGCGATAGTCGAGCCTAGCTCGACGATGGCCGAACGGAGCCCGGCATGCCGAGACCGAGCTCGGGTAATGGAACAGGGCTCGATGGTAGTCGAACCGAGCTCGACGATCTCCATGCTGAGCTAAGTTTCTGTTGGAGCTCGGCGATCGTCGTGCCGAGCCCGAGCTCGGCGGTAGTCGAGCCGAGCTCGGCGATAGTCGAGCATAGCCTGCCGAGTACGTGCTCGCCTAGGCCCAGGGCGAGGCGAGTCAGGCCCCCTACCGAGCGAATGCTACCTCAGGTCCAGCTCGCATCTTGGCCATGACATACTTTTACCATGTTGCCCCCTTTGGTCTGCCTATAGTCCTCGAGAACAGTGAAGGTTGTATATTGGCAGGCCATCTTTTCCTATAAATAGGACCCAAGGGGTACCTCAGAAGGCATGCTTACTAATTCTCCGGCCTACTAGCGCTTTCTGAGGTACCTTAGCCCGACACTTGGCTAAGGAGGGGAAGCGCTCTAAGATCTTCCAGGTGTGTGGTGGGACCTCCACGTCGGGCCCTTGGTCTAGTCCTTGGTTCTTCTTTTTTCTTGTCATTTTCTTGCAGGAGCAAAGTAGGTGCGCGGCCACCCCTTCCCCAAGGGTCGAACTCCACAGGAACCGGTTTTCCGGTTTCAACATTTTGGTGCGGTGAGCGTGGACAGTGGTCAGCAGAGAAAACCTTCTGCAGGCTCGATGACTGGAGAAGAAGGACAAGGATCAGGCAGGGGCAGCTCGCCACCCCCTCCCCCACCCCCAGTGGCGAGCGTGCCGGCAGAGCTTAGGGAGGAGATCCTCGGGCTCGTCAGGACCGCCCTCGGCATGCGAGCTGAGAGTGCGACACCGGCAGTTCCGGTGGTCGCCGCTCCCGCACTCGGCGACGACGCGCCGCTCAGGCGACCAGGGAAGGAACCCGCCGAGAGAGGCGAGCGCGAGCTCCAGGGGCGAGTTCTGTTCCCCGGCTCGGCCGCCGAGTACCACTTCGGCGAGACTGCAGGGAGGGAGTTCTCGTCTCGCCCAGCTGAGGGGGGGAGCCCCTTCAGCGAGTTCGTTTCTTCAGCCCCAGTTCCCGAGGGGTTTCGCGAGCCAGAGATGACTTATTACTCCGGGAGAGGAGACCCGGTCCACCACATCCAGTGGTTCGAGGACATGGTCTCTATTCGACAGATGTCAGACGGCTTCAAGTGCCGACTCTTCGCCATCACCCTCAGAGAAAAGGCGAGAGAGTGGTTCCACCAACTCCCGACCGGGTCCATCTACTGCTTTGAGGATCTGCGATGGGGTTTCATGCTGAGATTCACCACTTCTAAGAAGAGAAAGAAGGAGGCGGAGTCTTTGTTCCGCATCAAGCAGAGGGTGGGAGAGACCCTGGGAAGCTATCTGGACAGGTTCCAAGAGGAACTGTCCCAAGTTCAGGAGATGCCAGGGCACACCATGATGGTGGCCTTCACCCTGGGTCTCCAATCCGGGTTCTTCGCGATGGAACTGAAGAGATCACCTCCCGTGTCTTTTGAGGCACTCCTGGAGAGAGCGGCCAGGGAGGCCGATATGGAGGCAGCACATCCAGAGTTTGCGCGAAGGTTGGCCAAGTGGGCCGTGGAGGAGGAGAGGTCAAGGGGTGGCCGAATTCAGGAGGAGAGGAGGGCTGAACCTCGGCAAAGGGAGCAGCCGCAGCAGCAGCCGCAACCCAGGTGGGTGCGTCCGGAGCAGACCCACCGTTTGGGATGGAGGCCCGAGTGGCAAGACCAGGCACCACGAAGAGGTTATCAGGGAGGAGATAACCGCCAGGGTGGCCGAGGGCAGTACAATACCCAGGGGGTAGGCAGGGTCAGAGACCCCCTCTCCCCGATCAGGAGGAGTCAATGGCAATTGCCATGAGGGGGAGGAGGAGAGGACAGCCGAGGAGAAGGAGGGAGGTCAGGGTGGACCTGCCCTATTGTGACTTTCATCAGGAAGAGGGGCACCTCACATCCACGTGTCCGGAGTTCCTCGAGATGAGAGGGAGAAGGGAACAACAACCGCAAGACCATCAGGAAGTTCGGATAGAGGAGATCCGGCCTCGGGAGGAGGGGGATCGGTGTGAAGACCGGGTTGATGTGGGCACCCGAGGAAGGATCGGAGCGATCCACGGGGGGGGGGGGGGCCGGGATCGAGGCCTCCCGTAAGTCAAGCCTCCACACTATGTACCGAAGGAGCGTTGGCTCCACATCCCAGTCCCCTCCCCCGGAGGAGAAAATCACCTTCTCCAGAGAGGACTTGTCAGGTCACGAGGACCCCTTTTGCGATGCGCTGGTCATCCAGACAGCCATCGAGGATTTTACTGTCTCCCGGATCCTTGTGGACAATGGGAGTTCGGTCAACGTCATCTTCAAGAAGGCGTTCGATGCGATGAAAGTAGAGGCCAGGAGGGTGTTAGCCTCGGATGGGCCCCTGTTCGGCTTCTCAGGAGAGAGGAAAGAAGTCGAGGGAGGAGTGGGACTCCATGTCACTCTGGGGGGGGCAGTCACGCAACTGCAAGTTTGTCATCGTGGACGCTCCTAGCAGCTACAGTGCCATCTTCGGGAGACCCCTCATCAGTGCCTTCCGCTGCGTCCCCTCGTCCTTCCACCAGTGTCTGAAGCTCAACGTCGAGGGGGTCCAGATCCGGGTCCGAGGAGACCCTAAGGAGGCAAGGGAGTGCTACGTCTCGGCGGTAAACTCCATCTCTTGGCTGGAGGGGCCGAGGAGATGGGGCGGAGGTTGGAGGAGGAGAAGCAGGAAGCTGACAAAGAGATGGAGGTGGAGTACCGCGCCCGGGAGGAGGTCACGGAAGAGACTCGGGAGTCGGCCGAGGCCATGGCCGTTGAGGAGGCTGAGGAAGAGGTCCTCGCCCCCGGAGGGGGAGGTATCGAGGAATGGGGGGAGCAGTCCCGTCTGGAGGCAGCGGAAGAGGTGGTGGAGATGGAGGTTCTCATCATTGGAGGCAGGGTGGAGAAGGTCCGCGTCAGCGGAGGCCTGACCCCGGAAGCTCAAGGCAGGATGCTGGAGTGCATCCAGAGGAACGTGGACATCTTCGCCTGGAGCGCCGCGGAGATGCCAGGGATCGAACCCGACGTGGCTTGCCATCGCCTCAACCTGGACCCGGAGGCTCCCCCCATCCAGCAGAAAAAAAGATCCGTCACGGACAAGCTCGTCGAGCCAATCAGGGAGAAAGTTGCCAAGCTCCTCGAGGCTGGCTTCATATCTGAAATCCAATACCCCGGCTGGGTCTCCAACGTTGTAATGGTTAAAAAAGGAGACGGCCGGTGGAGGATGTGTATCGACTTTTCTCTTCTTAATAAATCATGCCCGAAAGATTGTTATCCTTTGCCTCGGATCGACGCGCTGGTTGACTCAGCCGTCGGTTTCCCTGTAATGAGTTTTCTGGATGCTTTTTCAGGTTATCACCAAATCATAATGCACCCCCCTGACGTCAAAGATGTCTCGTTCATCACGGGAGACGGATGTTATTGTTACAAAATGATGCCCTTTGGGCTAAAGAATGCGGGGGCCACCTATCAAAAAATGATGGATAGGGTCTTCCGAGAGCAGAAGGGGAGGAATCTCGAAGTGTACGTGGATGACCTCATGGTCAAGAGCTTGGATGTCGACTCCCACATCCAGGACTTGGAAGAGACTTTCGCCACTCTCCGCAAGTTTAAGATGAGGCTGAACCCCTTGAAGTGTGTCTTCGGGGCAAGCCGAGGAAAGTTCCTGGAGCATCTCCTCACCCCCGCCGGTGTAGAACCTAATCCAGACAAGGTGAGAGCGATCATGGAACTAAGGTCACCACAAAATACCAAGGAAGTACAGCGACTGACAGGGAAGTTGGCAGGGTTGAGTAGATTCCTCTCCCGGGCCGGGGAGAGATGCTCCTCGCTTTTCAAAACCTTGAGAGGGAGTCGAAAGTTTGAATGGACCTCGGAGTGCGAGGAGGCATTCCAGGCTTTAAAGAAACAGCTGACTCAGGCCCCCCTGCTCCAAGGGCCCAAGGAAGGGGAAGACTTATTCCTATATCTAGGGGTCGGGGCTGAAGCCTTGAGTTCGGTTTTGGTTCGGGAAGAAGGGAAGAGGCAACTCCCCGTTTATTATGTGAGTCGGATACTAAAGAGGGCCGAGCTCCGCTACCCCATCCTGGAAAAACTAGCCTTCGCCTTAATCATCTCAGCCCGGAGGCTTCGGCCTTATTTCCAGGCACACTCAATCCGAGTAGTGACTGACCACCCCTTGCGCAACATCTTCAAGGGGGTAGAGCATTCAGGTAGGTTGGCCAAATGGTCGGTGGAACTGAGCGAGTTCGACATCTCCTTCATTCCCCGCCTCTCAATCAAGGCCCAAGCTATGGCGGACTTCCTGGCAGAGTATGTGGTCGAGGTGGCGGAGGAGAGACTCACTCGCCCTTTCCCCTGGAAAGTCAGGGTGTACGGTGCCTCGGGGAAGCATTCTTTAGGGGTTGGGGTCATCTTGGAAAGCCCCCAGGGGATAAGAATCGAGCAAACTGTGGTAGTGCACTTCCCTATCACCAATAATCAAGTCGAATACGAAGCCGTAATCGCAGGTCTGCGCCTGGCGAGAGACTTGGGGGTGCATGACGTGGAGGTCCTCACCGACTCCATGGTGGTGGCTTCCCAGGTCAAGGGGGAGTTTGAGGCGAGGGAGCCCACCCTGCAGCTCTATTTGATGAAGGTAAAGGGAGTCATCGGGACCTTCCAGACCTTCTCAATCAAGCACGTGCCGCGAGGGGAAAATGAGCCAGTCGACCAGCTAGCAAAGCACGGCCCCCGGATGGGAAGCACCATTACGGATCTCTTCCGACCTTCCATCGAAGAGGGGGAACTAATGGAAGTGGAACAGCACCCCACATGGATGGATCCCTTTGTCACCTTTTTGTCCACCGGAGAGTACCCAGAGGGAATGGACCGAAGAGGGCTCAAGCACAAGGCGGCGTATTACCTCCTACGTGAGGGGCAGTTGTACCGCAAGACCCTCTCAGGGATGTTGGCCCGTTGTGTGGCCGAAAGGGAGGTGCATAAAATTTTGGAGGAGGTCCATTCCGGCGAATGTGGAAGTCATTCGGGGAGTCGGACCCTGGAAGGGAGAATCGTCAGGCAAGGGTACTTCTGGCCCACCCTCGGTCAGGATGCAGCCGAATTCGCAAAAAAATGTCATAAGTGTCAACTCTATGCCCCGCTCCAGCTCCAGCCGGCTCAGAGGTTAAGAAGCATCATGGCACCATGGCCCTTCGCCATATGGGGACTGGACCTCGTAGGACCTTTCCCTCAGGCCAGCGGGCAGAGGAGGTTTCTGTTGGTCATGGTCGATTATTTTTCTAAGTGGATGGAGGTGAAGGCTCTAGCCAAGGTAACCTCTCAGGTAGTCAGGAACTTTATCTGGGGAGAGATCATCTGCAGGCATGGGCTGCCACAGGCTATCGTCACGGATAACGGACCTCAGTTCGCCAGCACGGAGTTCATTCGCTTCTGCGAACAGCTGGGGATTGACCTTCGGTTTGCTTCTGTCCATCACCCCAGGAGCAACGGGCAGGTGGAAGCGGCCAACAAAATCATTGTGAACCTCTTAAAAAAGAAAGTGGAAAATTTGAGGGGAAGTTGGGTGGAACAACTTCCATCAGTCCTCTGGGCCTTGAGGACCACCCCCAATACGGCCACAGGGGAGACACCTTTCAAACTCTCTCACGGCTGCGAGGTCGTTCTACCTATCGAATTCGAGGTCCAGACACCTCGGGTCGTCGAGGCAAGAGCTGGAAGGGAAGAGTGGAGGTCAGAGAATGAGGAGGAGCTTCGACTCTCCCTTGATATGGTGGAAGAACTACGCGACTTGTCCGTCGTCAGGCAGGAAGAGGCCAAGCGAAGGATGGCCAAGTATTTCGACAAACACATCCGTGTCAAGCAGTTCATGGAGGGGGACCTTGTCTTGAAAAAAGTGGACGTGGCAGGGAGATCAGCCGCTGTAGGAAAACTCCACCCCAATTGGGAGGGCCCCTACATTGTGCAGGAGGTCTTGAAATCAGGGGGGTATCGCCTCCAAGATGTAAAAGGGGATACTCTCAGCCACACTTGGAGTGGCGACGATCTGAAATGTTTTTATCCTTGAAAATATTGTAGATATCTTGGCCTCATGAATAAAAACGAATCTCATTATCATATCTTATGCTTTGGCAGAATAGTGAGGGTAGAGGAGCTCGCAGCTTAAAGCCCCGAGAGGCGAAAGTTTCTAAGTCTTCTCGCTCTGGGGTTAGGTCTCGTCACTCCCCTGCCAGGCTCCCACCTAGCTGGCACGGCCGAGTCTCGATGGACATCGCTATGACCCTGGGGCTGAGCCCGGAGGATGTTCAACACCCGCCCTCAGGCTCTCACCTAGCTGACTGGCCCGGTGGTAGCACCCGGGAGAGGCAAAAGTTTCTAAGTCTTCTCGCTCTGGGGTTAGGTCTCATCACTCCCCTGCCAGGCTCCCACCTAGCTGGCACGGCCGAGTCTCGATGGACATCGCTATGACCCTGGGGCTGAGCCCGGAGGATGTTCAACACCCGCCCTCAGGCTCTCACCTAGCTGACTGGCCCGGTGGTAGCACCCGGGAGAGACAAAAGTTTCTAAGTCTTCTCGCTCTAGGGTTAGGTCTCGTCACTCCCCTGCCAGGCTCCCACCTAGCTGGCACGGCCGAGTCTCGATGGACATCGCTATGACCCTGGGGCTGAGCCCGGAGGATGTTCAACACCCGCCCTCAGGCTCTCACCTAGCTGACTGGCCCGGTGGTAGCACCCGGGAGAGACAAAAGTTTCTAAGTCTTCTCGCTCTGGGGTTAGGTCTCGTCACTCCCCTGCCAGGCTCCCACCTAACTGGCACGGCCGAGTCTCGATGGACATCGCTATGACCCTGGGGCTGAGCCCGGAGGATGTTCAACACCCGCCCTCAGGCTCTCACCTAGCTGACTGGCCCGGTGGTAGCACCCGGGAGAGGCAAAAGTTTCTAAGTCTTCTCGCTCTGGGGTTAGGTCTCGTCACTCCCCTACCAGGCTCCCACCTAGCTGGCACGACCGAGTCTCGATGGACATCGCTATGACCCTGGGGTTGAGCCCGAAGGATGTTCAACACCCGCCCTCAGGCTCTCACCTCGCTGACTGGCCCGGTGGTAGCACCCGGGAGAGGCAAAAGTTTCTAAGTCTTCTCGCTCTGGGGTTAGGTCTCGTCACTCCCCTGCCAGGCTCCCACCTAGCTGGCACGGCCGAGTCTCGATGGACATCGCTATGACCCTGGGGCTGAGCCCGGAGGATGTTCAACACCCGCCCTCAGGCTCTCACCTAGCTGACTGGCCCTGTGGTAGCACCCGGGAGAGACAAAAGTTTCTAAGTCTTCTCGCTCTGGGGTTAGGTCTCGTCACTCCCCTGCCAGGCTCCCACCTAGCTGGCACGGCCGAGTCTCGATGGACATCGCTATGACCCTGGGGCTGAGCCCGGAGGATGTTCAACACCCGCCCTCAGGCTCTCACCTAGCTGACTGGCCCGGTGGTAGCACCCGGGAGAGGCAAAAGTTTCTAAGTCTTCTCGCTCTGGGGTTAGGTCTCGTCACTCACCTGCCAGGCTCCCACCTAGCTGGCACGGCCGAGTCTCGATGGACATCGCTATGACCCTGGGGCTGAGCTCGGAGGATGTTCAACACCCGCCCTCAGGCTCTCACCTAGCTGACTGGCCCGGTGGTAGCACCCGGGAGAGGCAAAGGTTTCTAAGTCTTCTCGCTCTAAGGTTAGGTCTCGTCACTCCCCTGTCAGGCTCCCACCCAGCGGGCACGGCCGAGTTTCGAGGGACATTGCTATGACCCTGGAGCTAAGACTGGGAGTTGGCCCGAGAAAAGCACCAGGGGGCAAGCTCGCTAGTCAAGATGGCGAGCTCGGAATACCCTGCCCCCCTCCAGCTCGCTACTAAGGAAGTCCTGGTCCCGTCCCAGACTCAGGGGGGAGGAAACAGCCCTCTCCAGCGAGCCTAGTCTCGCTCCAGTTAACTCGGCAGAAGACACGCCCTGGTGTCTAAGGCGGATGTCGGCGGCATCTCGACCCAAACATATTTTCACTTGTCTGAGTTGCCGAAAAACGGAAGCGAGACATGGCGCGGGAAGGTGTGGCGCAAGTAGGATGTAAAGCGAGCACGTGTTCTAGGAATTTGCCGCGAGCACCGATAACATCGGCGAGTCTAGCCATGGCCGGCGCCTATGATCTCACCGCGGGGGCTGGTCCTAACTCAAAACATTCTACGAGCGAGGTCGGGACATCAAGCGCGCGGGTATAACATCGCAAGTGAGCTTGAAAAGAAGATAAAGAAATTATGAAAAATATCTTTGATTCATCATTACAAGTGTACAAGAAAAGGCCCGCCTCGGCAGGATACAAAAGAAAAGGAAAGCAAAAGCTAGCTCTCGTCCCCCCCCCCCCCTCGAATGACGGTCCTCCTCGCCGCCAAGCCGAGCGCCCTTCTCTCCCGCCCCCGCGAAGAGCGAGTCGAAGCTATCCTCCTTCTCGCTGAGCGGGCTAGGTGGGAACAGGG
This sequence comes from Platanthera zijinensis, assembly GCA_039513925.1. Taxonomy (NCBI): domain Eukaryota; kingdom Viridiplantae; phylum Streptophyta; class Magnoliopsida; order Asparagales; family Orchidaceae; genus Platanthera; species Platanthera zijinensis. Next base: position 21,201,781 of record CM077090.1, read on the forward strand.
TCGGCAGGAGCTCCCGGACGGTGACCTCCTCGCAGCCTTCCGCCAAAATCCCCGTTCCCCTCATGGCCTTCAGGAGGCACTCGGCAGCCTCGATAGAATTGACTCGCAGCCGCTCCGCGACATCAGACTCGCCAAACACCTGAGGCCTCTTGTAGGGGAAGGCTGGCTCGCTGGCGCCCGGGGGAAGGAGAGCGTCGGCCTGGCGGAGGACCTCCCCCAGGAGCCCCTTGTTCTTCTCCTTCAACTCCTCCACCTCCACCCCCAGCTGGGCGGCAACAGCCTCTTGCTCGCGGGAATACATCTTTTGCTCGGCGAGCTGGACTTCCCGCTCGGCAAGCTGAGCCTGCAGCTGAGCCACCTCGCCTCGCAGCGCGTCGGCGGCTTCGGCGTCCTGTAGGGTTAAAAGTTCAGAACACGCACAGGAATAATCCTAAGCAAGGTAAATAGAGATACCCAGTGATTACCAAGCCACCGGCAGACTTCGCGAGTAGAGCGTCGGCAAGGCCGAACCGCCTTTCCGTGTCGGCCGCGCTCTCCTTCGCCAGGTCGCGCTCCTGCTTGGCAGTCAGCAGGGCATTGCTGAGCTGGAAGCCGCGGCGGACCATCATGTGGTGGAGCTCGAAGGCCCGCAGGTGGGCTTGTAACCCCTCGTAGCCGAGCTGACTGGGGGTGAGTTTCTTGTACGATTCGGCGCTGTCGCGGCTGTAGAGGCCGAAGCCGAAGGCGAAGGCGTGGGCGGTAGGAGGCCGGCGAGCTCCCCAGGAGGGGGCGCGAGTAGAAACAGAAACTCGGTGAGCCCCCTCGTCCCACTTCAAAATGGGCTCGCCGGCCGCATCTTTGCTTTTACACCCCTTGCCGAAGTGGGGGTGATCCTTCGGCAGGCCGGGCTCGCGGAGGGTGTCCTCTCAGGTAGAATCAGAGGACGGCCCGTTCTTCTTCTTCCCCTTTCGGGGGGAGGAGGCTTCTTTTAACGGACTCAAAGGCGGCTCGTCGGACAGAGCCTCCGGCGAGCTCATGAATTTGGTAGGTGACGGAGGAAGGTGCAGCCGTCCACGCGAGACCACCTTCGCCTTCTTCTTCTTGGGGAGCGAAGGATCGGGGCGCGAGCTTGACCCCCCAGGCTCCAAGCGCTTCTTGCTGAGGAGTTGGCCTCGCGCTTGTTCCTCGCGAAAAGCCGCTGCCGCCGCCCGGGCCAGCTCCATGGGATCTGAGAATATCCCCGAGTCGGCGAACGGCGGGTGCTCCGGGAGAACCCGTTCCCCTGCAGAGAGAGGATCAAAAAAAATATAATATAGAGATCCACCTTGATAGAATTCGCGAAAAGGCAGGGCGAGATATACCTTCACCAGGGAGAACGGGTTGAAGCGAATCAAGGCCGCGGCGGAGGAAGGCGACCTCGAAGTCCTTGTGGAGGAAAAACTTGTGGAGGTCGGCGTCGCTACCAGACAGGGAAGGAGGACGATATATGTCCTCGCTTTTCTGCAGGGGACGAAAGGGGATGTTGCCGAGCTCGCCCTTAATAAAGACAAGACGAGTCATCCAATTGTGGTTCTTGTTCGCGAGCTCGCGAACCTTGATGAGGGACCCGCCGAAGTAGGCGACTCCGTCGGGGGTAGCCTTGTAGGAGAACAACTTACGGAACACCGCAAGGTTGAACTCAATCCGCTCTCGGCGGAGGAAGCAGGCGAACGCCACCATCATAGCAATGGCGTTGGAATTCAGCTGCGCGGGCACCGCGCCGTAGTACTTCAGGATCTGGCGGATCTCTGGCCAGAGGGGGAGGCGCAGCCCCACCTCGAAGTGCGAGATGGGGAAGGCGAGCTCACCCTCCGGGAAGGAATTGATGGTTTCATGCTCGGCGGGCCTGCGAGCCTAGAAGCCGGGGGGGACGAATGCAGTCGCGAATTCGACGAGCTCCTCCTCGGTAATATGCCCCTCGAAGAAGCAATGGTCGATGAAGTGCTGAGCGCACTTAGACCGACCATCCGCGTCAGGGTTGGTCTTAACCATAGTCGCAGAGGAAAGGAAAATCGTGAGCTCGGGATGACAGAGACGAAATAGGGATTCGAAAGCAATAAAAGCGTGCCCTGGGGGTAGGTGAGAAGGCCTATTTATAGAAGAAGATAAAGAAGGGCGAGGGGGAAGGCGAGTCGGCCGATCGGACCGGTCTCGCCACGCCACCTCGCCACCCTCTCCTCGCAAATCCTGCGAGCCGGCCAGACCCCAGAAAAAGGAATTCGAAAAGACTTACCAGGATATTGAAAAAGCATCTACATATGTAAAGTTGTAGAAAAGTTGTTCGAATTATTACAAGCAGATCATTCGGAGCAAATAAAAATAAGGGCGCGAGGACCATGCGAGGGCGAGGGCGAGTACCGGTCGGCTGACAGAGGAGCCGTTTCATCCTCCCCGGTCTCGCTGGCCCGCCGTCGCAGGTCGCCGCGCGTAAAGTTCGCGAAGTCGCCCCATGTTCCTATTTACCACCCGCAGGTTCTCGTCAATCTCATCCATCAGCACCAAGGAAGACGCCTCCTCGAACGCCAAGCTGACTCCAGCACCGTCCGCGAGACGCGAGCACTCCCACTGCAGGCTGTTGTTGTCCTTCCGCAGGTCGTGGAGCTCGCGCACCAGCTTCTTGAGAACCTTCCGCTCCCGTTTTGCACGTTCAGGACTACCCAGTTCAGAGTCCAGGAAGGCGTCCAGGGCGCTTGGAGAAGGGAGGGGCGAGTAAGGAGGTCGATCCACGGACTCGCCGTCCTCCGTCCGGCCAAGAAGTTCTGAATGAAGAACTAAAAGACGGTCAGAAAAGCGAATACCCCCGGAACAGAAGAATAAAGTTGAAAACTTACCGCGCGAGCCTGGCTCCTCTGGGTTAGCGCAAGGAGAGAAGTGGCACAGGTCCTTGCCACGCCCCTGCAGTTCCTGAGGGGCAAGTTGGTAGCCGGGGACAGGGATAATCCTGGCGCCTCTCCCCACGACTATGGACCCAGGGGAGGGTTGTCGGGAAGGGAGACGACTCGGCGATGCCAGTTCATGCGAGCCCGGCTCCTTGACCTCGGGATCCTGCTTTGGCGAGCTGTCAGGAATACTTTTGGCCCGCGGGGTGGATGCTTCGCCGCTATTCTCCTGGTCGGAAGATAGTTCCACGAGATTTTTAGTGGAAGAACCAAGAACCGGCTGGTTGGAGGAACCGGCCCCGTTCCCCAAGGCGGCAGTAAAGTCGGCCAGAATGGGTTCGGCCCCCGGTGGAAAGGGTTTCGCCCGCTTGGCCGAGCCGAAATCCACAAAGCGGCGAGCAGGGGCCTCTAGGTTGGTCAGTCCCGCGGCCTGAGCAGCGATCTCCTCGCGGGAACGTGCGAGTCGCTCTAGGACTTCCTTGGGGAGCGGCATCTTGATAGAATTTGGGGAAGGGCAAAGGTCAGCCAGATGCGCAGGGGTACATATATATAGCTACATGTGGGGCCTACCAGAAGATTCCTTTTTGCCCCTGTCGCACTCGCAGGATTCTATGGGGTTGGATGTTTCTTTCCGAGCTTGTCCCAACCTCGCAAAGAGCGGGGATTATGTACAATCCCGTATCCAGCGAGTGGTCGACAGGAGTTAAACCGGCCGGCTCAGACCGCGATATGAATCCAGCATGCCGAGCCCGAGCTCGGTAATAGCCGAGCCGAGCTCGGCGATAGTCGAGCCGAGCTCGACGATGGCCGAACGGAGCCCGGCATGCCGAGACCGAGCTCGGGTAATGGAACAGGGCTCGATGGTAGTCGAACCGAGCTCGACGATCTCCATGCTGAGCTCAGTTTCTGTTGGAGCTCGGCGATCGTCGTGCCGAGCCCGAGCTCGGCGGTAGTCGAGCCGAGCTCGGCGATAGTCGAGCATAGCCTGCCGAGTACGTGCTCGCCTAGGCCCAGGGCGAGGCGAGTCAGGCCCCCTGCCGAGCGAATGCTACCTCAGGTCCAGCTCGCATCTTGGCCATGACATACTTTTACTATGTTGCCCCCTTTGGTCTGCCTATAGTCCTCGAGAACAGTGAAGGTTCTATATTGGCAGGCCATCTTTTCCTATAAATAGGACCCAAGGGGTACCTCAGAAGGCATGCTTACTAATTCTCCGGCCTACTAGCGCTTTCTGAGGTACCTTAGCCCGGCACTTGGCTAAGGAGGGGAAGCGCTCTAAGATCTTCCGGGTGTGTGGTGGGACCTCCACGCCGGGCCCTTGGTCTAGTCCTTGGTTCTTCTTTTTTCTTGTCATTTTCTTGCAGGAGCGAAGTAGGTGCGCGGCCACCCCTTCCCCAATGGTCGAACTCCATAGGAACCGGTTTTCCGGTTTCAACAGGCGCGACATAGATCCGTTCTATATCCCAAGAGAGGCCCGTAAGAACTAGTCGCTTCTCAAAAACAAAGGCGCCGATCTTGAAAAGAACGACGCTCAGCTCACGCAGATCTTTGAAGCCCAACATCGGGGTAAAGTCATGCTCTTTCCCCTTCAAGCGACGACAGTGGTCATGAGGATTATTCTAGATCTCGGGCAACTCCCATTGGTTCTTGACAAACCCGTACAATGTCCCACCGTGACGATAATCGGTCTTGTCCTCGAACGATAACCATTTTTTGTTGCTCCGTACATTGACACGGTCGCCCAGGCCAAGGCAGACCTTGCACCACTCGCAAAAGAGGCGGACTGACAACCGAGAGCTGTGCTCCCGAAAAAAGCAAAGCAGCCTCATGATTCTCTTCAATCCTACGAGAGAATACTGCGTCACGGGAACGCCGCATAACTGAAAAAGCTATCACCTCCTCAGAGGGAGGTATTCGGAAGCCCGCCTTCAAACACCCCTCTGTGACTGCAAATTAGCCACAGGAGGGCGCTGAACACGCTCTGTATGAGATGAGATCAGAATCTCCACGTCCTCTAGAATACCAAAGTGTTTCCTCCAATTGCCCATGCACGTGGGCAGAGTTCAAAGTTGACGGAAGACGCATCGACCGCTGCGGAACATCACCTTTCGGCACCTGCAAAGAAAAATGGGCGTCAACACCCTCCCAAGTGAAGGAAAAGAAAATTCGGGACGCATGGAAAGCAGAGTGGACATGAAACAACCCCCGAGCACGAAAGTAGGCAGCCCCATGTATCCGCGCAAGACGCCTGAAGGGCACAGGAGGCCCCGCGCCCGCGCATCCACGCGGATCAACCCGTGCACGCTACCACGGCCATACGCGGGATGCCCTACATCCGTGCGGGATGCCCCGCATCCGCATGGGCCGCACGCCGCGCGCGCACGGCCATACCCACGCATGGGCCACCCCGCGCGCGCAGCCGCCCTCTCCCACGCGCCCGCAGGGGCATCCCCGCCCGCGTGTGACGTTCTCGGGGCACACACATGCCCTTGCATGTCGGTCCCCCCTCTGCCTTTCTCCGTCCCGACATTCTTCCCCGCTCGCCTTGCTCTTCACTTTCAAGTAACGGAAATGCATTGACCATTTTTTGAAGGAGACATGACGATCGCTGAAATCCGCTAACTCCTGTGCCGGATTCTGCAAATTCAGAAATCTCAACAATAGTGGGATAAAAGAATCCAGTGACCCTCTCTAATTTATAGTCTTCAGTGCAAGACTCAAATGGAAGGCGTCCAGATTTGGAGGATATTATTTGCCAAATTTTCCTGTCTCAAAACACGCAGCGAATATGTCTCGATCTCAAGTCCGTATCTTGTAAAATATGTCAGGAGATTCTATGATCACTAGAACGTTTCGGGGGACGCAAGAAATTTCCGCGCTCATCGCTTCGTGGATCATGACTCGCAAAAATCTGGGGGCATTTGATAGGGTCCCGCACGCGCGGCGCTACGACCTGCATCCCGCGCGCGCGGCGCTCCTGCGTGTCCCCGGCGGCCGCCACCGACGGCCTTCGCCACCTCCGGCCACCACCGCAGCCTCCTGGCACCTCGCCAGGGCCGCTCGAACATCCCAGGGGTAAGGGGGGTACTTTCGTCATTTAGGAAAAATGGTGATCTGCGTGATCAAAGCGGAGAAACGCAATTCGCCGGCACAAATCACTCCTTGACGCAATTAATTACGCGCCCCTCCAGAAAACTATAAATAGGCCTCTAGAACTTCACTTCAACCCAAACAACTCCAGAGGCAAGAGAGAGAGAGAGAGAGAGAGAGCTCTGAGGTTTTCCGGCGAGAATCGTGGACTTAAGCCGATTCTCCACTCAGGAATTCGCCCCGTTCTTCTCCTTGTAACACAGACTCTTCATGCCTCAAGTAACGTCAACCGCCTCCGCGAGAGCTCTCCCATCCAGGCTCCGCATCAGCGAGATCGCAGTTTCCGGAAGCACCGAGGACTTAATAGATTTTCCAGCTGGAACGCTCCGACCAAGGTTCCGAGAACTCGACGTCGTCTCAAGGCCGGAGCGCTTTCATCGAGACTCTGAGGACTTAGCCATTTTTCTCTTTTTTTTGTACTTGTAACGGAGTAGCGGTCTGTCGCCCTCCGAGATTAAATCAAATTTTGTAATACCTCGAGAAACTAGTGGATTTTGGCTCGGCACGGTTCCAGCCACAAGTGATTTTTCATCCTTTTTGGGTTTTCCACATCAAAAACGTCTATTGTCCATTACTGAGGTTTTTTTAACTGATTGCGCGCCCGGCTCGACTCCGAGCTAAGACGATCCGATTCTCTCGACCGGAGAAAAGGCCGGGTGACCCGAAACAATTTGTGAGGTAGGCTGATCCCTGAGAGTGACAAACTCTCGTGAAAGAGTTCTTTCCTCATCTTGTTGAGGAACATGAATATCCGCATGGACATCTTCTGCAATTTTGTCTTGAATTTCTTCTAACATGCTCAATTTGTTAAACATTGATATGAATATTTCTTTAGAGATTAGGCTCCGTTTGGGGGGACTTATTTTTACCGGTCAAGCGGTCATGATCGCATGAACCGGGATTTAAATAAGTCCCGGTTCATGCGGTCATGACCGCTAGACCTGTGAAAATAAGTCCCCCCAAACGGGGCCTAAGGCTGAGTTTGGCGCGGTTTATCGTGCTCCTGCGAGGTTGGGCAAAAATGTCATTGTCATATCAAAATATATATTCCAAACTAGTTTCTTTTTTTGATAACAACAGTAACATTTGTCATACCAAACATATAATGACGTTTTTGTCCAATCTCACCGAAACAAATAAGCTCCGATACTTTGTAAATATACATGGTATTATACAAACTCCCTTTTCAAGGTTATGAGCATTCAGAAATATAAAATCCTTCACTTCCCCATAACTGTCTTTGTTTTTTATCTAGTGAAAAATGGATTGTTGTTGCCTATTGATGTAGCCTATCTTGAGAGAAATCACATAAATCTTCTTCTTTTGTGTTTCGTTCTACTCACAATTCCACAACAAAACCCCTAATTCGATAATAGTGGAAATGATGGGGTCTCTTGTAATTTATAGTAAAAATCGGGCTATGAATAGCCAAAACTAATCAAGTGGGAGATTATGAAAGTAACCCCTCGGCGTGCGATCCGCGCGCCCGATCCTTGTGCGATAAGCGTCCGACGGCCGACCCCTCCAAGGCCGGCCTCCCTGGCCAGCCGCGGCCGTATAACCACGGTCGTGCCTTACAACCGCAAGGTCGCCGCCGGCGCCGCGGTTGGCCTCCCTGACCGCAAGGCCGTGGTCTCGCCTCGCACCCGCATGGTCGTGTACGCATAGCCTCCGCCGCACCTCGTGGCCGCATGGTTGCGACTGCATAGCCGCGACCGTTCCTTGCGGCCTCATGGCCGCGACCGCATGGCACGGCCGGCCTTCCCGGCCGTCCTTGGCCGCGCCTTGCGGTCGCAAAGCCGCAGCCGCATGGCGCGGCCGGCCTCTCAACTCGGCCACGACCGCGCCTCGCAGCCTCAAAGCTGAAGCGCCTCTCCCTCCTCCCTCGGTGGCCGCCTGGTGCGAGGAGACTCGCTGCCTAGGAACCGCCAACGGCGGACCCTTTTTCGTCGTTCAATAGCGCTCTCGCGATCGCAACCATCCGTTACGTGGGTAACCACCCGCGTAATCATCGACGTAACAACCACCGTGGGTGGGTGCAAATATATAAAATAATTACGGTTTGCGTATAGTAAAAATATGATGATAATACGCGTTAAAAACTATAGTAAAATGGTATGCATTTAATAATTTCGGTGATTACGGTCTGCGGATAGCCACATAACTACCGCAATCACCCCTGAGGGCCTATAAATAAAATCCCAGACCCCCTCATATTTTTAACTTTCCCCTCTCAGCTTTCTTCTCTTACAGGTCAGAGTTCTGCTAAAATCCTTCTAGGAGCCACATTCCTCCTAGCATTTTAAAGATTCGTCTAAGTCCACGATGCTCATATGTGCAAGGCGATTCACCAGGCTCTTCTGGAATCCTCTTACGCGCAAGGCGCTCCGATCAGTATCCTCAGCAATCTTCTTACGTGTCGCCTCCAGCGCGCAATGCCCAGTCAGTGATCACAAGCATTCTACACCGTCTAAAGGAGACAAAGTCTAAGCTTCGCGAGTGGTGGCTTGTCACCCTCCAAGCGCGCTGCATTCTCTCTCCTCCCCAAGCTATAATGAGGAGCGGTACGTCACCCTTGATTCCTTCTAAGCTCTGTAAACCACTGAAAATAGTGAAATTCGATTTGCACAGAACTGATCACGTGAGTTTTTACACAATTTACGAGTTTTTCACTTTAAAAAATTATTTGTGCGATTCTCTACTTTCTCTGCGACAGTGTGCGCGTTCGACTGCTCTACGGGCTAAGACGGTCTAATTTAGCCCGATCTATCAAAAGCATCGAGCGACCCGCAAGAATAATGTTGTTGTTGATATATTGTTACATCCATAATTCATGTACACTATGTAAAAAAGAAGAATATAATTAGAAGTATAAATTTGGCTCAAAGTGATTCCATTCTAAACATAGCCACCAATGGGTGCTGTGGGGCCCACATTCTAAAGGCATATTGTGGTCTCAAGCAATGATTCTTCCACAGCCTCAACCAAAATGCATCTTTCATTTCTCTATGTGGGCAAGAGGGTGAAAGGAGGAGAACATATTCCAATTCCCACCAAAGAAAATGTAAAAAAAAAAAATAGCTCAAGTTATTCCATTGTTCCATTCTGGTTCTAGAAGTTACCAAAAGAAACCAACTAATACATTTTTTTATAAATATATAAGCATATGCTAAGTAATATTTTCTATAAAAAATAATGGTGGCAATGATTACTATATATCCTGCTTTAATGATGAGAAGGACCCCTCATAACCCATGCCTGGTCGAATAATGTTGCTCAAATTTGTGCATGCAGATTGATGTTTTAAGGCTCCGTTTGGGGGGACTTATTTTCACCGGTCAAGCGGTCACGATCGCATGTATCGGACCATAATTTATGGTCCGATACATGCGGTCGTGACCGTTTGACCGGTGAAAATAAGTCCCCCCAAACGGAGCCTAAGACTCTGTTTGGCATGGTGGTGGTGGTTAAGAACATATGGAGATTAAATTGTCATTTGTTAACATTCATCAAAGGGTCCGTTTGGGAGGACTTATTTTCACCAGCCAAGCGGTTACGACCGCATGAATCAGACCTTAATTAAGGTTCGGTTCATGTATTCGTAATCGCTTGACCGGTGAAAATAAGTCCTCCCAAACAAAGTCTAAGAAACCTCATCCACTTTTATGTTCAAACGGACGATGTTTGTTAGGTGATCCTTAACGAATAACAGTTTAACTCATGTATTTACTGTTAGAGTGCTCGAAGCATCCGCGTGACCGTCTAGTTTGGAACGGTCTCCTCGTTGCCCCTAGCTAGGGTATTTATAGGTGAAACCCTAAATCCCCGACTCGGGTTTGGATTCCTATCGGATCCTAACCGACCCGTTAAGGAGCCCATTAACACGTATATAAATATACCTCAACAATCTCCTCCTATATTGTATATAAGTGTTAGCAAAGAAAATGAGCTACTTATTCAATAGTTAATAATGACCAAAACAAGAAAGATTTTCCAGAATTATAAATATGAGTTTTAGATAACAAAATGCTAAACTCAAACCAAATGTTTCAAACATGAAATAAAGCAAGAAACTGGAAAGCTCAAACTGATAATTGATCTAGGCGAACAGCAGATCATCATCATCTGGGTCAAAATCAACTGTCTCTCCTCCAATCTCCATATTGCCTGCAAACAATTACAACAAGAATGTCATGAGACAAATCTCTATGAATTCAAACACTTGCAGAAATAAAGTGATTAGTTCTAACAGCGGGTGAACTTAATACTCTAACTGGGAGGAAAGAGTCCCAAACCAGCATCTCTATCTAATTTACACAAAATTAGATTAATTGATGTCATAGAATCAAACCATGTTCCTTCGATTATTAAGATTATTATTAACGTTCCACAATTGTGCTATATCATCAAGTTTGGAATGATACAACAAGCTGTGACTATTATATCATCAAGTTTGGAATGATATAACTAATAATCATAATATCAGGACACATATCAGCAGCCTCAGTACTCCTTTTTGGAATGATACCCAATTCAGCCTTTGGCAAAGAATAATTGCGTAAGTCATCAAGTTTGGAATGACTGGCAACTATCTCACATCTAGCTTTCATCAGATAACATCTGAAATACTTTAGTGTGCTCAACGTAGATGCTTGAATGTAAACAGACAACGGTTCTTAAATTTAAAACATAAGCTAGGTATTAAGTCCTCCTAAATGGACGTTAATCCCATCTCCCCCGATGTTTTAGATGTGAGAACCTTACATAAGCCCTTAGTAAGGACATCTGCTACATTATCTTTTGATCTCACGTCCAATAGAGAGATTATCCCCTGACTGGTGAGATAGGTCAACCAGGCCTGTTTCATCCTTAGTTGCCTTCGCTTTCCATTGAACAACGTATTTGTAGCAATGGTCTTCGTGGCTTGATTGTCATAATAAATCGAAATAGAGTTCATTTTTAGACTCGTCATTGGAATGTCCAATATCAGATCTCTTATCCACTCTGCTTCTTCTCCAGCTGAAGCGAGAGCATAGAGTTCCGATTCCATAGAGGATAGTGCAATGCACGTTTGCCTCTTAGACTTCCAAGCTACTGCAGCTCCTCCTAGTGTAAACACAAAACCACTAGTGGATCGACAATCAGCTATTTCCGAGCACCAAGATGCGTCGGAGTACCCTTCAAGCACTGGAGGATGCCCACTGTAACATAAAGAATACTTCTCAGTATACTTTAAGTATCTCATTAGCCTTTCTAAGGCGTCCCAGTGGTCCTTCCCAGGGTTACTGGTGAATCTACTTAACATGCCGACCGTAAAGGCTATGTCAGGTCTAGTGCAGGTAGTGGCGTACATGAGACTTCCTATGAGTTTGGAGTAATCCAACTGTCTAATAGCTGAACCTTCATTCGGTTTCAGTCTATTGTTATAATCGTATGGAGTCTCAGCCTTTTTGCTCTTATCATAACCCCACTTTTCCAGTAGATTCCTAATGTAGTGACTCTGACTCAGGGTAATACCCTTTTTTGTGAAGTTCACTTCCATTCCTAGGATGGTTTTCACCTCACCTAGGTCTTTCATGCTAAATTGTGACGTCAAGGCAACTTTTACGTCTTTCACTTCAGACTGATCAGTGCCCAGAATTAGCATGTCATCAACATACAAGCATATGATGGCTACTTTATTTGCACTTGTTCTTACGTACAGACATTTATCTGATAGACTGGATTTGAAACCCAAGCCTTTTACACAGGTGTCAAATTTTTCATGCCACATTTTAGGTGCTTGTTTCAATCCGTATAGTGACTTAATCAACTTACAGACCTTGGTTTCTAGACCTTCTATGACGAACCCTTCAGGCTGGTGCATGTAGATCTCCTCAGTCAGATCTCCATTAAGAAATGCAGTCTTGACATCCATCTGATGAACAGTGAAGTGTTCAATAGATGCTAGTGCGAGAAGAATCCTAATTGTCGCATAGTGACATACAGGTGAGTATATATCAAAGTAGTCTACACCACTCACTTGAGTGAAGCCTTTGGCAACTAGACGTGCTTTGTATTTTGCGATACTCCCATCAGGATTTAGCTTCTTCCTCAGAACCCACTTATTTCCAATGGTTTTAGCCCCTTTTGGCAAATCGACCAAAGTCCATGTGTTGTTCTGCATAAGAGAGTTCATCTCTTCGTCTATGGCTTCTTTCCATAATAGAGAGTCTCTAGATCGCATCGCTTCCTTATAAGTGGATGGATCAGCTTCAACTTGGTAAGTCACGAAGTCTGTACCGAAGCTTTTAGGCATTTTCTCTCTACTAGATAGCCTTCTAGTATCTAAACCAATCGTGTCTACAGGCTCAGTGTCAGAGTTACGTTGTCCTGGCTCAACTAAAGGCTTAGTACTAGTGGCTGGCAGACCTGGCAGAGTCAGGTTCTTGTCCTTAAGGAACTTATCCTCAAAGAAAACAGCGTCTCTAGATTCTATTATAGTATTTGTGGAGAGATCCAGAAACCTGTCTGCAGCACTATCATCTGCACATCCTAGGTAGATGCAGGTATTAGTCCTGGGTCCAATCTTTGCTCTTCTAGAGTCTGGTATCCTAACATAAGCGATACAGCCCCAGGTCTTAAGATTGTCAAATCTAGGAGGCCTCTTAAACCAAAGCTCGTAGGGTGACTTAGTCAACTTAGCATGGGGAACTTTATTAAGAATGTGATTTGACGTGAGGACGGCTTCACCCCAATAGGCCGCAGGCATGCCGGCAGTCAGCAACATGGAATTCAACATTTCTGTTAAAGTCCTATTTTTTCGCTCAGCGATACCGTTGGATTGTGGTGAATACGGGGCAGTCGTTTCAGGGATTATGCCATTGCTGGCAAGAAAGTATCTGAACTCCCCCGAGACGTATTCGCCTCCTCTATCACTCCTTAGCCTTTTAATTTTCATATCAAGTTGATTTTCAACCCTATTTTTGAATATACGAAATTTTTCAAAAGCTTCATCTTTGGTTTTAAGAAGATAAATGTGACTGAATCTAGAGTAGTCGTCGATAAAAGTTATCAGATACTTCCGACCTCCACGTGTGACAAAGCTTTTGTAGTCACAAATATCGGAATGTATTAACTCTAGCAATTGTGTACTCCTAGAAACCTGACTAAAATGTGTTCTAGTTATCTTAGTTTGAGCACAAATTTCACACTTTTCAAATTTGGTTTTTGTGTCGAGGGATATATTGTGAGTTCTAGCTAGCAGAAGTAGTTTTCTATAATTGACGTGTCCTAGTCTTGCATGTAAAGTCTTAGGATCTATCAGATTTGAGCTAACCTGATTTACTACTTCGTGTGCTAGACTCAGCCTATACATCCCATTAACGACATATGCGCAACCAAAGTAATGCGAGTGAACCATAAGGGTTACTCGACCACCACTAATGTTAAAAGACATACCCGCATCGCACAACAGACTAATCGAAATTAAATTAGCAGCTAATGTCGGTATTAATTTAACATTTTTCAAAGTTAGAGTCTTACCTGAGGAGAGAGTCAGGGTAGCGTTGCCGACCTTCAGCACGTCAGCTATAGCTCCATTCGCAACAGTGACAGTCTCTTCCACCTCTTTTGTATCCTCCAGAAGCTTTGGATTGTTGCAGACGTGGCAGGTAGCACCTGAGTCGAGCCACCACTCTGAACTGGCCGTCCCGTTACCGACCATGGCAACAAAGTCGGTAGGCGCAGTTTGATGAACCATGTTGGCTTGATTTTCAGTCCTTGGTGTGCTCGATTCGCCCCGTTTGGGCTGCTTGCACTCGGAAGCGCAGTGACCCCACTTATTGCAGTTGTAGCACTTGCCTTTGAATTTCTTTTTTATCTGTTTGCTGGTGGCAGCAACTGCGGGTGCACTGGTCGGTGGGCGAGTCTTCCCAGGCTTAGGCTTTCGCTTAGGGTGCGTGATCATGTTAGCAGTAGAGGACTGCTTGCTGATCGTCTCTATAGCGTGCCTAGTCCGGTTCTCATCCTCAATGCAGATGAAGCGCTTGAGGTCTTTAAGACTCACCTGCGTCTTCTTCCGGTACATCTCAGTCTTAAAAGAATACCAGGCCGAGGGCAACTTGAAAATAATCGCCCCTGCAACGAATCCATCCGGCAGAGGGATGTTCTCACTGTTGAGCTTGTCCACTAGATTTTCGAACTCAGCAACCTGTGGCAGGATTTCCCTTTCCTCAGTGAAAGTGAAAGCCATAAACTTGTCCACCAGGTGCGTCTTGGACATGTTCTCCTCCTCCTTGAACTGCTCTTCTAAAGCTTCCCAGATCTCCTTGGCCCTTTGCATCTTGCCGTACGTCTCTGCAAGCCTGTTGGAGAGGCAATTCAGAATGTAGTCTCTGCAGAAGTCCTCGTCGTTGACCCACTGATCATCATCTTCGCTTCCTTTGACGTCCTCAAAGACAGTCTGTACTGTGTAAAAGATGTTCAGGTACTTCATGCCGAACTGAGTGTTGCGCTTCCAGGCACTGAACTCGGCGTTGGAGAATTTCTCCAGCTTGATCATCGGCACAGGAGAAGAGTGATTGATCGTCTTTGACATTGTGTGTCTCCTTCCAAACGATAGTATACTACTAGCAATCTAAATCACAAGCAGAAAATACCAGAAAGAGATCACCTGAGCCGCGGAGACGATGATAGTGTCTTCGGATCCAATCCAGAGAAGAAGAAAAAAAATTTGCTCCTACTCTTCTGCTGAGCACAATTGCGGAAGACTAGAGATGATTGACAAACTTCAACCCAGAATTCTTCCTGACTGCATGAAATTGCAGTCGATGACCTACTTGCCTTGAAAACTCACAGTAGAGATTCAGTGAAGAACTCCCTCTCTTCTTGGCTTTGACTAATCTCCACTTGAGCTACAAGAATCATTTGCAGATATACGGCAAGAGAACAGATATGCAAGAATCATTTGACTAATCCCCTGTTGTGCTATATAGGAGTTATCCCTGAAGGTGTCGGACACTGTCAACGCCTATTTTCTTCGATCTGACAAGAGAACAGATATCCAAAGATCTACGGCAAGCAAACAAAGAGCAAGCCTAGATCCGCAAAGCAAGACTGTTTTTCGGCAACACCCGAGATCTGGATCTGGAGATCTGCCAGCGGGAGGCTTTCCCTCGATCAGCGACGGGGACGAAGTGCCCCCTACGATCGCGCCTTTGCTTCAGCCCACGAGACCGATGGCGGGCTTCTTCTTCGCGATCGATGAAGACACAAGAGCGATGGGATCCAAAATCGCGAGCCGCGACGTCCACTTCTTCGCAATCGGCGACCGTCCAGGAGCGAAAAGAAGAGCGGCGAAGGCCCCGATCTACTTCCCGATGGAATACGACGGGCTTCTCCTCGCACAGGAGAGCGGTGGGTTTCGCCGAGATCAGCCGGATCTACGATCGAAAAACGGCGATGGCGGCTTTCTTCTTTTCGACCGGCGACGGAATAGGAACGGCGATGGCAGCTTTCCTTTCGATCGGCGATCGGCAGCAGCGCAACGAGGCGGCGCAATCCTTGTTCGATCTGATCCCGATCTACAACAGCGATGAAGCCGGCGACGGGGAAAATCGCGAACGAGGGAATCGGGAACAACGGCTGCGGGAGCGGGGCTAGGGCAAAACGAAAAAAAAAAACTTCGAGAATGTTAGAGTGCTCGAAGCATCCGCGTGACCGTCTAGTTTGGAACGGTCTCCTCGTTGCCCCTAGCTAGGGTATTTATAGGTGAAACCCTAAATCCCCGACTCGGGTTTGGATTCCTATCGGATCCTAACCGACCCGTTAAGGAGCCCATTAACACGTATATAAATATACCTCAACATTTACGACCGTCACCACCGTGCCAAACAAAGCCTAAATGTCAATACTATAAGTTGCACAATCAGTGAAGAAAACTACCAACGGTCCCAATTAATTACTTTATTCCCTAAAGACACTTTGAAGCTCAATTGAGTAATTATACATGTTGCGGAAACGAGGGTAAATAGGTCAAACAAGCAAAAAAACACAACATAGAAGACACAAACATACGTGGTTCATCCTAAGATGGGCAATATCCACGGGCAGCAACAACCCATTTTTCATTAGATCAGTAACATAGGTGGTTAAATAAACTGGACGGTTTTCATATTTTCGGATTATCCAAACCCTAGAACGACAAGTCATTTATAAAACACTTTGTGCATTTACAAAATATCCCTAATGACACTCATTGTCTTTGAGTTGGGATTTGAGGCATGTAATTAGTAATACTTAAGGTGTAAAATAGTTGAAATCAATTCAACCGTGCTTCCATCAAGAGACGAAATCTTCGAAGTTAAGATGAATTTGAAATCTTTTTACACTTGTGTATACACATTTGGGTAAATGATATTTAATACCTTCAAAATTTGTATGATGGATGAATTATCCTTGTATCCTTTGAGATTCTAATTGTGCGCAAAAAATTCTCATTATTAAGCGCATTTTGGTCCTCCGATCAATCAAACGGTACATAATTATAGCTCTAGACCTTAAGATTTGTGACACAAAAGATTCAATTCAAACTGTTAAATCTTTGATGACGATCTTGAGATGGATGGAGAAATTGATTTTGATTCCCAAATGTTAGGGTGCTGATGCGAATCTTAACACTCCCCGCGGCCTAAAAACAGAAGAACCACCGTCCCGTTCGATCATTATTGTGTGGGATAAATCGGGTTTAGGATTAAAAATATTAATAAACCATGAGTTCCTATTTTGTATAGACACCACAATACTACAGTAAGAACAGAGGTCTGATTTGGCGTGCACATACAAATATTTTAAAAAATAATTATCGCGCCTCTTCTCTGAATTGTAGTTAGGCTCTATTTGGAAGAACGGGGACGTATGTGAATGCGCGGTGCACAAGGAATCCCCGCACAGGGAGGATCTGGGGAAGGGTCCCACCAAAGGGTGAAATGTAGGCAAACATTATACTTCATTTTTGCAAGAGGCTACATTTCAGACTCGAATCTGTGACTTCATGGTCACACGACAACACCTCAATCAGTGCGCTAAGCCTCCCCTTCAATGTTATTTCCCAAAATAAATCTAAAATGTAAAACTGTCAGGACTGTTTTTACCGCTACAATTTCACATTGTCATCGCTTGAGCGTCACCGCTGTCCCAAAGAGAACCTTCGCGCTTCTCTTCGCGAGTGGATGTGAAGGCTAAAATAGTTGTTATGCTGCCGCTATCAAGAAGCCGGCATGCTTACTCATCCAGCTCTCATTTGGGCTTGAGGAATCCATTATTTTAAAAAAGGAAAATGTCTGCATATGGGACTGAGATATAGATATATAAAGTTGGTTTTGGGTAGATCAGATTAAATACTCACTTTTTTATATAAAAAAGTCTTATTGTTCAATTATACATTCATGAGTCAACATCCCCCTAATTTGAAAATGATTTATTTGATATATATATATACATATATACATATATATATATATATATATATATATATATATATATATATATATATATATATATATATATATATACGAGCATCTTCGCACGGGCTCCGCCCGTGCTCGATGCTCTCCGCATCGACAGTACCACAGCTGGAGCGGTCCCTCCGACCAAACTCACCCATCACCAACATTCCATGCTCTCAGACGATGTTCGGCTTCATCCAGGCAGGCTTCACCCGCCAGGGATCAAACTTCAGCCATGCTGAATGCTGCAATCGTTCTTACGCCGCATAGAAGCAAGCCTCACCCGCTTCGACACAATTCACCAGCTTGACCTGTACCCGTCAGTCGCGTCCCCCAAAACGCATATACAAATTGCTCCCTCTACGACACTCGATCATTTGATACTACAGAGGCCCGTACCCTCCTCGACTGTACCCCCACCTCTACAATGCCCCGCCGCAACGACACTTATGCAACTCGCAAATCTTAGTGCACACGATAAAGTAAGTACAGGAAGGCCATCAGGGACAGGGGTCGTGTGCACGGGCGATTGCGAGTTGCAGAAGTGTCGTTGCGGCGGGGCATTGTAGAGGTGGGGGTACAGTCGAGGAGGGTACGGGCCTCTGTAGTATCAAATGATCGAGTGTCGTAGAGGGAGCAATTTGTATATGCGTTTTGGGGGACGCGACTGACGGGTAAAGGTCAAGCTGGTGAATTGTGTCGAAGCGGGTGAGGCTTGCTTCTATGCGGCGTAAGAACGATTGCAGCATTCAGCATGGCTGAAGTTTGATCCCTGGCGGGTGAAGCCTGCCTGGATGAAGCCGAACATCGTCTGAGAGCATGGAATGTTGGTGATGGGTGAGTTTGGTCGGAGGGACCGCTCCAGCTGTGGTACTGTCGATGCGGAGAGCATCTAGCACGGGCGGAGCCCGTGCGAAGATGCTCGTTTTCTAACGTAGACGGTAATAATTGAGCAGTGAAAACAGCTGTGGACGGGGGGTTGCAAGCTGCAGAAGTGTAGTCGCGCGGGGACATTGTTGAGGCGGGGGTCATGTCGTCGAGGTCACGTGGGTTCCATGTGCCCTATCATTTGATCGAGTGTCGTAGAGGTGTTGATTTTGCATATGTGCTATGGGGACCGCAAGTGACGGATATGGGGTACTTTGGAGACCGCTATACTTTGTAACTGTTCAGCATACATGTACTACTATATTTTGAAGAGCGAAGTAATTCTCACTACAAATAAAAGGTTTACTTTGTAACTGTACGACTCAATGTTCTGTAAAGAGAAAATGTTATAGCTATCACTTTGGGCATGTTGATGTTTGTAGGCATAGTATTGAGGAGTATAAACGCTTAAAAGTAAGAGTCATAAGTACATCTAAGTGTTATTATGTTATTATGAAGTAGATAAGCTGAATATTTACATGTCATAATAATAGAAAGAACATTACACAAAGCGTTTATATAAATGTCTGCTGGAGGAAGTACGTGGAAGTTTGAGGATGAAATAAAATATATGAGTGTCGTAGTTTGTTTTATATAAAGCATTATTCAGAGATTACAGTAGTTACATCTAAATATCACATACATAACACATAAGTGCAAGTGTACTTTGAAGTCGTCAGCAGGCACAACAGTTGTTGATGTATGTTTATGTGGATTTGTCACATATGTTGTCATTTGGGTTTTGAACCTGAAGTAGAGATGCACAGTTTTGTGTTTTGAGAATCATAGAGTAAACTGCAGGTGAGTACGTTACAGCCAACGTACAGTCACATTAAACGAACATCATATCGCGCAGATAACTATTTATGTTTACGAATTAATATAGTCAAAAACATTATTTGATTTATTATGTTCTACAAACTTACGTATGAAATAAATAGTAGGACGTACACGACAACTGTACATGTGGCACATTTACTGTAGTACATGTCCGCATTATTCAATATTTACAACTCGGAACTACATAGTAGAATTACATGAGGTTGGACTTCGTCTTGTCGCTGTCATAAAGTTTACCTAACATCAAAAAGTGTCAGCTCAGAAATTGAAATCTTTTGGCCATCGATGATGTGGTTCTCCATTTGTACGGTGGCGGCGTGAAGCGATGGCTCACCAGCAAAGATGACCTCACCTGTGCCCAGTGGTATTCCTTGTATGTCCATGTCAATCTTCATTAGTAAGTAGGTAACATTATTGATTTATTTTGGTAAAAGAGTTAAGAATGTAACGATTGCATAAGCGTTTAGATTCGTACGTTGGCGTGAATGTATCCCGGAAGGCTTTCAAAGGAACGTTGTAAAACAGCAGTTGTTGTACATAAGGTAAGATTGCTTATTATAAGTGAGAAGTAGTAGTATTCTCGCATATTTTCTGGGACGTTGTTGATGTCGTTGATGTCATTGATTATGAGCCGGTGTTCCTTATTGTGTGTCATGGAGCACGACGGTTGTGACATAGACATTGCTCTTTCTTCAACTGAATGAAAATATGCAATAAAATGAACGCAAGTAGGGGAAATGTTTAAGGTGTAAGCAAATCAAGTATGCAAAGTATAAAACACATTGTAACGCATTGTATAGCAGGGGATTAATATGTCTGTATTTAATCTATAAGCGTACGTTCGTGAGGTAGCGTCGCAAACATGTGCAAAAAAATGTAAATGTATTTATGTAATCCAATATGTCTGTTTATTTCATGCAGTTTACTGTGCGAAATGCACCACAATTTGGTGAATCCTGCACACATCAGTGCAGGTTGTTGAAGTGCGCAATATGCAGTGACAATTGCGGTGCTGTGCATACTGTAGAATTCTGTGCATAATGCAGAGTGATGTGCAAATTGCAATGCACGTTGTGGATTGCGGAAGTAGAAGATATGTTTGGAGCAACAGAGTTGGAGGAGTGCACAATGAGTGAGTCGGAGAAGCGAAGTGTCGTAGTCAGATTGTAATGTAGTTGGCCAGTTATATTAAAAGCAAATGCATGCTCAAATGATTCTAAGTGCTCTTGTAATAGTATCTTACTCTCAAGTAATCCATGTTTTTTGGCAGCAATGTTTCGAGCATACAGAAGTGAAGAGGGGGGCTAATGGATGAAGCGGCCACATGGGACAAAAGCAGAATATAAAATAAAAAAAACCATTTTCTTGTCGAAGTAGAATTACTATGAATTGCATATGTTTGATTTTGTAATACTCTATTTCATAAAATATCATAGAATTCATGTATGGCAAGACACAACTATCAAGAAAATAAATTAGTTGTTGTCGCAGTTGGTTATTATGACTTGGTTCTTTGACTGCGAGGCGACATCAACAATATTTGCTTGATGTGTAATGGCCCAAAAGTGGTGGCTGTGCTTTCTATTAACTCGAATATGCATAGTAATTATATTCAATCGGTGAGGAGTTTTGACCGTATACTTTGCAGGTATGGTTTGCTTCTTACAATTTCCGTACTCTAATTATTCTTAGGACTGCATTTGATTACTGATATTTCTGTTAATTTTATGATTTGTAGCATTTATTCTTACAATCACATGAGAGTTCTATACATACAACATGAAAAATCTGGGAAATTCATCAGCAACGTTCTCCCTGAAGTTCCCATAAGAATGCATGCAAGGCTCTTTGAGAAGGACCCTCTTTGGCAATCCCAATCAAACAGCAGCCACCTACAGCACTGATTTCCAAAAAAAGTTTCAATACGTAATTGTTTAACCAATATATTCATAATTTCCCTTTTTACGTTTTTCCCCTAATTTGAAATGTGGCTGGCCTCTATGTTTCCCAAATAACAGATTGCAGCCCTCTTACATTTCAAATTACATGTTTCATTTTAAATTCATGTTGCTACTAACCGAAGAATCTGGGAAATTCATCACCAGCGTCCTCGCTGAAGTTCCCCTATGAATGCATGCTAGCCTCTTTGAGAAGGAGACTCTTTGGCAATCCCAATCAAACAGCAGCCAACTGCAGCACTGATTTGCACAAAAACGTTCGATACCTAATTGTTTAACCAATATATTCCTAATATTTGCTTGATGTGTAATGCCCCAAAAGTGGTGGATGTGCTTTCTATTAACTCGAATCTGCATATTAATTATATTCAATCGGTGAGGAGTTTTGACCGTATACTTTTCAGGTATGGTTTGCTTCTTACAATTTCCGTACTCTAATTATTCTTAGGACTGCATTTGATTACTGATATTTCTGTTAATTTTATGATTCGTAGCATTTATTCTTACAGTCACATGAGAGTTCTATACATACAACATGAAAAATCTGGGAAATTCATCAGCAACGTTCTCCCTGAAGTTCCCATAAGAATGCATGCAAGGCTCTTTGAGAAGGACCCTGTTTGGCAATCCCAATCAAACAGCAGCCACCTACAGCACTGATTTCCACCAAAAGTTTCAATACCTAATTGTTTAACCAATATATTCATAATTTACCTTTTTACGTTTTTCCCCTAATTTGAATTGTGGCTGGCCTCTATGTTTCCCAAGTAACAGATTGCAGCCCTCCTACATTTCAAATTACATGTTTCATTTTAAATTCATGTTGCTACTAACCGAAGAATCTGGGAAATTCATCACCAGCGCCCTCGCTGAAGTTCCCCTATGAATGCATGCTAGCCTCTTTGAGAAGGATACTCTTTGGCAATCCCAATCAAACAGCAGCCAACTGCAGCACTGATTTCCACAAAAAGTTTCGATACCTAATTGTTTAACCAATATATTCCTAATTTCCCTTTTTACATGCTCAAGCTTTATGATATATATGAATATATAATAAGTTTTCATGGACAACTGGATGAAGTTATTCTCCTAAACATTCGTCATACAGAGATTGCAACAGGAAGAATGAGGCTAATGGATGAAGAGGCGCATAGTTTGGATTTGAGGTTAGAGACGGCGCGAATGATGGAGAAAAAACGAAAATCAGCAGTTGAAAATGCGAACAAATTATAAAAAGTACTTACATATGGCGGCGGGATGAAGAAATATCAGCTGAGTCGTAGGTGGGAAGGAAAGTCTTGTTGAAATGTCAGAGAAAAAATGGGAACATTTGTTCATAGGCGAAATCACATCCTGAAATCAGAGTTCCATATATTTGGTTGAATGGTAATGGCACCAAATATGAAGAGAACAGCATTCCATATATCAAATCGAGAAGAAAAAATGGCAACATTTGTTCATAGGCGAAATCATAAACTGAAATCAGAGTTCCATATATTTGATTGAATGGTAATGGCACCAAATACAAAGAGAACAGGTTGTATGACTGCATGAGAAATGAGAAAAAAATATTGAAAATCTGTAGTACAAACTCTGAGCAAATTATGAAAACTACGTAGATAGGGCGGCGGAATGAAGAAATGTCAGTTGAGGCGTAGATGAGAAGGAAAGTCTTGTTAAGAGTTAAGAGAAGAACTGTGAACCTATACATAGGCAAAATCACAAACTGAAATCAACATTCCATATATCAAATCGAGAATGAAGTTTCAAAATGAGGATGAAGCTTCAAAATCAGGAAGGAAAAATAGTGAAAACATTATATATCTAACGATGCAACAAAATTCGCGAATCAGTAGAAGAGATAATTGCCTACAACTGGCGTGCGTGTTCGCTATCAAGCGGTTACGACCGCATGAACCGGACTGCAGCTTGAATATATTTATTAATATTTAACGATGAAATTCAAGGTGAAGTGCATCTAGAGAGATGATATCCAGCTGACCGTTGGGTTAAACAATTTTGACATAAAACACATGAATCTTGCATTTTTCTGTGCATATTTGTATGTCATTTTCACTCGGATTCACAACGTCGCTCCTATTTGTTCATATTTTCCACCTAATATCAACAATTGCCCAAGGAAGACATCAAATACAGCCTCATTGTTTGACTCCAACTATAAAAATCTCTCCCAGTGCACTGACATATAGTGGCTTAAGTTTTTCTTCCATCATGTTTTCCAAGATGTTGCATTGCTGCAGGCTCAGGGTCTGTTTTTCAAAATATCTCCCAATACACTAACATATAGGCGCCTATTTGTTCTTCTTTTCCACCGACAGCATAGGCAGAAAGCACGATAAAATGAGTAAATCTCAAAAACTGATGTACCACAACAACATGTGTTAAAAACTACACATTGCCTGAGCTATTATAGGTAATATAAGGCTGATATAGGCTCCGTTTGGCGGGAGTTGATGTACCAGAACAACATATGTGTTTAAAACTACACATTGCCTGAGCTATTATAGGTAATATAAGGCTGATAAAGGCTCCGTTTGGCGGGACTTATTTTCAACGGTCAAGCGGTCACGACCGCATGAATCGGGACCTAATTAAGGTCCAGTACATGCGGTCGTAACCTCTTGAGCGGTGAAAATAAGTCCTCCCAAACGGAGCCAAAGTATAAAACTTTCACCTTACAGGAAGATAAGTTGTGGGGTACTGCAAGATTGCAAGAGTCAAAACATGCCAAAGAAATAATAACAATGGATATCTTTATGATGTTGAGTACAAATGTGTAGCCCACAACAAATTTCATTATTTGATTAATTATAATGGCACCAATTACCAAGAGA
The DNA here is from genome assembly GCA_039513925.1 of Platanthera zijinensis. Taxonomy (NCBI): domain Eukaryota; kingdom Viridiplantae; phylum Streptophyta; class Magnoliopsida; order Asparagales; family Orchidaceae; genus Platanthera; species Platanthera zijinensis. Next base: position 21,225,894 of record CM077090.1, read on the forward strand.
AGAAGTTCTCCGAGTGTGGGGAGAATTAAAAAAAAAAATGAAGGAAATCTGTAGTAAAAAAGTGTGAAGAAATTAGAAAAAATTACCTAGATCTGGCGGCCGAATGATGCAAGATCAGTTGAGGCCTAGTTGGGAACAAAAGTATTTTTTTGATATTGAAAACCAAATCTGAATCAGGACATAGAAAAAACCAGGTAGCAAGCTTCAAAATGGGGAAGAAATACTGTACTCTGTACACAGGGAAAACCAGAGAGCAAGCAGAACAGACATGAAACCAAAAAAAAAACACAAAATCAACCCTCAAAATGGAGAAGAACGGACATGAAAATAAAATTGACAGGTAAATACATCTACCGATCCAACTGAGTTCGCAAATACGCAGAATAGGTCATTACCTATGTGCAGCTGCTGGTGGCGCGAGGAGGAGAGGCGAGGAGAATCGCGGAGGAAGAGAGAAGGGAGTGAGGAGAAGAAGCGAAGATTGGGGGAAAGTTATGCCGTGGAAACAGCGGCACCATAAGCGGTGAAAGGGGCACGCGGCGGCTGCGGGACGCGCCGAGAAAAATGAGGCGTAGCAGGCTGCGGGGGATATTTTGCTGTAAGAGCGGTGCGAGAGCGACAGGAATGGCGATGAGAGGATTTTTCCGGGATTTCAGCCGCCATAACAGCGTGCGAGCAGGAGGTGAGGAGCGGTGGAGAGGTGTTTTTGGGAATTTCACCGTGACAGTACAGCGGCGCAGCTGCTGCGGTGTCGTTTGCAGAGGAAGCAGCGACCGGAGTGAAGCGGCGGAGATGCCTCGGTGGCGCGTGCAGAGGAAGTAAGACGAAGAGGCGTGATGAGGTGTTTTTGCGGCGAAGCATTTGATCATTTCTGAAACCAGCGAAGCGTATGCCAAACAACGAAAATAACGCCGTGAAAGCCGCGTGACCGACGACAGACGGCGGGGGGACGGATTTCCACTGTTTGCTTATTAATATAGATATATATATATATATATATATATATAAGATAATATATATAATATATATATAATATATATAATATAATATATATATAATATATATAATATAATATATATAATATAATGCATATATATATAATAAAGGCCTATGCACGTAAAACCTTCGCGCGCACGCATGAGCACCCGCACGTCTTCGAACGGGGCTGCACCAAAACGTCGCTCGTAGCTCGCCCCAAGTCTGCCACTTGGGGAGGATCCCGCTCGGCCGGATATGGGGTTGTACATGATGGATATGAAGAAATTTCTCTAGGGTCCGTTCATTTCAACGATATTGATATTGAAATATTGGTTTTCAATCCAATATCAATACACATGGTAAATGACATTGAGTTTAAATCCAATTCTTTTGTTCGGCCGCATGATGACTTTCTGTCATAGAAATTGACATTAATCACTTTTTATTGTTCGTTTGTAGAAAGATTTTCAATTATAGGAATTGACATTCGTCAATGCTCTCAATTAAAAATAACAAACGCGGATTTCTCGGCCGACATAAATTTTATCGTCTGTACTCGATTTTTTCGTCATGACGTGATGTTTTGCCCACTTCAATATTTCGGCAAGAACGCGAAATTTTTCGTCCGAACACGATTTTTTTGCCAAGACGTAATTTTTTCGCCCGGTCGTTATTTTTTCGTCCGGACCCGACTTTTAATCCCGGGCGATACTTTGTTCGCCGGATGTGACTTTTTTGCCCGGACGCGACTTTTTCGCCCGGACGTGATTTTTTCACCCGGACGTGATTTTTTCTCCCCGAAGTGATTTTTTCGTCGCGACGCGTTTTTTCGCCCGGACGCGTTTTTTTCGCACTTACGCTCTTTTTTCGCCGGACACGATTTTTTCGCCCGAACGCGATTTTTTCTTCAGGACGTGACTTTTTAATCCCGGACGAGACTTTGTTCGCCAGGACGAAAAAAGCGCACCTGAACGAAGCGCACACGGGCGAAAAAATTGGGTACGGGAAAAAAAAATCACGTCCGGCCGAAAAAATAACGTCCGACCGAAATATTCGCGCTCGGGCGAAAAAATCGCGCCCGGGCGAAAAAATCGCGCCCGGGCGAAAAAATCGCGCCCGGGCGAAAAAATCGCGTCCGGGCCAAAAAATCGCGTCCGGGCCAAAAAATCGCGTCCGGGCAAAAATATCGTGTCATTGCGAAAAAAATCGCGATCGGGTGAAAAAATCGGGACCGCGTGAAAAATCCAGGCGAAAAAATCGCGCCCGGGCGAAAAAATCGCGTCAGGGCGAAAAAAACGCTCCTGGGCCAAAAAATCGTGCACGGGCGAAAAAATCGGGACTGGGCGAAAAAATCGGGACCGGGCGAAAAAATCACGCCCGGGCGAAAAAATCACGTCCAGGAGAAAAAAATTGCTTCCGCGCGAAAAAATCGCGTGCATGCCAAAGAATCATGTTCGTGCAAAAAAAATCACGTCCGAGCGAAAAAATCGTATCTGGTCCGAAAAAATCGCATTCATGCAGAAAAATTACTTTTCTTTTGAAAAGCCGTTGTTGACAATCTCAATATCCGCACCTGAAGATAGACATTGAATCAATGAGTTTTTAGTTTTGGGTGAATATCAACGACTTTCCGCTAGAAAGCTAATTCCACTCTACAATTGTTGAAACGAACAACGGAAATGACTTTCATTCTCTTAAAGCCAATACTTTAATATCAATGTTGTTGAAACGAACGGATCCTTACATATTAATTGTCAAGTGCTTCACATCCATAATACCTGTGTTTGGTGTAATGCTCCCTCAAATAAGTCTCATATACGAACAACACGTCAAAAGTAGTGCATGTTAGGAAATACGAGATTCAGAGAACACACAAGAAATCGTAGAAAAATTAACAAGTAAAGTACACAAGAATTTAACGTTGAAAAACCCCAAGATCGGGAAAAAAATCACAACCACCCGCACCCAGAAAATCCACTATGAAAAGAGATCAAAAGTACACTGCTTCTATTCCCCCGCTCCTCTTCTTCAGTTTTCGCATATGCGTGCACAACCCTATGCCGAAACAGACCTTTTATACACGTGACAAACAAGACGAGGAAAATTACATAAATGCCGCCCAGACCGGCGAAATCGTGGCGAGTGTCCAGTGCTCCCAGACACAGTCAGGCTTCACAAAATAACAGTGCATCCGACCATCTATTTTCAAAGAGATCGTTACACCTACCCCCATTAGGCTGGTTCTTGTTAGGAAAGGCGCCTACCAACTCTCCCAAAACCCCGGAGTGTTAGGAAGGGCGCTACCAATTCCTTTATATTATTTTAGCATGACCGGTCAAACTGTTCGTATGGCTCCCTCACACTTAAACCGTGCCCGGAACTCCCCTGTACTCATGCCCGGAGCCAACCCGACTCCCTTGCACTAAACCGTACCATGGAGTTCCCCTGCACCCATGCCAGGAGCCAACACGGGTGCGCCCGGGAGGCACCCCATCCAACACCTGGATGGCGGGCCACACCCAACAAACTTCCCTTGGAACGCCATCCAGGGGGATCGAACTCATGACCTCCCCCTCGCCTCTGATACCACTGTTAGGAAAGGCGCCTACCAACTCTTCCAAAACCCCGGAGTGTTAGGAAAGGCGCTACCAATTCCTTTATATTATTTTAGCAGGACCGGTCAAACTGTTCGCATGGCTCCCTCGCACTTAAACCGTGCCCGGAATTCCCATGTACTCATGCCCGGAGCCAACCCGACTCCCTTGCACTAAACCGTACCATGGAGTTCCCCTACACCCATGCCAGGAGCCAACCCGGGTGCGCCCGGGAGGCACCCCATCCAACACTTGGATGACGGGTCACACCCAACAGGTTCTCACGCATGTAGAGGGATGCATTCCTTGTAACACATACCCTTCACATTTTTACAGAGCCCTTGTATCGGTCACAATTTCAACCACAACCAATCCACATCACATAGAGAGTGGGAGTCATCGTTTAAAGGCAGACTTACACCCATACAATGACATTAGCTTGCTTTGATTAATCACGAGTTAGGCTCTGTTTGGCATGGTGGTGACGATCATGAACACGGGGTTAAATATTATCATTTGCTAATGCCCGTCTAAGAAATTTCATTCACTTTTATGTTCAAACAGATGATGTTTGTTAGGTGATCCTTAACGAATGACGTTTTAACCCATGCGTTTACGACCGACACCATCGCGCCAAACGGAGCCTTAGACACTGTCATGCCAGACGATTCCGGGATGCTCTCTATAGAGATCATTTTTTATCTCCATAAAAATAGAGATGGGTTCACCATTCTTGTATGGTTTTTTTTAAGGCTCCGTTTAGAGGGACTTATTTTCACCCATCAAGCGATTACGATCAAATGAACCGAACTTTAATGATTCATAAGATCGTAGCCGTTTGACCGATGAAAATAAGTCCCACCAAACAGAGCCTTAATCTCAATCATCTACTATTTTGTGCAACAAAAATATGAGAGTTCTTGAAATGGACCCGAACCAAAAAAATCTCTCCTATTTTTGGGTATAATTTTTCTTAAGTGATTTGGGGTAAAGTAGAACAAATCAAATTTATAAGACATTAATAATTAATTTGGGCCTTTTTAACTAAGTATGCTAAACAAAAATTTGTGTTCTATAATCTAGATTTAAGCTCCATGTTTGGCACGACTACAGCTGTGACGGTGGCTATAAACCATCATTTGTGAATAGTTAAGGCCCTGTTTGGCACGATAATGGCAATCATAAACGCATTGGTTAAACCGTCATTCGTTAATGATCATCTAACAAATATCATTCGTTCGAACATAAAAATGAATGAAGTTTGTTAGATGGACGCTATCGAATGACAATTTAACCATCATATTCATGACCATCACCGTGCCAAACGGGGCCAAGTCTTAAATATTTTATAATCATCACTAATCACCATAAAAAAATTTATAACTTGATCTAAAATATTGTCAATTCATATTGAAACTAAAAAAAACAAAATCAAAATTAAGGAAATGAAATGATTTAGGCCGCCCGTTCGTATAATTGCAATGTAATTAATGACGGCACGTGCTGAAAAATGATAGTGGCATGGCCTACAAAATGGAAGAGCATTCAAATTTGCCTTCCTTATAAGGCACAGTGAAATTATTTTTATGCAGCTAGACGGCATTATCATTGCATGTACTTTTTGGGCTCATTTGACTCCCATTCTCCCATCATCATAAAAGCTAAGGCATGCAAATGGTTGGCATGCATGATTAAGATTTCGTTTGGCGCAGCGCTAGGAGCTATTCGTTTGAGGCAAACGCCGCTGTGCGACGGATAATCAAATGGCTGGCGGCGGCGTTTGCTCTGTTTGCACCCGCCGCGTCATGGGAAATGATGGAAAACGGAGGGATTCCAACCGCGACCTTCAAAAATGCTCCTTCTCCTCCCGCCTGAGCAAAACGTCAAACTAAATGAAGCCTGAATGATAAATTTCATGAAATTTATAATATTAACACTTGTTATAAAATACAATTTTAGAGTATTTATAAAAACAGTATGATGCTACTTGCAAACTAATTTATAAATCGTGGGAACCAAATTATGGTTTTAGAGTATGCTTGTACTTTTCATTTTTCAAGAAATGACAATAATTTGTTTTGTCGAAGATTGTGAGGGGAGTTGAGGTTTAGATCATTGATGTCAAAAACTGTGTAGTCTCCACTAAGGTTTCAAAAGAGCCACGGTGGTGGCAGCGTGGACTGTAGTGACGCGGTGTTGTGGGTGTCGCAAAGGTTGCGAGAGCGGGCGGGTTGTCTCAAGAGAGAGCATTAAACTGTGTCAACAAGGTGTGCGGGTAGAGCGCGTGATTTGCAATGGATGGCATTGAAGCAGCCGTTGGTTTGGGCTCGACGATTCCTCCTTGCTGCGCAGTCGCCAACATCACCATTTGTTCACAACCACCACCACCTAGTTAGGAGCATGCAATCATCGAGCACCACGCACCTTGCCGCAGCCCGTGAATCTGACGCCTTGCCGCTACCCGGACGCTTTCGCTCTACGTTGTCGATGTAGTCTGCAATCAGATGTCAACGCCCACTGTTGCCTTCGGTCGTGCACTATCACTCTCCTCTTCAAGGCTTTACCTCTCTTTGGTCTGCCTTTTGGTGTGATCTTCATAGCTTGTCATCCTCCCCTTTTATAGAGTCATTTCACATGCATTTGTCTCTTTCTAAGAAGCTTCCTTGCATGTGCTCATTCAAAGTACATAGGTGACTTGAAGAAAAGTCTGCATTGGTGGCCCGTAAGTGGAAATTGTGAAATATGTGACTTTGAAAGTTCAAAACTAACTTAACAATCGCCACCTTTGTTAGAATTTCAAATACCACATTCTGCACAAGGAATACATCATCTGTACGAAGCATTGTCTGTACAACCCATATTCGTCAAGGGTGGACCCCTCCCGAGCCAGGTCAGAAATGATCAAAGTCAGCAAGTTAAGACAGAAGTCAGAGTCAACGCGCAAGATGACAGAAGGCATGGGCGAGTATGGCGAGCTCCTCTCACATACTCGCCAGGTAAGCGACTAGGTCGATTACTCCCTCAGTCAAGCGAGCTTCCCCAAGAAGTTGCCTAGTCGCCACGGGTGAGACTATAAATAAGACTCCCTCTCTCTTTGGATTTGCCTATAAATAGGACCACGTGAGTACGAGAAGACGGACTTCGAAATCTAGCAAAAGATCTCGACCACTTTTTTCCTAGATAACAAGCTAAGCCTTTGGATTCTTTATTCAGAGAGATAGATCGCGAGTTTGCGACTATCTGACTTAGTCGTCATGACTTTGTTATCAGTCAGTCTACCTTGTACCCTGCTCGGTCATTTTTGGTTGTGCAGGGGTTGCTTCTTCTAAACTTCCGAGTACGTGGTGGGACCTCCCTGCCGCAACGCTTGGAGTCCTTTTAGTTGTCTAACAGTTTCCATGTCTTAGCCTGTTAGCCGTCAAGCCTGACCACTGAACCAGTAACTTTAGGATGCCTTGATCTGAATATTTGGAGTAAGGAAATTTCTCGGCTTCAACACTTTGGTGCGGTGAGAGTGGATCGCAGCCGATGAGGGAAAGTTTCGCGTGTAAGCGAGATGGTGAATACATGCGAGCATGAGGAGATTGTCGGCAACTCGGCATGAGATAGTAACTCTGTGCAAGGTAGCTACTTCGTGATGGTGGCAGCATCCGAAGAATTTGCGAGGAGGATCAAGAGGAGCATCCTCGCAGGGTTCCCTACTCACCCCGATGTCACGGAGACCTCGCCTCGTCGTGTGACACCGTCGGATGAGGAAGCGCCACCGAGGCAACCCGGGAAGAAGCGAGCTATGGAAAGAAAAGAGCTATTGATTCAGTCGCGGCACCTTCCAACGAGCAGTCATGGGATCAGGTTCCAAGATGTGGAACAGCAGTCGAGATATCGTGAAACTTGCTATGATATCGAGTATGACGAGGAGACTCATGAGGATGAAACTCGCCACCGCCATGGAGGGAGGATCCCATTCTATGACGAGATCCTCGCAGCCCTAGTCCTTGAGGGCTTTAGGGAGCCCGTCTTGAGCTACTACTCTGATAGAGATGACCCGGTCATTGATCGCGCGAAACTATATCCGCAAACGACAACGGCAAGTGTACCGTATCGGAAGTGGTATAGGTTTATAAAAACCAAGGTCGTATTAGACTCGGGGTGATTGAGTAATTCTACTTTGAAAATTGTTATTATTTTATCAAAAGAAAATTGAGTTGGGGTTGCGAAAAGAAAAAAAAACTAGCAATGTTAACGGAATTAAAACGATGTATTAAAATTAGTGCTTGATCTTTGAATCACCTTGGGAAAAGAAAATAACGGAATGAAGTTAGAGTGCAATTCTCTTGTTGAAGAGGCTTTGACCGTGGAGGTTCCCGAAGCATGAACACTCCTCTTTCGAGGATTAGGTTCAACTAAGCTAATTAGGTGTATCGACCGAACTTTCGTTCTCAAATCGCATCGCCTAAGACTTGCTTTAGGTTGCGAACCTCACTATTGGATTTCACTCCAATCCGGAAGAGTTACGTTGTCCTCTTTCGAGGGTTGCGTTCTACTCTTTTTACCAATGAGTGATCGATTCGCCTTACGAGCCTCTCGGCCAACTAAAGAGCGAAAACCATTATGAAAACTATATAAAATATATAGCTTCAATGAATTGATCAACGTTAAATCGTAAGCGTTCAACAATTTGAGAAAAAGCAAACTACAATCATAACAAAAATTAACTCATCCTCGGATCATCTCGATCGAGCACTATAGAAAAATAACCGCTCATGGAGATGGAGGAATCATTTGCATAAAGATATGACATCATAAAAATAACTTGAGCGATAAGAGATAAATCAAAACGGGAGTAATATTAATATCTTAAGCAAAATAGACTTGAAATTGTCTTGCTAATAGGGAAAGGAATTATAAAAGATAAAATGACGAGACGTACAAGATTAAACTGAAGTGGTTAAAACAAAACAAATTGAAAACAATTATAAAAAATATACTACTTCTCCTTCATACCAACAAAAATGAATTCCGCGCTCTTCAAATATTCTCCTATTTTTTTCTTCTTAGGACTTCAAACTCTCAAATGAATTGAGACTAAAACTTTCAACTCTGCCCCCCTAATGACCGAAAATGGGCATATTTATAGCCTAAACATAGCAGGCGTTATTTATGAGGCGGCCCTACATCCGAATCTATGGAGGAGTAAATATGAGCGGTTACTGTTGAGATGGCAGCATTTGCGTGTAACGGCGGAATTGAAGAGGGGCGGGCTTCTTGCATGACGTGGAGGAGGGCGTGTGCTTCCGGCCGGATTGCTGACGTGGAGTGAAGCTTTTGGAAGGGCTGGAGGTGGCGGCCGAGCCTCCTGTATGGAGTTGCTGGAGGTGGCCGGAGGTTGCTGGAGCTTTGCACGGTAGTGGCGCTGGAGCTGCTGCATGTAGAGGTGGAGCTGCTTGGTGAGAAGTTGCTGGAGCTGCTTGGAGGAGGAAACTGCTGTTGAAGGTGTTGGCCGGAGTTGGAGCTGCTCCAGGGAGGTTGCATGGAATGGCCGAGCTTGCTTGTGTTGATGGTGGCTGGCGGCTAAGCTTGTTCATGGAGGTGGTCGGAACTGCTGGAGCATGGAGGAGGTTGTGCACGGTGACGGAGGTTGGTGGCGGCGATGGCGGGCGCGACGATGGCGAAGGCGGGCACGATGATGGCGATGGAGAGCTCTGTCTGAGGTGTGAGAGCTCGGGTAGTTGGAGGTGCTGCACTTGATGCTTGGAGGGATGGTGGCTGAGCTTGTTCATGGAGGTGATCGGAACTTTGCATGGAGGAGGGATGCTCGGGTACATAAATATGTTTATATATATATATATATATATATATATATATATATATATATATATATATATATATATATATATATATTTATATAAGAGCCGAACTAGTTGCTGGCGCCGATGAGGTTAACCGGACACGACGGTGGCGTTGAGGAAGTTAGCCGAGCGCGGCGGTGGCGTTGAGTCCTGCTATATATATATATATAATGCATGATGATTTGCTTGGGTGGCCGGATGGGCTTGGGTTGCATGAATGGAAGGTGGCGAAATCATCATGTGATGGTGATCGACGGGGCTCCAATCTGACGAACTTGACTTGTACTCGTGACAGCGGGGCGTGTCATAGAAACCCTCCTCATGTTTGCCATAATCCTGCAAAATATAAATATATATAAGTTTAGGAAATAAAATATTATTTATACGAAAATTTATAAAAACAACGAGCGAATGCAATAATTTATTAAAATATCTAAGTAAATATTGGTCTTAAATGATGACTAAACCCTTAGTCATCAAACACCTTCATACTTGAGTTTTGCTCGTCCCGAGCAAACTATTCTCCATAAGGTTAGAAAAATTTAATGCTAGCTAAAATTTTGAAAGCTAGAGAGTAAAATGCGAAGTTTTATGCCGGCATGCGTAGACATTTTAGTAGAAAGACGTTCTTGACATAAATACTAATTTATGAGATTATTAAAATGTGTTTCAATTATTTATTATCACTTTTAAGACGATTCAACGGTTAATCTCAAAGTTATGTAATAGGGAGAAAATAGCGTGATCGCTGAGATTTAAATTACTAGATGTTGACGCTCGGGGAGACCTTCAAAAAAATCCATAGGCTTGCCCGTTGCACCTTCTCCACTACACTTCATACTAAATCAACTCTATGGATCTTTAGGACTTAAATAGGATGTACTTAAGACTTGGGTTTAAGGAAAAGGTGAACAATGATGAACATAAATGCACATTTCACTTAAACAAAGAATTTTGAGCTAAATATTTTTTCTTTCTTATTTTCTTCATAATTGGGATCATTCCAAGCATGAATACACATACTTAGGCCGCATATCATTATGAGAATCTGTTTTTCATAGTTGGGATCATTCTAAGTATGCGTATGCATACCTAGGCCACATGTCACTATGAAATTTTAGCTTTTTTAAAATAAACACCATTTTTCAATATTTTAGCTCAAAATTTAAGTGCATCACTGGGTTGGACTTTTTAATTTTGGCGGCGAAATGGTGGAGGTGAGTCAAATAAAGGTACAAGGCTCAAATTTGTGTGAACAATGGTAGTAATTAATTTTGGGTTGGGTGCAAAAGCTCAAACTATCCAAAGATAGGCCTAAATCATTTCCATAAAGTTTAATTATTCTAAAATGCAAACGTTTCAAAGATAGCTAAGAGCAAATTCTAGACATCAAAAAAAGGTACACCCTTTCATTCGAGTCGAGTAATATCTTTCTAACGATCTTCTACACACTCACCTAAACTACTTTTGGATAAAACCGGATTCAAATTAGAAGTAAAATAAATTCTTTCTACACAATTAACAAATCATAAGTTTAGATTTATGCCAAGATTTTAATTCTACACCAATACTACTCAAACACATGCATTTGACTAGAAACACTACATGAGTCAACAGTTTTACTCAAAAGTTTCAAAAAACTATTCTAGCATAAAAAATTTTTAGTCCACATGAAAAATGAAGTCTACTTGGAACTAACCAACTTAAACTAGAAAAGCTATGGTGAAAACAAATTAAGCCCACTTCATAAATAAGTCTAGATTATTTATTTATTTATTTTTATTAAAAAAACAAACTAAGTTAAAAATTAGAACTAATTTATGCTACCCCTCCATACTTAAAGATAAATATTGTCCCCAATGTTTCAAACTAAGTATGAAGTTTATAAATATATTTTAAAGTAAAATAAATCAAAATGTTATAAAGAATCTTCCATGATTATTTGTCGGGGCAGCCGCTTTATAACATCGACCCAAAACCTGCAAAAGTTATTAGGAAAGAAAACAAGAAAAAAAAACAATAGAAATGAAAGGGATAACTATGGGGTGCCTCCCACAAGCGCTTTGTTTACCGTCGCGTAGCTTGATTAAGTGACGATTTTAAATATTTGGAAGATTTAGTGATTCAATTTTTCCGGTTGAGGGGTCGCCGAGGTGATATAGTTTTAATCGGTGTCCATTAACTTTGAATGAGCCGTTTTCTGGGTGTTCTATTAGCACGGTCCCATATGGCCAAACCTCTTTCACGACAAAGGGGCCGGACCATCGGGACTTCAATTTTCCTGGAAAAAGCCTAAGCCTAGAATTAAAAAGAAGAACTAGATCTCCCGGTGAAAAAGATTTTGGATTTTTAATATTTTTATCGTGATAAAACTTAGTTCTCTCCTTATAGAATTTATTATTTTCATAGGCATTTGCACGCCATTCATCTAACTCATTTAGTTGAAATTTTCTTTGTTCGGAGGCTAAGTTTAAATCTAGATTTAAAAATTTAAGCGCCCAATATGCGCGGTGCTCTAATTCAACCGGTAGATGACATGCTTTTCCGTAAACTAATCGATATGGTGTACAACCGATGGCGGTTTTGTACGCCGTCCGATAAGCCCACAAAGCGTCATCTAGCTTGAGCGACCAATCCTTCCTATTAACGGACACTGTTTTTTCTAATATTCTTTTTAGCTCACGGTTTACCACCTCCACTTGGCCATTTGCTTGTGGGTGATATGGGGTGGATAATTTGTGCGTGATGTCATACTTAGCTAAAATTTTAGCAAGTTGGTCATTACAAAAATGAGAGCCCCTATCACTAATCAGTGCGCGTGGTGTGCCAAATCTAGAAAATAATTTTTAAAAAAAATTTACGACGACTCTCGCGTCGTTAGTGGGGAAAGCTTGCGCCTCAACCCATCTTGACACGTAGTCAACCGCAACAAGGATGTACTTATTATTATGAGAAGGTGGTAGTGGACCTACGAAATCTAACCCCCATAAATCAAAATTTTCACATTCTAAAAATATATTTTGGGGCATTTCATCCCGGTTAGAAATGTTACCTGACCGTTGGCAATTATCGCATTTACTCACAAAAGTGTGAGCGTCTTTGAATAAGGTGGGCCAGTAGAAGCCCGCCTCTAGCACCTTCCTAGCGGTCCGGTTTGCTTGATAATGTCCGTCGGTTGGTCCTTCGTGGCAATGCCGCAATATTTGGACGCCTTCCTCGCCTGATACACACCTTCTTACCACTTGGTCCGCGCAGACACGAAATAAAAAGGGGTCTTCCCAAAAGTAATTTTTCAAGTCCGAAAAAAATTTCTTCTTTTGTTGACTTGAATAATTCTTTGGGAGGACCCGTGCCACTAAGTAATTGGCAAGATCTGCGTACCAAGGGGTGGAGGAAATCATTATCTTATTCATGGCGAGGAGGCGCTCTTCAGGGAATTTGTCATCTATTTCGGACTCCACTAATGCTCCTGCAGCCGGATTCTCCAACCTTGAGAGGTGGTCGGCCGCCAAATTTTCTGCTCCCTTCTTATCTCGAATCTCCAAATCGAACTCTTGTAGAAGGAGAATCCATCTTAATAATCGGGGTTTGGCGTCCCCTTTTTCCATTAGATACCTGAGAGCAGAGTGGTCAGTAAAAACAATAATTTTTGATAGCGTTATATAAGATCGAAATTTATCAAATGCAAAAATTATTGCCAAAAGCTCCTTTTCCGTTGTAGTATAATTAGCTTGAGCGGAAGTGAGCGTTTTGCTTGCGTAATAAATCGGGTGAAAATATTTATCCACCCGTTGGCCTAAAACAACCCCTACAGCAAAATCGCTCGCGTCACACATAATTTCAAACGGGAGAGACCAATTAGGCGCAATTAAAATAGGCGAGTTGATAAGTTCATTTTTAATTTTATTAAACGCTTTAGAACATTCTTCATCAAATATGAATGCGGTTTCTTTTTCTAAAAGATGTGTTAGCGGTTTTGTAATTTTTGAAAAATCCTTAATAAACCGCCTATAGAAACCCGCATGTCCTAGAAAACTTCTAATAGATTTTATGTTGGTAGGCGGGGGAAGTTTTTCTATGACCTCGATTTTGGCCCTATCGACCACGATCCCTTTGCTAGAAACTTTATGTCCGAGCACTAAGCCTTCTCAGACCATAAAGTGACACTTTTCCCAATTGAGCGCCAAATTCGTGTCTTCACAACGTTGAAGAACACGATCAAGATTATTTAAACAATTTTGAAAAGAATTGCCGAATACAGAAAAATCGTCCATAAAAACTTTCATGACGTCCTCTACTAATTCGTTAAAAATTGCCAACATACATCTTTGAAATGTAGCCGGCGCGTTGCAAAGGTCAAACGGCATCCTCCGATAGGCGAAGGTGCCAAAGGGACAAGTGAACGTGATTTTCTCTTGATCTTCGGGTGCAATTGGGATTTGGAAGTATCCCGAAAGACCATCAAGAAAACAATAATGTGAGTGACCGGATTGACGTTCTAAGATTTGGTCAATGAAGGGTAACGGGAAGTGGTCCTTACGGGTGGCATCATTTAATTTCCTATAATCGATGCAAACCCGCCAACCTGTAACAGTACGGGTTGGGATCAACTCATTATTTTCATTGGAAACCACTGTTATCCCACCCTTCTTAGGCACGACTTGCACCGGGCTAACCCAAGTGCTATCAGAAATTGGGTAAATAATCCCCGCGTCTAATAATTTTATAATTTCGGCCTTAACGACATCCTTCATGTTAGGATTAAGGCGTTGTTGATGCTGAATAGTGCCACGAGAATTATTTTCTAAATTTATTTTATGCGTGCAAAATGAGGGGCCAATCCCCTTAATATCAGAAATTTGTCATGCAATTGCATGACGGTGGTTATTTAAAATTTTTGTTAATTCAGAAATTTCTGAATCGTTAAGCGCGGATGAAATAATCACGGGCAATTTTGACTCTTTTTCTAAAAATAAATATTTTAAATGTTCCGGCAATTGTTTTAATTCTAAACTCGGTGGCTCCTCATAAGATGTTTTTACTTTAAAATTATTTGATTTTATTTCTTCAAATTTAAGCTGCCGAGTTATTTCTTTTAGACAAAATGAGTTTGCAATATTCGGATTTTCTAATGAAGGAGAGATAATTTCAGAAAACGACGTTATTTCCTCTTCAAAATTTGTTTCTAAGGTAAAGCAAGAATCGTCGTTAGAAAAAGAATTTTTCATGGAAGCGTCGATACTAAAAGTAACTTCTTCATCCCCCACTCGTAGGAGAAGCTTTCCGTTACTTACGTCTATTATTGCCTTAGAGGTTGCAAGGAATGGACGACCGAGTATAAGGGACACTTCGGCGTCTTCCTCGATGTCTAGAATGACAAAGTCTACTGGGAAAATAAATTTGTCTACTTTAACTAAAACATCCTCTACGACTCCAATCGGATATTTTATTGACCGGTCCGCTAGTTGGATGCTCATTTTAGTTGGGCTTGGGGTGCCCAAACCAAGCTTTTTAAATAAAGAGAACGACATCAAATTTATACTAGTTCCTAAATCGGCCAAAGCGTGTTTTATTAACAAATTGCCGAATAAACATGGGATGGAAAACCGTCCCGGATCGTTAAGTTTTTCGGGCAATTTATTTAAAACAACCGTCGAGCATTCTGCGTTTAAAGAAACACGCGAAATATCCTCAAGTTTCTTTTTATTAGAGAGTAATTCTTTGAGGTATTTCGCGTATTTAGGCATATTGGAGATTGCTTCGCAGAATGGGACGTTTATTTGAATTTGTTTTAAAATTTCAATAAATTTTTTGTATTGCTCCTCATTGCGCTCGTTTTTAAATTTTAAAGGATAAGGCATTGAAGGTTTTAAATTATTACGCGGAGCTAGAGTAGAAGACGGTAAAGTAGAAGAACTAACTTGCGGAGAAGTAAATTGCGGGGGTGGAGATGAAACATTTACCTCAGGTCCAGCCAAATTTGTAGAAGTTACCTCCGTTCCGCTGCGGAGGGTTATTGCGTTGGCGCTCTCCCTTGGATTTGGCTCGGTGTTGCCTGGCAGAGCTCCTTGTTGGCGTTCGGAGAATAATTTAGCTAGCTGTCCAATTTGATTTTCTAAGTTTTTAATAGAGCCGGTAAGATTTCGGATATTGGACTCGTTAGAGGCTACGTACTTAGTGAAGACCTCTTCAAGTGAAGAGGACTTTTGTGGTGGCGGTGGTGCAAATCCGGGAGGATTCACTTGTGGTGGTCGTTGAGCATTATTGGGGTTGCTCCATGAAAAATTTGGGTGATTCCGCAAACCCGGATTATAACTATTATTGAACGGAATATTATTATTCGGGTTATACGGAGGACGATAGGAGTTCCCCATATAATCTACTTGCTCTTGAATAAAATTATTATTAAAATTATTATTATTATTATTATAAGCCCAATTTGTGGCGGAGGAAGCAGACATCTCCGCCACTTGCTTTGTGAGCATTTCTACTTGAAGTGCCAAATTCGGGGTGGTCTCGACTTCAAAGAGTCCGGTCGGCTTGTTAGGGCGCGACCGTGGCGCATTCCACTGATAAGCATTCATGGCCATCTCCTCGAAAAGCTCTTGAGCGGCCTCGGGGGTTTTGTTATTAAGAATTCCCCCTGCGGCTGCATCAATCATTTGCCTTGTTTGGAGATTCAAACCATTGTAGAAAGTTTGAACTTGTTGCCACATAGGAAGGGCATGATGAGGACATCTCCGCAAAAGTTCCTTGAAGCGCTCCCATGTGTCATAGAGAGACTCCGAGTCTATTTGCGTGAACGAGAGAATGTCCGTACGTAATTTAGCGGACTTTGCTGGAGGAAAATATTTCGTTAAAAATTTCTCCGTCATTTCGGCCCATGTAGTGATGGAACCTCTAGGAAGAGAACTCAACCACTGCTTGGCCTTAGTCCGCAAAGAAAACGGAAATAAACGCAAACGGATGGCGTCATCAGTGACACCATTTATTTTAAACGTATCGCAAATTTCCAAAAAATTAAGCAGATGTAAATTTGGATCTTCATCCGGTAAGCCATCGAATACAACCGATTGCTGTACCATTTGAATGATACTCGTTTTAATTTCAAAATTATTATTCGCTACTGCTGGGCGAATAATACTAGATTGTGTTCCCTCCAAATTTGGTCTCGCATAATAGGACATGGTCCGTAGCGGAGCCGCATTAAGGTTAGGAACTTCCATTATTCCCTCATTAGTTTCTCCGATTGATTCTTCGCAAATTATTGGTAGATCACTAAATCGGAGACGTCGCCGAAAGGTGCGCTCGATTTCCGGATCAAAACCAAATTCAAAATTATTTGAAGAGTTTACTCGGGTCATAAACTAAAAAAGAAGAAGAAGAGAAGCGATAAAATTAATAACTATTTCTTTTTCAAATTATCGACCAATTGTCCCCGGCAACGGCGCCAAAAACTTGATCGCGCGAAACTATATCCGCAAACGACAACGGCAAGTGTACCGTATCGGAAGTGGTATAGGTTTATAAAAACCAAGGTCGTATTAGACTCGGGGTGGTTGAGTAATTCTACTTTGAAAATTGTTATTATTTTATCAAAAGAAAATTGAGTTGGGGTTGCGAAAAGAAAAAAAACTAGCAATGTTAACGGAATTAAAACGATGTATTAAAATTAGTGCTTGATCTTTGAATCACCTTGGGAAAAGAAAATAACGGAATGAAGTTAGAGTGCAATTTTCTTGTTGAAGAGGCTTTGACCGTGGAGGTTCCCGAAGCATGAACACTCTTCTTTTGAGGATTAGGTTCAACTAAGCTTAGGTGTATCGACCGAACTTTCGTTCTCAAATCGCATCGCCTAAGACTTGCTTTAGGTTGGGAACCTCACTATTGGATTTCACTCCAATCCGGAAGAGTTACGTTGTCCTCTTTCGAGGGTTGCGTTCTACTCTTTTTACCAATGAGTGATCGATTCGCCTTACGAGCCTCTCGGCCAACTAAAGAGCGAAAACCATTATGAAAACTATATAAAATATATAGCCTCAATGAATTGATCAACGGTAAATCGTAAGCGTTCAACAATTTGAGAAAAAGCAAACTACAATCATAACAAAAATTAACTCATCCTCGGATCATCTCGATCGAGCACTATAAAAAATTAACCGCTCATGGAGATGAAGGAATCATTTGCATAAAGATATGACATCATAAAAAGAACGTGAACGATAAGAGATAAATCAAAACGGGAGTAATATTAATATCTTAAGCAAAATAGACTTGAAATTGTCTTGCTAATAGGGAAAGGAATTATAAAAGATAAAATGACGAGACGTACAAGATTAAACTGAAGTGGTTAAAACAAAACAAATTGAAAACAATTATAAAAAATATACTACTTCTCCTTCATACCAACAAAAATGAATTCCGCGCTCTTCAAATATTCTCCTATTTTTTTCTTCTTAGGACTTCAAACTCTCAAATGAATTGAGACTAAAACTTTCAACTCTGCCCCCCTAATGACCGAAAATGGGCATATTTATAGCCTAAACATAGCAGGCGTTATTTATGAGGCGGCCCTACATCCGAATCTATGGAGGAGTAAATATGAGCGGTTACTGTTGAGATGGCAGCATTTGCGTGTAACGGCGGAATTGAAGAGGGGCGGGCTTCTTGCATGACGTGGAGGAGGGCGTGTGCTTCCGGCCGGATTGCTGACGTGGAGTGAAGCTTTTGGAAGGGCTGGAGGTGGCGGCCGAGCCTCCTGTATGGAGTTGCTGGAGGTGGCCGGAGGTTGCTGGAGCTTTGCACGGTAGTGGCGCTGGAGCTGCTGCATGTAGAGGTGGAGCTGCTTGGTGAGAAGTTGCTGGAGCTGCTTGGAGGAGGAAACTGCTGTTGAAGGTGTTGGCCGGAGTTGGAGCTGCTCCAGGGAGGTTGCATGGAATGGCCGAGCTTGCTTGTGTTGATGGTGGCTGGCGGCTAAGCTTGTTCATGGAGGTGGTCGGAACTGCTGGAGCATGGAGGAGGTTGTGCACGGTGACGGAGGTTGGTGGCGGCGATGGCGGGCGCGACGATGGCGAAGGCGGGCACGATGATGGCGATGGAGAGCTCTGTCTGAGGTGTGAGAGCTCGGGTAGTTGGAGGTGCTGCACTTGATGCTTGGAGGGATGGTGGCTGAGCTTGTTCATGGAGGTGATCGGAACTTTGCATGGAGGAGGGATGCTCGGGTACATAAATATGTTTATATATATATATATATATATATATATATATATATATATATATATATATATATATATATATATTTATATAAGAGCCGAACTAGTTGCTGGCGCCGATGAGGTTAACCGGACACGACGGTGGCGTTGAGGAAGTTAGCCGAGCGCGGCGGTGGCGTTGAGTCCTGCTATATATATATATATATAATGCATGATGATTTGCTTGGGTGGCCGGATGGGCTTGGGTTGCATGAATGGAAGGTGGCGAAATCATCATGTGATGGTGATCGACGGGGCTCCAATCTGACGAACTTGACTTGTACTCGTGACAGCGGGGCGTGTCATAGAAACCCTCCTCATGTTTGCCATAATCCTGCAAAATATAAATATATATAAGTTTAGGAAATAAAATATTATTTATACGAAAATTTATAAAAACAACGAGCGAATGCAATAATTTATTAAAATATCTAAGTAAATATTGGTCTTAAATGATGACTAAACCCTTAGTCATCAGTTATGCATCTCTAGTGGTCCGAGGACGTGGTATCCATCCGCATCATGATCGATACCTTCAAATGCAGATTCTTCTCCATTACCTTCAAGGGTAATGCGAGAGATTGATTTCATTAGTTGTCTGCTAGCTCCATCCATTACTTCGAGGATCTGCGTCGGGGCCTGATGGCAAGTTTCACGACATCCAAGAAGAGGAAGGAGGCAAATTCTCTCTTCAAAATCGTGCAAGGGCAGCGCGAAAGTCTTGACCATTACATCGATCGTTTCCAGGAGTAGGTCCTAGAAGTTAAGGAGGTGGACAACTTCACCCTGATGCTGGCTCTAAAGTTTGGTCTGAAGTAGGACCTCTTCAGCCTAGAGATCGGGTCCAAATCCCCGAGGTCCTTTGAAGAGATGATCGAACAGGATAATACATTCGTACAAGGGGAGGAGAAGTATCAAGACTTCTTGGAGAGACTGGATGGAGAAGACCTGGGAAGCAGAGGTAAAGGAGGGTTTTTAGAGGCTAGGTCTGGAGTGGTGCTAGAGAGGCAGGTGGAGAGAAGAAGGGAAGAGCCGAGGAGAAGAGAAGAGCCCAGGAGGGCGAAAGAGTCGAGGAGCCAGGAGAGGCCTCGAAGGTAAGAGGAGAGGAGTCCCGTGGCGGCTCCGAAGAGGAGGGAAGAAGTGAGGTGATTCCAGTATCCTGTGAATCGGCCCCCGTGGAGGGCACATGTTATGCCTCAATACCAGTAGTAGGAGAGGAGGAACAGACACCACCAAGGTGGAAGGCAAGGAAGAGCGCAAGGAGAGGCGATGGTTATTGCTCAGCAATGAAATAAACATCGCAAGAAGGCTCAGCAGGCGAGGCGCTAGGAGGCAGAGATTCCCCTTAACTGCGTTCTGCATCGAGTAGAGGGGCATGGGACTATAGCCTGCCCAGACTTTTGGGAGGCTAGGAGGAGGTTGGAAGCCGGAGCGGTGGAAAGGGATCAACCTAGGCAAGAGGCGCCAAAAGGACCAGTAGCGTTCCAAACTCCAGGGAGGAGGAGGAACGAGGATTGAGTCAACCAGGGAGGTCGCGGAGAAGTGGTCTATGGCCCAAGAGGTGGGCAGGTTTGAGTGATCAACAGAGGGGTCGATCTTGGGGATTCCTGCAAGAGAAGTCTCCATCAAATTTTACGTAAGAGCGTCGCCTCGACCTCTCAAGCTCCACCGTCATTGGATGAGAAAACTTTTTCTGAGGAGGACATGCTGGGGAATGAAAATCCTTTTCACGATGCCCTTGTAATCCAATCCGCCATCAGGACTTCACCGTTGATCGAATCCTGACCGACAACGGGAGTTCGGTGAATGTCATTTTCAAGAATACCTTTTTCGGGCTTCAGGTGGAAGCAACTAGGGTCCAAGCTGCAGACGGACCCCTCTTTGGCTTCTATGGAGAGAAGAAAGAGGTGGAGGGAGGAGTGGATCTTCTGGTGACCCTTGGGGTACTTCGATCCGATGTTGTTTCGTCATCGTCGATGCCCCAAGTTGTTACAAAGCCATCTTTGGGCGACCCCTCACCAACTACTTCAAAGCAGTTTCACGCCATATCATCAGTGTAACATCCCGACTTTTATTGGGCCACCAGAACCCTAGTGGGCCCAATAAAAGTGGCCCGGACCCTACCCATGACCCGGTGAGGGGTAACCCAAGGTAGGAAATAGAGCTAGAGGACTCCGATTTGAGTTCCGTCAGTTCCTGTGGTCTCGTATAGTCCATACGAGCGCATCGGAACTCGTTCAATGGAACCAGAGGTTATATAGTGGATTTGGCCATTCCTCGCAGAACGTCGCGAAAATGAGATTTTTGGATATTGACATAGAGAACTCCGATTTGAGTTCTGTCAATTCCCACGACTTCGTATAGTTGATACGAACGCATCGGAACTCGTTGCGCCGCGATTCGAAGCCTAACGATGATTATGGGCGTTTTGACCGTTTTAGCACGCTGCGACGCGCAAATATTGGAATTTCGCCAAACGAACTCCGATTCGACCCCGGTCAGTGGCGTTGCACTCGTATGGTCAATACGAAGTCAACCGAAGTCATTCCGGTTAATTTCGACGACAATTGGTCAACTCGTGGTCAAATCAAGCATAATCGTGCACCGAAAAGCGTGCACACACCAATTGTGACACGACACCCGAACCTTGACCCGACCCCGATGACTTGGACCCACATTGACTTTGACCAGTAAGGGGGACCCATCCTAGGGTTGACTTGGTCAAACCCTCCTAAAAATCCACTTTTTGGATTTTTCTCCAAATGAGGAGCCCACCTCCTTTCCATGGATGAATAACCCTTGCCCCCCTCACTCTCCTTGGGCCCCCAACCAGCAAGCCCCCATCCCACTACAAGTGGAGGCCCACCCACTTCTTCCCTCTCTCTCTCTCTCTCCCTTTCTCCCCCTCTTTCTTAAGCCCAAGCCCACCAAGGCCCAAGCCCTTGGGGATTCCCCTTGTTCCCCACATGGGGAAATATGTGGCACATCCAGCTGTCCTTGGACAGCTGGAGGGTGGTGATTAATCCCTCCCTAAGGAGGGATTAATCCCACATTGCTCAAAGGAAAGGAGCTCCCCCTCCCCCTCCCTATAAAAGCTACCCCTCCCCCCTCTCCTTCCCACAAGCTTCAGAGCAGCCCTCCCCCTGCTCCTCCCCCACCTGGCCGGAGCTCCAGCTCGCCGGAAACAACCCACCCGAGCTCCGCCACCCTCCACCGCCATTAATGGCGGAACTCGCCGGAGGCCGCCAAACCCCCCAAACTCAGGTAGAAACTCTTCCCCTCCTCCCTCCCTATCCTTCTGACGTGATGCATGTGAGCTCCGACGACCGGAGCGCCGCCGCCGTCACCCCCTCCCCTTTCGTTTTTAAAAAAAAAATGGCTCCGGCGGCGGCCGACGGCGGCAGGCCGCCGGACCACCGCCGGAGGGAGCGCCCACCACCGGGCAGTCGGCCGGTGGTGGAGCCACGGCCGGCCGGTGGCCGGCCGGCGGCTGGAGAAGCCCGTAAGGGGCGGCGGAATGGGTACAGCGGGATGAAAAACGATAATGAATAGTGTTTTTATTTTATAAATTATATTATTATAATATTATAATATTATAATAAGGGGTTTGATTTTTCAGAGGCTAAAATAGGCTCCTAGGAAACAAATTTTGAACATGAAAAATGTTCCCCTTAATGAGGGCAATCTCCACAAAAATTTTGAGAATTTTTGGAGTTGATTTGGTATTTTTAAAAGCCCAAATAAAATTTGTTTGGCCAAATTAAAGGCCCAAAATAATTTGGAAAATTACCAAAAAATTACCAGGCTCATTATAGGCTCCCTTAGGGGTTGTATCAAAATTTGGGATCATGAGAATAAGTTTTGATATTTTTCCCAAATTATGGAAGCCTAGGATCGCGCCCGGTAATTATTACGCTCGAAAATGAAAATTGGAGCGCGCGACTATCATCCCTGTTATAAATAATCAAATCAAACTTAACATATCGACGAGAGTGGATGAGGCCGGTGGCCAGGCTCCGGGTGTTTCGAGATTTCGTTAACCCGACGAGCGCCTCGACTCTCGAGTGAATCTCTAGCACGCTCGGAAAATGAAAGCACGAGTGGTGAGCTATGAATTATTCTCGATGAATAATGAGGGTGTAACTCCTGATAAGCCCCTGATCCGTTTAAGCCGTGATTGATAAAGCGCAACCAAATTCTAATCGGATCTTAATAATGGGTGCAACCCAATGAAACCTTATTAAAAAACTGAAATAGAACTGAAAGTGCCTCCTGAGAACGGAGATGAGACTGAAGCCTCCTGAATGGAATGATTGGACTGCTAACTTTTTCTTTATATTTTAATCCAGTCTCGTACTGGTCAAGTACTTTCAATTCAGTTATACTCCAGTCTCGTACTGGTCAAGTACTTTCAATTCAGTTATACTCCAGTCTCGTACTGGTCAAGTACTTTCAATTCAGTTATACTCCAGTCTCGTACTGGTCAAGTACTTTCAATTCAGTTATACTCCAGTCTCGTACTGGTCAAGTACTTTCAATTCAGTTATACTCCAGTCTCGTACTGGTCAAGTACTTTCAATTCAGTTATACTCCAGTCTCGTACTGGTCAAGTACTTTCAATTCAGTCATACTCCAGTCTCGTACTGGTCAAGTACTTTCAATTCAGTCATACTCCAGTCTCGTACTGGTCACATTTCATTACAGCACTTTAAATAAGCAGCATAAACACCGCATTTGTCTTCATTGCAATTTACTATTATAACCCCGGGTCCTACTCTGACGAGCAGTCGTTATTAAGGTTGAGCCTTAGTTGGGGATAACCGGAGTTGAGGTATTCCTCCAAGTCTAGCCCCAAATAATGCGCTCCCACGCTCCTTGACGAAAGTAGAGCTAAGCGCCGCCGCCCGAAGTTTAAGCCTAGTAGGGCAGGCCGACGTAGACCCAGTGTGTGTTATGTTTGTCGTTGATTGATTATTTGTAAATTGCTTGTGGTGGAATAGTGGCGGGTCAGTCCCTTCCGCAGACCGTTCGTACCGGTGCGGGAAGGTTGACGACTCAAGGCGACAGGGAGATGGGTACCACGGGTGACCGGCCGTTTTATTCCCCGTCGGGTTTTCCTCCGCTGGTCGGCCAAAATGATTCGTTGGATGTCGCTCACATCCAAGAGTACACAAGGTTGTACGTTAGGGCCTGGGGTTGTGCGGTACGATCATCCCCAGAAGTGGCAGGACTGGCCACTATCACCGACGGCCACATCGGTGAGGCCCACGGGGCTCGCTACCCTGCTGGAACAGAAGCGGTCCAAACTATGTCGACATAGGGTTTGTGTGCGCGGCTGTGAATGCCTGCGGTATGTGCGCGGCTGTGAATGCCTGCGGTATGTGCGCGGCTGTGAATGCCTGTGATAGAATTCAGGATATGGAAACCTGTTGTGCTGATGAGCTAGTAGAGCATGGTTATAACCGTTTTATACTATTGCAGCTTTGTCCGGTTATACTGCACTCTTTTATATTTGCTCCTAGCTGTTCATATATGAAATATTGTGCTAACCCTCTCTTGCTTCGGCTATTTACTTCTGTTGGGTGGGTGCGTGCTCGTCCCCAGGATGCGGATCCGGGGAGGAGATTTGTTTCCACTTAGCTCTGTGAATAACGGTTATTTGGTTAACCATTCACAGGAGGTGGAGCACCGTAGTGACCCGCTGGCGCAGGAGATTACGCCAGCAGCTAGGTCGACTCGAGCAGATGTACCCCCGCCGTCCCCAGAGTTTAGAGACGTGAGTTCCGCCGAACAATGTAGAGAGAGAGTATATGAGGATTATATGTAGCACATGTATAGCCTACGGGCTTATATAAGTACTTAGGCTTCTGCCCTAGAACCGCTGTGATTCTGATATGTCATATATATAAATCTGCAATGGTTTCCTGTTAATGCTTCCGCTATATTCTGATGGGTTGTGAATGTTATGATTCGAGCCAACCGAGGCGGCCATCTAGTGCTTGGACAGGGTGGATCGTTTCCCCTATAAGCACTGGGTGAGCGTCTTGGGCCAGTAGCACCCCTCCGGCCCGACCCGGGCAAAAGTTGGGGGGGGGGGTGCTACAATCAGTGCCTAAAGTACTACCATAGAGATGTCCAGGAGCGGATCAGAGGCAATCTGAAGGCCACCAGGGAGTGCTACCTTAACTTCATCAGTACCATCAGCTGGATGGAGGACACGGAGAGGTTGGAGAAGGTGTTGGAGAAGGAGAAAGGCATGAGAGCTGCCAAGGAGCTGGAGGAGCTGAAGGTGATCTTCCGGAGAGGAGAGTCAGGGATGTTGAAGATCGGAGGATCTCTGACGTTGGAGGGGAAGTTGGAGATGGATGCATGCCTATAGAAGAATGTGGACATCTTCGCTTGGAGTGTCGCGGAGATGTCAGGGATCGATATCAATATTGTATGTCATCGCTTTCAACCTAAATCTTAAAGTTGCCCCCGTCCGTCAGAAGCAGAGGAAGAGCGTCGTCGTGCTTGCCGAGCCGAGCTAGGAGGAAGTAGAGAAGCTGTTGGAGGCAGGTTTTATTTTGGAGTTCCAGTATTCTGATTATATTTCCAATGTTGTAATGGTTAAGAAATTCGGAGGGGGTTGGAGACTTTGTATTGATTTTTCGATGTTAAATAAAGCTTTCCCGAAGGATTGTTACCCTTTGACTCAATGAATGTACTGGTTGATTCAGCTATCGGATATCCTATTATGAGTTTCCTTAATGCTTTTTCAGGGTATCACCAGATCCAGATGTCTCCCCCCGACTACCGCGACGTTTCTTTTATCATGAGCGATGGTTGTTATAGATATAAGATGATGCCCTTTGTGCTTAAGAAAGCAGGAACGACTTATCAAAAGATTATGGATCACGTCTTGAAAGGGCAAAAGGGGCGAAATCTAGAAGTATACGTAGATGAACTCCTCGTTAAAAGCAAGAGCATCGCGGAGCATATAAAGAATCTGGAGGAGACTTTCGCAACCATAGGAAAGTACAAGATTCGGCTCAACTCGGCAAAATGCGTCTTCGGAGCAGGAAGGGGTAATTTTTAGTTCACCTCCTCACTCTGAGGGGGGTGGAGCCCAATCCTGACAAGTTCAAGGTCATTCTGGAGATGGCGTCCCCGAAGAATCTAAAAAAAGTCCAGAGGCTCACAGGAAGGCTGGTAGGCCTTAGTCGTTCATGTCCAAGGCTGGGGAGAAGTGCTCTCCTTTTCTCCAAACTCTCTGAATAAACCAGCAGTTTGAGTGGACTGCGGAGTGTGAGGGGGCTTTTGGAAAGATCAAGAAACAGCTAACTCAAGCTGCTCTACTCCAAGACCCATAGGGAAGAGAAGACCTCCACCTCTATCTGGGAGTGGGAGCAGAAGCAGTCAGCTCAGTCTTGGTCAAAGAGGAAGAAACGAAGCAACTCCATATCTACTATATGAGTAGAGTGCTGAGGCAGGCAGAGACGAGGTATCCCATCCTAGAGAAGTTGGTTTTTTCTTTGGTAGTTTCAGCTCGGAGGCTCCGCCCATATTTTCAGGCTCACTCCATTATGGTCATCTCTGATCATCCACTGCGAAGTATCTTGGATGGAGTGGAGTATTCAGGGAGGTTGGTAAAGTGGGCAGTAGAGCTCAGGGAGTTCAACATTTCTTATTCACCAAGGGTGGCGATCAAGGCTCAGGCAGTAGCCAACTTCTCGGCCGAGGTAAGAGGAGAGGAAGGCGCTTCCAGTATTGTCTCTTGGAATATGTTCGTGGATGGGGCTTCAGGAAGAATTACATGGGAGCCGGAGTCGTGTTGGTGAGCCCGCGGGGAACTAGGATCGAGCAAGCAGTCGAGATTCTCTTCCTCGTCACAAACAATCAGGCAGAGTATGAAGTAATGGTGGCAGGCTTGTGTCACGCCAAGGAGTTGGGGATCCAGGATCTAAAAGCCTTCACCAACTCAATGGTAGTCGCGTCGCAGATTAGGGGAGAATTTGAGGTGCGCGACCCAGTCTTGCAGAAGTATTTGGCTAAGGTTAAGGGCTTGGTTGGAGGTTTCCAATCCTTCTTCGTCAAGCACGTGCCTCGAGGGAAGAACTCAGAGATAGATTATCTCGCCAAGTAGGGTCCCAGAGTTGGAGGGACAGTGACCAAGTTATTTCGACCATCCATCAAGAAAGGGGAGATGATGGAGATCGAGCAAAGGGCTTCTTGGAAGGAACCGTTTGTTACGTTCTTAACAACATGCTGGCTTCCTGCCAGTGAAGGAGATCAGAGAAATTTCCAGTACAAGGCAACTTACTACTTGCTACATGAAGGAGAACTCTATCGCAAAATCATTTCGGGCCCTCTAGCCAAATGTACTTGGATTTGAAGAAATCATTTTGGTGGCCATGGATGAAGTAGGATGTGGCTGCGTACATAAGTCGATGCCAGACTTGTGTTTTAGTGAAGGCTGAGTGTCAAAGGTCGGGCGGGTTCTTGAAGACCCTTCATATTCCCGAGTGTAAGTATGACAACATCTTATGGACTTTGTGCATGGTTTGCCTCGGTCGTCGCATGATAACAATGCAATTTGGGTTATCGTGGACCGCATGACAAAGGTGGCCCACTTTATTCCAAATTAGAAGGAAGATGGTGTGGAGAACCTCGTGGAGCTTTATATTCTGAACATTGTGTGATTGCATATGATTCCTAAGAGTATCGTTAATGATCAGGATGGACGGTTTACGTCTAAGGACTGGAGGTTAGTGCAGAGAAGTTTGGGCAAACCAAGCTTAAGTTCAATATGACGATCCATCTACAGATCGATGGTCAAACGGAGAGGACAAATCATATTTTGGAAGATATGTCGAGGATGTGTGCTCTCAATTTTGGCAAAAGGTGGGAAGACTATATTCTTATGGTGGAGTTTGCCTACAATAATAACTTCCAAATCAGCATTCAGATGACACCGTATCAAACATTGTATGGTAGGTGACATTGAAAGCCGATGTCATGGATAGAGGCGGGAGACACCCAGCCTTTGGAAAAAGAAGCAGTGGCAGATGCTTGTGAGTTAATTCGTACAATTTAGGAGCACATGAAGGTTGCTCAGAATCGGTAGGCAGAATATTTTAATGCACGCCAGAGGAATGTGGAGTTTGCAGTGGGCGACGTGGTGTACTTGAATATCAAGCCTTTCAAGGGTGTTTCGCGGATTCGATGGCTCAAGAAATTAAGCCTGAAATATTTGGGAAAGTTTGAGGTTACGGAGCGCATATGCGAGGCAGCCTATCACGCGGATGGCGTTGTCTGAAGAGATGAGTGAATTACACGATGTCTTCCAAGTCTAGGTGGTGAGAAAGGCCGAACTAGAGCGGTAAGATGTGGTCATGTCAGAGGCCGTACCAGTGGCGCAGATTTGAGGACAAAGGTTCGTCCGGTTTTCGTGGAGGATTCGAAAATCCGGCATTTGCGGAATAAAGAGGTCAAGCTCGTGAAAGTACGTTTGAACAACTATGGGCGAGATGAGTTCTCTTTGGAGCACGAGCCTGCAATGCGGGAAGATTTCCCAAAACTGTTTTCGTAAGTTTTTTTTTTGTAGCACTTTAATTTCGAAGATGAAATTCTTTTAAGTGGGAGAAGTTGTACCACCCCAAAATTTACACCTCGTGTATAAGCATGGTAGGAATTATCGTCAGGTTTTGGTTTATCATCATGGCCTTATGATAGGTGCGACGATACTGTCAAGATTGTTGAGAATCTCGACGGTACCGTCGAGACCTCCGAGGGAGTCTCGGCGATATCGTCGAGACCGCTAGGAGTCTTGTTGATACCGTTGAGACCATTGGAAGTCTCGACGGTACCATTGGGAGTCTCGATGGTATTGTTGGGTGTGGCGAGTCCCGCATTTTAACATTGTAGGGTGAACCTGAGCGGGTTTCGGGGCATCTGATCGTCTTGGAAATTTATCCAATGGCTCTAGATCCATCATTGTTGGAGATTTAGAGATCCGATTGTCGATCCAAGACTGGATCTGCGGAGAGGGTGTAAAGGTGAACGCGTTCATCCGTTGTTCTTCTAGTATACATAGCGAGGAAGAGATTTCATAAGGTAATGATATCTCTCCTCCCGATTTTAAGATGCGTGCATGACATCCCTTTTTATTCCTTTATTTTAATCATCTAGACACCGAATCTCTCAAATTAGGGGCCCGTGTCGCCTTGGTTCAAGAAGAACCACCGAGTCGATTGATTCTGTCCCCAACATATTTTGCATTAGAAATCCACTCTTTTAGTAGATTAGGCATTGTGGGTGAAGCCGTAATCGCGACCGGTGGTCTGATTCAGTGATATTGCTTGACATGCATGTTAGGAATTTTTGCTAGAAATCTGATTGTAGCAAAGACGCCGTTGTGATGCTCTTACTTTTGTGTGAGAGCGATTGATGGTTTAGGACAAAATTTTTTGCATTTGTTGATTGTTATGTGAAGGCGTGGCTTTATCTCTGTGGTCGGCTGGCTAGCTCCGTGATGTTGCAAGTCACGTGTCGAGGGTGTCCCGGAAGACAAATCCCCTTTTGGTAAAAACTGATGAGAACACCAAGCTTTGGACAAGCCTGGGCGATAAAGCCCATGAACGGGCATGGTCAAGCAAGGGTTCTTAACATCAGTTGGATTATTGTGGTTGGACTGACGAGAGTGTCAAAGCTTACAGGAAAGCCCGGTTGTTGCGGCCCATGAGCGGGTGGGGACTACGCAAGAGTTTCATTTTCGACTTGAAAGCCGTTGGGGGAAATTGGAAATACCCATGTGATTGATGTGTTGTGTTGATGTGTTAGAATCATACACGCTTAGGGTGCCTCGGGTGAAACCCAGGTTTGCATACATGTCGCATGATAGACCTCTTTTATTTCAATACTCCACATAGAAACATGTTTGAAGCTTGTGACAACCCCACTTATCATTTTTATGTTGCTTTTCTTTTATTACATATGCATACAAAGTGCTAACCTACAAGGTAGTGAAGTGTCTTGGGGTCCGGTAGGGTCGACCGGGAGGAGGGGTGTTGGTTACCCAATTGAGGTCAGCTTTTGCTGACCCATGTTACATCAAATTTTTATAGGCAAGGATCATAAGATGGAGCAAGCTCGCCGACCAAAAAAGCCTAAGCCTCATGAAGTGTTACTTCTTCTGTTTGGTTATTTTTTGTGTTTCCTTACTCTATTTCCGGTTTGCATGCCGATGTGACATAGGCTTGATGTACTTTTATTTTTGAAAATGTGTTGATGTTTTAGAACATTCGGGTGATGTAAGACCATAAGACCATTTGTACTTCTGTGGCAGTAGACAGCTTCTGTTTCTAGTATTGGTTTAATGTTTCCGTTGTTTCATTTTTATGTTATGAAATGTGTAGTATTCTATATCAATTTATAATATCGAAAATGTGGCATCTATATGTTGTGGGGTCTCGGTCAGACCCATATTATATGGTCATTACAGGGAAGATGTTACACATATTATCGTCAACACACATCCTGACTGCACCGGTGTCATGCTCATTCAAGTTAATACACTCCTCGTACTTCACTTCAGCAGTAATTTTCTCGTCCCTGCAAAATCTGCATCAGCCCTTACTCAACAAGCATATATATCTTTGACGTGAATTTGCCACAAACTAAAATTTTCCCTTCCATCAAACTTATTCATTGAATATCGAGCCAAAGTTGATGTTGAAACCTGAATACAAGTTCAACGGAGTTTAGACTGGGTTGGAACAGTTCAAGTTACTTTTTCTATCATTGGGTGCTCATGGCAGGATAATTCAAGCTCAGACTTCACCGTCGCTAGTTCGAAATGGTTGCTTACACTCAGACCCGGTGTGTTATAGCAAGGAGGTCTCGACACTCACGCGAAAACGTGTCTTGTGTTTTCCCCTCCCAAAGCCAAAGACTGAGCTCGACACCTTGGATGGTACAGAACAAGAGTTCTCCGAAAATTCGAAGCTCTAGGAGGTTGGGTCTGTCTCTCAAAGGTGCATTAAGGGTCTATTTATAGGCAAACCCCAAACTATGGGCAAAATCGTCTTTATGACCTACAGATAGTGACCTGGGCCTTTTGTTTTTTGTTATTGGCACCACTGATTGGTCCGCGGATAGCAAAATCCCGCTATTTAAGATGGTTCTGGGCAGAAGCTGTTAAATTTCACAGATACCAAGAGACAAGCTCTGATACCATGTTCAAATTTGATATAGCGGAAGACAGGAAATCAGGCGCAGGAACACTCCATCTATCCGAGCCCAAATAAACAAGATGCAAACCAGAAGAGCAAGAATCTTGTACTAACAAATCTTTACAAGGAGACCCATACATGACGTGACATGATTCGCCAATGTACCCAAAGGGAAAGCAGAAACAATTACAAAGTAAAACAAAGTTAATCTTGCGGGCTTAAACGTTAACCGCCGGCTCTACTACTGCACAACGGAGTCCGCACAAACCGCCAGGTCACCAAGCCGCAAACCAAGCCACGCGGACTGCCTGTTATTCCAATGCAAGAAGGAACTCTACTCGCCGATAACCAAGCCGCCTAACCGCAAGGTCGCCTAGCCGCCTAACCGTACGATCTACTACTATCGAACTGAATAGGCCGCCAGAAGTGGACAGCTTATCGAACCGGGAAACAAGTTACAGAAGAGAGACCGCCTAGCTGTAACCTACGACCTGCTGTTAACTGCTAGTTGCTATCTGTAGAGTTTGCATTATCCCTAACCGCAGTCAAAACAAAGTCCTGGCTTTCCAGCGCTGTCCGCACAACCTGCACAACAAAACTTGGTCAATCTTCAAACCATGTTGATACAAAAGTCCAGTCCGCAGCAACTATCCGCGAGTTCACTTATTGTTCATTTCGTTATTGTTGATGTGACAGGGGGTCCTATTTATAGGCACGATGAGGAGTGTGGTCACCGCCCTAGCTGATAGGATAACCGCCCCATCTCGCGGCAAGAACAGAGTGTATCCGCAGGCCGTGGATACACAGCCAGTCCGTCGCGACCTGTGCAAGATAGCCAGACGAACTCTGCAACAACACCCTGTCCGCCTATCAGCGGACACCGCTCTAGTCCGCACGCCCTGCGGACACAACTCCAGTCCGTGTACCCCAATCCCGCAGCCAAGGCACCAAGCTGATAACTGCCGGACTCAGCGGACAAGGAGAACAGTCTGCATGCCTAGGAGGACACAGCATCAGTCCGCATTCACCATGCTCGCAACCAAACCATAAGGTAACTGCTGCCGAGCTTGGCAGACTATGAAAGCAGTCCACATAACCTAGCGGACCCGGCTCCAGTCCGCACACCTTGCGGACTCAACTCCAGTCCGCATTCCCCAAGCTTGCAACCAAGACATGACAACTGCTGCCGAGCTTGGCGGTCTGAGCAGCAGTCCGCGCTTCAACCGCGCGACCTCCCGGACTGAGCCAACATGGACGATTCAGAACCAAGTCCACACCACTGGCCATAAGGGCCAGTCTGCGCTTACTGGCGGACACTGGAAACAGTCTGCCAATCCCGGCGAACTCCAGCACCTGTCCGCTCTAACCGGCGAATCTTGCGGCTTCCACCATCCTCACCACTAGAGCTAGACCAAGGCATCTGACATGCCGCTCTGCCGAGATCCAGCCCAGTGTGCATCTTGCCGGACTCCGTGGATAGAGACACTATCCACCCGGTTACCTTCTGGGATCCAACTGCCTGTTGAGCATAAGCTGGCCTGGTTGGCCGCCACCTCTGACCGCACAGACCGCGCGAACAGACAGCCCAGGCCGCCAAAGAACAAGCTGTTTGCAACAGCTCTGCCGACCTGGCTAACCGCCAGTCCTATTCTCATAGACCGCGTGGACAGGTCGCCCAGGTTGCCCAATCCCTCACTTTCACTTCACCATTTTCAACAGAAGTGACTGACCTACGAGTAGATGAAAGGGCACGCCTGCCACCCTGCCGAGGAGAGTTCTTAAAGAATACGGGGTTCGACTTGCCTACACATGCCTCGACGCTTGATCGCCCTTACCCGGGGGCTCGTTTGGCGAGCCAGTGCCGGGCTGGAGAGGCCCGACTCGTGGTTGCTCCTGGCGAGTCGTGAGGTCGTCTCGCCTGACCTAATTTCTCTTAGTGGGCTCTCCCTGCCTTATTTGGGCATAGTCTGGACTGGGGTCGCTAAATTGGAGTTATATAGTTGCATTCTTCCTTGCCATAGTTGTCCTCCGTTATGACTAGTAGACCTGATTAATTCAATATTGGATTTGAAAGGATGAGAAGAGGACCTATTTGTTCACCACTGTAAACAATTCTTTCCTTAAATGTCCAATCAGTCGTCTACAGAACCTGACTCTGATACCATTTGTTGGGAATTTCGGTCGCAAAAGCGCAATCCCGAAGAACAACTAAATATAAAGTTATAAGAAAATACTTACTTCGCACAATTTTATTAGCACAATAAATTAGTAAATACTCAAATTAAGAGATACAAATCCAAAAATATAATGCAGAAGAACTCGAACTATGAAAATTTGCAGGAGTAATAAAAACTTGACTGCAATCCGTAAAACGGATTCACAAGATTCATACCATAATGAACCTTCATCGTCGTCAGATGACCAACCACCGCCACAACCGTGAAGAGATCCAAGTCAGGACTTGACCTTGTCGCGAGCGCGCAACCCACCAACGTCATCACTTGTGCACAAGCACCGCCGCCTACGAGCATGCAACCATCGAGCACCGTCCACCTTACCGCAGCCCGCGAATCTGACGTCATGTCGCTACCCGCACGCTTTCGCTCTACGTTGCCGATGCATCCCGCAATCGGATGTCGACGTCCACTGTCGCCTTCGGTCGTGCGCTACTGTTCTCCTCTTCAAGGTTTTACCTCTCTTTGGTTTGGTTTGACTTTTGATGTGATCTTCATATCTTGTCTTCCTTCCCTTTTATAGAGTCATTTCACATGTCTTTGTCTCTTTCCAAAAAGCTTCCTCGCATGTGCTCATTCAAAGCACATGAGCTTCTTGGAGAAAAATCTGCATTGGTGGTCAGTAAGTAGGGATGGTGAAACATGTGACTTTGAAAGTTGAAAACCAACTTAACATGTGTGTGGTCTGATAGAACTGCTTGCGGGCATATCATATACGCACACACACACATGTGCACACATACATACACTCAGTTACGGCGATTAACATCTTATTTTTCACCTCATGCCATATATATTTGGATTTCCTTCACTCAACATCTCAAACCCTCACATCATCTCTCAAAGTTTCTTCAATTTTCAATATTTCGCTTTATCTAACGCTTGTTCGGGTTTTTTTGTGTTTTTTAAGAATTTATTTGGACCGGTGATGGCGGTTGGAGAAGAGCGATTGCCGAATGGATGCGGAGATAAATTAGTGTTCTTGAATGGAGCTCCCTTGGAGCGGTTTGAATAAGACATAAAATTATGTCTTGGTGGACCGATGATTTCAAATAGAGGCTATTCCAAAAGGCAAAAAAGTTGTGTTTGCATTTTCTGAAAAACGCTATGGGAAACAAAATCTCAAACAAACGGAGCCTCGGTGTATGCGAGCATCCGAGTTTTGAGATCAGTACTTTGAAGAAGAGGATTGTGTAATTTATTTAGGGCAATGTGGAATACATCATCGCTTTGTTTGGCGCAGCTTATTTGCTCAGTGAGTTTGATCAAAATGTTTGGCAAGACAAAAGTTAATTATGAACACTACCAAAAAAATAAACTAATTTTGAGCACAAAATGCTTGAATTTCTTTATGTAAGATCGGACGTTCACGAACGACGGTTAATGACAACCGTGCCAAAGAAAGCTCATATCTTAATAATATATAAATTACATAAAATAATATCATTTTCTGTTTATTTTTTAGCTACCACAACCAACAATTTTCAATAATAGTTCATAACTCGCAGCACCCGAACACACAATTACTGTTTTTATTCCCCTTGTGTAATGGTGCAATGGTGTAGACCATTAAAGTAACTCTACCCTTCATTCTTTATTTCTTATTTTATTAAATTAAAAAAAACCCTTCATCCTCACAATGTCTTTGAAACTGTAATTGTGTGCTCGGGTACTGCGAGTGATGGGAGTATCGTCGCGCTGAGCATTGTTGCAGTCGGGTACTGTCGTTGGCCGCACGGGAGGCCCATGCACTGTCACTAGTTTTAATGTATAAGAGAAAATGCTTTAGATTTAAATTATTTATATGTTATATAGGGTCATTTATCGGGACCTCCCCTTCTAACTTTGCTAAATTACTAACAACACTCATCTTATTTTCGAAGTTACAAAAACTTCTCCAAAAGTTTTCATTTCATTACAAAAACATCTCTAGAAGTTTTAATTTCATAATATTCATGCACAAAACACCCCATCGGTGTACAATGTTTAGGGGGTCTTTTTCTTCATAAATGTAATGAAATGAAAAGTTCAGGAAATATTTTTGTAATGAAATGAAAACTTAAGAGAAGTCTTTGTAATTTCAAAAATAAGAGATGTGCTCTCACTAATTATGCTAACTTGTAGGGGAGGTTTGGGTAATTTATATATATTATATATATACATCGAAAATATGTATATCCGCGCAAACCATATTTCCAAGCGATTTTGGTGACAGCCCGATCGGACGGCTTCCAAGCGGTGCGGGACTTTAGTCCTACACCGCCAGTAACAATGTGAAATTGCTGTTTATATAGCAATCTTTTCCTTCAATTATAAAGCTCTTGCGGGCGTTCCAACTCTCTCCCTCGCGCGAGTTCGACCCCGCTTTGGGCCAGGGTGCGGTCCTGGGTTCACTGATCGGGCTCGCTGCTTCTTTTTACCGATCCGTGCTTAATCCTAGCCGTTGAATTACATCCAACGACTGGTATGAAAAAACACGGATATTACTTAAATCCGCGTTGCGATGATTTCCAGCAGCCTATATATATATATATATATATATATATATATCTATATTAATAAGCAAACAGTGGAAATCCGTCCCCCCGCCGTCTGTCGTCGGTCACGCGGCTTTCACGGCGTTATTTTCGTTGTTTGGCATACGCTTCGCTGGTTTCAGAAATGATCAAATGCTTCGCCGCAAAAACACCTCATCACGCCTCTTCGTCTTACTTCCTCTGCACGCGCCACCGAGGCATCTCTGCCGCTTCACTCCGGTCGCTGCTTCCTCTGCAAACGACACCGCAGCAGCTGCGCCGCTGTACTGTCACGGTGAAATTCCCAAAAACACCTCTCCACCGCTCCTCACCTCCTGCTCGCACGCTGTTATGGCGGCTGAAATCCCGGAAAAATCCTCTCATCGCCATTCCTGTCGCTCTCGCACCGCTCTTACAGCAAAATATCCCCCGCAGCCTGCTACGCCTCATTTTTCTCGGCGCGTCCCGCAGCCGCCGCGTGCCCCTTTCACCGCTTATGGTGCCGCTGTTTCCACGGCATAACTTTCCCCCAATCTTCGCTTCTTCTCCTCACTCCCTTCTCTCTTCCTCCGCGATTCTCCTCGCCTCTCCTCCTCGCGCCACCAGCAGCTGCACAGAGGTAATGACCTATTCTGCGTATTTGCGAACTCAGTTGGATCGGTAGATGTATTTACCTGTCAATTTTATTTTCATGTCCGTTCTTCTCCATTTTGAGGGTTGATTTTGTGTTTTTTTTTTGGTTTCATGTCTGTTCTGCTTGCTCTCTGGTTTTCCCTGTGTACAGAGTACAGTATTTCTTCCCCATTTTGAAGCTTGCTACCTGGTTTTTTCTATGTCCTGATTCAGATTTGGTTTTCAATATCAAAAAAATACTTTTGTTCCCAACTAGGCCTCAACTGATCTTGCATCATTCGGCCGCCAGATCTAGGTAATTTTTTCTAATTTCTTCACACTTTTTTACTACAGATTTCCTTCATTTTTTTTTTAATTCTCCCCACACTCGGAGAACTTCTTCTCTTGGTAATTGGTGCCATTATAATTAATCAAATAATGAAATTTGTTGTGGGCTACACATTTGTACTCAACATCATAAAAATATCCATTGTTATTATTTCTTTGGCATGTTTTGACTCTTGCAATCTTGCAGTACCCCACAACTTATCTTCCTGTAAGGTGAAAGTTTTATACTTTGGCTCCGTTTGGGAGGACTTATTTTCACCGCTCAAGAGGTTACGACCGCATGTACTGGACCTTAATTAGGTCCCGATTCATGCGGTCGTGACCGCTTGACCGTTGAAAATAAGTCCCGCCAAACGGAGCCTTTATCAGCCTTATATTACCTATAATAGCTCAGGCAATGTGTAGTTTTAAACACATATGTTGTTCTGGTACATCAACTCCCGCCAAACGGAGCCTATATCAGCCTTATATTACCTATAATAGCTCAGGCAATGTGTAGTTTTTAACACATGTTGTTGTGGTACATCAGTTTTTGAGATTTACTCATTTTATCGTGCTTTCTGCCTATGCTGTCGGTGGAAAAGAAGAACAAATAGGCGCCTATATGTTAGTGTATTGGGAGATATTTTGAAAAACAGACCCTGAGCCTGCAGCAATGCAACATCTTGGAAAACATGATGGAAGAAAAACTTAAGCCACTATATGTCAGTGCACTGGGAGAGATTTTTATAGTTGGAGTCAAACAATGAGGCTGTATTTGATGTCTTCCTTGGGCAATTGTTGATATTAGGTGGAAAATATGAACAAATAGGAGCGACGTTGTGAATCCGAGTGAAAATGACATACAAATATGCACAGAAAAATGCAAGATTCATGTGTTTTATGTCAAAATTGTTTAACCCAACGGTCAGCTGGATATCATCTCTCTAGATGCACTTCACCTTGAATTTCATCGTTAAATATTAATAAATATATTCAAGCTGCAGTCCGGTTCATGCGGTCGTAACCGCTTGATAGCGAACACGCACGCCAGTTGTAGGCAATTATCTCTTCTACTGATTCGCGAATTTTGTTGCATCGTTAGATATATAATGTTTTCACTATTTTTCCTTCCTGATTTTGAAGCTTCATCCTCATTTTGAAACTTCATTCTCGATTTGATATATGGAATATTGATTTCAGTTTGTGATTTTGCCTATGTATAGGTTCACAGTTCTTCTCTTAACTCTTAACAAGACTTTCCTTCTCATCTACGCCTCAACTGACATTTCTTCATTCCGCCGCCCTATCTACGTAGTTTTCATAATTTGCTCAGAGTTTGTACTACAGATTTTCAATATTTTTTTCTCATTTCTCATGCAGTCATACAACCTGTTCTCTTTGTATTTGGTGCCATTACCATTCAATCAAATATATGGAACTCTGATTTCAGTTTATGATTTCGCCTATGAACAAATGTTGCCATTTTTTCTTCTCGATTTGATATATGGAATGCTGTTCTCTTCATATTTGGTGCCATTACCATTCAACCAAATATATGGAACTCTGATTTCAGGATGTGATTTCGCCTATGAACAAATGTTCCCATTTTTTCTCTGACATTTCAACAAGACTTTCCTTCCCACCTACGACTCAGCTGATATTTCTTCATCCCGCCGCCATATGTAAGTACTTTTTATAATTTGTTCGCATTTTCAACTGCTGATTTTCGTTTTTTCTCCATCATTCGCGCCGTCTCTAACCTCAAATCCAAACTATGCGCCTCTTCATCCATTAGCCTCATTCTTCCTGTTGCAATCTCTGTATGACGAATGTTTAGGAGAATAACTTCATCCAGTTGTCCATGAAAACTTATTATATATTCATATATATCATAAAGCTTGAGCATGTAAAAAGGGAAATTAGGAATATATTGGTTAAACAATTAGGTATCGAAACTTTTTGTGGAAATCAGTGCTGCAGTTGGCTGCTGTTTGATTGGGATTGCCAAAGAGTATCCTTCTCAAAGAGGCTAGCATGCATTCATAGGGGAACTTCAGCGAGGGCGCTGGTGATGAATTTCCCAGATTCTTCGGTTAGTAGCAACATGAATTTAAAATGAAACATGTAATTTGAAATGTAGGAGGGCTGCAATCTGTTACTTGGGAAACATAGAGGCCAGCCACAATTCAAATTAGGGGAAAAACGTAAAAAGGTAAATTATGAATATATTGGTTAAACAATTAGGTATTGAAACTTTTGGTGGAAATCAGTGCTGTAGGTGGCTGCTGTTTGATTGGGATTGCCAAACAGGGTCCTTCTCAAAGAGCCTTGCATGCATTCTTATGGGAACTTCAGGGAGAACGTTGCTGATGAATTTCCCAGATTTTTCATGTTGTATGTATAGAACTCTCATGTGACTGTAAGAATAAATGCTACGAATCATAAAATTAACAGAAATATCAGTAATCAAATGCAGTCCTAAGAATAATTAGAGTACGGAAATTGTAAGAAGCAAACCATACCTGAAAAGTATACGGTCAAAACTCCTCACCGATTGAATATAATTAATATGCAGATTCGAGTTAATAGAAAGCACATCCACCACTTTTGGGGCATTACACATCAAGCAAATATTAGGAATATATTGGTTAAACAATTAGGTATCGAACGTTTTTGTGCAAATCAGTGCTGCAGTTGGCTGCTGTTTGATTGGGATTGCCAAAGAGTCTCCTTCTCAAAGAGGCTAGCATGCATTCATAGGGGAACTTCAGCGAGGACGCTGGTGATGAATTTCCCAGATTCTTCGGTTAGTAGCAACATGAATTTAAAATGAAACATGTAATTTGAAATGTAAGAGGGCTGCAATCTGTTATTTGGGAAACATAGAGGCCAGCCACATTTCAAATTAGGGGAAAAACGTAAAAAGGGAAATTATGAATATATTGGTTAAACAATTACGTATTGAAACTTTTTTTGGAAATCAGTGCTGTAGGTGGCTGCTGTTTGATTGGGATTGCCAAAGAGGGTCCTTCTCAAAGAGCCTTGCATGCATTCTTATGGGAACTTCAGGGAGAACGTTGCTGATGAATTTCCCAGATTTTTCATGTTGTATGTATAGAACTCTCATGTGATTGTAAGAATAAATGCTACAAATCATAAAATTAACAGAAATATCAGTAATCAAATGCAGTCCTAAGAATAATTAGAGTACGGAAATTGTAAGAAGCAAACCATACCTGCAAAGTATACGGTCAAAACTCCTCACCGATTGAATATAATTACTATGCATATTCGAGTTAATAGAAAGCACAGCCACCACTTTTGGGCCATTACACATCAAGCAAATATTGTTGATGTCGCCTCGCAGTCAAAGAACCAAGTCATAATAACCAACTGCGACAACAACTAATTTATTTTCTTGATAGTTGTGTCTTGCCATACATGAATTCTATGATATTTTATGAAATAGAGTATTACAAAATCAAACATATGCAATTCATAGTAATTCTACTTCGACAAGAAAATGGTTTTTTTTATTTTATATTCTGCTTTTGTCCCATGTGGCCGCTTCATCCATTAGCCCCCCTCTTCACTTCTGTATGCTCGAAACATTGCTGCCAAAAAACATGGATTACTTGAGAGTAAGATACTATTACAAGAGCACTTAGAATCATTTGAGCATGCATTTGCTTTTAATATAACTGGCCAACTACATTACAATCTGACTACGACACTTCGCTTCTCCGACTCACTCATTGTGCACTCCTCCAACTCTGTTGCTCCAAACATATCTTCTACTTCCGCAATCCACAACGTGCATTGCAATTTGCACATCACTCTGCATTATGCACAGAATTCTACAGTATGCACAGCACCGCAATTGTCACTGCATATTGCGCACTTCAACAACCTGCACTGATGTGTGCAGGATTCACCAAATTGTGGTGCATTTCGCACAGTAAACTGCATGAAATAAACAGACATATTGGATTACATAAATACATTTACATTTTTTTGCACATGTTTGCGACGCTACCTCACGAACGTACGCTTATAGATTAAATACAGACATATTAATCCCCTGCTATACAATGCGTTACAATGTGTTTTATACTTTGCATACTTGATTTGCTTACACCTTAAACATTTCCCCTACTTGCGTTCATTTTATTGCATATTTTCATTCAGTTGAAGAAAGAGCAATGTCTATGTCACAACCGTCGTGCTCCATGACACACAATAAGGAACACCGGCTCATAATCAATGACATCAACGACATCAACAACGTCCCAGAAAATATGCGAGAATACTACTACTTCTCACTTATAATAAGCAATCTTACCTTATGTACAACAACTGCTGTTTTACAACGTTCCTTTGAAAGCCTTCCGGGATACATTCACGCCAACGTACGAATCTAAACGCTTATGCAATCGTTACATTCTTAACTCTTTTACCAAAATAAATCAATAATGTTACCTACTTACTAATGAAGATTGACATGGACATACAAGGAATACCACTGGGCACAGGTGAGGTCATCTTTGCTGATGAGCCATCGCTTCACGCCGCCACCGTACAAATGGAGAACCACATCATCGATGGCCAAAAGATTTCAATTTCTGAGCTGACACTTTTTGATGTTAGGTAAACTTTATGGCAGCGACAAGACGAAGTCCAACCTCATGTAATTCTACTATGTAGTTCCGAGTTGTAAATATTGAATAATGCGGACATGTACTACAGTAAATGTGCCACATGTACAGTTGTCGTGTACGTCCTACTATTTATTTCATACGTAAGTTTGTAGAACATAATAAATCAAATAATGTTTTTGACTATATTAATTCGTAAACATAAATAGTTATCTGCGCGATATGATGTTCGTTTAATGTGACTGTACGTTGGCTGTAACGTACTCACCTGCAGTTTACTCTATGATTCTCAAAACACAAAACTGTGCATCTCTACTTCAGGTTCAAAACCCAAATGACAACATATGTGACAAATCCACATAAACATACATCAACAACTGTTGTGCCTGCTGACGACTTCAAAGTACACTTGCACTTATGTGTTATGTATGTGATATTTAGATGTAACTACTGTAATCTCTGAATAATGCTTTATATAAAACAAACTACGACACTCATATATTTTATTTCATCCTCAAACTTCCACGTACTTCCTCCAGCAGACATTTATATAAACGCTTTGTGTAATGTTCTTTCTATTATTATGACATGTAAATATTCAGCTTATCTACTTCATAATAACATAATAACACTTAGATGTACTTATGACTCTTACTTTTAAGCGTTTATACTCCTCAATACTATGCCTACAAACATCAACATGCCCAAAGTGATAGCTATAACATTTTCTCTTTACAGAACATTGAGTCGTACAGTTACAAAGTAAACCTTTTATTTGTAGTGAGAATTACTTCGCTCTTCAAAATATAGTAGTACATGTATGCTGAACAGTTACAAAGTATAGCGGTCTCCAAAGTACCCCATATCCGTCACTTGCGGTCCCCATAGCACATATGCAAAATCAACACCTCTACGACACTCGATCAAATGATAGGGCACATGGAACCCACGTGACCTCGACGACATGACCCCCGCCTCAACAATGTCCCCGCGCGACTACACTTCTGCAGCTTGCAACCCCCCGTCCACAGCTGTTTTCACTGCTCAATTATTACCGTCTACGTTAGAAAACGAGCATCTTCGCACGGGCTCCGCCCGTGCTCGATGCTCTCCGCATCGACAGTACCACAGCTGGAGCGGTCCCTCCGACCAAACTCACCCATCACCAACATTCCATGCTCTCAGACGATGTTCGGCTTCATCCAGGCAGGCTTCACCCGCCAGGGATCAAACTTCAGCCATGCTGAATGCTGCAATCGTTCTTACGCCGCATAGAAGCAAGCCTCACCCGCTTCGACACAATTCACCAGCTTGACCTTTACCCGTCAGTCGCGTCCCCCAAAACGCATATACAAATTGCTCCCTCTACGACACTCGATCATTTGATACTACAGAGGCCCGTACCCTCCTCGACTGTACCCCCACCTCTACAATGCCCCGCCGCAACGACACTTCTGCAACTCGCAATCGCCCGTGCACACGACCCCTGTCCCTGATGGCCTTCCTGTACTTACTTTATCGTGTGCACTAAGATTTGCGAGTTGCATAAGTGTCGTTGCGGCGGGGCATTGTAGAGGTGGGGGTACAGTCGAGGAGGGTACGGGCCTCTGTAGTATCAAATGATCGAGTGTCGTAGAGGGAGCAATTTGTATATGCGTTTTGGGGGACGCGACTGACGGGTACAGGTCAAGCTTGTGAATTGTGTCGAAGCGGGTGAGGCTTGCTTCTATGCGGCGTAAGAACGATTGCAGCATTCAGCATGGCTGAAGTTTGATCCCTGGCGGGTGAAGCCTGCCTGGATGAAGCCGAACATCGTCTGAGAGCATGGAATGTTGGTGATGGGTGAGTTTGGTCGGAGGGACCGCTCCAGCTGTGGTACTGTCGATGCGGAGAGCAACGAGCACGGGCGGAGCCCGTGCGAAGATGCTCGTATATATATATATATATATATGATTTTATATAGTTAATAGGGGAGGGAGTTATGAAAGGAGGCAGGCGGGTACAGGCAGAGGGACAAAAAAAAGAAAAAAGGAGAAAAGCAGGGGGCCATCGGGGGGAAAAAGGAGGAAGAAGAAAGCCCTTAGGGCTTTTCCTG
Organism: Platanthera zijinensis; assembly: GCA_039513925.1. Lineage (NCBI taxonomy): Eukaryota > Viridiplantae > Streptophyta > Magnoliopsida > Asparagales > Orchidaceae > Platanthera > Platanthera zijinensis. The sequence goes on from CM077090.1 coordinate 21,269,220, forward strand.
ATCCACCGCCTGGATCGGCCCGACGCCAGCTCCGCTCCTCCTCTCCGCCCCTCTCCATCGTCGACCAACCTGCTCGGCCTCCTCCTCTCCCGTCGCCGGCCGCCTGGAGCCAACCTGCTCGGCCTCCTCCTCTCTCGTCGCCGGCCGCCTGGAGGAGCACAGCCGCTCCTCCCTCCATCTCTCCCGCCGTCGGCCAAAAAGAGCGAGGCTCCTCCTCCTCTCCCGTCGCCGGCCAGGGCCGAGCTCCTCTTGGCCCCCCACTTCCCATCCAGGCCGCCCCTCTCTTCTTCTCGGCCTAGAGCATCGCAGCAGGCCGAGCTCCTCTCGGCCTCCCCTCTCGTCGCCGGCCAGGGCCGAGTTTTTCTCGCCCCCTCTTCCAGGCCGCCTCCAGCGGGGCCGAGCTCCTCTCGGCCCCTTCTTCTTCCAGGCCGCCTCCAGCGGGGCCGAGCTCCTCTCGGCCCCTTCTTCTTCCAGGCCGCCTCCAACGGGGCCGAGCTTCTCTCGGCCCCCTCTTCCCGCCACCGCCTAGGGCAAAGCAAGGCCCGAACTTGCTCTCCATCCTCGTCGCCGCCGCCGGCATGGAGCAGCACGCACAGCCGCCTCTCTCCCTCTCGGTTTTCCTCTCACACGCCTCCTCGAGCAAGGCTCGGCCTAGAAGGGAGGCCGGCCACCGCCATCGCCGCCTCGAGCATGGCTCGGCCTAGAAGGGAGGCCGGCCACCGCCATCGCCGCCTCCTCGAGCAAGGCTCGGCCTAAAAGGGAGATCAGCCACCGGCACCTCCGCCAAGCACGCGTCAAGGGTAACGAAGTTTCTTCTTGGGCAGGTGAAGCCCTTATTTTACATATTTGCATGGAATCCCCTCTCCACCAATGGGTGGGGGAAGGGAGCTCTCCGACGGGTTGACATGTACGTCCCCGTTATTAATTGCATCTAGTATCCGGAAGTGTGAGTACGGATTTAGGCATGCTGTGTGAAGCCCATTCGGACGTACGAGCCGAATTGGTGATGTGCTGTGTGAAGCCCATTCGGACGTATGAGCCGAATTGGTGATGTGCTGCGTGAAGCCCATTCGGACGCATGAGCCGAATTGGTGATGTGCTGTGTGAAGCCCATTCGGACGTACGAGCCGAATTGGTGATGTGCTGCGTGAAGCCCATTCAGACGCATGAGCCGAATTGGTGATGTCCTATGTGAAGCCCGTCCGGACGTATGAGCCGGATAGGTGATGTTCTGGGGTTCCCGGAGAAGACCCCGTGGAATTTGGATACTATCTATTTGCAGGGAATGCGCACCGTAGCCCCGAAAAAAGGGTGTACGGAATATATTTAGCCAGCTTATGTTAGCCGACTGTCGTTCAGCTGACAGTCGTTCGTCGAGACGTTGGCGTACAGGTGTTGCAGTACCAAGCGGGGAATAGCGGGCTTATGCCCAAGCTTGTGCCGGCCCTCGAAGGCCTATTTTTATTTATATTGCCGGCCTGCGTGCCGATGTATGGAATTTATATTCCTGTAAATTTATAATCTGTGATGCTCTGTGTATGTATAGCTTACTTCTTTTTGCTTTGGGCGAGCGGTGTGCTCGTGAACCGCTCGTCCCGTGGGAGCCCCGAGGTTTATGTCGGGAAGCCCCTGTTGGCCTGTTGATAGCCCTTTAAGGCAGCGGAGTCGCGCTGTTTGCAGCCCAGTTGGGCAGCGTATTGTAGAATTACTCGGCGATATTGAGCCTTTAGTAGCGCGGGTGAGGAATATTTTGTATAGACCCAGGGAGACACATCTGGATAGGAGAAAGTTGGTCTTGAGACCCTCCTTAGATGCTCCGGTCGGCCAAGAGTGCCCTCCGAAGGTGTCTTAGCTCAGTCTTTGGCTTGGGAGGGGAAGAGTTCGTTAGTCTTCCGGGTATGCGGTGGGTCCTCCACGCTGAGACCTTGGGTCTGTCCCTTACGTTCCTAGTCTAAAGCCTAGATTGTTCATTTGAGTGTAGTAGGTGTGCGGTCACCCCTCTTTTGGGACCCCGAACTCCACGGAAGTCAATTTTGACTTCGGTCATTTTTGGCTTCAACAGTTATGGTGCGGTGAGCGTGGAGAGTGGCCAGCACAGAAAAACTCAGTTGAACGTCGTGGCTATAGAAGAGGAACTAAGTGACGGCCGGGGTCACGCGATGAAGGAAGTCCCCCCTCAGTTTCCTGTTTTTCAATTTAAGGTTGAGATGTAGTTGGGAAGGTCATCCTTGTGCGGAATGCTTTATCGATATCAGGTTCACCATGAGAGAACGAGTCTTCATGAATGCGGAGTGGGACCTTGAGCTCTAGTCCCATCATTGTTTTTAAATCGTAAGCTTCAAGTAGAGCAAAGACGATGTGTTTATTTGTTTAAGGTAATGATTTGAATGGTCTATCAACTTATTGTTCTTCCAAGACATTTCCCAGGCTTTCATTTTGATTTACTAGGCTAGTGACCTTAGCAAAAAGAAAAAAAAGGGGTCATTGAGTTGTTTTAGGTTCTTTCATCGTGAGGATATATTCAAATGTTAGGTGCAAGGAATAAATTCTGAGTTTAACAATCCTCTTTGAGCACCTATATTTATTTTCAAATGTTTGTCGAACTTTTCGAAGCAGTTTTGGATCTCACAAGGCGAGGATCATTTGGCAATGTGAGCTTTGTTTTCGCTTGTCGTATAAATTTCTTTAGTTTCCCTTCGTGAAGAACCTAAAGCCATCTTATGACTGGAAATTGGACTTGTTTTATAGAGTTCACATGAATCTAGTTGGCAAAAATGCATTTTAATGTTAGATTTCAATTTTTACCCCAATCTGTAGCTCCGGGAGTTGGTTTTTTCACCTGTTTGATGAAATGAGGTTTTCATCTAATTATGTCGCGCCTTAACTCGGGAGCTTTTGCTTGAGAAATATTCATACTTGTTTTGTTCGCTCGTGTTTTGTTACTTTGCAATACGTCGTAGATCCAACAAGAGTATGATATTTGCGATAATGTTAGCCTTGCAGGATGATATTTTTGGTAATACTTCGTTTACGGATGGTTTGAATTTTGAAAAAGGTTCAGCTTTACTGGAATCATCTAGATACTTACAAACTCTATCAAAAGGTGTTACTATTTTATTTAACAAATTAAGTGCATATTCTCCTGAGTTCTTTATTTCATTGATCATTACAAATGCTTTGAGACTGATAAGGTTCGTGTTCGAGACGGTTTATCGAGTTACTGAACCTGTTGTTTTGTTATAAAATCTATATTGCCAAGCTGATCTTGCTATACTCAAATAATAGTACCTAGCCAGAGTTGTGTATTCGTTCGATACGATTCAAAAATTAGTCTAATCTATGACTTTCTTTCTAAACTTTAGAGAGTAAAATGAACTACCTATTACAGTTTGAAAATTCAAAAGAGCTATTATTTTTGGGATGACCTAGTTTTTCACTTCCACTCAAAACATTTTCATATTGCCCTATTTTTCTTGACATTCCTCAACTCATTGATTTTCAAACTCAATATTAAGAACTAGTAAATCCAATATTAGTTTTCCAGTTGGTTTTGGATTTATGATGCTGAAGATTTTCCAGTTGCTACTGTTATTCAATATTGTGCAATGAACTTTACTGTTTGACATTTACTAGTTCGGTTGTTGCAACTATGCTGACATTTTTCCTTGCTTATGAGGATGCAATAAAATGTTCAGATGGCTTATATGTTTTTGCTTTAGATGAGCTTTTTATCTATACGGTTTTCCGTGCTTATTTGGATATGAACTTCACCGTTTGCTTAATACGACCCTTGGTTTTCTTGGAATGGTAAGAGTTTTTTCTGGATCTCATTGGTGCTATCTTTGTGCTTGAGAAGATTACGATTAATGATCTCAGAAATTTCAAACATGTTGGAAGTATATTTTCTCCTTATCAGGCATTGATTTTTGAGTGTACGATTCTAATTTTTGGAATAGTGTCGATAGTTTTAAAGGCCCTTTTCATTTCGAAAATATGTATTATCATTTAGGTGGTTTCTTCTACGACATGAGAGGGAAATGGTTGAATGGAAAGACCCCGAGCTCGGCTCGGCCCCAGGTAGACCCGCTGCGCAGGCTCCCATCTAGCTGGCAGGTCCGTAGGCTCGCCTGTGGGGGAGAGGATTGGTTTGATCGTCATCGGCACCCCGAGCTCGGCTCGGCCCCAGGTAGACCCGCTGCACATGCTCCCATCTAGCTGGCAGGTCCGTAGGCTCGCCTGTGGGGGAGAGGATTGGTTTGATCGTCATCGGCACCCCGAGCTCGGCTCGGCCCCAGGTAGACCCGCTGCGCAGGCTCCCATCTAGCTGGCAGGTCCGAAGGCTCGCCTGTGGGGGATAGGATTGGTTTGATCGTCATCGGCACCCCGAGCTCGGCTCGGCCCCAGGTAGACCCGCTGCGCTGGCTCCCATCTAGCTGGCAGGTCCGTAGGCTCGCCTGTGGGGGATAGGATTGGTTTGATCGTCATCGGCACCCCAAGCTCGGCTCGGCCCCAGGTAGACCCGCTGCGCAGGCTCCCATCTAGCTGGCAGGTCCGTAGGCTCGCCTGTGGGGGATAGGATTGGTTTGATCGTCATCGGCACCCCGAGCTCGGCTCGGCCCCAGGTAGACCCGCTGCGCAGGCTCCCATCTAGCTGGCAGGTCCGTAGGCTCGCCTGTGGGGGATAGGATTGGTTTGATCGTCATCGGCACCCCGAGCTCGGCTCGGCCCCAGGTAGACCCGCTGCGCAGGCTCCCATCAAGCTGGCAGGTCCGAAGGCTCGCCTGTGGGGGAAAGGTTGGCTTTTGAGATGTTCTGGTTTAGCCGCTTCTACGACACCCCGAGCCGGGCTCGGCCCCAGGTAGACCCGCTGCGCAGGCTCCCATCAAGCTGGCAGGTCCGAAGGCTCGCCTGTGGGGGAAAGGTTGGCTCTTGGGATACTTTGTTCTTAGCCACTTCTACGACACCCCGAGCCGGGCTCGGCCCCAGGTAGACCCGCTGCGCAGGCTCCCATCAAGCTGGCAGGTCCGAAGGCTCGCCTGTGGGGGAAAGGTTGGCTTTTGAGATGTTCTGGTTTAGCCGCTTCTACGACACCCCGAGCCGGGCTCGGCCCCAGGTAGACCCGCTGCGCAGGCTCCCATCAAGCTGGCAGGTCCAAAGGCTCGCCTGTGGGGGAAAGGTTGGCTCTTGGGATACTTTGTTCTTAGCCACTTCTACGACACCCCGAGCCGGGCTCGGCCCCAGGTAGACCCGCTGCGCAGGCTCCCATCAAGCTGGCAGGTCCGAAGGCTCGCCTGTGGGGGAAAGGTTGGCTTTTAAGACGCTTCGGTTTAGCTATTTCATCGACGCCTCGAGCCGGGCTCGACCTCAGGAATACTTATTGTAAGTAAGGGTATAAGGGCAGTTCGGTAGCAGGGAGCGTTATAAGTATCGAGTGGTTCAGAATGATCAAAAGGTGCCCGGAAAGTTTAGCGTTTTGAACGCAATTTTTGGATTTTCTCAAAATTTTTCTTTTGGGTCGGCTCCCGCTCGCCGGATATTTGGGATTGGAGATTTCTTTCCGAGCTTGTACCAATCTCGAAAAGAGCGGGGATTGTGTACAACCCCATATCCGGCCGAGCGGGATCCTCCCCAAGTGGCAGACTTGGGGCGAGCTACGATCGACGTTTTGGTGCAGTCCCGTTCGAAGACGTGCGGGTGCTCGTGCGTGCGCGCGAAGGTTTTACGTGCATAGGCCTTTATTATATATATATGCATTATATTATATATATTATATTATATATATTATATTATATATATTATATATATATATTATATATATTATCTTATATATATATATATATGATTTTATATAGTTAATAGGGGAGGGAGTTATGAAAGGAGGCAGGCGGGTAGAGGCAGAGGGACAAAAAAAAAAGAAAAAAGGAGAAAAGCAGGGGGCCATCGGGGGGAAAAAGGAGGAAGAAGAAAGCCCTTAGGGCTTTTCCTGATCCACCGCCTGGATCGGCCCGACGCCAGCTCCGCTCCTCCTCTCCGCCCCTCTCCATCGTCGACCAACCTGCTCGGCCTCCTCCTCTCCCGTCGCCGGCCGCCTGGAGCCAACCTGCTCGGCCTCCTCCTCTCTCGTCGCCGGCCGCCTGGAGGAGCACAGCCGCTCCTCCCTCTATCTCTCCCGCCGTCGGCCAAAAAGAGCGAGGCTCCTCCTCCTCTCCCGTCGCCGGCCAGGGCCGAGCTCCTCTTGGCCCCCCACTTCCCATCCAGGCCGCCCCTCTCTTCTTCTCGGCCTAGAGCATCGCAGCAGGCCGAGCTCCTCTCGGCCTCCCCTCTCGTCGCCGGCCAGGGCCGAGTTTTTCTCGCCACCTCTTCTAGGCCGCCTCCAGCGGGGTCGAGCTCCTCTCGGCCCCTTCTTCTTCCAGGCCGCCTCCAGCGGGGCCGAGCTCCTCTCGGTCCCTTCTTCTTCCAGGACGCCTCCAGCGGGGCCGAGCTTCTCTCGGCCCCCTCTTACCGCCACCGCCTAGGGCAAAGCAAGGCCCGAACTTGCTCTCCATCCTCGTCGCCGCCGCCGGCATGGAGCAGCACGCACAGCCGCCTCTCTCCCTCTCGGTTTTCCTCTCACACGCCGCCTCGAGCAAGGCTCGGCCTAGAAGGGAGGCCGACCACCGCCATCGCCGCCTCGAGCAAGGCTCGGCCTAGAAGGGAGGCCGGCCACCGCCATCGCCGCCTCGAGCAAGGCTCGGCCTAAAAGGGAGATCGGCCACCGGCACCTCCGCCAAGCACGCGTCAAGGGTAACGAAGTTTCTTATTGGGCAGGTGAATCCCTTATTTTACATATTTGCATGAAATCCCCTCTCCACCAATGGGTGGGGGAAGGGAGCTCTCCGACGGGTTGACATGTACGTCCCCGCTATTAATTGCATCTAGTATCCGGAAGTGTGAGTACGGATTTAGGCATGCTGTGTGAAGCCCATTCGGATGTACGAGCCGAATTGGTGATGTGCTGTGTGAAGCCCATTCGGACGTACGAGCCAAATTGGTGATGTGCTGCGTGAAGCCCATTCGGACGCATGAGCCGAATTGGTGATGTGCTGTGTGAAGCCCATTCGGACGTACGAGCCGAATTGGTGATGTGCTGCGTGAAGCCCATTCGGACGCATGAGCCGAATTGGTGATGTCCTATGTGAAGCCCGTCCGGACGTATGGGCTGGATAGGTGATGTTCTGGGGTTCCCGGAGAAGACCCCGTGGAATTTGGATACTATCTATTTGCAGGGAATGCGCACCGTAGCCCCGAAAAAGGGGTGTACGGAATATATTTGGCCAGCTTATGTTAGCCGACTGTCGTTCAGCTGACAGTCGTTCGTCGAGACGTTGGCGTACAGGTGTTGCAGTACCAAGCGGGGAATAGCGGGCTTATGCCCAAGCTTGTGCCGGCCCTCGAAGGCCTATTTTTATTTATATTGCCGGCCTGCGTGCCGATGTATGGAATTTATATTCCTGTAAATTTATAATCTGTGATGCTCTGTGTATGTATAGCTTACTTCTTTTTGCTTTGGGCGAGCGGTGTGCTCGTGAACCGCTCGTCCCGTGGGAGCCCCGAGGTTTATGTCGGGAAGCCCCTGTTGGCCTGTTGATAGCCCTTTAAGGCAGCGGAGTCGCGCTGTTTGCAGCCCAGTTGGGCAGCGTATTGTAGAATTACTCGGCGATATTGAGCCTTTAGTAGCGCGGGTGAGGAATATTTTGTATAGACCCAGGGAGACACATCTGGATAGGAGAAAGTTGGTCTTGAGACCCTCCTTAGATGCTCCGGTCGGCCAAGAGTGCCCTCCGAAGGTGTCTTAGCTCAGCCTTTGGCTTGGGAGGGGAAGAGTTCGTTAGTCTTCCGGGTATGCGGTGGGTCCTCCACGCTGAGACCTTGGGTCTGTCCCTTACGTTCCTAGTCTAGAGCCTAGATTGTTCATTTGAGTGTAGTAGGTGTGCGGTCACCCCTCTTTTGGGACCCCGAACTCCACGGAAGTCAATTTTGACTTTGATCATTTTTGGCTTCAACACATCATTCCATCAAGCTAGTATAAATAAGGAGAAGTCGTTTCATTCTTGTAACTTTGTGACTTTTATTTTTTTTCTTCTCATAATTATCTATTATATTTAGGGCGGTGTTAAAGACGCATCAAATATGAATATGCGCACTAGTGATAAATGCACATCATGAGATTTTAAATACAGATCATTTAAATAAATTCACAACAACTTCATGTAGCTATGCTTTCTTCTCTTAGTCACTCAGTTTCACAAATTCTAGGACTCAAATCTTATTCCTTTAGAAGAGAGATCTGACTGATGGACGGATGTAGCCGTGTACAAAAGGACCGGGCTCGGCCCAACAAAAGCCCGGTCAGGCCCGGCCCGGCAAAAGCCCAGCTCGGGTCGAGACCGGTGTAACGACCCAAACTGTACTGTGACTCAAACGAATAAAAAAATGCAATGATAGAGATCCCCTACGATGAAAATGAAATAATCAGTGTTGATGTTGACCGTCGCAGTTTAATTTTATAAGAAATTTTAATAGTTTATTTGATAGATTAAATATATGTTAGTGTTGGGATGGAATTGATTTCTGAGAAACCTTGCTGGACTGGCCTTTTTTTTTAGAATAAGTAATTATGGCCTTGATGAGTGAGGCATTTTGGACAATTACAAGTAAAGGCGGTGGGGTTGTTAATAGCGGTGTGATATTTATGTCCGAGCTTGCCATTATCTCAATACTTCTCCTTCTTTCCGCCTCATGGAGCAATCTCGGCTAGGCTTGACACTGAACTCACGGGGGTTTCCACCTTCTTCCCCCTTCACCTCTTATAACTCTACGAAAGCACGGGCTCTTGTGATTGTTGCTGTGATCAGGGATCGGCAAGATTTTATTTGAACTGGATTGATCGGAAAGGTTCCGTCATGAATCAGTGCCTTAACCTAGACCTATTCATATCACTGTAAGCCTTCTATCTCTATTAATAACTCAGATTTTCTCTTGATTTGGGGAGCATTTCATCTCATGATTTAGTATTGTGAAGTACTTGAGTTGCCCATGGCAGGCCTTTATGGTATAGAAATGGTTAAATTGCTTGTTTCGTGCTGCACCTCTTCTTAATATGGGTGCTATTAAGTGGTGTTGCTCTTTTACCTATTGTGGGAAGGCTGTTACCTTGTTATTAATGTGGAGTTAGCCCTGATTATATCCGTTTTTGTATGGTAATTGAAAGCAAGAGCTTATCTTAATGGCTAAAATTGATAGAGATTGACGTTTCTTGATATCTTATTATGTCCAGTTGGGGGAAAACAAAACTAAAAATATTATGTGGGTTTTCCCTCTTGGCCGGCTACTGTTATTAAATTATTGAGTATGTATTTGGGTTTTCTTAGTTGGCTGTTAAGCATGGTGAACTAATAGGGAGTTTGGTTAGAACTATGGTTATGTTAACAAAATAGTCAACGTCATAACTAGAAAGAGGTGCAACCCCGATAGAAAAAGTGCATAATGAAACGATTGTTAATCACAGATATCGCGAAGGATGGCACTTCCAAAGATAAGCGACAATGATATGAGTTGCGATAAAAGAAAGAAAAGAACGATTGATGGTGAGAGCTACCTGCTTAAGTTATGCTTTATTGCCATGTTTTTCATTATGTGCACTCTTATTATTAACATGTAAAACTCATGGTTACCTGTTTATTATTAACATGAATGATTACTCGCATATGTATGGCCTTGTATAAAGACAAACATGCGATTAGTTTTTGAGGGGATTAAGAAACAAACGAACACTAAGTATATTAATGAATTTTACAGCAAACATAAATAAGAAAATGCATTGATGCATAGTAATGATAAGGGCATAACTGCACGTGAATGCACATATAAAATACTGATGATTTGCCAAACCAGTCGGCCTAAGGGCATAAACGCGTGTTGTACGTACTAGTTTTGGATACTGATGAACCGAAAGGGTTTGGCTCAAAGATTAAACATTGAAATACAGATACTGATACTGATACGTGACAGTTACCCTTAACATTACCTAATGTAAAAGATACCATAAGAATGTATAGTCATACAGTTACATCGATACGTTGCTACTGAACATGCGAACCGAGATAGTTTTACAGTTACATTGCTTACATTGCTTTCATGATTACAATTACACTGTTTCCATTGCTTTCATGATTACACCAATATTAGTATAGAGCTAGGTACTGAATAATATTGGTCTATAACTGCTTATATGGTATTTATGAATACTAATATTACAGATATAAAGTTGATACACAGTTTCAGTACATGTATGCAAAATGATTAGTAGAGATATATGCTTATTATATTGCTAAAGCTTTTATATTTGTTTATGTGTACATCAACTGAAGAGGTATTCACCTCACTTAGTCATATTTTTATGACTAAGCCCGTCACCATTTTGTTTAGGTACTTGACATGACTTTACGTACGTAGAGCAAAGTGAAGTTGATCGCGGAAAGACCGAAAGACTCATGGAATGCTTCAATTTATGAGGTATGTTTTATTATGTGTTTTATTTTCTACTCACTAGCCTTACTTCGTCCTGGGACAACTGTCTTGAAAGTAGCTTAGATACAGAATCATGTGGGGTCCAAAATGAGGTCCTCACAGCCGGGCCCAGGGCCCATACAAGGCTCGGGTTTAGAGCAACTGCCCGGCCCGATACCCGGGCCGGGCCGGGCAAAGCTCAATTTTCGGGCTGGCCCGGTCTCGGGCTCGGGCAAAGCCCGACCGAAAACTATCAGTTAACGGCTCTTATTAGAGCCAAGAGCCGTTAATTAAACGGCTCTAATAAGAGCCGTTAGCAGCGCTGCAACGGGCAGCTGCCCTGCTGGCCGCTGCTGTACAGTAGTACAACAACTGCTGTACAACGTACAACAACTGCTGTACAACGTACAACAGTTGCTGTACTACTGTACAGAGCCTAGGGCCTAGGCTGGCCAGCCTAGGCCCTAGGCTCATTATTATTAATATTATAAAATAATAATAATAAAAAAGTTAAATTTTTTTTATAAACCCCCCCGCTTTCACTCTCTCTCCCTCACTCACTCACTCTCTCTCCCTCATTCCCCAATCCCCAACCCGAGCACCCCTCACTCTCTCTCCCCCTCACTCTCTCTCCCACTCTCTCTCCAACTCACTCAATCTCTCACTCTCCAAAACTCCCACTTCCTCAACGACAGCATGTCGTCGTCCTCCTCAACCTGGGTCGTCTACTCAGAGTACACATGTAGTGGTGGAGCACAATCGTAAGACGACAATTTGGGAGCACTTCGATAAGGTTCAAGTTGGAGCCGAATTTAAGGCGCAATGCAAATTATGCTCGAAGTTGTTGAACCTTACCGGCAACTCGACACTATCAAGACACCTTAAGTCTTGTTTGTCGAAACAAGCACCTGAGTCCAGTCAGACCCAAATTTCAGGAGCGGGACAAATTTGGACATATGATCAACTTCGCCAACTGGACCTGCAGATAAAATATATCATCAAACGTGGGTTGTCATTCAGTCATTACGACAACGAGAATGCGACGGAGTACATACATGGAGGCCTTTAGCCCAAAAATCAACAGGTAAGTAAAGCTTCTCTTAGGCGCAATGCCATTAAAGATTATTTATAATCAAAACTCACGTTAATAAATTTTTTTGAAAATTTCGAGGGTCGTATAAGTTTAACGAGTGACGTTTGTAGCAGTAACATAAAAGTAGGATTATCGTACATATGTATCATGTGTCATTGGATCGATCCCTTCTCATGGGAGTTAAATAAGCGTGTAATTTATTTTGAAGGTTTCGAATATCCGCACACTGGTAAAGCTATATATAATGTAATTATGAAATGCATGCGCGAATTTAAATTAAAAGATAAAATAATGAGAATTTTTTTTGATAACGCCTCTAACAATAACGTAGTTATTGATTGGTTAAAACGCGATTTAAAACCAATGCTAAACGATGCGTTTTTTCACACTCGCTGTGTTTGTCACGTTTTAAATTTAGTAGTACAAGATAGCTTAGCCACTATGGAACCGTATATTGAAAAAATTCGTCTTATGCTTAAAGTCATTTATAGTTCTAGGCAACGATCGCATGATTTTAAAAAATTAGTAAACGCACAGGGTAAAAAATATTTGAAACCACAATTTGATATGCCTATTAGATAGAACTCAACATATAAAATGCTAAAAAGAATGTTTCAACAAAAATTACTTCTTATGGAATATTATAATATGGTAAATAGTCATGATTTAACCGATGCCGATTAAGACGTAATAGGACATTACACGGATTTATTAAAATGTTTTTATAGGGCGACGATTTTTTTATTTGGCGTGTTCTATCCCACTAGCTCACTAGTTATAAAAAATTTTATAAACATTGCCCAAAAATTTAATTATTATAGGCAACATGATGGATGACTTCCATTAATTGAAATAATGGAAGATTTTTTTAAAAAATATTATAGAGAAATGCCTGCAATGTTTTCGTGCGCCGCCGCTTTAAATCCGTTATTCAGCGTAGACGGCGTAGAAAATTTAATAGAAGAAATAAATACAAACTTAAATTTAAATTTAAATTTCGATGATATATTGTGACGATGCTAGTATTATAAAATTTAATTCTCTTTTTACCGAGTATTACAATTATTATGATAACTAATACGGCTCCCGACCTCGGGAAGAAATATCGCAACAAAAAACAAATGATACTTTTTAAAACAAATTTTAGAATTAGCAGTTAGGAAAAAAGCGTGCACATCTAGTAGTTTAAATGAATTAGGATTGTACACTAAAACACAATTCCGTGATATTATGAGCACATAATAGATTGAAAATTTCGATCTCTTAAAATGATGGAAAGGTAAAGTTAATACGTATCCTATTTTGGCCTATATGGCCCGTGATTTACTAACAATCCAAGCTAGTATGGTAGCTTCGGAGTCCGTTTTTCTCTTAGTGGCAGGGTTTTGAATGAGCGGAGGAGCCGATTCAACGAGGAATCTTTAGAAATGTGCATCTGCTACAAGGACTACTTGGATGCTCTGAAGAGGAAGCAACACATTACAACATTAGAGGATAGCTCAGAGGAGATCGAAGACGAGATGGACGCAATGAATTTATAAGATGATTGAAGAGCAAGCGCACATCTAGTAGCTGTGTTCAAAGTTAAAACTATATTTTTCTGGTTTGTTAAATTAATTAATATTGTAGTTTTTAATCTAAAATTAATAAAATTATTTTTTTACAATTAATGTAAATTGTAAATATTTTTTAATATTAATGGAATTGAATTTTTTTGTCCATGTGAGCGAATTTTTTTTAGTGTACTAATTTTTTTTAGCATATAAAATTTTTTCAGTAAATATTTTTTTTTTGTATAAATCCCGGCCCGAAGGGCCGAATCAGGCCCCTTCCCGGGGCAGGGGCCCGAGCCCGGTTTCAGAAAAGCCCGGGCTTGGCCCGGTTGAGAAAAGCATGCGGGCCCGGGCCGGCCTGATCGGGCTTTATGCCCATGACTAGACGGATGCGGTAAATGGGTCCTTGGTCAGCTCTCTCGTGTCACCTCTGTTTCCACCTCATATGCGGTCGCCGCTACCTACTCTGGGGGTGCTTGTAAAAATTTGTGAACCGCGGAAAATCAGGTGCAGGAACACTCAACCAAAATCAAGCAAAACAAATCAGATGCAACTAGAAGAGCAAAAAAATCTTTTCCATAAAAAAACTTTACAAGACGAGGTATACATGGCGAGACATGATTCGCCGATGTACCCGATGGAAGCAAAAAATACAAGGCAAAGAACTAGCCACGCGGACTCAAGGAGAAACCGCCGACTATGTCGAGCTGCACTACTGAGTCCGCTGAAGCCGTGAAGTCGCCAGACGGCAACCTAATCGCGCGGACAACCCGTTATTCCAATGCCGAACTTTGTCTGCAATCTGCTAGCCGCCTAACCACGAGGTCGCCTAGTTGTCAGATTAACGCGAAGAGCTGCTGCCGAACTGAACAAGCCGTCATAAGCAGATATCTAAATGTACTGGGAAAGAGTTGCCAAAGAGAAGACTGCCTAGTTGCAAGGCGCGACATGCTGCTTACCGCCGGTTGTAACCGCAGAGTCCGCACTAATCCTTGACCAAAGTTAGAACCAAGTCACTGGCTTCTCAGTACTGTCTGCACAATTTTCACAGCAAAAAACTGGTCAACTACTCAAACCGCGTGAACACAAAAACCTGTCTGCAGCAACCACCCGAGCTCAATTATTGTTCATTCGATTGCACAGTTGATGTGACAGGGGGTCCTATTTATAGGCGCAGAGAGGAGTGTGATCACCGTCCTAGCCGATAGGATCACCACCCTATCTCGCGGCGAGCACTGTGTGTATCTGCATAGCCGCAGACACAAAACCAGTCTGCCTTGTCACCGCAACTAGGCCGGGCAGCCAGTCCGCCACGGTTACACCACCAAGGCCGGATAGAAGTCCTATCCGCCTTGTCGTCACAAGACCAAGTCAGGACTTATCCGCCACACCAGCGGGCCCTGCGGAAACTCAGTTCACACACATGCAGAGACATCACTAGTCCGCACACCCCTGCATACACTACTCCATTCTGCACACTAGAAGCCCGCAACTAGAGTACACAAGGCTGACAACTACCGAACTCGGCGAACATAGAAAACAGTCCGCATTAACCGTGCGATCTCCCAGACTGAGCATACCTGGACTTGGTACAGATCCAGACCAAGTCCACACCACCAGCCATCCCTAGTGCGAGCACATCACCAGCAGATATAAGGGTTAGTCCGCACAAACCGACGAACTGCGCGGTTTCACCAAACCGCACCACTAGAGCGAAACCAAGGCACCAGCCATACTAATCTCCCGAGCTCCAAACCAGTTCGCAACCTTGACTCATCGAACTCTGCGGATAAATATCCTATCCGCCTGGTTACCTCCAAGGAACAAGCTGCCTCCGACCCCCTTGCCGACCTGGCTAACCGCCACCCTTGTTTGCACAGTCTGTGCGGTCAGTTTGCCCAGACCGCCACTTTCACTTCAAAAAATTCAACATTCTCCGTCCCTTCTTTGAGAGACAAGCGAGCGGGAGGGACCTGGATCAATGTGGCCCCCAAGGACCGATCCTCAAGTTGCGCTAGTAGCTCTTCTCTCCATTGTCGTTAGTATTCGAGTATCATTGTGTGGGGATACTGTCTTTTGAATTTTCTTTGAGTGTTGAGAACAATTTCCCACAGACTCTGCCAAACTGTTGTGGCCAACTCAAAGCTCCAATAAACCGGTCTAGATTTGACCTTCTTATCCCGAGAGTGGTAGAGAAAGCAAACAGTCAGATAAAAGGAGACGGCTGGTAAGAAGTTTTTTTTACGTGGAAACCCCCGTAAAGGGGTGAAAAACCACTTGGTTGGATCGATGTCGACCAAACTTCCATTATTTAAAGGTGTTGTACAAAGTTTTGCAGAGAAGGCGAGTGATATATATAGGTCGCTCCTCGTTATAATTGTTGGGGAGAGAGAGAAATAAGCTTAGAGGGTGTCAAGTCACCGCTCACAGAGCTAAGCCCCCTTTTTTGTTGCAATGGGGGTGCTACACTCTGGATGCTTTTAAAAAAGCTGAAGGAGTGCGCTCTGCGCCTTTGTGCATCAGCAACTTGTCTCTTGTAGTGCGTTGAGGAATCTGGAGCGGTAGAATTGTTGTTGACTGGAGAGCTTCCCGTTGTTTTGAGGGGACTGTGAGTGTTGGGCGCATTGCGCGTGGAATGCTTGTTACGTTTCGCGTGGAGCGCTTGCGGCAAAGTGCTTGTGGTGGAGCAAAGGGCTAGCTGCAGAGTGAAGGGCTTGCTCGTGGTGGTGTGCATGCCGAGTGCGGGGCAAAATGCATGAAAGTGAAATGTGTGCTGGGTAGAACGTACGCTGAGTGGAATGTGCGTTGGGCGTGGTGTGCTCAAGGCGCAATGTGCGCAAGGAGTGCGCACGACGCGATGTGCGTCGTGGAATCCCCACATGTACTTAAAGGGGGCACGAAGATCTTCGAAGGCGCTCAAAGTTCGTCAAAGGTGAAGGAGATACTTGAAGGAGTCTTCGAGGATCTCTCTTGCGCATAAGAGGAAAGGCGGAAGGAGAGAAAGATGGAAATGAAGGAGAGACCGATGCCCTATTTATAGGCCCCAGGAGTGGTTATGGTAGTTATACGGTTATCCACAAACTATAACCACCCTATTTAGTATTTGCAAGCCAAATTAATATTGTTTACGACACGCATTTTTATAATATTTCACTACGCCCAGACCGATATATATATAATTTCGGCAATGTGCACTCACCCATAATGAGTGGTTACGTCGGTGGTTATGCGGGTGGTTACTCACACATAAGACAATGGAGATTTCATGGGGACAATCAGATGACAGGGAAAGGGTCGAGCAGCGATGGAGGTCAAGGACGAGCCCCCCATAGCGAGAGGCCGCCCGGGGGGAAAGGAGCAGCGACCAGTGGGGGCCGACCGTGACCCCGCGTAGTCGCGGGGGCAGGACCAGTCGCGGCCCTCGCGGTCGCTGGCGGAGGGCGGGTCGCGAGCGGAGGCCCTTTTTATAGCCTCCAGGAGGTAGTTAAGGTGGTTATGCGGCTATCAGCACACCGTAAGCACCAATATCATAATTATGAGTATCGTAGCAAAATGATCGAATAGCGGGGAAAGCGCCCAAGGAGGGCACGAGAGGTGGTCAGCCCTCCTTAGAGGAGGTGGCCGACCCCGGCGAGAATAGAGGGTCGCCGGTGCGGTGCCAGCTGGGGGTGAGGCTGGCCGACCGGAGAGGGCCGACCGTCCACACTCGGGCGGCGCATCAAGGCCGGCCCTACCGGCCATTGCCGGACGCGGGCTTGACGTCGGCCTCTGGGGGCGATCTCGGCGCGGGCCACCGGGCACGGCCCCGGTGCCGGCCAGCGAATGCGTCGCCAGCTCCAGGCGGCGGTTGCGACGTGTGGCGGCAACCAGCAGCACGTCGCAGCTGGCCAGCGTCGGCGTGAGCAGGGAGCGACGGGGCGACCGCACCCGGAGGCGGGTGGGGCACGACCGACCGCACTCGGCCCTTCCCGTGGAGGTCGCGAGAGAGATGGCTTCCGCCGGCCAAGGTGGACAATGGGATTGTCACGCCGCGAGGCGCAGTCTCATAGGCCGGTCGGTGGTAGGGGAAAGGTTAACCCCGACGGTTGGCCCCGGGCAGGATTCTGCGTGCGGCGGTTCCCCCTTGATCACAATTTAGGATGATGAGATCATGGGGAAGTGGGCTATCCGCACACCTTCTTTGCTTATAAAATTACTTGCCCTCATCAATTACCCCTAAAATCTCCGGTGTTAGAAACCATTTAAGAAGAGCGAGGATTTCTCCTCCTTCTACGAGGGATTCTTCTGGTGGTGACAATGGTGACGATGAATAGGGAGGTGCTAGAGAAAGCGGACGTCGGCAATTCACAGGCTAAGGTAGGTTGTTAAAAGGCATAAAACGGGGAGATGCATGGATGAGGGAGTACAACAGGCGAGGCCAGCGAGCAGAGCACCCCGATGCGGGGATGGGCTCGCCGGCCAAGGTGCCCCCGGTGTGGGTTCCCCGGGGGCGGCCACGCCCCTAAGTGCGCGGGCGCGCACCCATAGTGCACGGGGGGGGGGGGGGGGCACTTAAGGTGCGCACCCTGGGTGCACCTACCCCGAGACCGCACAGGCGCGCACCTCTGCTGCGCACTGGCACGTGCACCTGGGTGTGCATTGGCGTGCGAATGCACCTTAGTGTG
Source organism: Platanthera zijinensis (assembly GCA_039513925.1). Taxonomy (NCBI): domain Eukaryota; kingdom Viridiplantae; phylum Streptophyta; class Magnoliopsida; order Asparagales; family Orchidaceae; genus Platanthera; species Platanthera zijinensis. The sequence goes on from CM077090.1 coordinate 21,287,078, forward strand.
TGCGGAGAGGCGCACACCTTGGTGTGCGTAGAGGCGCGCCTCTTTGTGCGTGTATTGTTGTGCACTCGTTTGGTGCGCGTGCGCACTGCTGGGTGCATGCATCCCGCTTCTTTGCCAACGTGGTGCTCGTGCCCCCCTCCTCTCCTTGGTAGGTGACTTTTGTGTGTGTTTGTGCGCATGCTTGCACATGATTTGCGCGGTCTTTGATTTCCGGTGCACGAATTGCAGTTACCAGGTGTTTGGTTGATTTTGTCTAACCTTTTCTTTTAATTTTCAGGCATCGAGGCGCCCTACGAGGTCCATGTGGTTGCGTTCTACGCCCACTACTGAGCAAGTTGCAGTTTGGAGGAAACGGTATGGGTTACCTGCTGATCTTGATGTGAAGATACCTCGTCCCGAAGAGAGAGTTCAGAACCACCCTAGGGGTTGGTTCACAATTTGCGAGATGACTTTGAAGTCCGGCTTCCGCTTTTCACCGTGCGAGGAGGTAATGGATATTTTGAAGTTTTGTGGCATCCCGATATCACAGTTCACTCCACTAGGAATGACTCGCCCTATGAGGTTGGTGGCTTTCTTCAGGGAGCATGGTTCAAGATTCTCTTTGGACTTGTTCAGGGATTGGTGTGATATTCGTGTTGACGGTTGCGACCGTATCGAGATTCACAGTAACAAAAGTTGATTTGACTTTGAGACCCGGACGGATCGTCATCATAGGAACACCTTGTTTGGATACATCAGAAATACGAGGAGGGAGGACAATGAGATTATTGGGAGTGCAAGGAGCAGGTCGAGTCAAACGGCTACACTGCGTGACTCCATTGCGAAACAGCTAAATGAGGCTGTCAGACATTAACGTTGAATATATTTTTTTAATGTTGCAGATTAGTTTGAATATTTTAGAATGAAACACATAACTCTATTGCGGGTCATCCAGTTTTTTTTTGGTCCGGAGAATCATACCACCTTAGCTTGGAACTGAACCGGGTGCGCAAACAGTCAATGAAAAACAACAGTAAGTGACAAAAGGATTTTTGGACGCGGAAAACCCGAAAAGAGTGAAAATTCACGTGACCGGATCTGTGTCGGTCCAAAATTCACTATTTCGTTGGAGTATGCAAAAGTTGTGATAATTCTCCGGAGGGTAACAATCCACCTCTCTATTACAAGTGCAGAATATGAAAACAACAGAGAAAAAACTAAGTCCTTGGAGCATGAATGAAAGCGCTCCGATGATGAAAGCGATTTTTTGGAGAAGGAAAAACTACGTTCTTGAAATCTCGAGACGTCTTCGTGCTAGAGAGGGAGTGAAGAAAATTTCGAGAGGAGGAACGATCTAAGTCTCACGTTCTCGCGGAAAAATCTCTGAGCTTTTTCTAGCCTCTAGAGTTACTTGTCTTCAAATGAAAGCATAATGACCTTTTTATAGTTTTCTCGAGGAATACATCAGTAATTGCACAAGAACGAAATTTTTTTTGGCGAATGACGTCGCTCCGTTTCGGTCACCTGGATCGTTAGTTTTAGCAAAATGACAAAAGTGCCCCCCGGGCAGTTCTGGCAGCCTGGGCAGGGTGCCCGGCGGCGGCGGCGGTCGACGAAGGTCCGAGGCGGCAGGTGCCGCCAGCGCGCGTCGCTGGCGCGCGCGTTGCACACGTCCAAGGTACGCGTGCCTATGGGGAGCACACCCATGCGGCGCATGCTGCGCGCGCGTGGCCGAGGGGCAGGCGTTGCGCTTGTGCTTGAGGCGGCCATCCCCACGCGCACCACTTCTTGTGCGGTTGCCTAGTCCTTAGTCTGATTCCGAAGCGTCGGAGGGGAACCCCATCAAACTCAAATTTTAATGTTCTATTACATTCATTTAATATTTTGAAATATTTTATTTTAAACCGCTATCGGAACAGTAATTTCCAAAAAGATATATTATTTTACAGTTTTGAAACTAACTGCAAATGAAAGTTATCCAAACAATTCTCAATTTTAAGATATCAGTTTCATACTGCTGCTTTTTAAACCTGCTTAGCGCTTGTGTGTGAAGCCGTCCTAATAGACAATCCACCAAAGAACAATTTTTTTTTTGGAAGACACCAAAGAACAATTTCGAAGATTCTCAGATTCAACGGTCGGATGCATATTTGAGACATCACAGCCGCTTTTGAGAGACCTGTAAGGTCCAGATCATCGTTCTCCTCAAGAGAATATATATATAAAAAGGGGGATTGTTATCGGCACTACAAGTTTGTCTCTTCACAACTTTTTGATATCCGCACTACAGTTTTTAAGAAAAGATATCCGCAAGCAAATTTGATATCTACAAATAAATGTTAAATTTTTTTAATAAGTTCAAATTCATTCATTCATGACTTGTAATCATTAAACAGTTCAAAAAAACATTACAAAAGTTACAAAAAAATGTTTTTTAGAGTTTATGTGAATGATTAATAAATTTTTTTTCAAAACAAGTCACACATTTCTTCAACTAAAACCGACAGTCACACATATCTTCAAATAACATGGCTAAAACCGTCAAAGACGCCGTTTGGGGGGACTTATTTTCACCGGTCCCGCAGAATCGGCGGTCGTAACCGCTTGACCGGTGAAAATAAGTCCCCCAAACGGAGCCAAAGTCACACATTTCTTCAACAAAAAAATATCATTTCATCAATGAGGATCTAATGGTTGTGTACATACAAAACAATCATCAAAATTAGCTTTGACTCCAATTAAAACATGCTGAAAATCAAAACTGCATGACTCAAGTTCTGAAAAACAGAAAAATTGAGTTCACAAAAGAGAGAGAGAAGAAATCACTCTTGATTTCTGGAACAGAAAAATTGAATTGGTGCATGATTGAAATCCCTCTTTATAGCAGTTCAAAATAACAATAAAAATCAAGATGGATTCAATCAAAATCAGTCAAATCCTCCCTGAAATTCTTTCAAATTATCACTATGAAAAATTTAGGCAAAACAAAAATTCCCTCATTGAAACTTTCAGCAAAAATATAAATATTCTAGTTGAAACCTTCAATATAAAACAGAAGCCAACTCACTAAAACATTCAACAAAATAAAAAAAACAGTTGAAGAAGCAGGCGGGATTATAGTGGTGGGTAAATAGCCCGGACCCGGAAAGCCCGCCCGGCTACGCCCGGCCCGGGCCAAGGCCGGGCTTGGGGCTCTTACCAGGCCCCCATTTCTGTTGGTTTCCCGGCCCTGTGCCCGGCCCGGATCGGGCCGGGCAAAGTCCGGGCGCCGGGCTAGCCTGAGCCCGGCATAAGGCTAGCCTGAGCCCGTCACCGAGCTAAGCAGAATGCCAGGCGGGATTAAAAATCCCGTCAGGCAGGCTGGATTAAAATCCCGCTTTTTTGTTTGGCCGGCCCGGGCCGGCTTAAAGGGCCTAACCGGGTTCCCCTTTTGAGAGGGAGCCCGAGTCCGGTCCGGCCCGGTTCAAACTAGGCCCGGGCCGAGCCTGGTTGATAAAAAGTCCGGGCCAAGCCCGATCCAGTCGGGCCTTTTAGACCACGACTAGGCGGGAATGGCAAGATCCAGGCGGTCGGCTCTGACGGGGTGTGAGATGCCTCCAATCGGTCGATTCCGGCGAGGAATATTCAGGCGGTCGGCTCCGACAGTGTCCGAGATTCCTCCAGTCGATCTGCTCCGTCGAGGAAGATCCAGGCGGTAGGCTCTGGAGGGGTGCGAAATTCCTCCAGTCAGTGTCGAGACCGGCAGGAGAGAGAGAAGAGTGGCGTGAAGAGTCGCGTTAAGAGAGGGAATGCCGCTGTTTTCGATTAGGCAAAGTTCATTTAAAACGACCTAATATTAGGTGCGAATAGCCAAATTTGTGGTTTTTTTTTTTAAAATTCTCTCTCCTCAACGAAATATAAAAGAAAGCTCACAAATTCTCCAAAGCAGCCTCCCGCAATCGTCAGAGCTCACTTGGTTCCTTTCGGGACCTGCAGAAATGGAGATATTGAGTGACTTTGATTAGCCTGGAGCTCACAAATTCATGGCAGTCTCCGTCGCGCCGTCTAATATTTTCTCCCGTTCTTCGGTCTTTCGCTCATCCGCAGCTTCTCATGGAAGTTTGAAGGCAAATATATTCATCCATCTTTCTGGTTCTTTATTATTGTTCAACCCTAGTTCTTCGGTCACGAAATCTGTTGAATAATATGCTTAGATGCTTTATAATACTGCTTTCCTCCCCTGTTTAGTTAAATCTCTGCTAATGTCGACAGTTGACGATTTTTTATACATTGATCTACTGTTTTTAGGGTTTGTCGGCGAATCTTATGAAGAGATTATCTCTTTTCATCTTGTTATTTTATTATTTAGGGTTTCTGTGTGAATAATTTATACTTGTTTCTCTCTTCCCTCATGATATTCTATCTCTACTCAAATCTTTCTAAAGGAGAAGCTGTAATTTTCTCTATAAACCATAAAGCCCAATCTCCTCCTACCAGTTCATAAGAATTTTTTTCAACATCCATTTTTGAATCACATGCTATCTCGATACAACTAGGTTATGGTAATTAAGATATCAGTGCATTAGTGTTATGGTAATTAAGATAAATGGTGTTATGATTGCAACACATTGTTTCTCATCAATTTAATGGAAGTCAAACCAAATGTATTATAATCGTGCAGGGTTTGGCATTTTTTCAGAAAACAGGTTATATCTCGTAAACGTCTCATCTGTTGGCTTCACCCCTTTCAGACAAATTACTCGGAGGTCAATTGCGATCCTAGTGGTGGTTTCCTCTTCCTCTTTCGACGACGAGGAGCACTGGATGACTTTTTGGAGACGTATAATTTTTTTTCCGACCGAAACAAAAACTGTGTCCTCTCCTTTATATGTGAAATTTATGCTCTTTAGTGGTGATTGCCGCATTTAGCCTTGTAGGATGACGTGATTCACGTGATTTATTGAATTCCGATGGATTTACCCAGGCCTGTTACAATCATATCGTTCCTTAAATTATCACGAGTTGTCTTGATAATATGAATTACTTTGATAAGATTGAGATATGGGGGAGATGTTGAGGAAATTTTTTTTGAAGAATTCATCATTGTAATGATGGAAGGATGAGGGAAGATACACAACCCAAATTTCGAAGAACACAAGAATTTGAACACAATTGCTTTGAATAGATAAAGGTTCACCTATAAACACAAGACACAAATATCCAATAAAACTGAGATTGAACCACTAGGAGATATCACCTTATCTTGAAAAAGAAAACAAAAAAATACTTTGGATGGTGAGTTGCAACGACAAATGTGAATAGTGGGGCTGCTTCGGTATTTTCCTCTCTATTAGGTCGCACCATTATTTTCCTGGGAGAATTGAAATTAAACTATGTTTGCATCATGCTAGTAAATAAAAATTCAAACCTAGGCCGACACATAACACTCCGTACAATTTGAACACCTCGACCTCAAATTGTTTTTTTGCAGATTCATTGGATAAATGAAAAACACTGCATCATTTATACTTTGCTGCAAGTCAAGTAACTTGTAAGAAACCCACTTGATCCCACTTAGCAGTTGCCTATGAAATTAACCAATGCAAAACTAAAACAAATTATAAATTACACTTTTAAAAATTTAACAGATGGAAGAGGTTATGTTTGACTTCGCCAATCAGATGACCAATTAGATTGCTACAATAATGGATGCTACTACAGACCTTACCACATTGAATACGACATCTCAATCACAGTTGCCACTAGCTTAATTAATCCATGCCATCTAATCTCTTTGAACAATATGAGGTAAATTCTCCATAATGAAGTGAGAAGTAGAAAATAGGTTTGAAAAAGGAGCGAAATAACATGCCTGCAAACTCAAAGAAAAATTATGTTAAAGTTGGGGTAATTGATAATTTGCCTTGAATGCAATGAAAACATGATTATCTTGACACACTTTAGTGTGATGAAATTCACAATTCAAGAATTAAGGATATACTAATTTTGCATTGTCCGAATTCAGAAGATTATTGAATGATTAGTTATAGTAAATAAACTAGTGATTATTGAATGATTAGTTATAGTAAATAAACTAGAAGATTATTGAATGATTATTTATAGTAAATAAACTAGAAGATTATTGAATGATTAGTTATAGTACGAATTCAGAAGATTATTGAATGATTAAGTTATAGTCTATAAATCACAACTAGAAAAAATGTAAAATCAAGACTATAGTTTAAAAATTCATAAAAGCAAAGTATTCAAGATTATACAATAAAAGTTAGGATGCACACAGCTGTTTTAAAATTTTCATTGAATGAGAAAGTTGTATTTTTGAATTATGAGTCTGAGCTTCATGAGAACTTCAGATGATTCTCTTAGAGTTATCATTGAAAGCAGTCACGCATGAGGAAAAAAATGATCTTTTGATATTGGCCAAACAGTAAGAGTGTACAAAACATTTAGAGATAGAAAAGACAATTAATTGCTATGTAATCAATGAAAAAAAACATATCTTAAGGCCAAGATTGTTGGAATTTATATCCAGAGAGGAATCCAAATCGAGAGGACAAAATGTAGAACACCTTGTGGTGGAGATTGACGGCCCACATACGTTTATTCACGCAGGATGTGGTGATTCGTTACCCGTTTGGACTATTCGAGTCCACGGATGCGTCCATATGGTTGTTTCGAGTTTGCTTAATATATTTATTTATTATTTTTAGTCGTATTTGACATTCGATCAGTCCGATTCGGGTGTCGTAGTTGTCTCTCATATATATATATGCGTGCAAATTGCCTTTTTGCGGGATCGATGTTTTTGTTCAAAAACCTATAACTGTCAGTCTTCCTCCCGGTGCTTCTCCGAGAGGCCCCTTTGTGTGACTCCTTGGGTTTTGCCCATTCTCCCTTCCCTAACCACACTCGTTGCCACTCCATTCCCAATTACCCTTGCTGATGTCGCCGACTTCCTGTGACCTCCCCGCTTAAACTACCACCCCTTTGTAACTTCTCGCTGAAACCGCCGCCTCCCACCATCATTCCAAACACCACATCCCTGCATCATCCTGATCTCGTCTCCCACCATCGTTTCCTCCCCCTCTCCCCTCCCCTCCCCCTTCTATCGCTCCCGATCCCACCTCCCTGCATTAGTTTTGATCCTATCTCTCACCATCATTCCCGATTCCCTTTCCTATATTGACCCCAATCCTACCTCCTACTCTCGCTCCCGATCCCACTTCCCAGTCGCAACCCGCACCCCCACCAAGTTGTATCCACAACCTTCTCTCTCATCAAAAACATCAACTAAACCTCCCCTCCCCTGTTTCCTATCGCCAGTAGCCTCCCCCAGTCAGAGCCTACAACCCATGGATCTTCAGCACCACGACACTTTGCCTCCGCCTGCACACGTAAGTCGTATATCGGTGTTCTTTTTTTCTGTTATTGTTATTCAAACTATATTTAATTGGATACGATTATAATATGTTGTGTTTTTGTGAAATCGCTCAACTTGCATGACTTGTTCGGCGCGCGCTTGAAATACTTGCGCCTCAATTGGTTGTGAATTAATGTTCTTTTTTTTTCAATTCAATTTTATGTGAAAGGATGTGCTCCTAAGTAGGCTTTATTTTAGTTAATTATTTTTTGTTTATTTGTAATCAAACTATTACATTTCCCTTTGCGTCTACATTAGCCATTAGGGCTTTTAGTAGTCACACTGCATTTCACTTTTGGGCTGCACCTTAGAATATCCATCCTACCTTGCATCATCTTGCTATTATTTCAAGTGAATCAAGTAAGATAAGAGGGTTGAAAATCACAAATCCTGCCTTTTTTATTGATACATACCCACACTTGATGAAGTTCCGCTATTTCCTGAGGAATTTTCTACCTCAAAAAGTGAAGTGAAATCTAGTGTCGTTAATATCATCTTAGATTGTGGCTGTGAGAAAAATCTAGTCTTATAAGGCTTGGTAGAAAAACTTTGGTTGACCATTAAATTACATCCAATTTTATGTTAACGAAATCGGTTCTAGAAGAGCAATGTCTGTCAAGTGCTGGGCATTGCATTCCAAAGTTTTCTTCCTTCGGAGAGCTTGTTGGTGAGACTATCATTAGATATTTGTCGTGTAACATTAAGAAGTCTTTATTTTTAGGTAATGATACTTCTTTTTGAAGATTGCCAAAAGTTATGTTTGTAAAGGGCGAAGAATGTTTAGTGCCTCACCATCAGAGGTGATGTAGATTACTTGCTATTCTAGAAGAGCGGAGGATATGTGCAAGGGTTTAAGATTCCTCTTCCTAAAAAAGGATTAATGTCACAATCCCAACATCAAGTTTGTCTCAAGAGTAAGATATTATACTATCTCAAATGATCATAAGGTGTTGTCTGCCAGGAGATTGAGAAGGAAGGGTAGGTGCAAGATTAAGGCTACGTTTGGCGTGGTGGCGGCGATCGCGAATGCGGTGGTTTTGAACCGTTGTTCGTGAACGCGCGACCTCACCTAAGGAATTTTATCCATTTTTATGATCAAAATTAGTTTTTTTCTTGGTGCTGGTCATAACCGCTGGCATGTCAAACACACATTTCATGATGGTGGTAATTTTCTCCCAATGCAGCCGAGCAAAAATGCCACGACAAACGGGTGACGGTTGAAGTACTATGTTATTAATGGCGCGCCTCAGGCGGGCCTAAGACTCAAGGCTCACCAGGCTCAGAGGTTTGTTCCTCCGTGCGCCTTATTTGCGCTTTAGTAATATAAAAGGCACGCTTGAGTGAGTTTTTTGCTATAAATTTTTTCTACAAAAATCAAGAAAAAATAATGCAAGTACTCAATATTGTTTTGTTGATTTAGTGTTTGTGAAAGATAATTGTGCGTTGAAATTTAGATATGATGCAAGTGATCACATTGATTCTATTTTTAAGAGATATAAACGATAATAATGAATGATTAAATAGTTAAATAGATGAAGAATTTGATCGAGAAGCTCAAATGATGTTTGCTGCTGATTATTTAAAATGGATGTGGTTGCGCCTTGCCTTCATCAGGCGCACGCCTGCGCCTTGAGCCATACGCCTAGGCTCCAAGGCCCATTTGCGCCTAGGCGCGCCTTGCGCCTTTAATAACTAAGGACGGTTCGCAATCACCATCACTGTTGTGCCAAACGGAGTTTAAGTCTAACAAACCACCTACTTGCAAACCCAAAAAGAGAGGAAAAAGGAAGTAAAGAAAAATAAGCCTAAGCGGAGCAACGATTCACGGGCCTCCATACAAGTCTCGAGAGCTCTAAAGATAATTGAAATGATACAAAAAAACAAGCTTGCATCTACTTGAACATTCTTATATGAATGCGGGGACGTCCACATAGATGAACATAAGCTATGTCGTATATAGATGAAAGCCTCCTCAACAAATATCCATTTAATAGATGTTGTATGAGTACGTTTATGAGCCATGAATTGGTTAATTTGGGGTGGGGGTCCAATTTAGGCTGATATTACCTTATTTATTCCACAGACTTATTTTACGAGTAATTTTAAATTCCTAAGTTATATATGAATTAGAAGTTTGAATTATCTTGATTGACTTGCCAATCTAAAATGATGATGAATGTTTGTTAGTGTAGAAAACAGAGGCTTAACCTTGTATATACTTCTTCATGTGTAAAATACAAGAAAGAATACAAATATATAGTAGAAGAGAGGGAGAAATAATCCTATACAGAAGATATGAGACTAAAAGAGAAAGGAGAAAATTGGTTTATAAATGAGCCTTTACATTATTTTCTTCTACATTATCTAACACTCCCCCGCAAGCTGGAGCGTATAAGTCATATGCGCCAAGCTTGGGCAAGAACTGGTAGTACAACTATCGAGGCAGCGCCTTGGTAAGGATATCAACAACTTGTCCAGAGGCAGGAACATGTTCAAGCTTTAGCTCCTTTGCTAGAACCTTTTCTCGAACAAAATGACAATCAACCTCAATATGTTTAGTCCTCTCATGGAACACAGGATTCTTTGCAATGTGTATTGCAGCTTGACTGTCACAGAACAATGTTGAAGGTGAGGACAATTTGACTCCCAAGTCCATTAGAAGACTTTTAAGCCAGGTTATTTCAGATGTAACAGCCGTCATCGCACGGTACTCGACCTCAGCAGACGAGCGGGTGACCACCGTCTGCTTCTTACTCCGCCATGTGATAAGATTTCCTCCAAAGTATGTACAGAACCCAGTAGTTGAACGTCTATCATCCAATGAGCCCGCATAATCCGCATCCGAGTATGCAATAAGAGAAAGGGAGGAAGACAGCTTGTACACAAGTCCTTGCCCAGGGGAAGTCTTTAGATACTTAAGGATGCGTTCCACTTCCTGGAGGTGAGAGACCCGTGGGGTATGCATAAACCGGCTGACCACTCCAACTGCAAATGATATGTCAGGTCTTGTAACTGTTAGATATATCAGTTTTCCCACAAGACGACGATAGTATTCCAGGTTTGGAAGAAGAGAATCTTTCTCAGATCCCTAAGCACACAACATGTGGTTGACTTCCATCGGACTTTCCGCAGGTTTACAACCCGAGAGGCCAGCATCTTGCAGATGGTCAATACAGTACTTACGCTAAGATAAGACAAGGTCATCCAGTCGTCGTGCTACTTCTAGTCCAAGAAAATAGCGAAGATTGCCCAGATCTTTGATTTGAAAGGTAGAGTTCAAATGTTGCTTCACATGGTGTATCCCAGCTGAGTCATCACCAGTGATAAGAATATCATCCACATAGATCAGAAGTATGACTGCCCCAGTTGATTGGTGACGAGTAAAGAGAGAGGAATTATGCCGAACTTTGTTTGAAGCCAACCTCAAGAATGACCTTGCTGAACTTCCCAAACCACGCCCGTGGAGATTGTTTGAGATCATAAACAGACTTGCAAAATAGACAGACCCGAGAATCCCCCGTGGTCTCAAACCCGGGCGGTTGATGTATGTATACTTTCTCAAGAAGATCGTCATTCAAGAACGCATTCTTGACATCTAGCTGATGGAGGGGCCACTGACGATGAACAGCTAAGGACAAGAGAACGCGAACCGAATTCAATTTTGCGACCAGAGAGAAAGTTTCCTCATAATCAATGCCGTACTGTTGGGTGAAGCCCCGGGCCACATGTCGAGCCTTTAAGCGATCAACCGTTCCATCCGCGGCATGTTTAATAGTGAAGATCCACTTGCAGCTAACACAATTGTGACCCGGAGGAAGGGGCACAAGATCTCAAGTGTGATTACCCCACAGAGCCGTCATCTCGTCATCCATGGCAGCGCGCCACCGCGGATGCTGGAGAGCTTCCTGCACAGAGTCAGGTACAGAAATAGAGGAGAGAGAAGAGAGTCGTGGATGGATAAAGGAGAGTGATGGGTGCCACAAAGTTGAGGACGGAGGACGACATGCGATTAATGAGGTGACACACTGTAGAAACGACAAAGTTTCAATAAAGAGAAGGAACCTGCATTTAGATCATAAGAGAGCGAGCCACATCAAGGAGGTGGCGATTCTTCCATTCCTCTATGCCATTCTGTTGGGGGGTATACGCATATAAAGTCTGATGGAGAATATCGAACTCAGCGCAGAGATTGGAGAAGGTGCGACCGGTGTACTCATGAGTATTGTCTGTACAAATTGTTTTGACACAAGTATAAAATTGAGTGCGCTTTCGGTAAGAAACTTACGAAACGCAGCTGTGAGTTCGGTTCGATCACGAAGTAAATACAACCAGGTAACTCGCGAGTAATCATCGATAAATGTAACAAAATATCTGTAACCAAAAACACTAGGGACCTTATAAGGTCCCCGGATATCAGAATGTATTAACGATAAAGGAGCATCACTCCGAGTACATGAGGAAGGGAAAGATACACGGTGTTGCTTGCCGAAAATACAAGATTCACAAAAAACTTTTGAAGAGAAACAGTAGGAAGAGCTTTCTTGAGAATCAGAAGGGGGCGTGGCCCAGACGACGATGCCAATCGGTGGTGAGAGCAGTGGGAGAAACGTCGAGGAGATACAACCCGTTGGACAGCCGCCCTTACCAAGTATAGTTCGCGTTTGTCGATCCTGCACAACAAATGAAGAATGTGAGAAAGTAACACAACAATCAATATCTTGTGTAAGACGGCTAACAGAAAGGAGATTAAACGGAGAGCCCGGAACATGAAGAACCGAGGATAAGGAGAGGGAAGGAGTAAGAGGGAGATTGTCAGTGCCAGAAACCGGGATCGTGTCACCATTAGCCACAATGATGTTCTTGGGGTAAGGAGTATCTAAATATTGAGGCGGCCGCTGTGAAGAAAGATGATGTGTGGCACCCGAGTCCACAATCCAGCGAGGTCTGTGAGAGAGGCAAGATATACCTTCATTGGAGATCGAGGCGACGGAGCCAGAGGAGCGACTAACCGCGCCTTGAAGCTATTGTATTTGAGCCCGTAACGCAGCAATATCATCACTAGTCGTGGAGGGAGGTGAGGGAGCTACTGTAGCAGTAAGATGAGGAGGCAGACCATGTTTGCGGTAACAGGTGGTCTCCAGATGGCCATCCCTGCCGCAGTAAGAGCACTTGAAGAGGGTTCGGCCACCACGACCGCGTCCCCGAGGCTGGAGGCCACCACTAGCCGGTGGACCACGAGTAGATGGAGCGAGAGTGGCCACGGGTTGCTGAAACAGAGCGGGAGACGAAGTCGGGACATCCGGAGGTGGAGTAACCTTGAGGAGCATTGGGCACACATCCGAGAGGGATGGAGTAACTGCGGAAGATAGAACATGAGCGCGGACACTATGAAGATGTGGGTGGACACGCGCCATCATCATAGCAATCCCCACAGCCTCCTTCTGCTGTCGTTGAGTCACCAAGTCCGTAGTGGGAGGCTGATGCTTGATCCAAGCCTCAACAAGAGTTTTAGCCCGCGCAACAAAGGAGGTAATATCTCCGGTAAATCCAACGTCAAGGGACTGGAGTTCAGTGAAAATGTCAAACAAGTGCTGTAAACTGTCCTTTCCAGAATAGAGGGAATGAAGATCAGTCCACATAGCATGAGCGGTCTCATGGTACATAGCCATACGATAGGGTTCGGTGTTCAGAGAGTTGAGGAGCCAAGATTGAACGCGTCCGTCATCACGGATCCACTCATCAGTATGTGCAGTGGGTGGGGTCTTGGTAAGATGATGAAGGAGATCTTTAGTTTGAAGTACACGCCGTACGGAGTGTACCCATTCCACAAAGTTTTGCTTTCCACAAAGAGAAATAGTGGTAATGCGCAGCTCATCCCGAAGCTCAGAAGGAGCAGTACGAGGAGAGGGAGGAGTTAAATACGCAGTACTGGTGGAATCGGAAGCCATGTCCCTGGGCGGCTAGGCACACTAACCGGGCGGATAGAAGCACACGGTTAGCCGATTAACACAAGCGGCTAGAGACAAGGCAGCAGCTAGGAGACGCCGCAGGAGAAGCGAAGCCGCATCGAGCAGAAGGGAGTGCTGCTAGGTCGCCGCGAGTATGGAGAGACCGCAAGGAAGGATAGGCCGCAACGAGCAGAATAAGTCGCTGCGAGTAAGGATAAGTTGCTGCGGGTAGAGATAAGTCACTGCGGGTAAAAGAGGTCGCCGCGAGTAGAAGAAGTCGCTGCAGGTAAAAAAGGTCGCTGCGGGTAAAATGTGGTCGCCGCAAGAAGAGGCAGCTGCTGCGGGTAGAGAAGTCCGCGACGGAAGAGAAGGCCGCCACGGGAAAAGACAGACGTCGCGGGAAAGAAGCTAGCGGACAGAGCGGTTGAGAAATAGGCCGCGCCTGAGCGGTTAGGAGCAGACCGCAAGGGTTAGGAGAAGGGAGAGACCGCAACAGATAGGAAAACTAACGGAACTGAGGTGGGGTCCACGAGCCAGAGAGAGGAAGGCTGTATAAAGAGGGAAGAGTGGTGGATCCACGTGAGATGGGGAGGAAGCGGGTAGAGAAGAGAGAGGCCGCAAGCGGTAAGAAAGGAAAACCAAGCCGCGCGGCAAGCAAGGAAACCGAGCGGACAGAGAAGTCGGGCGGTCAGAGGCAGGCCGGACCGGGTTCCTCTGATATCATGTAGAAAACAAAAGCTCAACCTTGTATATACTTCTTCATGTGTGAAATACAAGAAAGAATACAAATATATAGGAGAAGAGAGGGAGAAATAATCCTATACAGGAGATGTGAGACTAAAAGAGAAAGGAGAAAATGGGTCTATAAATGGGCCTTTACATTATTTTCTTCTACATTATCTAACAGTTAGGATTATAAAAGATCTCATCAGATAAGACACATGGCTTAATGCTAACAAGCTCTTTCAAGAAAAGTCAAAATAATGCATAATTTTACTCAAATAATTGAGGGTATAGTGTTATGCACACTTAAGATAATGCAAAATAATGCCAAAATATATTTCTCCTTGCAAGGAGAAATATATGAGAAATATATGCGTTGTTTCTCCTTGCTCTATAAACAACACACCACGTGTAACTCATCCACCCTTCCTCTTCCGGAGAGATCAACACATTTGTCCCTCTCGGAGGTGGTCCTCGCGCACATGAGGATGTGATATCCTCACTACACCTGTTGTCCACGTCATCCTTCCTCGCATCAGCAAGAATGGCAATCATCGCATACTAAGGCTTCGTTTGGGAGGGCTACCCTATCTCCGCCCCATCTGACTTTAGCTTGCGGCGCACAGGCCCACGCGTGAAGTAGGTAGTAGCATATGAGAAAGTTCGTGATTCCAAGAAGTATTGTCAAACAATTAGATCTTTAAGCAAACCAATTATAATCATCACTCTAAATGTGTTATGGGCTTGTTTTGTTGGGATCGTTGGAGGTCGGGGATACAAGGGCAAGCCCTAGAATGAGGGAAGGAGATTGGAGAAGATGAAGCTTGGGGGAGGGGAAGATGAAACCCTAGTGGGAGAAGAGGGCTTAGAGAGAGAGAGGGAGAGGAATTTAGAGAGAGAAAGAAATTTCATTCATTGATTGCTTTCAAATACATGACAAAGTCTCCTTATATAAGGCCCAAATGGCACGAGCGTAAATACCCGCTATAAGGACAGTATGCGAAATGTTAAAATACCTTAAATACTCTAACTTGACTCAGCATAATAAAGACTCGATACATCATAACATTAATATAATAAGATAAATGACGGTGGACCCGTAACACTCTATCCGTCCTTGACATCAAGCTTGCCTCCTAGCTTGAACTCCACGTGGATGGTCGGTGTCGCTGGCATCTTGATCTTGCGCCAGAATAGCGCTCGATAGCGTGTTGCAGTGGTCGTGGTGGCAGCAAGCGGTAGCCGGGCCCATGAAAAGACTGGCAGTGGACGGACTGGGTCCGACGATGTTGGCAACATGGTGGCGGCAACCAACAAGATTGCTGGAAGTACAAGAGGCGGTGACTTGAGGGCAAGGGTTGGCTACAGGAATGGATCCGACAGAGCGGTGGTGAGGAGCCATGGCAAAATGATGACCACTGGCGAGGGCGGAGGTTTGTCTGCAGTCGGTGGTGGGGGAGGCTGCATGAGGAGTGTTGGTGGTAGGGTGGATGACGGGTCTAACGGGGCCCGTGGGGTGGATCCAGACAAAGAAGGCGGCGACGTGGCTGGAGGGACCCGCAAGGCAGGGGACGGAAGCGCAGGCGGCGAAATGGCTGGTGGTGGAAGCTTAGCTGGTGACCGCGGAGTGTCATGAACGACGTAGGACGGTGGTGACACCATCATTGGAGGGAGAGGCGACGACTCCGGCTCCGATGGTGGTGGTGATAGAAATCCACCAACGAGTTGCGAGACATGCGGAGGGTGGCGAGCTTGAGGCCGAGCTGAGCATCGACGTGGCCGAGTCGAGCCTCCCGATGAGCAATACGGCGGTCTAACTTGGTGAGGGTGGTGAGGAGCTCAATGCCGTTGGCAGTGCTAAGGGACATGATGAACATGTGTAATAATTAATTAATTATTAGAAAATTAATTAATTACTGAGTAGGAAATAAGTAATTAATTAACAACAGATTATTGCGAGGGGCGGCATATAATGTGGGGCTCAAGGAGTGGAATAGTTGGGACAGGTGGGACTGTAGAAAAAAAGTAAAAAAAAAAGTTATGAGGTGGCGTGCATGAGAGGCGTGTGGCAGAAGAGTTTGGAGAAGATTGGTGGGCTCCAAGAAAAGGGAAATAAATAAAATAAGCAGATGGGATGCAGGATAGGCGTGCAACAGGCTTGATGGAGAAGGCGTGGAGACTTGCTGCTGCGTGCGATGGAGAGCGATTGACGGGAAGAAGCCGAAGGAAGCAGAGGTCGTGGGGAAGCTTGCGGGCTTAGCGACAATGGAAGAGGGAGTCGCGGGAGACAGAGAGGAAGGTGTGCGGGGATCCTGCACAGGCTCGGAGGTTGGAGCTGCTGTTTGACAGGATCGGCGATGTTCCTGGACGTGAAGGAGGCGTGCGGTGCCATTCCTCTACGTGATCAGAGAAGAAGATGGTTGGCGGTGGTGAGCGGGAAAGACGACGAAGAAGCGCGGAAACAGCGGAGGCAGAGCAGCGCTGGGTATGTGTGTGTGGGGGGGGGGGGGGTTGCTAGAGGCGACGAGAGGAAGGAACTGCGCCGACGGACGAGGACCGAGTAGCTCTGATACCAAAATGTTATGGGCTTGTTTTGTTGGGATCGTTGGAGGTCGGGGATACAAGGGCAAGCCCTAGAATGGGGAAAGGAGACTGGAGAAGATGAAGTTTGGGGGAGGGGAAGATGGAACCCTAGAGGGAGAAGAGAGTTTAAAGAGAGAAGGAGAGGAATTCAGAGAGAGAAAGAAGTTTCATTGATTGATTGATTTCAAATACGTGACAAAGCCTCCTTATATAAGATCCAAATGGCACGGGCGTATATACCTGCTATTGGACGGTATGCAAAATATTAAAATACCTTAAACACTCTAACTTGACTCATCATAATAAAGATTCAACATAATAAAGATTTGATATATCGTAACATTAATGTAGTAAGATAAATGACGGTAGACTCATAACAGAATGTAACTTACACCACACGTCTCTGACATTTCCAGCATGTTGTATAACTGAAAAATCACCCCCTCCAAATTGGTGCGTCCTCGGATACCTCTGTTCACGCCCTTAGTAAGGTTTTATTTAAGCTAATCCGCCGACAAATTTGAGTTCAACAAGCTGGTTCAAGTTGAACATACCAACCGAGTCAAGGCTTACTCGTGAACTTTTAGGTGCACCGAAAGAAGGAGAAGACAACCTCTATAATCTCCACTTCTAGTAATCAGGGGATGAAACGTCTAAATAAATATAGCCTTAGCCACCTTTGGACCACCATCAACCACCCTAGTCAACCTGAGCGGCTGAGCCCCAAGAGGGCTATTTAGATCAACACCGAGGCAAAAATTCAATCATAATTTAGACATCAGAGAGTGCAATTTACTTTATACATTGTTGATAATTACGAGAATATTCCTAACATAGATGATAGATCCTTTTCTCTTCTTCATAGCTATAAATAGCCACTCATTCTACTCATTTGATGATGAATTTTTGAGGATTTTAGCCAAGTCTGCATAGAACCTGTGTGCCCTGAGGGTTGTGCAAATGTACGATATGTTTGACATTCCAGTTATGAAGGCAGAACAATTATTTTTCCCCAAAACTTTGGTTATAGTGTGTATAAAATCAGCCTATATATTGGTTGATATGATATAAAGTTCAAGTGTTTTTAGATAGTTTTAAGTTTTTAACTTAAAATTCTTTGCAAAAGGAAAAAAGAGAGAAAATCTATAACGATTACCGGGTCTATAAGGAATATGAATCGACATGCTCTAGATGAGAGGTCAATATCTATTTGTACTTGTTCTGGGAACTTGTTAATAGAAGTCATGGAGGCTCACTAATATTTTGTTTTGGACATTCTTCGGCTTGTTAATAGTAGTCATGCATCTCTAATTTTCTTTATAGATCGAGATTCTACAGATTTGTTTTGATAAGTGACTGAAGAATTTACTGGTGATACCACTATTTTCCACTAATAGGGGTCCAAGCAGTCTGGTCCGGTCAACACCAAGGAAAAATCACCCAATTATAGTATGAGAAGACACATTGTACATTTGTACCATTGTTTGTTGTTGATAACTATGAGGAATATTTTTGACAAAACCAGGGTATCTTTTTAAAACCATAAATAGATCCTTATTTTAATTTTTTAGGGAGGAATTTTGGAGGACTTTATACCAAGTTTGAAGAGCACTTGTGTGCTTTGAGATTCTCCGCTGCTACTGCCCAAATACATGGATGAATGATGCAGTTTTGTCTGCATCACTGTGTTCACATTTCCCACTCATTCTAATGCCTCACCTACATTGTATACATTTCACGCAAGGCTTATGGCATGGCTATTTCCAGAATCACTGACTACTACCCGGCAAACATTTGGATAACACTTATGTTTTTTAATTCCTTTACATTGTATTCAAATCTCCTCATATAGTCGCTTAAGTTGTATATAATTTTTTGTTATTGTGACTACTTTGGTTGCTTTAAAAAAATCCTTTTCTAGTTAAGTGATTGATAACATTTATATATTTCATTGATCTTTCCATTGCATTTAAGATTAACTTCCACCTCTTCACACTCAGACAATGGACATACTTTGTTACAGGACAACATTTTTCAAATTTTATTGAAGAAATCCTTATAGTTTACTATCCTGCTACAAAGGAGTGCAGGTTGTCATTTTTTAAAAAATTTATTGTCTTAATAGTTCTTTTGAGGACAATAGTTTCCAAGACTAACCTGATATTAGCAGGTTCCTTGCGAGGGAGAGAAAGTACTCCTCAAAGAAGTCTGCTTGTTTCATAGCATTGGTGAGGGTCCAGGCCTCCAGGGCAGTGACTTGTTCGTGCTTGTATATAAAAGCTGGTGCGCCCATAAAGGAAGTAGCCTAACTAGTGTTATGTGAGCGTGGGGACACAAATCACTAACTCAATGAATCTGTCTATGTAGTTGTCGATTGAGTCATTTTGGTGAATGACCCAGTATGCCCAAAAGCATTCCTCGGTGGGTGGGTGTCATAACGCCAAATCATTTTCTCCTTCATTGTTGGAGACTTGAGGTCGAGATCTGACTGGCAAATCCAACAGACCCAATAGGACCGAAGCCGTCCATGTAGATTGGTTTCAGGGGAACTTTCAGAGGCTTCAGTATGGTATCATACTGGTATGTAGATCTAACAATTGCTCTGCACGAGCAATCCACCTCAGCGGATCGTCTAATTTAAAATCCATGAAAATGATGCCCACAAGCGTCTCCAAATGATGTTGCTAGGGAAATCATCAGCTCGGTGCCCATGAAACCATGTACTTGATGGGCAGAATCGTATTTAGTAATGCCGGTGGTGGTCATTGGACAAGCCGCAGGGTTGGAGAATTGATGTACCACGATTGGAGGTTCAAGAGAGTATCCTCCTCTTGATTCATGTAGTTTTCTATGGACTATGCGACTCTTCTCTTCCATTCAAGAAATGTGATGTGTACATGGCGCACACAAACCTTATCACTGGCAAGGTCAATTGGGAGAAGTTGTAGTGAGGTACACAACTTAGGAGGATGTATTATAAGTTGTACACTGGAAGGAAATCGACGAACACAAATGGCTGAGATCAGGAGGTGGCATTGCTCTGTGGCTAAGTTATTAAATGCTCAAGGAGCACCAAGGCGCAGAGGGGTCTTGGAGCCTAGGTGCATGACTCAAAGTGCAGGCACATACCTGGCGAGTGCAAGGAGAACCACATCTATTTTAAATAACTTCTACTCATTAATCATTCCTTACTATTATTTATATCTATTAAAAAATAGAATCAATGTGGTCACTTGCATCATATCTAAGTCTCAATGCTTGATTATGTTTCACAAACACTAAACATAAAAAAATTATCGAGTTCTTACATTATTTTTTCTTTATTTTGAAAAAAATACGACAAAAATTTCACCCAAGCACGTTGCTATGGTCCCGCCGTGGTCGCGCATTTCGCGAACTAATTATCTAGTCTACTTTATATCTACTCTATATTTTGGTAGGCGTAATCGATCCTCCATGTCTAAGCCCAAGGAGGGGGCACTTTTATGAATTATATATATGTGTGTGGCCAAGACAAGGAAGCAAGCAACAATTTTATCTTTAATTTTCTCTATTCCTCTCTCTAGTTTTTTTTTCTCTCTCTCTAACTCTCCTGATACCTCACGGATGCCCTAGCCGCAAGCCGCTCCTCTCCGTATCGCGATATACCGCGATTTCCGCCAGCCCTCTTCCGCCGTCGCTAAGCCGCAAGCTCCGCTGCCGCCATAGCTCGCAGGGCATCCTTCTCCTCCTCCGTCGGGGACTTCCCACCTCTTCCACCGTGCACGCGCTCACAATCCCGGGCTCGTAGCAACTTGGTATCAGAACCAACGCTCCTCCCCGCAGCCAACATTCCAGATCTGCCCCGACGCAGCGCCGCCCCGGCCAACCCCGACCCGCACAGCTCCGTTCCGACCAACTCCGGCCCGCACAGTGCCGCCCCAGCCAACCCCGACCCGCACAATGCCGCCCTGACCTCCTCCGGCCCGCACTGCCCCTTCCCGACCAGCTGCGGACCGTCCGGCCCCTCCCCGACCTCCTCTGGCCCGCACGACCCCTCGGCGCAGTCAAACACTCAGCACCCGGCTTCGCACTGGCCGCTCACCGTCGTCCCTTCTTCCCCGCGCATCCTTCTCGGCTCCTCCCTCAACGGGGGCCCCTTTCTCGCCGCCTCTACCGGACTACTTCCGCCACCGACACCTTTTACCTCCATTCCATCCGGCGCGCTAACCCACCACCTCCGCCTCACGCAATGGCCGATCAGCCCTCCCTCTCGCAGATTCTCGAGTCTCTTGCACTCATTGCCGCCGTCACCACCCAACTAGCGGCTAACCGACCGGCCCAACCGGCCACGGGTTCCTCCAGTGAAGTGCCGATTCCGCCAACCTTGCCAGAGTTTTGTCCCCCGCGACATGACGGCAACGGGGGCCACGATACTTGAGGCTGAATTTTCCAATATTCGACGGCCACGAAGACCCCTTAGCTTGGCTCTTTCTTTGCGAGCAGTTCTTCGCCCACCGCACCCCTTGGGACGAGTGGCTCAGCATTGCTGCCTTTCACCTGATGGGTCCCGCACAACTTTGGTTTTCCCAACTACAACGGGAGAAACCACTCCTTTCTTGGGAAGATTTCAAGGTGAACTGCACCCTCCGCTTCGGGCCACCCCTCCACAGCAATCCCTTGGGGGATCTCATTTTCATCCGGCAGACTGGTCTGATCGACGAGTACCTTGAACAGTTTCAAGTCTTCCTGGCCCGCACTACCACCGTTCTTCCGACACAGCAAGTGTCCATCTTCACGGCGGGACTCCATGAGCGCCTCCGCATGGACGTCGAATTTCAGGCACTCGCAGATCTGACCACGACAATGAGTTTGGTTCGCATTTGCGAGAAGCGTCTGCTTTTGGACCGCCCTCATCTACATCACCAGGACATCGAGGGGTCCAAGCATCCTCCGCGGCCTATGTCATCGACCACAGTCAGTCTCATCGCCCCAGACCGCGACGCCGACCACCCAACTACCATTCGACGACTGTCTCCACAGGAGATGAATGAACGCCGTGCCAAGGGCCTGCTACAACTGCGATGAGCCATTTTTCCGTGGACATCGCTGCAAGCGCCTCTTCTGGTTAGAGGTCGACGACTCGGCTTCTGAACGGGATGCTGACACTGACACGGGAGATCTGACGCCCACCGTCACTACAGACCAAGCGTGAGGGCAAGCTTGTCGTCGGGTAGGGTGGGGATTTTACGGTCCCGCCTTGGTCCCGCCGTGGTCGCGTATGTCGCGAACTAATTATCTAGTCTACTTTATATCTACTTTATATTTTGGTAGGCGTAATCGATCCTCCATGTCTAAGCCCAATGAGGGGGCACTTTTATGAACTATATATGTGTGTGTGTGGCCAAGACAAGGAAGCAAACAACAATTTTATCTTTAATTTTCTCTATTCCTCTCTCTAGTTTCTCTCTCTCTCTAACTCTCCCAATGCCTCACGGATGCCCTAGCCGCAAGCCGCTCCTCTCCGTATCGCGATATACCGCGATTTCCGCCAGCCCTCTTTCGTCTTTGCTAAGCCGCAAGCTCCGCCGCCGCCATAGCTCGCTGGACATCCTTCTCCTCCTCCGCCGGGGACTTCCCACCTCTTCCACCGTGCACGCACTCACAATCCCGGGCTCGTAACACACGCCTTTTATGCCCCAAAGGAGAACAAAGACACACAAAGACACAAAACTCTGAGCCTGACGAGTCTTGAGCCTGAGGCACGCCTTTAACAACATAACTCCGCGGTTGATGTATCATTGAGGGAGTTCAACGAAAATGAAGATGTCTGTTGTATAGCTCTGCAAGGAAGACACAAAATGCAAGAAGCCACATAAGCTTATAGAACAATTGTGGCACTGGAAACGACATGAGAAGAAATGTGTAGTGTGTGTGCTTGTTAATCGCGTGTGGGATGAAGGAAGGGAGACAATCAAAGACCCATGGCACATGGGCATGACTTTAGAACAGCATATGAGGGCCGATCAAAGGCGTGCTTTCCCTGTAGAATTTGCTACTCCTAACAGTAGATGGGGAGGAACGACAAATGAGATTAATTTGATAGGGCACAAATATGTGACGAAGAAGGCCACTTGCATTAAAAAATTGAGACATGCTACCGTCAAGGTACAATTGAAGGCTGGTTTCCTTGCCGAGGAAGTGCCTCTCCAAAATTGATGCCAACGAACACACCTATCTTGTATAGGAATACAACTCAGCTTAATTTACCATAATGGCCGTTCTAGCTTATTAGGGCCCAAGTAGGCTATGCACCTACCGTTCGAATTATGACACATGACAGAATCTGTATTTATTTTTATTCACCACTGCAATTTACATGTAATTTTTACAGTTACACTCTTCAACATGCTTTCCTACTGTTTTGGGGCATTGTGTTTAATAATAGCCGTGCTACTATGATAATTCTGCTGAATTAACATTTAATTGTATTACCTCACTTATATTAATTTTATTGACCTTTTCTTTCAGCTATCTCCATATCAAATTGTAGAGGATTGTAAATGTTGGAAACACGAGCTAAATCATTTCAAGGGTAACATTTCTAATTAGATGATTTTTAGAAAGCTCGGAGAATGGAAAATGTTTCAACAACAATGCTTATTGCTTATGAATTTCTGTAGGGAAATTATTTCCAATTGTACAAGGGACTCAAAAGGCAAAATTAGGGTTTCTGTCAAGTGGTCTGACCACATTTGCTATTTCTGAGGATCGGTCCACATATACTGAATTGAACCTGGATGCAGTGCATCCGGGAGAAGTTAATATTTTTACTGAGGATGATTTCAAAGAAAGCAGTTTGCCACTTTCTGTTGAATGGTCTGCTGGAAAACCTGGTTTTATTTCATTCCATGGCCTTCCATACGAGAGAAGAAGAGAAACTCCTGTGCCAAACCCGAGCAAGGGAAAAACCAGGCTCTTTTGGTTCATTGGACCAACTGTACTGGTGGCTTTCCTTGTTCTCCCATCACTATACCTGCGGCAAATACTTTCTACTGTTTTTGAAGATTCACTGTTGACAGGTTGGTGCTGCACTTCTCTGTATTTAGCTGAGTATTAGTTATTCTAATAAAGTTAGCCGAAGGGTTAAAACTAGATGGGGTTAGGGTCGACACACATTTTGTTGTTACTGGATGGGTGTGAACAGTTTCATATGCTCTTCCATCAATATAACCTCCATATACAATTGAAACTACATCAAATTTTCACCCCCCTAGTTTGTAGGCTGAGATTGCTTATATCAACTAGATGAGTGTTATGGGCTTTGTGCCCGATTATTATGCTGTCTTTAAGGTTTTATTCTGTCGTCTTTCATTAGGTGTGTTGTCTTTATGTTGTGTCTTTATATATGTATTTGTCGTTTACGTCGTAGTTAAAGTGTTGGGGGCTTAGTTACCTTTATGTCCTTGTATCTCTTATCAAAAGGCCCCTTAGGCTAGTGGGATGCAAGAAGTTTAATCTGTCTTTTCTCTGCGAAGAGATTATGGTAGTTCTCTCCTCCCGAGTACACCCCGCTTAGCTGCGGTTTCGACTCCACAATATCCTCCGCTTTCGTCCATCCTTCAAGAACCCTATCAAGGTTTTACGTCGAGCTCATAACAATTATGGTATCAGAGCTTTCAATCCTCTCTTCCACTCGATCCAACAACATCCCGCCTCTATCTTCATCACGTTCGGTCTTTCCTTGCTCCTCTTCAAAACCAACTCCCCATCTAAGCAGGAAGTCACGGTTTCGTCCCATACAACCTCACCAAGCCTTTGCTCACTGTCTGTAACCTTCGACGAGCAGGGAGCAAGTCCTTGACAAGGCAACTTCTATCCTTACAAGCCTTTCTGCCACTTCGACGACACCCATGCTCCGCCTCCGGCGGTTCTCCATGGTCAATCACGAGAATGCATTAATTCCCAGATTGACCTCGTCTTCTTCTTTCCGCACGTGCCTATCGAGCCGTCAAAGCCTTCGTCGAACTTCTTCTGCTTCCTGTGCACGCCCCTCCTCGCCTGCGCACATCCAAGCCCATTTGTGAAGATCGAAGCCACACATCTTCTTTCTGCTCGAGCCCCACAATCCTTGAGACACCTATCTGTTGTTTGTCCCTTCATCGATGCCCTCACCTCTTATCACACGTGCAAAACCCTTTCCTCCCGCGTCTTCCTTTTCCGCATGCACCTCTGTCTTTTTCTGTTGAACGCACACAAGGCTTGCTTCTATCTTTATTTAACTGACAACTGTCTGCACAGTTGATTAATCAATTGTTTTGGAGCCTCATAGTTATATTATTTTTGAGTCGGAGCCTTCCTTTTAGCCGCTTAAATCCAATCTTATTAATTGATTAATTAATTATTAATTACTTAGGCATTGGTGAATTCTCCGAAAAATTTAGTCATCTTGTGGATTAGATGCGCATTCTTAATTTCTTATGGCTTCATATGTTGTTGTTGAAACCCTACATCAAGAAGCGCGAGCTCGCGACCAACCACTAAGCCCGATGATTGTTCCACCGCATCTCATGCTGCCGCTAACTCATGTGAGCCTTTTGCAGACACAAACTGTCATTTTCTCTGTTGCGGTTCTCATTGTCTTTAAGCCCAGTGCTATTCATTCTACCAGTCACTTCTATCCATTGTCTTCTGCCTCAATCACCTGTTTTGTCGGTCCCTTTGGCACCATTCCTTCTGATGACCATTCGCCAATCGACACCACCGCTTTCGATCGCCACACATTCCATTCGTCTGGCACACTTGCCCCTCCTCCATCTATTATGTAGGACTGTCTCTCCTCAGCAAGCGCCCCCGCCATACTAGATCCCTGCCGCCCTTCGCCTCATCTGTGAGCACTATGACGACCTGCTGCTCGATGATCTCTCCCTACAATGACGCTCTACTGTAAACTGTTTTGGCGAGAAATTAATAAGTCAGATGATCAAGCAGTGCAAGCCGCGTTCGAACTTGATTACAAGCTCAATTTGAAGGATGACCGAGATGTTATGGGTTTCGTGCCTGGTTATTATGTTGTCTTTACTCTTTAGTTTTTTATTATGTGGACTTTCATTAGGCGTGTCATCTTTATGTTGTGTCTTTATTATGTTGTTTTTATACTTGTATTTGCTGTTTATGTCGTATTTAAAGTGTTGGGGGATTAATTATGTTTATGCCCTTTGTATCTCTTATTTAAAGGCTCCTTGGACTACCAAAATGCAATCAAGAAGTTTAATCTATCTCTTTCTCCCCTTGAAGAGATTGTGACAACTCTCTCCTCTCGAGCACACCTCGCTTAGTCAACTGTAATTCCGGTTCCACAATATCCTATGCTTCCGCCCATCCTCCGGCAACCCTACCGAGATTCTACGGCGAGCTCGTAACAATGAGTTATTTCAAGAAGCAACATTGAGGTTGTTCTCCTTCTTTTGAGCCAAAATGATTAGTTTGGTTTAGCAAAGGGAGATGCTAACAAAACATTTGATTTATTTCCATTGTGATTTTAGATTAGTTCGGCTTGAGTGTTGTTGCGATTTTAGATTATGTTAAGTAGCAAAAGTGTTGCTATGGGTGGGAATCTAATGCCAAATTTTCACTTGTTTTTTTTGGGATAATTTTGGTTTACTGAAGTATTAAGCTAGAGAAATAGTCTCTGGATCATGAATGATCATTTTTGCCCTTGGCACGTTTGATTTTGATGGAATGATTGAATGACAAATGTAGTCGTATTATTTTGGTGCCCTAATCTTGTCGTGGGATTATTTCATCATTTTCTCATTTTTGTGGATGCCGAAAAGAAATAGTGAATGCCATTTTTTCAGATAGATTATTTCAGAAATGCTAGCAAATACGTTTTCTAGAGAAATATCTTCTAACCTATGGAGTTTTATCTAGCCTATCAGCCTTGTTGATCGATTCCTTGTAATCCGCGGATACTTGAGGGCTCTTATTGTTGAAACCTTTTAGTTTGGTATTACTTCCTTCTGTTCCTCATCCCTCTTTGTTCCTTCTACTTTTCTTTTCCCCATTTCCTAGATAGAGGCCTCTTCTTGATCTACTTGAAGCACCATGTCTATTCATGGTCTGATAAGCCGTAGATTTTCCTTTTATCTTCTTTGTTTCTCCTTATTAAGGTGATGTAGGGGTAGGCTACTGGTGACCAAAACCTACGACTCTAGGTGGTAGTGCAAGGTGACACGCTAATCCAAACCTACATGCAATGTAATGATCGATGTTTCGATAAATAAATGAAAGCAATGCAAATTTCAGCACCACACATATTTAAATAGAAAACAAATATTTTTTTGGCAAATTATAATGGCTTTCCTCCGCTCGGAGGGCCAAAGCGAAGCGCGTGACGAATGTCTCCTCCGACAAGTTATTAATGCACAAAAACAAATTTCCACAAGCAAGAATCACAACAAATTATGGTAAATCACTAAATGGAAATGTCAAATCAAATAAAACAATACTGCAAAAGCTCACAAAGTAAAGAGCTGAACCGAGACACTGAAGAATTTGAGGTTTGGATGTGTAGATCGGCGATCAAAGATAAAACCGGTGGCGAGGCGACGGTGGTGGTGGCTGTCCTCGGCGGCAAACGGTGAAAACGGACAATATAACGGTTGTTCCGACCACGTATAAGTAGATCCGGGCCGGGGAGGGGTGGATCCGCTATTTAAGGTCGGATCCGAGCAAAAATGGAAAGTATGAGTGAGGGAAATAACGGATCGGGCGGCTATAACCCTAGATCTGGACGGATCTAGGATTTTAAGGTTGTTAGAATGGTGGATCCATAAAGGGGAGGTGGCGGATTAGGGAGGAGGGGGAGGTGGCGGATTGGGGAGGAGGGGGAGGCGGTGGATTGGGGAGGAGGGGGAGGTGGAGGCCGGCGGGTTGTTAGGGCAATTTTAAGGAGGTGGCCGGCGGTGGTGAAGGGTGAGGACTGGTCGGCTGACAGTGGGGAGGGGGCAAGGGGGGCCGGCGACCCTGTAGTGGCGGTGGAGAGGCGGCGGGTTGGAGAGGAGGAGGCAGGTTGGGCGGCGGCAAGAGGGCAGCATGCCAGCTGTTTTCGGGGGCTGGAATGGAGGGCTGTAGCGGGTGGAACGAAGGTTTGAGGCGTGGAAAATGAAGGTGGGGGTAGAGATTACCTTGGGGAGGAGTTTGGAGGCCTAGGAGTCGTCACCTAGGGTTCCACGACATCAGCACCATGGAAGGATCACGGGATTCTGGGGTTCAATGTCTCCAAAATCTGCAATGACTGAATTCAGCCCTCAAGACTCCTATTTATAAGAAAAGAAAAGCTAGGGCATCTCTCATCAACGACTATGATTGGCTGGTGGGTCCGTCCCTTAAAATACATCAGTAATAAACTGAAAAAATATAAACCAATATAGTGTCTTGACTCGCGGTGACATCCCAGACGCAACCGCAGAGCTTGATCGGTGGTCCGATCAAGTCCTCCTGCCCGAATAAATGAACGTAGGTCCCGCCTTGCGGCGAACCCCTCCAGGTGCATGATTGGATGGATCCCCATCATTAGGGGTTTGTTAGTGCTGCATCATATTTTATTTTATTATTATTATTTTTAAGTTTATTGTTCTTTATAGCTATTTATGACAAGAATAATTATTAGCATTGCTCTAGCCCTAGCGTTCAACTAAGGCATGGAAGGCCCAGAACTGCCAGGCCCGGAATTGCCAGGCCCGGAATTGCCAGGCCCAAGCTTTATAAATATCATTGTAATCAACGAAAATTAGGGCACTAGGGTCATCATAGAACTCGTCACTAGGGTCATGATATTCCATATGAGTACCATCGTAAGGGGTAGTGTTCCCATGAATGGGTGAGATAGCTACTATGTGATCAACACCAGGCTCTGGGCTCTCGATCTTGACATGACTCGGAACAATAAGAAGGGGAGAGGGACATAAACCTACTCTCAAGAATGAGTCTGTGGGTGCGATGTCAAGAAATGGGTCTATGGTAGGGGTGCTAACTAACCCATGACTTGGCAGAAGAGGGGGTTCATGTGAGGGACACAACACTAGACTTAATTGGTCGCTCAGACTCACTCTCAGTCGGGGTCACAAGAGACAGGTCGGAAACAAGAGATATGTCACTTACTGGGCGAAGCATCTCACTGGCGTGAGAACAATCGGTATCGGGTATCACTTTAATCATGTCTGACGGAACAATGACAAGCAAAGTGATGACCTCAGTGTGGGAGAGACTCGTACTGCAGAGGTCAAGGTGAGAATCCAATCAACCAGCTCTTGCGGATCTCAAAGATTGTTCATAACGAAGGGCAAACTGATATGTCTGCTCGAGGGATTTCGAGCTATGATAAACCACCTCAGTACGTATGTCAGATCGAAGTCCGGACCAAAATCGGGAAGTGGTCATGACTGGGTTCTCTCGGATATCACTGCTCACAACTAACTCATCAAAACGATCCCTGCACTCAGTGACAGACATGGATCCTTACTGAACGGAAAATAATCTTTTGAGCAAGCGACTCCGATTCTTTGAAGGCAGATACCCCTGACACAATATATGCTTCATATCCACCCAACTAGTGATGCGATGAAGACGATCTCGCTCGCGGGTCCTCTCAACGCTAGACTAATACGCTCTTGCCTAATCTAAAAGCCTAAGTTTCGCAAACTTGATGCGACGATCACCGAAAAACTCAAAATGATCGAGATAATACTTCGTATCCACGAGCCAATAACTGAAGGATTTGAGACTCGATGAGCCGTCAAAAGAAGGGGCAACGATACGGAACTGACATTCGAAACGATGATCCTCATGATAATCATCCCTAAGGTAATCGAGTCGTGTCGAAGGATCAATACGATCCCTCCCGCGCAAGGATATGAACAACGATAATCATTATACAAATCGTCTCTACCATAGTGTAGGTTGATCGACACGATCTTTGAAGGTGGTGTGCTGAGATCGAGAATAATCGTCGTAGTAATGTGAGGATCTCCCTGACGGAGCTCCATAGGAGCGGGTGTAAGTGGACTCGGACTCTCCAAATAGAGGAGTGGAATATTGGTGATTCCTAGGCATGACGAAAACCTATAGAATCTACAACTGCGTATCAAAAAATGCGCGCAACCTGGCTCTAATATCAATTGACGGAGGACGAATCTATATGCGGCGGATTAACGATGCCCTAACCCTACTTGCCATGCAAATCTGACCGTGTGAATTCAAATTAGATAATAAATAATTAAATCCCACGCAAATATTTCAAAGCAAAGTAAGATAATTTTATTTAAGCAAACAAGCTTTGGTTTTTCTACTCGTGGAGGGCCAAAGAAAGTGCACGCGGCGAATCAGCACTTCCTGCAGTTAGAGATTTTCAAGGAGCAAATAATATATTAAACTATAATCCCAAGCAAGAACAAAATATCCAAACCATAACAATGTTTCCAACTAAAACCAATACAAAACACAACACAACACAAATGTTAGGACTTCTATAAATATTATAAATTTTAATGTTGGAGGGCTCAAAGAGGGTTTCCGGTGGTGGGTGGACTAGATTGGGTAAGGGGGAGGTCAGTGGAGGAGGGCCGGATTGGAGGAGGTGGTGGCTGGATTTGGGCTGAAAACCCCTAATCTGGGCAGATCTGTTAAAGGTCGGCTGCTGGGAGGTGGATCCACGGGTTATGGTGTTGGGGAAACAAGTAGGGGGTGGAGCAGATCTGGGCTGGTATGCCCTGATTTGGGTGGGTTCGGGTGGTGATGAGCAGGGGTAAAAGTGGCTCCACGAGAGGGGCAGCGACAACAAACAAGGAGGTGAGGGAGGGGCTGACCGGGTCTGGGAATAACAGGGGGCGACCTGTTTATGAATGGCGGGAGGTGGATGTAGGGCCGACGGCTTAGGGGGAGGTTGCTGGGGAAGCAGGGAGGGGCTTTCCTGTAGGCGGCGGCGGCTGGACAGAACAAGAGTTGACTTCCTGTAGGTGGCGACGACTGGACAGAACATGGGATGGTTGTTTGAGGGAGGGTGGTGGTTGGACATAGCAGGGAGGGAGGTGTAGATGGAGGGAAAATCAAAAGATACGAAACTTACCCAAGGAGTCGTCACTAAGGGGGCTCCACGGAGTCGGTACCGCGGAGGGGATCATCCGGAATGAAGGAATTCTCTTGTCCAAACATTCATCAATGAATAAACTGGAGCCCTAAACATCATATTTATAAGAGTCTTAAATTAGGGCACTCAGAATCAACGATTATGATTGATTGTTGGTTTCGGGGTCAAAATTACATGAAATAATAATTGAAAAATACAAAGCTATATATGAAATTGATTCACAACGCGAATTCGGATGCATCCACAGAGTCAGATCGTCGACCCGGGCACGTCATATATGGTAAGTCACCAAACCACATCACTCTCCTTTCAGGGGGGGGGGGTGCTGAGCCTATCTGCCCGGGTTGAGCCTAGCAAAAAGGGCCTCCGACACTTTTTTCTTGGCGCCTGCCCAACGACCTAGCTCAACAATGGTCCTGGTCCGGGCCGAGCTTCGGGGTAGGCCTCAGCCATTAATGAGGGCCTGATATGGATGGTCTGAAAGCCTGACCCTGGACCCGGGTATTGATCCTTATTTTTCTATGCATCTTCCTAACACTTGTTTTTTTTTATTTCTTTTTAGTGATGTCTTGGGCAAGGCACAAGGTTTGTACCAAATTATTTTTTTCCTGCAAGGGCTCTTGAATGTCTTTCTGTGGGATCACAAGTCTATTCATTAGTTCTTATTTTGTGGTTCACAGTTTCATGGAATGTAGGTAGTGGTTATGACCGATTCGATTATGACCGATTCGATAGAAAAGAAGGGATAACTGTGCCTTTTACATAGGGGATTTCCTGGAATAAATTGTTGCATCTTTATTTGTTTCTTTTTGAAAGAAATCCAATCAATCAGAAATTCAGAATGAAGGCTAGAGAGGGACTTTTTCCTTGCTAAACTTTGTTTCCTTTTAGGGTTTTTGCAAGACATTTTTTTGCTTCATAATATATATATATCTATACTACTCTAATATAAGAAATCTTGTATGGTGGTCTGCCAATATAAATGAGTTCGAAAATAGATTTTCTGTAACACTTTTTGGAAAAACAAGGGCCGTCCTCTCTGTATCTCAAAATAGATTTGACGGGGTGTTTTAATCCTTAACCGTTGGATCTTGGCCAAACGCTTTTATGCAAATAACGGTAGAAATGGAGTTTGCCTGATAGGAGATGAAGCAAATACTTTTTGAAAAGATGAAGCCCAAAATAGAGTTTTTTGAGATTTTCCATATGAGAGCCAAAAAAGGTTTACCTCCACATTTTCTCTCTCCAGGAATGAAATTTAAATGATCAAACCAAAACTTTAGATCCCCGCACAGAGACGAGGACGCGTTCCCCCCTCCCCGGGGCTGATTTGGCAACTTTCCATATTTGGCGCGCCGGCGGATCGCCGGACTCCGGATTGCGTCCGGAACCCTCCGGGTCAAAACGCTATATTACTTTATATTTTTGTTTATTTTGTGTATTTTAAAGGTCCACATCGGCCAATCATAGCCGTTGATGGGATGCCGTTTGTGTTTTCTTATAAATAGGGCAGGGCTGATTTGAGGCATTGTTGAATTTGGAGAAAAGCCGGATTCCAGCGATGGCGGTGGCCCTGGTGAGACCCAGGCCGCCAAACTTCTCCCCATAACCCCTATATTTTCCCCCTCTCCTCCATTTTCAAATTGAAACCGCTGCAGCCCACCTTTCCAACCCGTTGAAAACCATTCCCTGGTTCAGGAACTGTTCTTAATTAAAATCACTGTTCATCTAATTTAATTGATTTCCATGTTCCGCCTCCCCTCGTACAGAACCAGCCGACCACTTGATATCAGCCAACCGTATGATTTCCCACCGCCCGGAACTCTCCATAAATCCTAACGCTTTTTTTTCCTTCGTGATCCACTTCCCACCACCCCGAAAACATGATGTAGCCATTGATTATCCACCGCACAAGCCTTCTGTATCTCAAATTGCGGATACTCACCCCCGGTCCGGATCTATTATTTTGCGGGGTGGCAGATTTACCATCCGTTACCGCCATTTTCGCCGAGGCAGCCACCGTTCGCCGCCTCGCCACCGGTTCCACTCCCGGGAGAGATGCCAAACGCTTTTCCCTCTATGAAAATGAAGCATCAGTGAGTAATGGAGTTTGCACTCTTTGATAGGAGATGATTGTTGGCTAGCCCAAAATAGAGTTTTTTGAACAATTGAGGAGGAATTTTCTCGCGCGCTTCATTAGGCCCTGAGAGCTCCAAATTGCTAAAAAAATAGAGGTTTATTTGTCCAAACTGCGTGGTACACCGATTTCTTATATTTCTATCCCACAGGAATGAAATTTAGCGCTGCAATGATCAAACAACGTGCACAAGTCCTAACTTTAGAAGACCCCTATACCCATGAGTGGGAAGATGGAGAAATATTGAGGGGAGTCCCTTTGTGTTAAGAACGTAATGGAGAATAATAGAGATTAGAGGGGGAAGTGGGGCTTTGGGATTAGAGTTTGAGAGGAAGAGAGGGAAAATACCTGAAGAGTTTTTGCATGCCCTAGCCGACCAAGCCTTAGCGGTAGTTATACCTCTGGGCCAAGAGCCCCCCCCCCCCCCCCCCATGTGGGCTAAATCCGTAGGTTTAGCCCCAATCTGTCGCGGTTTAATTGGTGAGAGCTAAACTGGTAGGTTCTGCCCTATTTTGTGTTGCCTCCTTCCGCCGACGCATATATTGCTGACCTGTGAACCAGTTGTTATGCGGGGTCATAACATTCCCTCCCCCATCAGCTGCCAACTTGTCTTCAAGATGAAAGTCTGGATAAAGTTCTCAAAACTCGAGCAGATCAACCCATGTGTTGTGCGCCGCCGATAAGTTCTTCCATTTGATGAGGTCTCCTGACGGTACTCGGGACCGCGCTTCTTCCATTTAGTGAGCAGTACCTCCTCTAGGAGCGGTCGTAGTTCCCCACAGTGGGTTGCTTCTGGCAGGGTGGGTCACACCTGTACCGTGTTCCCGATATTCTTTTCCAGCAAGGATACATGGATGGTCGGGTGAATGCGTGATCCCTCTGGCAGAGCCAACGTATATGCAACTAGTCCCACTCTCTGGATGATTCTGAAAGGCCCATAATACCGCAGTGCTAACTTCAGGTTCGTCCTCTGAGACACAAAGGTTTGCCTGTATGGTTGAAGCTTGAGAAAAACCTCATCTCCTACTGCGAAGTCCCATTCCGTCCTGTGCTTATTTGCTTGAACCTTCATTCTATTCTGACCGGCCAGGAGGTTTTCACGCAGAAGGGCAAGAGTATGATCCCGATCGCGCAACTCCCAATCAACAGCTGGTAGTGCCGTCTGTAACATCCCATTTTCAACTAGACCCCTAAGAGTGGTTTTGGTCATGACCAAGTCATGACAAAGCCCTAGGGAGCCAGAAAGGGCCAAGTAATCAAAGGCCAAGGTGAGACTCACCTTGGTCTGCCTATGGCACAACCTCATCACCAGATCTAAGGTTTGACTTTAGGGCTTCACCATGACTCCATGACCCCACCACAAAACCACTAACCTATTAGAGGATCCACTAGAGCCCTAAGGGTCCATGCAAGTCAACCCAAAGTGACCAATCTGACCTGGGACCACCACAGGCCAAAAATTGGACAAGGTGCCCTAACTAAGGGAAATTGGCCTCTAATGTGCTCAAGGGACCCCACCATGCCTCCCTAACCTTAAAGTGAGGTCAAAGGGTCACCAAGGACCCATTGGAGTCAAGCCTAGTGGCTAAGTTGACCCAAGTCAACTCTAGACCCAGATTGGTCAAAGGGCCCTAACCAAGGGGCAGGTGACCTTCAATGGGCCAAGTCAACCCTACCCAACCTTTCCTAGACCTCCAGGGAAGACAATGAGTCACTAAGGACCCTTGGGGGTCAACCCAAATGGTCATGTGGACCAAAGTCAAGCCA
Source organism: Platanthera zijinensis (assembly GCA_039513925.1). Lineage (NCBI taxonomy): Eukaryota > Viridiplantae > Streptophyta > Magnoliopsida > Asparagales > Orchidaceae > Platanthera > Platanthera zijinensis. The sequence goes on from CM077090.1 coordinate 21,321,763, forward strand.
AGCCCATTTTGGGTCAACCTACCTCAAATGGGCTAACCCAAGCTTTAGCCATTGCTTCCCAAGGCTAACTTCAATTCTCATAATTCTTATGAGAGGAATGGCTGCATATATCCTAGGGGGTTTGACCAGCCAACTTGGTGACTAGGAGAGAGAAAGGGGACTTCATTTCATGGTAATGGTGGAGAGAGAAAATGGGGGGGGGGAAGAGGAATGGTATGGGGACCGGCCAAAGGAGGCTAACAGCCACCCTTTATGGCTGCAATCAACTCCTCTAGGGGAGAGGAGTTGATTCCAGCCGTTTCCCGGCCACCAAGGGGCAGATTCAGCCCCCCACCTCTCAACCCGAGCCACCCCTTTAATGGCTTTAATGACCATTGAAGCTACAACCCTTCCCCTCCCCAATCCAGCATTTAAACCCCATCAGTGGGTCAAGGGGAAGATTTCCCACCACTTACCCGAAGGAGCCGAGCCAGTGCATAGTGCTGTTGCAGAAGCCGAGCGCCGCCGCCGTCGACCATGGCATCCCATTGTTCCTCCCGCATTCAGGCCGCCGGAAAGGTCCTCCTCCACTCCTCTCTTCATGGGTAGATCTTAGGAATTGATTAGAGCAAGGTTCGGGCTCAATTGAGCCCGATCCAAAATTCCAAATCCATGGAAATCGGGTGAAAATTATCCTCCCGGGTTCGCCGGAACAGTCGCCTCTGGCGGCCGTGCCGCCGGCTGGGGGTAGCCCCCACCTCCCCGAAGGTGGTGGTGTCGTTGGCCGGCCGGGGAAGTGGCCGGGTGGCCGGGAAATTGGCCCGCAAACCGCTCCAGGACGGGTCAATCTGGGCCGTTGGCTGGAGGAAGGAGATGAGCCGATGCCGTCCAAAAGGGCTCTTTAAGATTCGTGCTGATATTATTATTAATCTTTATTTCCTTGATTTATTTAATTCGTTCACACTTTTTTATAGTATTTGGTTTAAATTTTTAAAAATACTTAGGCTCACCTAATGGAAAAGTCATCAACATGAAATATGTAGCCCTACGGGTCTACTTTAATCCAAAATTTTTTTGGACAAGTTTGGACCACTGGTTGGGCCAGGGCACCCATTTTGGTGGGACCTATACCTAGGGCTATCCTGAAATTCAAATGGATGCCCACCTTTCATCCCTTGTCCAAATGTCCTGAAATTTGGGCAGGGATTCTATCCTAACTATACCTAGGGCCTATCCAAAAATCAGAATTTTTGGAGAATATTTTTCTATAGTTTTTGTAAAAATTTAATAAACCATGTATAATTTAATTAGGTGTCCTAAACACCTCAAAATCCCCCCAAATTTAGGTGGGTATTCTTAAAGGGCATGCTAAGGCTCTGGTAAAAATTTCATCTCATTTGGAGATGTTTTGATTAGGTTTTTATCCAACTCTAGGTTGACCCTCATAGGGGTAATTAGGTCAAAACACCCCATTAGGGTTTTGAGTGGCCAAATCACCTCAACAGAGGCTGAAACTTTGGTCACTAACTTTTTATGGTATGACACACCATCCAATGGATTTTGGAGTTGTTTGGGGCAGGGTATCCCTAGGACTCTAGGGTAGACCCTTTTATGGGATTTTTAGGGTTTGATGGTCATATGGTCAAATGACTTTGGAATGACCTGAAATTTGGTGGGGAAGATCATAGAGAGTATATGGTCCTATGGATGAAGTTTCATTGAATTTGAAATCCTTTAACCCCCTCAAAACTCTAACCCTAGTTTAGGGCACCAACCTTATTTTGAATTATTAGGCTGTCAATTGAACTTCTAATCAAATGAAATTTTGGGCAGGGTGATGTTCTGGTCTAAATGGCCATAATATAATTTTGTTGAGATTTTTGGGTTAATTTATATAGTACCTTATTCACAACCCTAGTTGTGCCCTAGATATTTACTTTGATGATTCTGGAATTTCTGTTCACTGGAATGTTATGAAATCTTGGATTAGGGCATCTTATAGCATGTTATACCCTCTGTATTTTTCTTGGGAGTTTTATCTGATTATTTTAGATACTTCATTCATAAAATTATGAACTATGAATTTTGATCAAAAATAGATGTGGAGCTTAGTATTATTATAAAAATTATGAAATCTGGTCAGTGAGTGTTTTATATCAATATGTAAGTCCTGGAATTTTCTCATAATTTTTAGGTAATTATTTACAGTACTTGCTTCAATAACCCAAGAGCTTGGATTAACAATGTAAAATTAAATTATGAGTTACTGTTCACTGGAAAATTGTGAGAATCCTCCTAGAGTGTTTTTAGGCCATGATGATCTTACTGGATTTTTGCTATAATTTCTGGAACAATATTTCTGGCCTTTGATTCTTAAAATAGGTATTATGAACCTTATATGCTAAATTATGATTTTGGGGCCTAAACCATTTTAAAAATTCACATGTCTTGGATTTACTGTTGATTTGCTCTGTAAAATTTATCATGATTTTATGAAGTCTTATACTTGCTTTAAAAGTGCACTTCATGACCAAATGGTAGCTCTTGGAACCCTTAAGAAAATTAATTAAAATATCAGAATATTTAGGAAAATTATTATTTTCTGGATTTAGTCTATTTGTGTCATGATAAGCCTCCAGTAAATAACTTAGGACACTTGGATGATTATTTGGATTGCCCCCTATTCGGTTCGATATATAGCTTAGGTTGGTCTGCATGTAGCAAATTGCTAAATAGCAATAGGACATGATCCGGGATAGTTGTTGGAGTTGTCGTTTTGGCTTGGTGGACTGGTGTTGATGATTTCACTATAGAGGGATAGGAAGAGCTGTGAGAAGTGGTTTGGCTAGATTCTAGGGGTATTTGGGTTCGACGAAAGATCGTCTTCCCCGAGGAAAGGAAGAGTAAAAATCACTCTAGGTTAGTATATCGTAACATGAGAAAGTAATGGGTAAGAGATTCAACCAATAATAATAAGTGCCTTGCGAAAGGGAACGATGGGCTTCAGCTACCATCATAGTTCCTAGTGCCTTTGAAAGCCCTTCACAGGGAATACCGGGGGCAGTCCTGGGTTAACGTAAACTGTAATAACAAACTGAAAAGAGTAACATAGTAATTAGGATCTCATATTTCACAAACACTGTTTGCACGGGGAGATTGTTGGGAGCTTCGGCTCGACTGGTTAAGAGACGGACGGAATGGTCCGGGGAGCTTCGGCTCGATTGGCTAAGAGACGGACGTTTTGGTCCGGGGAGCTTCGGCTCGGTTTTTGTCTGATTACGGTTAAACTTGCATGTGCATAAAAGGAAAGGAAATTAAGGTGGTTGGTCTTCGTTATTGGAGGGTCGATGCACCGACGCCAATACGCTGACTCGGCAAGTGTGGTTAGCACTTCGCCAACAGAAGTCCGGTGCGCCAGCCGGCAAGAGTACGCAGACGTCCGCTTAGTGCACAAAGCGTTGAGGCGTACGATAGGTCTGACCGGTAGTGCTTTACTGGTTTAGAGGTGGGCGAGGCCCAACCCACCGCTTCCGTCTGCCACTACGGATGTATCCTGGGAGGTAACGGCTCCGAAAGAGGGAACTAAAGATCTGTGTGCACAGAGTCGGGTGTGTGAGTTGCACTTGCATGTTCCATCATACCCACTTGCATGTCATAGCATAATCAATTCATTTAACCTCTGACACCTAAAGTATAAGTGGAATGAGACGTTTATACATTAGGACTTGCAAAACGACCCCTTGGTCTTTAAGCTTGTGTGAGCAAGTTTATAAATTAAGGTTAAATTCAATATAAATATATGCTGTTGTTTGATAACCGACACCCCAACGTATAAGTGGTATGAGACACTTTATATGATGAGAGCTTTGCAGAAGATCCCTTGGCTTATACGTTTCCGCTCATAAGTCAAGGTTATAATTCATACTTTACCTTACTGCCATTTATATTATAAACTGCTAGTATAGGTCCGCCGCCACCTGCTTTATCTTATTCTCCACCTTCATGTCCATCCCTCTCATCCTCTCCGCTCGGTGCCTAAGGGCCATGAGGGAAGGGGTGAGGGATGATAGGACTTAGTCTTATAGACTAACGGTTTTCGAACCACATCATTTAGGGGATCGTGGAGCCCAACATGGAGCAGCAGCCCCGGAGGTCGGCCCGCTTGGAGATGGGACAGTTTAGCTCAGGAGTTCAGTCAGCTGGGACTGTGAGTCCTGACTTATATTAGATGATATAGTTTGCTTCCGCATGAGCGTTTTGTAGTGAGGATATGATGTACCGGGCATAAGCCCGCATTTCTAGTACTCTGATTATTATTCTGTGGACACTCCCTTCGTGGAGATTTTATTTTTATATATGTGATTTACCAGTGGACTTGCTTTTACATACTTCAATTATTGTGCTACCTTTCTGTGATCGAATTGGCCGGCGGAATCGGCGCCTTGTGGTGATGACCCTTCGGGGCGTGAAGGTGTCACCGCAAAGCGGCGATTCTGGGCCTAAGACCCCAATGGTTTAAAAAAAAGGGGGTCTTACACCGTCCCCCTGGCTCATACGCCCCAAGGTCGAGGCGGAGCGCCGTACACAACTTAAAATGAAGTGAGTTTACTTGCAGTGTGGTAGGAGGTATTGTAGCATTATTCGGCCCAATGAAGCCAACGGGTCCAGGTGCGGGGCGCATCCATCACAAAACATCATAAGTATGTCTGGATCCCCCAATTAATCACCTCCGTCTGTCCGTTTGAAGGTGGTGGGTGGTGCTCATGCACAAATGAGTACCCTGTTGTTGAAATAGCTCCTTACAGAAGTTGCTCACAAACACATGATCCCGATCTTAGCTGATGGCTCGAGGAATGCCGTGAAGTCAGACTATCTCCCGCACAAACAAATCGGCTACTGACTCCCCCTTATAGGGATGGTTGAAGTACAAGAAGTGACCGTACATGGACAACTTATCCACCACGACCAGGTAACTGTCTTCTTTTGGGATCTTGGCAGACCATCGATGAAGTTCATAGAAACCGTGTCCCAAATTTGCTGTGGAATCTTCAAGCGGTAAGCAGTCCCGCTGGAGACGTTGTTTCGTATTTTTGTCGCTGACATCTCTCACACTGCTGCACAAATTGTTAAGCATCCCTTCGTTGGCCCTTCCAGAAAACGTTGGCCCGTACTCGTTGAAGAGTGCGGAGAACGCCCACATGTCCCCCTATCGACGATGAATGAAACTCATTCAACATGATGATCTTCCATGGTGATGAAGATGGTATGACCACTCTGTCGTGGTAGTTTAAGTGTCCATTCTGTAAGTGAAATCCTGGATTGGTGGTCTTCCCTTATTAAAACGACTTCACAATTGAGCCCAAGTTCAGGTGCTGAAGGATCTCCTCCCGTATGTCGTCTAAAGCCCTGATCAACGGACCTGAGATGTGGTGAAGTGTCCCCTTTGGTATGCGGGAAAGTGCGTCTGCCACCACATTCTCTTTCCCTTATTTGTAGACGATCTCGTAGTCGTAGCCCAACAACCTCGTCACTCACTTCTGCTGCAAAGGAGAGGTCACTCGCTGCTCCAAGAAATGCTTCAGGCTCTGGTGATCAGTTCGTACCTTGAAGTGTCTCCCTAAAAGGTATGGTCGCCACAGGGTCACGACATGTTTAATGGCCAATATTTCCTTCTCGTAGGTAAATAATTCCAGTGTCCGTGGTGCCAAATCATTGCTGAAGAAGGTTATCAGACGCCCCTCTTGCATGAGGACGACCCTAATCCTCATGCCTGACGCATCGGTCTCCAGGACAAACTCCTTAGTGAATCGAGTAGAGCTAGCACCGGTATGGTAGTCATCGCTGTCTTGAGAGGCTGGGATGCTGTCTCTGCCTCATCTTGCCAGCTAAATGCATCCTTGTGTTGAATCTGTGTCAACCGTTGTGTTATATTTCCATAATCCTCACGAACCGCCGACAGTAGCCCGTCAGCTCGAGGAATCCGCGAAGGGCTCGAACTATGCATGGTCGGGGCCACGTTTGCATGCTTTCAATCTTCTTCGGATCGGCCTGAACTCCTTGTTCCGAGGTTATGTGACTCAAATATTCTACCTCTTCTTGTCCAAAGGAGCATTTGGAGAGCTTGGCGTAAAGTTGGTGCTGACGGAGGATCCCAAACACTTGCTCCCCGACTGACGCTGTAGATCTAAATATCATAAAAAAAAATCAATACGGACCTATGGATAAGCCGAGAAGGGCCCGGAAGATCTCGTTCATCACCGCCTGGAACGTGGATGGCGCGTAGGAGAGTCCGAAAGGCATCACGAGGAACTCGTAGTGGTTGTCGTGTGTCCGTAAGGCTGTCTTATAGATATCTTTTTCCTTCTACCTGATTTGATGGTTGCCCGAGTACAGATCCAACTTCGTGAACAGGCGTGCTCCGTGTTACTCGTCCAACAATTCTTCTATCTTGGGGATGAGAAACTTGCCATTGATGGTGGAGCTGTTCAGACCACGATAGTCAACACAAAACCTCTATGAGCCATCCTTTTCCTTCACCAGAATGATGTGTGAGGAAAAAGAACCGGTGATGGGTCTGATAATTCCCGCTGCTAGCATCTCCTTAACGCTCTGTTCTATCTCTACCTTTTGTATGTGTGGGTAATGGTATGTTCGGATGTTAGTTGGCTCAGCTCCTCCTTGAGGACGATCTGGTGGTCTCTAAATCTCTGTGGCGGGAATGAGTGGGGTTTCTGGAAAAACTTTAAGTATTGCAATAGCTAGGGCTGCATCTGTTCTGGAATTTCATGTGGAGAAGTAGGCTGTGGCGTAAGCTCTCAATTATCACCGCCATGGGCCTTCTTGGTTCCACAACCTTTCTAGTCATCGAAGAGAGATCTACTTCATCGGAGAGGTTCTGATCCCATCCAAATAGTATTGTCTTCCCTCCTGGGCAAATTCCATGGTTATGTGGTCCCAATCCATGGTTATCTTTCCTAGTTGTTGCAACCACTGGACCCCTAGAATCTTATTTGACCTGTGGATGGGCAACAAGCAAACATCCATCCTGCATGTTTAGCCTTGCACACTACACACCACTCCCTTCAACACCCCTTCACACTGCAACTTATTCTCGTCAGCTACTCTCACTTGGAAAGTGACATCCTTAGTGATCCCATGTCCCAGCTTCTGTGCCACTGTGCCACTGTGGGGATGATGAAGTTGTGAGTGCTTTCACTATCAACCAAGATTGTCGCCTTCTTTTGGCAGATATGCCCTGCGGTATGCATAGTGAGTGGTGTAGATCCTCCCTCCATTGCTTGGATAGATACCCCAAAATCGGTAATATCCAAGCTGTCTCCGTGCTCTCCTTCTTGCTCTGGCTCGTCGTTCTCGCCCGCTTCTCTTAGCATGTACATCTGGATCATCTGACATTTGTGTCCAGGAGTGTACTTGTCGTCACAGTTGAAACACAATCTCATCTCCTCCCTTGCTTGTAGTTCCGACCATGTCAATTTTTTACAGTTGCCCTGGTGTCCACCTGTTCCTTCATGACAGCCACTTTGTTTATAGTATTTCTTATACTCCCCACTCTTGATCTCCGTCGGCTGAAACGTTCCTCATGAATCCGGGCGAGGCTAATGGCATGGGCTAAGCTGCGTGGCATATAAGCACACACTTCGTCTCTGATGTCATCCTTCAATCCTGATACAAAGCAGCTCGGGAGTGTTCTCTCCTCCCACTGTACTTTGTTTGAGCATTTCAAACTCTGTGCGGTATTCCATGACCATTTCCTTCTGTCTCAGTTTCTGGAGGCTAGCTTCAAAGGCTTCATATTCTAATGGTCCAAAACAGGCTGGAAATTCGTCAACGTACTCGACCTATGGAGCATATTCGCGCCCGCGAAGGAACAATTGGGTCTACTGGAATGCATCATCTTCCAGATGGAATGAGGACAACTGTACCCACTATTCTTCTGGGATGCTCTGGTAATTGTAGAATAACTCCGCCTTTTGGATCCATTCCAGCGCGTCTCTGCCTTTAAACTTGGGATAATTCTTGCGAGTCATCTTCGGTTGCATGTGGGCCCTCGGATTTTGTGGTTTGAGGCCCCCATACTCCTGCCCGAGTCTGATCAATTGTCGTCGGTCCAGACACAGTTATCCCCCATCCTCCCTGTTCGAAATTCCGACCCTTGCTTCCATTGGGAGTGGCATGTACTCCTATGCGCTACCTATAGTTGTTACCGGTCAGAGTTGCACGCCTAGGTTTGGGGAGGAGCCCGTCCCGCAGGGGAAACCCTGTCATAAATGGGCATTGATCCCCTTGGAAGCTTTCTCGTTCCCTGTCAAAACCCCGCGCAGGGATAATGCTCGCCTGGTCGTAAATCTCCGCTGGGCGCTCCGTTGAAGGCCTCTGGGGGTGCGTCGAACCCTGCTGGGTGTCGCCGGGACCCTTCCGTCCTTCTTCTATCTCTGGTCTGATCGGTCGTCGTCGGTCCAGGCACAGTTATCCCCCATCCTCCCTGTTCGGAATTCCGACCCTTGCTTCCATTGGGAGTGGCATGTACTCCCATGCACTACCCCTATAGTTGTTACCGGTCGGAGTTGCACGCCTAGGTTTGGGGAGGAGCCCGTCCCGCAGGGGAAACCCTGTCATAAATGGGCATTGATCCCCTTGGAAGCTTTCTCGTTCCCTGTCGAAACCCCGCGCAGGGATAATGCCCGCCTGGTCGTAAATCTTCGCTGGGCGCTCCGTTGAAGGCCTCCGGGGGTGCGTCGAACCCTGCTGGGTGTCGCCGGGACCCTTCCGTCCTTCTTCTATCTCCGGTGTGGACTCGGGAAGCCATTCTGGGTCGATCACTGACTCCCGTGAGATCGACGGGGTCGGCGTTACCGCCTGTCGTTGTATTGGACTGCTGAGTGCTGGTTTCCTCGGTGGCCTCCAACTTCCCCTTGATGCTTTGCGCAACAAGCTTTTGATCTCCTCCGTGCAAGCATCTAATTGTTCCTCCAATCGTTTCTTTGATTCCTTCAATTTCTCTTTGATAGCAGTCACCATATCGGAGAGGCCGGTATAATTCTCCTGTGGGTTGCGAGCCTAGTGGATTCTTCCTGCGAGCGGGTCACCATGGTAGAGGAAGGAGCCTCTGGTACCAAATGTTAGGAACATAATGGAGAATAGTAGAGATTAGAGGGGGAAGGGGGACATTGGGATTAGGGTTTGAGGTGAAGAGAGAGAAAATACCTGAAGAGTTCTTACATGCCCTAGCCAACCAAGCCCTAGAGGTATTTATACCTCTGGTCCAAGAGGGGGCGGTCCCCCCCCCCCCCATGTGGGCTGAACCCGCAGGTTTAAGCCCAAGCTATCGTGGTTTAATTGGGGAGAGTTGAACTAGTAGGTTCAACCCTGTTTTGTGCTGCCTCATTCCGCCGATGTGCGTATTGTTGACCCGTGAACTGGTTGTTAACACTTTGGAGGTCCAAACATTGGTCGGTCCTAACAATTTTGGCCATCTGTTCTAAGTTTCAATTCCATTAGTTTGCTGAAAGCTTTAAAGTACTGAGATCTTCTTTGATTTTGACACGCTCCTTTCACGTAGAAATTAGCGATCGATTTTGCGTGTTTTTAGGCAAGCGCATCTATCGTTGAGTAGACGATCTTTTATTATATCAAGATTCACATTTATATTTCCCCAGGGGTTCGCTCCTTACGTAACCTACTTCTACCCTTTCGCTCTCTTTTGTTATTTTACTAAGTTTATCTTTTGAAAATATTTTTATAATTTTAAAGATATTTTATACTTAAATTCTAATAAATATAAGATAACCAGTATTCTTGGTGTTTGGAGTTGAATTGCTATATATAATAATTACAAAATAAATGTTTTTTAGATAGAGAAGTAATGTTTAATTTAAATCTAATACATAGAATTTCACGCCACTCCGGTTTTCCAGGACGAAACGACACCAGAGCTCTTATTTTAGAGATGTTTACCTGAGATTTGAACTATCAGTTGGGGTCTATAAAGATCACCTTATCGTTCTTTGAATCTCGACACAAGACTATGCACGCACCTAGGTGGAAGAGTCGTGATTTTCCTGTTCTTTTAGGGAGCAGTCAACTCTCTTTATACTTTTTTTTGACTTTATCCATTTACTACCAAAATCATATGGAGATCATAAATCACGATAAAATTGTGTTTGCAATAATTCATGAGTGTTGAAAGACATAGGATAAAATACGATTAATCAAGACATTAATGATAGTAATTAAATACTTCTCAAATCCATAAAAGAAATCATAGAGATTGTAGCGATTGTACGATGAAATACAGTTCTCGCCTCTGTTTTTTACAGTTTTCCATTGGGGTTACATTTTCCTCTGAAAAGCTCGACTAGGCTTCCACAAACAAATTAGTATTCAATAGTTTTATTTTCTTAAGTCACTATTCTTTAGAATTACCTCCAGTGTTCTCTCTTATTTGACAGAGGCCTCACTTGATACAAATATGTTAGTCGCAAATAACACTTCACTTCGATCTGGTGAAGCCTCGCTAAGGAGGAGCACTCGGGTTCAGAACCAATCCGACAACATAACCTTGGGGCGCTTGAAGGGAGCATGGAGGACCATCATGGTGAGGTTGGAAGGCTCGAGTGAGGCTTCCACCATTGGGTGAGTGAGGGATTTGGTTATGTTTTGTATGGGTTCTTGGCCTAAGGGTATTTTGGGAAATAAATTGTTGAGAACCCGAGAGTCGGGTCCAACAACAATGCCTTACCACTCCCAGGAGAAGCAGAGTTGGTTCAGGCAATCCAAAGACGGGGCCACCATGATTGGGATTACTAAGGTGATGACAGTGATGGGTTTGAGGAGCAACGACCAGACCTTTAGAGGGGGGATCACATGGGAGAGAGTACTACGGTGGAACACGACAGGGACAAGGAGGGCATTGGCCTCGAGACGATGATCATGGAAGAGGAAGGTGTTACCAGGATCAGGGACTTAGGAAGCCACAGATTGACTTCCCCCGCTTCAATGGAGGTGATCCCCATGAATGGCTAGACAAAGCCAAACATTATTTACATGTGCATGAAGTGCCCCGGGATGAAAGAGTGGTTGTGACATGTTTTTTCCTTGATGGGAGGGCCAGTAAGTGGTGAAGGTGGCTCAAATTCAGATTCGAGCGAGAAGGAAGACGACTTGGTTGGACTGCTTTCAAACAAGAGTTTATGGAGCAATGAGGATCTTCATCGGCGGTGAACCACCATGGGCATTTGTCCAAGCTTAAACAAGAAGGTAGGGTACAAGACTATATTGAGGAATTTTGATGGCTTCAAACCATGGTGCGGGGTTGATCAGAGGAGGCATTAATGGGGACCTTTCTTGATGGACTCAAGCCATGGTTGTCTCGGGAGCTCAAGTTGAGACAGTCACGGAGGTTACAAGAAGCCATGAAACTTGCAGTGATTTTGGAGAGAAGCTACCACGCAGATAAGTGCCAAAGCAAGGAGATAACTAGAGGAAAAGGTGGAAACCCACCATGGAAATGAAAAGAGGCTGCGAGAGACACAACTAAAAGCAAAAAAAAAGTGAGGAAACTGTCCAGAGGGGAAGTCCAAGAGCGCATCTCAAAGGGGCTATGCTTCAAGTGTGGGGAGAAGTGGAGCAGGGAACACCGGTGTAAGACGGACCAAGTGTTCCAAATAGTGGAGTCCAGTGAAGAAGAAAATAAAGAAACGGCCCAAGACAAGTCTGAGAATCAGGAAGACCACCATGTGGCGTCGGGGAGTGAAAAAGCGGAGCTTACCCTCCATGCCATGTTGGGGGCAAGGATACCGATCACTATGAGGCTTATGGCATGGGTAGTACAGCATGAGGTTACACTATTGGTGGATAGCGGGTCCTCTCACAACTTCATCAATGCTAGCATCTCGAAGAATGTGGGGCTTAGAGGGGTGGTCGTGGAACCCTTTGAAGTGAGGGTGACCAATGGAGAAAAGCTCAAATGTGAGGAGGTCGTGCGGGATGTGAAGCTTAATGTGCAAGGGATGCGAATTTGTGTGGATTTGCATGTTCTCACGATTGCGGGGTTGGACGTGGTACTTGGTACTGCTTGGTTGAAAAGCATTGGGCGGGTGTTGAATGATTATGTGGCCATGACCATGAAGTTCAAATTGGGCGGGAAGAAGAGGCTTTGGAAAGCAATAACTCCTACAAAAATTCAGCTGTGTGCAGCCAATGTGTGGAGAGGCTTTGGAGGAGTGGTGCGTATTGCTTTGTCGTGGTCCTAGCGAGTGCAATCCAAGAGAAGTCGGTTGGGAGACAAGGAGGGGAGGCTCTTGAAGAAAAATTGCAGCAACTCCCCCCGCTATTCAGTGTGTAGTGGAGGAGCACAAGCGGGTGTTGGAGATGCCGAATGGGTTGCCACCAACACGTTCGTTCGATCACCAAACGTGTTCCATGATGCGGCAAGTCCGGTGAATGTGCCTCTCTATCGATATGCTCTTTTTCAGAAAGGGGAGATAGAACGACAAGTGGATGAGATGTTGTCCCAATGGTTGATATGAGCTAGTACGAGCCCATTCTCTTCCCCGGTGTTGTTGGTAAGAAAGAAAGACGGTTCTTGGAGATTTTGTACGGACTACCGAGCCTTGAATGAAGCTACTGTCAAAGATTGTTCCCCATTCCAATGGTTGATGAAATGTTGGATGAGCTACATGGTGCAACGGTGTTCACCAAGCTTGACTTGAGGGAGGGCTATCATCAAATCGGGATGGAGGAAGATGTGCACAAGTGCCTTTAGGACACATTCAGGGTATTAGTACTTCGTCATACCGTTTGGGTTGTGCAACGCTGCTTCCACATTCCAAGCCGTCATGAATGAAATATTCAAACGTTTTCTCCGCAAGTTCGTGTTGGTGTTTTTTGATGACATCCTTGTGTATTCTACGTTCATGGAGGAGCACATTGGGCAACTCAAGGTAGTGTTGAGACTATTGGAGCAACACCACTTCTTCATCAAGCTGTCGAAGTGTGAGTTTGTACAAAAGGAGTTGGAATACTCGGACCAGATCATTTCTGGGGAGGGGGTAAAGGTGGATTCCATGAAGATTGAGGCCATGGTGGATTGGCCCTTACCGGCTAACATTACTGCTTTGAGAGGGTTCTTGCGGTTAACCGGCTACTACAGGCGTTTTGTGAAGAATTATGGGTTGATTGCCAAGCTATGAAGCACAGATACTTCCCCGAAGGCAGCGTACCCGTACCGGATATGTATCTGGTACCAGTACGTACCCGATACTCGATGGATACACCTAAGTGGACACACTTGATCTTAGCACATCATTCTGCACACTGTGATAAGAGTCTGTTTTTCTAGAGTAAACAAATGTTGGCTCTATGCTAAAAAGCGTTGGTACATCCAATTAAGTTGTGTATCTGTACTGAGTATGTTTCTGGTATCGGTATCTTTGTGTTACAAGTATGTGTATTGAACGTGTTGATCCAACACAAGTTATTAACAAAACGGCTAACTTGTCTTTAGACTAACCAGAGATTGAAGATGTTGATCTCCAACAATGAAGAAGGAAAAAAAACTGATAAATAACTTAAGTTTAATTTTATCTCTTTTGGTTAAACATATAAGATGTTAAATTTTGTAATATTTACGAATGCTTAATGTTTGAAAACTTCATGTTATGTTGCATTGATTTGTGAACTTGTACTTCAAGTTATGATTTATGTTTAATGTTTCGATGTTTTGAGAACTATTTATTGCACTTGTGATACATAAATATATATTATATTTTTTATAACGTATCATGACGTACCCGTATCCTTGTTTTTAAAATTTTGTCGTACTGCCGTATCGAGTACGTATCGTATCTGGTACCCGTACCCGTACCGGTGCTTCCTAGTTGCCAAGCCATGGACCTCCATGTTGTGGAAAGATACTCTTGAATGGAATGATGAGGCAAGAAGAACCTTTGAAGAATTGAAGAGGGCAATGAATCAAACTCCGGTGCTTGCCTTACCAGATTTTGAGAAGCCTTTTGAATTCTACACGGCTGCTAGTGGAGAAGGTATTGGGGTCGTGCTGGTGCAAGAGAAGAGGCCATTAGCTTTTGTTTCCAAAGCACTGGAGCCTATGAAGAAGGCTTGGAGCACATATACCCGTGAGATGCTAGCGATCATACATGCTGTAAAAGTATGATGGCCATATCTTTTGGGCCGCAAATTCGCCATCGTGACCGATCAAACCATTGAGGCACCTATTGGAGCAAAAAATTGTCACCCCCGAGCAACAAAAGTTTATGGTGAAATTGCTTGGGTTCGAATATGACATAGTCTACCAACCGAGAAAGGAGAACAAGGTGTCTGATACACTTTTTAGAAAGGAAGGGAGCCCTATGCTATGGATAATTTATGATGAATCAGAGGCTGGTTTGCAAGCTTTGAGTGGTGATGAGTAGGAGATCTGGGATAAAATACATGGGGCAGTGAAGCTTGACAAATGGGCATTGGAGATTTGTGCAAAGTTGGAGAAACAGGAGGTGGGGGGGTGGAAGGATACAAAATTAAGGGAGGTTTGCTCTACTACAAGAATGACGTATATGTGCTAAGAGTACCAATGCTACGGGAAGAGATTTTAGGCCACTTCCATTACAATAAGGAGGGAGGACATTCCGGGTGGTTGAGAACTTACATCAAGGTGAAACACTTCTTTTATTGTGAGGGTTTGAAGAATGAGTTGAAGGAATGAGTGGCCTGATGTGACATATGCCAAAAGATAAAGTATGATCAAAGGGCTCCTATGTGGTTGCTACAACCGCTACCAACACAGACAAGGGTTTGGGAAGATCTATCCATGGATTTTTTGGAAGGCTTACCTACAAGTAAGGTGTTCGAAGCAATATTGGTGGTGGTGGATAGATTGAGCAAGGGGGTTCATTTCATCCCCCTCTGACATCCATTCACGATGAGTAGTGTGACCAAGATATTTGTGGAGAATGTGGTGAGGTTGCACGGCATACCAAGGAGCATCATGACAGGCCGAGGTGCATTGTTTATTGACTCGTTTTGGCGGGAGCTTTTCACTTTACCGGGCAACAAGTTGATAGCAAGTTCATCCTATTATCCTCAAACGGATGGGCAAACGAATGTGGTGAATAGAACGTTGGAGCAATACCTCCGATGCTACTGTCATGAGGAACAAGCAAGATGGAAATAGTACCTACCATGGGCCGAGTATTGGTACAACACCTTGTATTATGCTTCAATCAATACTAGACCCTTTGAGGTGACTTATGGGAGGAGCCCACCTAGGTTGAGTAGCTATGAAAAAGGGACGGACAAAAATGAAGAGGTGGAAAAGGAGTTACTAACCCGGGATGAAATACTTGTTAAGGTGAAAAAGGCCTTATGTAAGGTGCAAGGGAGGATGAAGAGATACTATGATCATGGGAGAAAGGGACGTAATCTTCGACCGGGAGACTTTGTGTATCTCAAGTTACAACCTTACCGGAAAAAGTCATTGAAGAAAAATTTAACGCAAAACTATCTCAAAGTATTATGGGCCCTTCAAAGTGTTGGAGCGCGTGAGAGAAGTTGCATACAGACTTGGATTACCCGCATCCTCTCTTTTACATTCTGTGTTCCATGTCACCGCCTTGACGAAGAAGATTGAGGAACCAGAGCATGTGATAGAGGAGCTGCTTAGTTTTGATAAAGAAAGGAACATGATGTTGAAGCCTAAAGAAGCTCTCCTCTACAGATAAAGAAAGAAGGGTAAATGTGGACAAAGGGCATGGCAAGTGTTGGTACATTGGCTAGGGTTGCCGTTGGAGGAAGCAACGTGGGAGGAATATGAGGAAGTGAAGAGTACTTTTCCAAACCTCTCCCTTGAGGACAAGGGAGTTCTTGAAGGAGAGGGGAGCGGTGAAGTCCCTCTAAGGAGGAGCACTCGGGTTCGGAACCAAACCGACAACATAGCCTTGGGGGCGCTTGAAGGGAGCATGGAGGACCATCATGGTGAGGTTGGAAGGCTCGGGCGAGGCTTCAACCTTTGGGTGAGTGAGGGATTTGGTTATGTTTTGTATGGGTTCTTGGCCTAAGGGTATTTTGGGAAATAAATTGTTGAGAGGCGAATATGAGAGTAGGGGAGAACGAGAGTGGGGGGCATCAGGCATTTGAGGTATTATGTGAGCTCTCCGTGAGTCTCTGTGGTGGCGGACCAGGAAGGCCATTTCCGGCGAGCTTGGGAGTCGGTGTGCGTCGATCCGTCTCGGCGTCCACTTGGGCTAGCTAGGGGGTGAGTTAATCCCTGAGCTAGAGGAGTCCATCCTCCGACTTGGGCGGGTAGACTTCGATGTCCACGTCCTCTAAGGCTATGGTAAGAGTCAAGGTTGTATCTCAGAGTTAATCTTAGGCCTACGAGCAGTGCGGTTCAGTGCGGTTTGAGCCAAAACAAAAACCGCACCGCATGGGTGCGGTTTTAGACCAACCAAAACCGCACCACACCGAAACCGTGCGGTGCGGTTTCGATTCATTGCAGTTTGCGGTCGGTTTTTGCGATACAGTTTCAGTTTTTCACTGATTTTTTATCTCATTCTTTAATTTTTAGTATAGCTAGATCAAGATTTAAATTAGTGTCGTAGACTGTTTGTGAATCTACATCATAAAAAAAAGATCTTTTTATTTATGATTTTCAAGGTAGTCTGGATGAAATTAATAATGATTCTGTTACGCCCTCGTACGGATCCGAAGGCGACAACGGGGCTGAACCAACTGGTTCAACCCCCACTTTCTAAATGGCGGCCCTCGGGGGCTGAACCCACCCGGTTCAGCCCCAATTGGGGCCGGTCGGCCCCCTTGGCCGGCCGGCCTTGGTCCAGGTATAAATATACCCGGATCCTCTATTGGGGGGGACTATGCAAAGTATTATCATGGTAGCCTCCTCTCTAACCCTAGAAATCTACCCTTCTCCCTCAATCTTATCTAGTTCCTAACAATTGGTATCAGAGGATTCTTCCTCCCAAATTTTTTTTCGTTCCGCTCTCATACACGCTCTGCCCGGCTTCGTTTCCACCCGACGACACCTGCATCGCTCCCGCATCGACGACTCCGCGTCGACGAATCCCTGGGTCGTCTTCCTCGACGACTCCCGTCGCCGATCCCACTCGTATCCCGCTGCCAGCTGTTGCTCGCATTCCGCTCGCATCCTGCTGCTCGCATCGCGACCGCATCCTGCTGCATCGCGATCCTGCGGCATTGCATCGCCGATCTCGGCGACCGCATCATGCTGCTCGCATCGCGATCCTGCTGCATCGCATCGACGATCCAGGCGACCGCATCCTGCTGCCTCCGCGATCCGGCTGCATCGCATCCCGCTGCATCGCGATCCTGTTGCATCGCAGCGACGACTCCCGGCGACCGCCAACTGCTGCTTCCAGTTGCTGCATCCGATTGCGGCATCCAGAGGCCACCACCTCCAATTGTTGCCATTTCACACACCCCCGGGGTCCCACCATGGTGACTCACAGCCAAGAAGACTCCAATCGGTTCGCACATCTCGAAGAAAACTACACCGAGCTGACTGACACCGTGGCAGCCCTCGTCGATAAGTTAACGACATTGAAAAACCGTCTCGAAGAGAAATTGGATGTCCGCATGGACGAGCTTAAAAATATTTTAACTCAACAACTTAAAGGAAAAGTCGTTGTGGGCGAGACCAACGCAGTCCAACTTCCCCTTCCTACTCCAGCATCAGGGCATGACGATCGAGCCTCTAGCCTCAATGGGGGCCTTGGAATTGACAATAGAAGGGTAGGAGGCTCACGACGACCACAAGTATGGTCTGAGGCAACCCAGTTTGGCGGCATCGCCGCGTCTGCCTTGGATTTTCCTCCTTACCGTGAAGACCGCCAGGAGGACCAACGACCCAACGGGATGGGGTGCCTACCTCGTGATGGGATCCTCCCTATTCCAGGAGCACCAGGACACGCCACAGGCGGAAAGGGAGGAGGCGGATGGGAGTTTAGGCCGCTAGTCTTGGGGAACCCCTATGGAGGGGATTGGGGGTACCCACACGTGGCCGCTGATCGACGGCTACCGCTTGGACACGGGCAAGAGTACGGAGGACCCGGGCAACAACTACCACGCGCTTATATGCCGCCGAAGGTTACCCGCATGAACTACCCCAAGTTCAAAGGAGGAGATGCACTCGAATGGGTCCAAAAGACAGAGTTATTTTACAGTTATCAGGAGATACCAGAGGCACAGTGGGTAAAGTTGGCGTCCTTCCACCTTGAAGAGGACGCATACCAGTGGACCCAATGGTTCCTCCGGGGACGGGATCACGCGCCATGGCACGAGTTTGTCGACGGATTCACCGCCCGCTTTGGCCCCCTTGAGTATGAAGACTTCGAGGCTCTTCTTCAGAAATTGCGCCAGAAAGGGACGGTGATGGAGTACCGAACCGAGTTTGAACGGTTGGCCAACCGGGTGCAGTGGGGCGAGAGGACATTAACAAGTTGTTTTATTTTCGGCCTGAAGGAGGACATCAGAGATGAGGTGCATGCCTATATGCTGCGCAACTTGACACACGCTATCAGCTTGGCCCGGATTCAAGAAGAGCGTATCAATCGACAGAAGTCCAGGGGGGACACTCTGAGGAACGCTACACACCTTCCCGACACAAAAAAGGGTCAAGCAGCTGCAGAACGGGCAACGATGAAGAAATTGACTTGGACAGAGCTACAGGCTAGGAAAGAGCAGGGAATGTGCTTCAATTGCGATGAAAAATTTACCCCAGGCCACAAATATTAGAGGATCCAGGTTTACATGTTGTAGGAAGGTCCGATGCCGGATGGAGACGGAGGGGAACAGGAGCACATTCTGGATACAATCGAGTATGGGGTATCTTCCCTGACCATGACGGGAGACTTCGCTCCGCCCACTATGAGTATTGCGGGGCGGATTGGCCAACATGTGACCATTCTGCTTGACAGTGGGAGTACACATAACTTCATTAGCCCGGCAGTGGCACAGAAGCTGGGGCTAGCGATCATAAAGGATGCCGCTTCTCCGGTTGTGGTGGTCGGGGGACACGAGCTGCAGTGCGAAGGAGTGCTTCCGGACATGGAACTCAGTGTGCAGGGATACACCGACAACATGGATGTCTACTTATTGCCCATCCAGGGGCCAGATATGATTCTGGGGGCCCAGTGGTTGCGACAGTTGGGTAGGGTGACTCTGGATTGGGAGAGGTTGACTATGGAGTTTGCTAAGGATGGGAGAGAGTACGTTCTGCAGGGAATCCGAATCTCACCAGTGCCAGGGGGCTCTCTTTGCTGTTTGGAGCGGCTGCAGGGACAAGACCACGACGTGGCATGGGTGGGCCTGAGGGGACGGACGGAGCTACCAAATTCCCACCTTGAGGACAAGCTGGGTCTTGATGGGGTGGGGAATGTTACGCCCCCGTACGGATCCAAAGGCGACAACGGGGTTGAACCAACTGGTTCAGCCCCCCACTTTCTAAATGGCGGCCCTCGGGGGCTGAACCCACCCGGTTCATCCCCAATTGGGGCCGGCCGGCCCCCTTGGCCGGACGGCCTTGGTCCGGGTATAAATATACCCGGATCCTCTATTGGGGGGGACTATGCAAAGTATTATCAAGGTAGCCTCCTCTTTAACCTTAGAAATCTCCCCTTCTCCCTCAATCTTATCTAGTTGCTAACAGATTCATACATGAAAGACTCGGTGATCCCTGAAGTGAATATTGATGCTAGCAAATTTGATACCGATAGCCTGTACACAAGCACAAAGGCTTTATTTGGCGCAGCAGTTGCGGGCCCATCCGGCGGTTCCTCCCGCGGCGATCGAACTTTAGGCGGGGAGCTAGGGATTGAAACGGAGCGGTTTGCAGCGTTTTTCAGGGGGAAACAGAGCAAACGCCGCCGGAGGGCATTTGTTTACCCGCCGGCCCGCAGCATTTGCCCCAAACAGCCGGCGAAAACGCCGCGCCAAACGAGGCAAAGTTGATTGAATTTTCAGCCAACAACGTTCCGAAGAAAAACATTGAAAGATCAATAATTGGTTCTTATTGTATGCGAGTTCTGGAGAAATTTTGGACGCAAATATAACATTAAGCAAATTATATGAGGTTATTGAGTACTTTACGCAAATATAACATTAAGCAAATTATATGAGGTAATTGAGTACTTTACGCAAATATAACATTAAGCAAATTATATGAGGTTATTGAGTACTTTACGGGATCATTAAATTACGATTTTCCTGTTTGTGTATACTTGTTAATTGGGCATTTGTATGCATTTAAAATTAGTGGATTTTGTTTCTACTTCTTTAAGTTGGTAAAGCTTGTTCTTATTTGCAGTCTTCAGCTGAGAAGATTGATGGTTGTCCTAATGGCCATTCTTCTAATAAGATGAATCTGGTGTCTCCAAAGAAATCTCAAGATTCCTTATCCTATGGTCATGACTTTTGTCATCATATATAGTGTCGGTGCGGTTTTCTCGGTTTTATGGAGTTATAAACCGCACCGCAGCGACTGGGGGCCGGTTTTGACACGCAAAAAACAGAACCGCACTGAAACCGCGCGGTGCGGTTTGAAATGTGGTGTGGTGCGGTTTTTGGTTTTTGGTTTTCGTGCACATGCCTAGTTAATCTTGTTTTGGGTTGAGATGTGTGTTGAATGAAGTTCAGAAGTAATAGTTAATCTTGTTTGGGTTGAGATTTTTGTTGAATGAAGTTCAGAAGTAGTTTCCTACAAGAACTGAACGATTGCTATAGCTGTGTGCTGGAAATGTGAAAAGCTGCAGGGTGCTGGGCTGGTGTTTGATTGTATGCTCGGGAGTTAAAAAGCTTGGCGCGCATCAGGTGTTCAGTGAATTTCCCGAACCAACTCTACTCTTTTTGGGGGTGGTTTGAGGCATTGTTGTTGGACCCGACTCTCGGGTTCTCAACACGATCACTCTCTTATTAGCATTTCTTTGACCAGTAAAGTGAGATTTCAACTTATTTTTGTTCCTTTATATATGTGTGTTTATATATTGAAATTCAATATTTTAAAATGTTATATTCCCCGTGATCCGATATCCGGCCTTTGAAACTTCAGTTGGTATGAACCTGAGATGAACCATATCAGTTCCCATTGTAATTCATTTGCCTTGAGATAATAAATGTATGTTGTATCTTTTATTTTGGTTATCTTAGTAGAAAAATTGCCTCTTTATCTTCTTTGTAATACCCCCCCCCCCCCCACGGCCCACCCCACACTCACACAAGTTGATGCTCTGTTTTATGAGTTCTCATACCTGTATTAGATGATTCATAATCTTAAACACGTGCTTGTTTTGTACCTCAGCATTAAGGCTACCCGTCATTGAACTACTCGACACCTTTTCTTTGCTTTCTATCTTTTTATGGGATAATGCCTATATATCATACTTAAAATCAATATGCAGGCATTCATGTAATTGAACTTCAAATTGTTCTTTTGCAGATTTTCTCATTTTATTCTTCACGGAGGCACTTTTCTACGGAGGCGTTGCAATTTTTGTTCTACTCGTAGATTATGTTTGGCGACCTCTAGAACTGTCAGCCATGAAGAATAATTACTGGTCGAAGACCCAGTTTGGTCTTCGAATATCTTCTGTTATGACTTTAGTTTTGAGCCTGATAATTCCACTTGTCACCATGGGGATGGTCTGGCCATGGACTGGTCCAGCAGCTTCTGCTACACTTGCACCATATCTTGTTGGTCTCGTCGTTCAGTTCGCTTTCGAGCAGTATGCTCGTCATCACAAGTCACCTGCTTGGCCTGTCATTCCTATAATCTTTCAGGTACTTTTGTTAATCATCCTTTATGATTTATAATTAATCCAGGGTATTAGGTTATCTTGTTCACTTCGATTATGATGTAATCTTCTTCTACTTGAAAATTCCGACCATTTGGTTTGCTGACATATTTTAATGATATTTGCTTAAGATGATGTTTGTCCTAAAACAATGAGATCTAAATGCAGGTTGAATGGAGTGGTGACATCGCTAACACCTTTTTAATCACAACTATAACACCTCAACCTAGTTTAACAACAAATCAACAATCCGGCCGGACCCCATGATAAGAAGAAAACTAAGCAAATTTACTAAAACTGGTACATAACAGACATAAATAGTAGTATTTAATGAAAATTTACAGCGGAAGTAAAATATACGGCTAAGAGTAAAAAGGGTATCTCAAAATCTAATTCACAGATACAACTAGTAATGGAAAAATCATAAAATTTGAATTACTGAAATCTTAAGCACAGTCTGATACAATGAAAACTTTAGCTAATTCTGATACATTAAGTCCAAAGTAAATGTACAACAACTGAACTAAAACAAATATGAATGTTGGAATATGTTATGTAAAGCCATATAAATATATAGGTGCCTCTTGTTTTGCAATAATAATCATTTTCCTCTTTTTCCCTCAACATGGTATCATAGTCAATGCCCCAGAAGCCGCCCCTCTGTCTCGCGCTCGGTTCCACTCCCGGTGCCTAATCCTGCCGCCGTTTCTTCTCTCGGTTCCGTTCACCCCGGCTTCGCCCGTCGGGCCTTCGTCGGCTTTTTTCCCGTCGGGTCTTCGTCGTCTCCGTCTATTTTCTTCTTCTTCCGCCTCTCCTTTCATCTCTCTCGTACTCTAGGGACGCCGACTCCATGGAGTCTTGATCCTCGCGATGTCGGCGGTCCCTTCGTCTCTTTCCCGCTTTCTATGAGGGTCGTTCTTTGTCAACACCCATTGTGATTATTTGGTGCGTCCTCAATTTCTCTTCGGGGTTTCTTTATGGCTGAAAGTGCCTCCTCTGCCACCATGTCTTCCGGTGGAGTGGCCTCTCCTACTTCGGCTTCTGCTGGCCCTTGTCGAGTCCCCTCTCACCATGACACTCCCTAGATCACCACTATGAAATTGGATGGTTCCAACTACCTCCCGTGGGCTCGCTCCATCATTCTTGCCCTCAAGAGCCGTCGACTATTTGGCCACGTCAGTGGCGCGATGAAGGCTCCTGCGTCTGACTCTCCTGAGTGGCTTCAATGGGAGTCTGACAACTCCTTGGTGATGTCTTGGCTGCTTAACTCTATGACGAAGTCCGTCTCTCAAAACTATCTGTTCTTGGATACTGTAGCAGATATTTGGAAGCGTGCAGAGACTACCTATTCTGGTCACGATAATGCAGCTCAGATCTACCAACTTCGTCTCCGGTTGTTCCTACGACAGGGTGATCACCCCCCCTCGGCCTATTACTCGAAGTTCGCCCAACTATATCAGGAATATGATCATTTTGATTCTCTGACCCTGGTGTCTCCTGAAGATGAAGTACTTGCCCGAGCAAGGGAAGAATGCAATCGCATCTTTGAGTTCCTCCACGGCTTACATCGGGATTTTGATCCGATCAACATTCAGATACTTGGCCGCTCTCCTCTACCTTCTCTACCCGAGGTGTACATCCTTGTCCAACAGAAATTCGACCGCCGTCTGACTCTGCTTACAGACTCGGCCACCGAGGGATCTGCCTTTGTCTCTCTCTCTCATCCTGGGTCTCCTTCTGCCCGTGACACTAGATTGTGGAAAGGCCCGCCATACTAGAGACACCTGCTTCAAGCTTCATGGTTTTCCTCCTCGAGGCGGCCCTGTCCCTCGTGGTGGCCGTGGAGATGGTCGCTCTTTGCACAGGCCTCCTATGCCCCGATCAGCCCACTTGTCTGATACTGGGGAGGTGATGTGATCCTGTCTACGGCTCGCTAGAACCGATTCGGTTCTATAGTTATTTACCGCTTTTATTATCATGTAGATTTATTTCATGAATGTTCTAATTTACGCAAGTTACAATTCCTGTATGTTTTACTATTTCTATTCTCGCATTATGTAACGGCGCGTGAGATCGACCACCTCGCGTGACCCTGAATGGATTGGTCCGGTTTGGTGTGGTCGGGTTGAGTCGGCGCATGTCATTGGGTTCAAGAAGTTTTGCTGAATTTAATCTCTTTTAATTAAAGAGGAGTGGGGGAGGGCTATAAATATCAAGTGTAGTTGCCCTAATATGGGGGAGGAAAAAGAAACCGGGATTGAGTTCCAATCTCTCAGTTTTTTTTTTTCCGCCGCATCTCCCGTCTTCCGCAACAGCGAGCTCCCGCTCCCGTATCTCCCGCAGCAGCCAAGCCCCGGCGCCTCCTCCGCTCCCGCTCAGCCGCCCTTCCGTCTCCTCCGCTCCGCCCCTAGCTCCATCCCCGGCAAGCCCTCCTACCCAGCTCCACTGTAAGCCATCCCCGACCTTCCCCGTTGCCCTAGCTTCACGGCCAACCAACCCCGGACAACCTCCATCCACTTCCCTAACTCCACCGCAAGCCCAGCCGACAACCTCCTCCGATTCCCTAGCCTCACTGCCAGCCCAACCCGGCCAACCTCCTTCGATTTCCCCCACTCCACCGCTAGCCCAGCCGACAACCTCCTCCGCTCCCTAGCTCCACCGTAAGCCCAGCCGGCCACCTCCTCCGTTCCCTAGCTCCACCGCTAGCCCAGTCCCGGCGTCCACCTCCGTTTCCCTAGCTCCACCGCACGCCCTGCTCCCGCAACCTCCCCCGATTCTTCTTCCACCACAACTCCATCGGGAAGCTCGACGCCCATCTGCATACGGTATCGGAAGAATCAGAAACGGGCAAGCCCCCTGGGTGAGATCTCCCTTTTCCTCACTCCTCCTGATTTTACTTGCTAATTTATTAGATTAATTTCAGCAATGTGATTTTACTGTTTCAACCCAATGTGATATGCGCTTACCCCAATCATGCCTCGCCGTTCGTTTTACTCCGTGTGTTAGGGTTCCGTTAGTTGAGTTGTGCCTTACTTTAAATCGCCACGTTGTCGACTTCCTCTATTCTTAGGAATTATTTGCATCAATTTGGTGTGGCTGCTGGGATATCTCACTCCCATTGTGGGATAGCCGAGCGTTTGCTTGTACGTAATTCCTAAGTTTGCTAGTGTTAAGTTGCCTATGGATTCACGAGTGGAGCACCTAGAGGGTACTGTGGGAGACATAGGAAAACGAATGGAAGAATTTATGATCGCTATCACTACACTCACCCTCTCTGTGAGGGACACCAACCAAGTTATGATCGGATTGCGTACCACGGTCAATAACTTGGAAGCCCAGTATCACTTAGGGGGACTTGCTGCTCAGCCCCCTACTCCTCCTGCACGCCCCCCCACACCACCACCAGAACCTCAACTAGCCTATCAAGATAATAGGAATCCCCCTAGATGGGATGCCGGAATTAAATTGGACGTTGGAGATTTTGAAGGCACACTAGAGCCTGAGGTGTGTCTTGATTGGTGTGAGCGGCTTGAGCGATTCCTCAGCTGGAAGCGCACACCTGCCCACCAGCAGGTGGAGTATGCTACCCTGAAGTTGAAGGGCCCCGCACTCACATGGTGGGGGCAAGTCGAACGGATGCGTTTCACGATGGGACAACCACCTATCACCACCTGGGTTGAGTTCAAAACTCAACTCAAGAGGAGGTACGTCTCCGCTGATTTCTTGCAGACATTGTACCGTAGGTATCATAACCTACGACAAGATAAACAAACCATTGACGAGTACACCAACGAATTCCTGGTCCTCCAGTCACGTTTAGATTTAAGGGAGGAAGACCACATGGTTGTGGCCCGTTATCTGAACGGGCTACGGTACGCGATACGTGACCAGCTAGAGTTACATGATTTCCGGGACCTTGGAGAGATCTCTAGCCGGGCACGACGAATGGAGGCCCTCCAGAGGAGGACATCCGGTCAGAAAACTACTGACAGGACCCACTATTCCTCGTCATCGACATCGGCCACTAGGACGGGTACATCTCCTACTCCGGGCCTACCTTCTACGGTTTGACCGGTGCTTCCAGCTCCTGCCCCTGCAGGTCCCTCTTCGACTTCCTTGAAGGGGAAGGAGATTGCCACCTCTAGGCATGTGTTTCAGTGTTATAAGTGCATGGAGCCGGGACACAAATCGTCCGAGTGTCCAAGGCGTCAGTTTACCGCGGTTGTTGAGGTTGACGATGGGAGAGATCCCGAGTATGGAATTTGGGAGAGCGAGTTAGTTAGGGATACTGAGGACCCCTTTGAGGGAGAGTGTGAAGTAGAGGGAGAGCAGCCAGATCAGTTGATTTGTGTCCTACAACATAGTCTGCTTGCCCCGAGAGCTACCACTGATGATGCCTGGGTAAGACACAGCATCTTTCGCACCACGTCGCGTATCCACGATCATTACTGTTCTATTATCATTGACAGCGGGAGCATGGAGAATTTTGTCTCCCAACGCATGGTAGAGAAGTTAAGCCTTCAGACTCAGAAGCTGGAGCGCCCCTATGAGCTATCCTGGGTGACTAGTGGCACCACGATGGTTATATCACAGCGGTGTCTTGTGGCGTTCACCATTGGACCTACCTACTCTGACTCAGTATGGTGTGACGTTGCACCCCTCGATGTGTGCCACATTCTCTTGGGGTGTCCGTGACAATATGATCGAAACATTGTCCACGATGGTCGGAAGAACTCTTACTCTTTCGACCACAGGGGTCGCAAGATAGTCCTTCTTCCCCAGAAGAACGGCCTTATTCCGCAGCGACTCACCCCCCCCCCCCGGAGACTATTCCGATCGGGGCTCCTATCTCCCCGACCACGCTCACCACCGTGGCGTATCCGTCCATCCGCATGCTGTTGACGGAGCGTCAGTTTAGTCATGAGATGCGAGAGGGGAACGTCACCTATGTATTAGTTGGTCTGGAGTCTCCTATTACCTCTGTGGAGATCCCTACGGCCGTTCGGCCCCTGATTTCCGAGTTTGGTGATCTCACCCCGGACGAGTTACCAGACGAACTCCCACCGTTGAGGGATATCCAACATTGCATTGACTTAGTCCCAGGAGCAAGCCTACCCCATTTACCACATTATCGTATGAGCCCGAGGGAGCATGAGGAGCTCAGGAGACAGATATCCGAGCTTCTCCAGAAGGGACACGTAAGGGAAAGCCTTAGCCCCTGCGCTGTCCCTGCCCTTCTTGTTCCCAAGAAGGACGGAACTTGGCGTATGTGTGTTGATAGCCGCGCTATCAACAAGATTACCGTCAAGTACCGATTCCCGATTCCCCGATTAGACGACATGCTCGACATGCTGAGTGGGGCAAAGATTTTTTCGAAAATTGACCTTCGGAGTGGCTACCATCAGATCCGGATTCGACCCGGGGATGAATGGAAGACGGCCTTCAAAACGCGGGAGGGATTGTATGAGTGGTTGGTCATGCCTTTTGGTTTGTCCAACGCTCCGAGCACCTTCATGAGATTGATGACTCAAGTCCTCAGACCCCTGATGGGAACTTGCGTCGTTGTCTACTTTGACGACATCCTTATCTACAGCCTCGACCCTGATCGACATCTTACACATCTACGGCAGGTCCTGCAGATCTTAAGGGAACACAACTTGATCATCAACTTAAAAAAATGCACATTTCTCACTAGTAGTCTCACCTTCTTGGGTTATATTGTCTCATCCGAGGGCATCAAGGTGGACCCGGAAAAGATCCACGCGATTGAGTCCTGGCCCACCCCCAGGAATTTCACCGAGGCACGAGGGTTTCATGGCCTTGCTTCGTTCTATCGTCGCTTTATACGCAACTTCAGCACCCACATTGCACCCATTACAGACTGCCTCCGCAAGGGGCAATTCGTATGGACGGCCGAGGCGGAGCAGGCCTTCCTCCTTATGAAGGAGAAAATGTCTAGTGCTCCTGTTCTGGCTCTCCCGGATTTTGAAAAAGTGTTCGAGGTAGACTGCGACGCGTCACACGTAGGCATCGGGGCAGTACTTAGTCAGGAGGGCCGACCTGTAGCGTTTTATAGTGAGAAGTTGAACGACGCGAAAACAAGATATTCCACCTACGATCTTGAGTTTTTCGCCATCGTACAGGCTCTCCGTCACTGGCGGCATTACTTGATTCAACGCGAGTTCGTGCTGAATACGGATCATGAGGCGTTACGTTACCTGAACTTCCAGAAGGAGGTCCGGCGACATGCCAAATGGGCCGCCTTCCTGCAGGAGTACACCTTTCACATCCGACATAAGGCAGGGGTTACCAATAGAGTCGCTGACGCCCTTAGCCGACGAGCACATCTGCTAGGATCCCTACACCTTCGGTTGACAGACTTAGATTCTCAAAGGGAGTCATACGCCACTGATCCCGATTTTAGTATTATTTGGGCAGAGTGCTAGCCACATGGGGCCGACCCGACGGGGCATTTCTGCATACACGGGGGGTTCTTGTTTAGGGGCACCAGGTTATGCATCTGCCAAGGCCCTTTGCGTGAGACCTTGCTAGCCGAGTTACATTCGACTGGATTAGGTGGACATGTCAGACAGGCCAAGATGATGGATCTAGCGACCTCCCGTTATTATTGGCCGCGCATAAGGCAAGACATTGTGAGCCACGTCCGCATCTGCCCGACGTGCCAACTATACAAAGGGCAATCCCAGAACACTGGGCTGTACACGCCCTTGTCGATTCCCGAGCGGCCATGGGACGAAGTGTCCATGGATTTTGTTAGTGGTTTCCCTACTGCGGCGCGGGGATTCGATTTTGTATTCGTCGTCGTAGATAGATTTTCCAAGATGGCTCATTTTATACCCTGCCGGAAAACCTCCGATGCGGCACACGTGGCCCACCTCTTCTTTCGAGAGGTGGTTCGACTCCATGGAGTGCCCCGTACTTTCACTTCCGACAGGGACGCGATTCATGGGCTATTTTTGGAAAATGTTGTGGCGCAAATTGGGCACAAAATTAAATTTTAGCAGCGCGTACCACCCCCAGTCTGATGGGCAGACCGAGGTGGTCAACCGAAGTCTGAGTAATTTGTTAAGATGCCTAGCCGGAGAGCAACCCAAACAGTGGGACTTAGCATTAGCCCAAGCCGAATTTGCTTACAACAGTACCGTGAACCGTTCCACCAACAAATCGCCTTTTGAGATTGTGTATGGTTTTCCCATTCCCCATTACCTTGACCGTCATTCCCTACCCTCTTTCGAGCGCACTTCTTTTGATGCTACTACTTGGGTTGAAAATTTAAAAACTTTGCATGAAATTATTCATAATAAGCTGCAGGGACATCCAAAAAATACAAGGCTAGCGCCGATGACCATCGGCGCGACCTGTCTTTTTCGGAAGGAGATTTGGTGCTGGTACATTTTAGAAAAGAAAGATTTCCCAATGGGACTTACCACAAGCTCCGTCAGCGGCGTTTCGGTCCTTTTCCGGTAAGGAAGCGGTTGGGTGAGAATGCCTACCTTGTGGATCTACCTTTGGAATTCGGAACCTCACCGATTTTCAATGTGGCGGACCTATACCCATTCCATGGAACCCCACCAGCTACACCTGTACCACCACCTATCTTGGAGCCCGGGACGACCGCGGGATTTCAGCCGGCCTTCACCCCTACCACGGAAGAGATCGACCAGGTGCTTGATGTACGGGAGTTCCAGACTCGTGCGGGAGCTTACCAACGTTATTTGGTTACTTGGAAGGGAAGGGACATCTTGGACAGCAGTTGGGTCAGCGCCCGAGAGCTTCAGCGTCGGCGCCCAGATCTCTCCGTTGCGACCATCCACTTAGCCTCGCCGGAGTCGAGCTCTCTCAACCCCGGGGGAACTGATGTGATCCTGTCTACGGCTCGCTAGAACCGATTCGGTTCTATAGTTATTTACCGCTTTTATTATCATGTAGATTTATTTCATGAATGTTCTAATTTACGCAAGTTACAATTCCTGTATGTTTTACTATTTCTATTCTCGCATTATGTAACGGCGCGTGAGATCAACCACCTCGCGTGACCCTGAATGGATTGGTCCGGTTTGGTGTGGTCGGGTTGAGTCGGCGCATGTCATTGGGTTCAAGAAGTTTTGCTGAATTTAATCTCTTTTAATTAAAGAGGAGTGGGGGAGGGATATAAATATCAAGTGTAGTTGCCCTAATATGGGGGAGGAAAAAGAAACCGGGATTGAGTTCCAATCTCTCGGTATTTTTTTTTTCCGTCGCATCTCCCATCTTCCGCAACAGCGAGCTCCCGCTCCTGTATCTCCCGCAGCAGCCAAGCCCCGGCGCCTCCTCCGCTCCCGCTCAGCCGCCCTTCCGTCTCCTCCGCTCCGCCCCTAGCTCCATCCCCGGCAAGCCCTGCTACCCAGCTCCACTGTAAGCCATCCCCGACCTTCCCCGTTGCCCTAGCTTCACGGCCAACCAACCCCGGACAACCTCCATCCACTTCCCTAACTCCACCGCAAGCCCAGCCGGCAACCTCCTCCGATTCCCTAGCCTCACTGCCAGCCCAACCCGTCCAACCTCCTTCGATTTCCCCCACTCCACCGCTAGCCCAGCCGGCAACCTCCTCCGCTCCCTAGCTCCACCGCAAGCCCAGCCGGCCACCTCCTCCGTTCCCTAGCTCCACCGCTAGCCCAGTCCCGACGTCCACCTCCATTTCCCTAGCTCCACCGCACGCCCTGCTCCCGCAACCTCCCCCGATTCCTCTTCCACCACAACTCCATCGGGAAGCTCGACGCCCATCTGCTTACGGTATCGGAAGAATCAGAAACGGGCAAG
Source organism: Platanthera zijinensis (assembly GCA_039513925.1). Classification (NCBI taxonomy): domain Eukaryota; kingdom Viridiplantae; phylum Streptophyta; class Magnoliopsida; order Asparagales; family Orchidaceae; genus Platanthera; species Platanthera zijinensis. Next base: position 21,352,422 of record CM077090.1, read on the forward strand.
CCCCCTGGGTGAGATCTCCCTTTTCCTCACTCCTCCTGATTTTACTTGCTAATTTATTAGATTAATTTCAGCAAAGTGATTTTACTGTTTCAACCCAATGTGATATGCGCTTACCCCAATCATGTCTCGTCGTTCGTTTTACTCCGTGTGTTAGGGTTCCGTTAGTTGAGTTGTGCCTTACTTTAAATCGCCACGTTGTCGACTTCGTCTATTCTTAGGAATTATTTGCATCAGGAGGACTCTTCTGCTTCTCATTCTCTGGATTCCAATGCGGCCCCCCTGGCCCTCTCAGCTGCAGAAATTCTGGCGTTTCGCCGGATGATGCTCAGACCTCCAGCGGAGCCATCCGGTTCTTCCTCCTCTTCCTATGCTCATCATGGACCTGCAAGTGCTCACTCAGCTTCCTCCCACCTATCCTCTCAGTGGATAATTGATTTCGGGGATACAGATAACATGACCGGCTCGGCCACAGGTTGTGTATCATATACACCTCTGTCTGGCAGGGACAAAGTGTGCATTGTCGATGGATCCCTATCTCCCATTGTCGGGAAAGGATCCATTCCATGCTCTTCTCTTACCCTCTCCTTTGTTCTTCATGTTTCTACTTTCACCCGCAATCTCTTCTCTATTAGTCATCTGACTAATTCTATGAATTGTTCAGTGATTTTTTTCCTACCTCTTGTGTTTTTCAGGACCTGAAGACTGGGACAGTGATTGACTCTGGTAGGCTGTGTGACGAGCTCTATGTGTTTGACCCCTCTGCCACCGCTTCATCCATCATCGCTCGGCCTCCCAAAGCTCTTCTTGCTGCTCGTCCCTCTGAATTGGATTTCTGGCATTGTCTGCTAGGACATCCTCCTGTTGTTATTATGAAATTGTTAATTCCTACCATGTCTTCTACTTTGTTTAATGTTTTTCATTGTGACATGTGTCAACTGCCTAAACATCATCGTAGTACCCTTCCCCTTATGTCTCCCCGTAACTCAGTTTCGTTTGCAGTTATTTATACCGATGTTTGGGGTCCTAGCCCGACTGCTTCTATTTCTGGTTGCTCTTGGTTTGTTTCTTTTATTGATTGTTATTCTCGCTGTACCTGAGTTTACTTACTGAAGCATAAAAGTGAGGTGTTTTCTATTTTCCAGCGCTTTCACAAGATGATCACCGCTTAATATGGTGCTACAGTTAAGATCCTGCGTAGTGACAATGGTCGTGAATATATTGACGCTCGCCTTGAAAAATATCTGAGTGACCTGAGTATCATTCACCAAACCTCCTTTGTTTACACTCCTGCTCAGAATGGGGTGGCTGAGCACAACAATCGGCACCTCCTTGAGGTGGCTAGATGCCTCTTCCTTCGGATGCATCTCCCGAAGTATTACTGGGGTGATGTTGTTCTCACCTCGGCCTACCTCATCAGTCGTCTTCCTACGTGGGTCCTTGGGTTTCAGACCCCTCTCACCACTTTAGGGGTCCGTCCTACCCCTCTCTCTCTCTTCGTGTTTTTGGCTGTGTATGTTTAGTCCACCCCCAACCTAAGACCAAACTTGATCCCCGCGCCCTGAAGTGTGTGTTTATTGGCTACTCTGCTACTCAGAAAGGCTATAAGTGCTTCCACTCTGTTACCAAGCCGGTATTTGTTACTATTGATGTCACTTTCCGAGAATCCGATGCTTATTTTGGGACCTCTCTTCAGGGGGAGACAACAGCTACGGAAGTGAGTTCCCCTCCTATTCCTCTACCTATTCCTCCTCCTCTGCCTATTCCTCCATCTTTTATGGTGCCACCTCCCATTCCTACTAATCCAGTGCCACCACTGCTACCTCCTGATCCTACTACTCCAGTGATTCCTCCTCTTTTGCAGGTCTACACGCAATGAAGAAGGGACACAGACACTCAGGCTCTTCCTATTCAACCTGTGCCATCATCCGATCCATCGTCAGGTACTGACAAAGGTAGTTTTGCTTCTACCATGCATCCTCTTTCTCACTTTATAACTTATGACTCAATGTCTCCTACACATAGAACATTTGTCACCTCTTTGACCCTCATTTCTATTCCTCGATCTTGGCAGGAAGCTCTTGAGCATAGTGAGTGGAAGACAGCCATGTTGGAGGAGATGAGGGCTCTTGACAAGAATAATACTTGGGAGCTGGTCCAACTCCCTAAGGGGAAAACAGTTGTGGGATGCAAGTGAGTTTTCTCTGTGAAGCAGAAGTCTCAAGGACTTGTGGAACGATGCAATGCTAGTTTTGTGGCGAGAGGATATATGCAGACAATGGGCATCGACTATCAGGAGACATTTGCTCCAGTTGCAAAAAATGAACTCCATCAGGATCTTGCTTTCATGTGCTGTGTAAAGGGTGGAATCTCCTTCAGTTGGAAGTGAAGAATGCATTTCTCCACAGTGACCTTGAGGAGGAAGTTTACATGTCCCTGCCTCCGGGTGTTAGTCAAGAAGGGTCGGCAGGGAAAGTTTGCAGGTTGAAGAAGACCCTGTATGACTTGAAACAATCTCCACGTGCGTGGTTCGGGAGATTTCATCGGGCTATGATCTCTTTTAGGTACAAATAGAGCAATGTTGATCACATCTTTTTTGTGAAACATAGTGAGGGTAAGGTGGCTGCCCTCATTATCTGTGTAGATGATATAGTAATAACCAACAATGATACCAAAGAGGTTGAACTTCTAAAGTCCAGATTGTCTAAGGAATTTGAAGTGAAGGACCTTGGTCCCCTCAAGTATTTTTTGGGCATTAAGGTGGCTAGATCCAAGCATGAGATCTTTATATCTCAATGGAAGTATGTTCTGGACTTGCTTGAGACAACTGGAAGCTCGGGTGCAGGCCGACGGATACCCCAATTGATGTCAATAACAAACTTGGAAGAGATGGAGAAGTTGTTTATGACATACCTGACTTCCAACGACTAGTTGGGAAGCTTATCTATCTCTCTCACACTCGTCCGGACATATCCTATGATGTGGTGGTCCTTAGTCAGTACATGTATTCTCCTAGATCACATCACCCGGATGTTGCTTACAGAGTTTTGAGGTATCTAAAATTCACTCCTGGCAAGGGAATTTTGACCGTAGAGGTCTATGCGGATGCGGACTGGGAAGAATCAGTGGACTGGATGTCAACATCAGGGTACTGTTCTTTTATTGGGGGTAATTTGGCGACCTAGAGGAGCAAGAAACATGTTGTAGCCAGATCCAGCACAGAGGAAAAATTTTGTGCTATGACACAGGGGATATGTGAAGGGTTGTGGATCCAGTCGATCATGAAGGACCTTGGCGTGGAGTGTGATAGTCCAATCATGATCTACTGTGATAATAAAGCTGCTATTAGCATTTCCCACAATCTAGTGCAACATGATCGCACCAAACATGTGGAGATCGACAAACACTTCATCAAGGAAAGTATTGTTAGGGGAATTGTGAGTACCCCGCTCGTGTCATCAAACCAGCAGCTTGCAGATGTGCTTACCAAAGGACTGAGTCTGAACTCATTTGACAGGATATTAGGTAAGTTGGGCATGACAGACATTACTCGCCCAACTTGAGGGGGAGTGTTGGAATATGTTATGTAAACCCATATAAATATATGGGTGCCGCTTGTTTTGCAATAACAATCATTTTTCCTCTTTTTTCCCTCAACAATGAAGAACTGCGACGCTTATCTTAACCGAAACTCCCCACCGGTGACCCCTGAAAAGAAATGTCCGAAGACGGGTCAGTCCAACTGGTGAGTAAAAAAGGCAACTTTTTCCAGTGATACTAAAAATACATAATTAGTTTGTATATAAAAAATGAGCTTTGGCTTATTAATGCATGTTTCTGAATAATTTATCTATAGTTTTGTAAGTCATTTTTTTGTATAAATGCATTATAGATTCTGTCATATTATTCGAGTTCTTTCCTATACTGATTTTTGAACCCTGGATTCTTTCTAAAGATTGCGCAATTAGATTTCATGTTTTATAATTTATTGAACTTAAACTGATTAGGGAGCTCAAATGGCGACTCGAAGTTGCCCTGAACTGAAATGTTCTTTGAGTGGAACACAGACTCACATTTGAAAATTACCAAGTTTAGAAATGTGCCTGACGACCTCACATATGAGGCTCATATAGACTACTGGCAATATAAGAATGAGATCACTGATTTGAAGCTTATTACGTGTTCTGAGCTTTTATGTTTATCTTAGTTGTAGTTAATTTGTTTAATTAATCATGTTTGTGCTTTGATTTTTATTTTATTTTTCATGCTCTGATCTGAATGATAATTTACATTAAATTAATAGTCAATTAATACCTAACTATAGGTTGTGTGTGATGTGATTCTATTTATTCCTTGTATTTATGTATCTTACTGTTGACATACATTTGAAAGCAATACAAGTTCTAATGCTTTACATGATTTTCTTGAGTGAACTAAGAAATAATTTCATAATAATGATATGTCTAGCCAAGAGGAGTCAAATTTCTTACCTCGGAGTTATGACGTTCGTAAATGCAGCGATGTGACATTGTTTCGTTGGATTATGTTGGATTCTACACAGTTTGATTCATCTACGTTCCTGGGTTAAGACGAGCACTCATTATTAAAAAAACTGACGATGTGGATGATAATATCTAACATATAAATAAAAAAATGGATTGTCACTTGTATTAAAAGAATGATTTTCTTACGGCGGGGCTGAAACAAAGTTAAGGAGCCTTCTCCAAAATATTTCCCATGCGATCTTTTCCGCAGTTAGGATTTCTCCGAAAATATAAAGAAAAACCCGCTGAAATTAAAAGAATTGAGAATTTCCTTCCTCTAGGGTTAAGCACAACTCAAAAACAACAATCCCTATGAAGGGAGAAGCCAAACAATGTTGTTAAAGAATGAGAAAACACTTACCCCTTTGCCAAGACAAACTTTAGCATGAAAAAAAAATTGATTTTGATGTATCCAACAGTTGAGGGGAGCCTGACATCTCACAGGGGGGATGCTGAAACTCCTGGAGAAGTTAAACCAAAACATTAATTTTACTGAACATCACCAAGGAAGGAAAGAGAAGCCATAAAACTAAGAGAACGATCACTAGAATAAAATCTAGGGCTTACCTTGGCCAAGACGGCGGCTGGAGAGAGTTGAATGCAAGCCGAAGCACGATCAGCCTGATCGACGAGTCTCTGCGGCCGCAGGAGAGAGCCATTAGAGGCTTCATGCAAGAGGAGAGGAGGTCGACGAAGCCTAGGGCAAAGATCGTCAATGACTCCAGCGTGAGGAGGTGGCGAGGGGATCGCTGAAGGTGTGCGACCGAGGCTTCTTTGTCATGCTGCTGAGGGAAAGAGAAACTAGGTTTCGTTTTGACGTGGGGGAAGAAATAAATCGTGACTCATAGTTTTAAGAGGGGAATTTGAGGGAGAAATTAATTCCTCCCTCTTAAGTTGCCAATTCCGCCCTCACAAAATAAAATCTTCTAATTTAGTGCGTGTTGAGAAAGCTCCAAACTTGTATGTATTGCTTGTGTGTCTAAATACAAGGAGAGAATACAAATATATAGGAGGAAGAAGAGAGAAGATAATCCTATACAAGGTGTGAGACTAAAGGAGGAGAGAAGATAAAACAATAAAAATGGGCCCGATAATGGGCCCTTTACATGGGCTATTTAACACTCCCCCGCAAGCTGGAGCGTACAAATCGTATGCGCCAAGCTTGGACAAGCATTGATAGAAGAGTGCCTTGGAAAGAGCCTTCGTGAGGACATCCGAAACTTGTTCCGATCTTGGGACATGCTTTAGGTCAAGCTTCTTCATTTGAACCTTTTCCCGGATGAAGTGACAATCGACCTCAGTATGCTTCGTTCTTTCGTGAAAGACCGGGTTCTTGGCGATGTGTATGGCGGCTTGACTGTCATAAAGGAGAAGAGCCGGTGATAGTAATTTTACACCCAGATCAGTAAGAAGACTCTCAAGCCATGTCAATTCTGGTACAACCGATGCCATTGCCCGGTACTCTGCCTCGGCTGAAGATCGAGCAACGACCGCTTGTTTTTCTCTTTGCCAAGTAACAAGATGTCCTCCAAGGTAAGTGCAAAAGCCACTCGTAGATCGCCGATCATCGAGAGAGCCAGCATAATCAGCATCTGAATATGCCACCAATGTTGGAGCAGAAGAGGAGGTCCTGTAAACAAGTCCCTGACCAGGAGCGGTTTTAAGGTACCTGAGAATTCGTTCCACCGCTTGAAGATGAGATTTTCGAGGAGAGTGCATGTATCTGCTGACAAGACCAACAACAAAAGAAATATCCGGTCTAGTAACCGTGAGATATATCAGTTTTCCAACAAGACGTCAATAATATTCAGGATTCTGGAGAAGAAGATCCGAGTCAGATGCCTGGGCACACAGTTTGTGGTTCACATCTATAGGAGTATCACTTTGCTTGCAGCCTGACTGACCAGCATCATGAAGAAGGTCATGACAATATTTCCGTTGAGAGAGAGTGAGCCCATCTGGCCTCCTGGCAATCTTAAGACCCAAAAAATATCGAAGAGGTCCCAAATCCTTTGTCTGAAAGACTGAGTTTAGATAGACTTTGACTGCCTGTATCCCTTGAGAGTCATCTCCAGTAATGATAATATCGTCGACGTACACTAACAGAATAACCGTTCCTGTTGGTTGGTGACGAGTAAAGAGCGAGAAGTCGGACGAGCTCCGAGTAAAGCCAATCTCACGGAGGACCTTGCTGAATTTTTCAAACCATGCCCGTGGAGACTGTTTGAGACCATATAGAGCCTTTTTAAGATGGCAGATCTGAGACTCCCTCGTGGTCTCAAACCCGGGTGGTTGTTGCATGTAGACAGTTTCCTGGAGATCCCCATTCAAGAAAGCATTCTTGATATCCAGCTAAAAAAGAGGCCAGCGGCGATGGACTGCAACAGGGATGATGACGCGAACACTATTAAGCTTCGCTACCGGAGAGAACGTTTCCTCATAGTCTAGCCCCTCTTGTTGAGTGAAACCTCTAGCCACAAGATGGGCCTTTAGACGATCAATTGTCCCATCAGCAGTATGTTTGATGACAAAGACCCACTTACACCCAACTGGTTTCTGACCCGAGGGAAGGGGAACGACATACCATGTCTGGTTAGACCAGAGAGCAGACATTTCTTCCTCCATGGCTGCTCGCCATCCTGGATGCTGAAGCGCCTCCTGCACAGAATTAGGAATAGCAACCGAAGAGAGAGAAGTAACCAAAGTGTGTAGATGGGGAGAGAGGCGATGAAGAGAGATGTAGTTTGCCAGAGGATGAGCAGTGGAAGGCGATACCTGATCATCTGGACGCGGAGTATCCTTGGTAGAGACCGACGACAGAGGGGCAACAGAACTGGTAGAGCGACGAGTGTAGACTCAGATAACGGGTGGTTTGGAGGGAACGAGAGTCAGTTCAGAGGTAACCAACAGAGGTGGAGTAGTGACGGGAATGACCGGGCGTGGGATGGATGGAGGAGGTGTGGGTGGCAGATGGTCGGGTAAGGGAGCAGGAAAGAATGGTTGATCCTCGCGGAAGGTGACATTAGCAGAAACGGAGATCTTGAGTGTAGCAGGAGAATAACACACATACCCCTTTGGGTGCGAGAATAACCAACAAAGATATGCTTAGCCGCCCGTGGATCCAATTTATCCAAGGAAGGCCCCAAACTGTGGACGTAGCAGAGGCTGTCAAAGACACGAGGTGGGAGAGGAAAGGCCGGAATGGAGGGAAAGAGTATGCTAAACGGAGTAGCATAGTTGAGAATGGAGGAAGGGAGGCGGTTAATGAGAAAACAGGCGGTCGAGACCGTAAAGTTCCAATACGGTTTAGGGACATGCATTTGAAGCATGAGGGAATGGGCAACATCGAGTAAGTGACGATTCTTGCGTTCGGAAACACCGTTTTGTTGCGGCGTGTAAGCGCAGGAAGTTTGATGAAGAATCCCGAACTCAGAACATAAAGTAGTAAATTCGTGATTAATGTACTCACGAGCATTGTCAGTGCGTAGTATTTTGATGGTGGTGTGGAATTGCGTACGGGTTTCGAGGACAAACACCTGAAAGACACGGGGAAGCTCGGAGCGATCACGAAGTAAGTAAAGCCAGGTAGTGCGAGAGTGATACCGAAAACCAGAAATACTAGTAATTTTAAATGGTCCCCAAACATCCGAATGCACTAAATCAAAATGAGCAGCGCTCGGCTCTTCATGTCCCGAGTTCCCCGTTCATAATATAAGGAGTGAGGATGTCAAGAGATGCTGGAGGCTGTCCCGTCCATAATATAAGGAGTGTAGCTCAGTCCACATATCTTTGGCAGTCTCATGATACATAGCCATTTGATATAGCTCACCATCTAAAGAATTCAAGATCCAGGTCTGAACTCGGCCATCATTGCGGAGCCAGTCATCGGTAGGAGGGGTGGGAGGAGCCTGAGTCAGGTGAGGGAGAAGGCCCTTGGCCTGAAGAACCCGTCTAACCAAATGTACCCAAGGAACGAAATTCTTCTTTCCTGAAAGAGAGATGGTAGTGATGCACAGCTCGTCACGGACTTCAGTAGTGTAAACCGGGCGGTCAGTCGGACAAGCTGGGCGGTCAGCAGGCGGGCTGGCCGTCGAGCCAGAGGAGTTATCGGAAGAGCCCATAAGGGCAGACCGCAGAGGCAGACCGCTGAGGTCGCCGCGAGAAGGGCAGGAGGCTAACGCGAGAAGAGAGCAAGGCCGCGACAAAAAGGAGATAAACCGCCGGCGAGAAGACCAAGAGACCGTCGCGAATTACACTGAGGAAGACCACGACCAAAATGCGGATAGACAGCAGGCCGCACGGTCTAGCCGGACACCAGCGAGTAGTCAGATCGCGACCTAAATGCGGAAAGAGAAGAGTCCGCACGGTCTGGGTGAACATAACAGCGATCAGATCACAGGAGGCCGCGAGGAGAACTCGAGCGGCAAGAGAGAAGAGAAGATGCAATGGACAAGAGCAGCCCGCAAAAAACAGGGAGAAGCCGCAGCGGGAAGGATAAGGCCGCGAGTAGAACTCAAGCGCCGAGAGGAGGGAGAGGCCGCAGCGATTCGGAGGAAGCCCGTAGCGGTTAGGAGAACACAAGCGTGCGGCGGGTAGGAGAAGACCGCAAGGTCGGAAGGAGGCCGCAGCGGGAAGAAGAAATCCGCGAGTAGAGAAGGTCGAGCGGACAGAAGACGAGACCGCGAGTTGGGAAGAACTCAAGCGGCAAGGGAGGAAAAAGAGGCGAGCCCGCAGCGAACAAAAGAGGTGGGACCCACGAGCAGAGCAGACGAGGGCTATAAGAAGCCTGAAGAGGGTGGAACCACAGAGAGAAGGAGAGGGGGAAGAGGAGAAAAGCGGACAAGAACAACCAGGCCAAAGGAGACCGGTGCGGATAGAAACCCGCGGACAAAACCGGTTAGGAGAAGGGAAACCGCAGAGCAATCTGCAGACAGGGAGAAGGGCGGGCTGGGCGGTTAGAAAAGGAGAAACCGCCAGTATCGAATCGCTCGCTCTGATACCATGTTGAGAAAGCTCCAAACTTGTATGTATTGCTTGTGTGTCTAAATACAAGGAGAGAATACAAATATATAGGAGGAAGAAGAGAGAAGATAATCCTATACAAGGTGTGAGACTAAAGGAGGAGAGAAGATAAAACAATAAAAATGGGCCCAATAATGGGCCCTTTACATGGGCTATTTTTACAGTACGTTATATTCCTTCGAATTTTGAATTGTGATGAAGATTAATACATATTATATTATTTTATTTTAACTAATGCAAAATAATTGTGAAATTCAATCCAATACCTTGACCTGACGACAACACTCACAAAATTTACTCGTGCTCAGATCTTGAAATAAAGATCATATTCATATTTAAATTTTCGGATGCTACACATACAATGCCAACTCTATTTTATATAGATGCCTCCAAATATAGGGTTTAATTATTCAGACTTCCACTGAGACTTCACATAAGTTTAGAGACCTTCTTGTAGGATTAAGTGTTTACCCAACTGTTACAAAAGTCTTGACTATTGCAAAGGGCTTTTCTTTTTTTCATTAAGGATGCAGCAAAGCGTCACGGTGAAGGAACGTTGGACCCAACAATTACCCCCCCCCCCCTCCCGCGTCCAACATGACCCGGTAGCTCAGAGGTGGGCCCCACATGGCTCATAGGTGGCACACCACATGACTCAGAGGTAGGGTTGCCACATGGCTGCGTCCGCATAACCCGCTGGACCCACACAGGCAGAAAGTAATTTCGGGATTTATCAGCGCCCCCTGGTCTCGAACCTGTGACCTCCTCTGATACCACTTGTAGGATCAAACGTTTTCTCAACTGTTCCAAAAGCCCGGACTATTGAAAATTACACTACTTTTTCTTTCTTAAGTAGCAAAGCGCCACAGGTCAAGTGAAAGAACGCTGTACCCAACACTTATGATGGAGATCGATTACACGCAATATTACAAATGATGATGAGATCAACATTTTGGATTGTTTAATTGCACGTCGAAAGTAATTGCATGATTGGGTCATTTGCATCTGCATTACATTAGAATTTATTGTAAGCCTCATGTTCGTTTGAATACTTGTTGTTTGTGTGTTTGTTTTTGCAATCTCATTTTAAGGTTTGTCATAGGTTTATTGTATTCGTCGTTTGCATTATATCTAGGGTTATGGCATCACACGTTCTCCACTTGTAGATTAGTCCCGTTAGATTAATATCAGAGCTCTAGGTTCTGGCTTTACTTTAATACGCAGTAGTTGAGTGTATAGGTTCCTTCATGACTAGCTATTGTCGTCATTCCTCTTCTCTATTTGAGAATCTTGAGTCTATCTATACCATATCTCATAAAGCCGCTTTAGAAAGATCTCGATGTTATTAAGATGATTATTCTTGTTCACAACACATCACTTCCAGAGACGATCATTACAATGATTATCGTCGTCCCTATCCATGTGCACGAGCGGACCGTGCCAAAGCTTTGACATGAAGATCATCGTTTTGAGAGTGATCTTAATTGTAGATTTTATGATGTAGCCCCGACATTTGACGGTTCATCAAGTCCAGAGTCTTTTAGTTAGTCTCATGGATATAGAATATTATCTCGATTATTTTGAATTAGACTTCTAGATCTGACGAGATCCTACATGTATTGCATTAAGAGGACTCGTGAGCGAGATCATTTTCACCGCATCACTAGTTGGGTAGAGAGGAATCGGATGTTGTGTCATAGGTATTTGTTAGCGTTGTATAAGAGTCTCCTACTCGAGCAATTATTTTTCTTTTAGCAAGGATCCATGTTCATCGATGAGTATATTTGAGAGGAGCCAGTTATGGCCACTTATCGATTTTTGTCCGGACTTCGATTTGAGATACGTACTGTAAGTTAATTTAACACTACTCAGAGTTCCTTGAATAAAAATACCAACTCGTCCTTCATTATGAGCAGTCCTTGAGATCCATTGGAGATAGCCAAGTGGATTCGCTCATTGACTAGTATTTCTACACTCCTCCCAAGGAACCTCCGGATAAACAGTTCATCTTTATGGACTTCTACCGTTATGTAAAGTCTGCATTTAATGAGTATGTTTGGTTCATCATTCATCATTGCATCAGTTGCTTGATTTGCATGTCATACTCTGACGTAAAGTTATATTAAATAATGAATATTTTAAAAATTGTGGGTAATCACGTGAGAGAAAATGTTAAATGAAGGTGATTGATTAATGATTTGCACATTATTTGAGTGGTTTTTGTCGGAGCATATTATTTGACGTAAATATTCAATGTTAGGCCAATAGGCCTAGACATTAGCGAGAGTCAAATTTCTTCGAGCCTGATGTTACTAGGAATATTGGTGTTCATCTTGGACTCAATGTTGCGAATTTAACTCTAGATGTAGTTCCACCTAGTTTTGGATCTTCAACCTTCCGCTTTAGTTTCCACCATCACTATACCTCTCCTATACCCCAAGCCTCCACTACAACTCTACTCATCACCATTGTATCCCTACCCTTCATCCTTATGACTACTTGGTACATGGAACTCTTGGCCATTTCAACAACATGATGACCTTATGCAGAGACAATCCCAACTTGGAGCGATATAGATTCCTGTCTGATTTGCTTTGAGAGCATGTGGTCTCCATTCACTAGAGTGAATGACTTTAAGCCGGGGTGATTGATGGAGATCGATTACGTGCAAAATAGCAGATGATGATGAGATCGACATTTTTCATTGTTAGATGGACGGTCGGAGCCGTGATCACGTTAGACTCATTTTTTGCACTATTTAATGTATTTGTTTTTTTTCCAAACGCATATTTTGGGAATTAGGTAAAGTAATGTGATCGTTCGATTTGGGTCATCAGATCACTTAGGCTCCATTTGGTTCGGCGGTGGCGGGTCGATCCGGCGGGTGGAAACGGAGTGTTCGAACCGGCGGGGGGAGGTGGCTGCTCCAAACAGTGCTTTTTGGGGCGTTTCTCAAGGCGGGCGGGTGGAAACGGAGCAAACGCCACCGGAGGTTCATTTGTTTACCCTCCTTTCGACGGCGTTTGCCCAAAACGGAGCAGCGAAACGCCCAAACAAATATAGCCTTAATCTAAATCTTATCGCCCCTTTATATATGTGTGCAGCCGGTTGAAAAGAAGTTATCGAGTGCAAGGGCTTCCATATGAGAGCCGATCGTTCCTATGCCCTCGGTGCGGCATCCAGGGCTTCGTGAGGTGCCGATGCCGCAGCCGATTGCTTTCAAGGATGCCAAATTCCCCATCTACCTCCGCTCCAGCCTCCGGCGAGATTCCCCAATCCTCCAGTCGTTTCCACCGACAGATCCCACACCAGCCACTGTTTCCATCTACCTCTGCTCCAGCCTCCGGCGAGTTTCCCCAATCCTCCAGTCGTTTCCACCAACGGATCCCACACCAGCAATTATTTCCACCAGCAGTCTCAATACCAGCCGCCGCCTCCGTCTACGGAACCTCCTTCCGGCTCCCCTTTTCCCCCCTAATGCCTCCGATATCCTCCACCAATCCTGTAGTCGCTTCCACACTCTCCCAAACTCCTTCCCCTGCTTGGCTGAACCCTCCTCTGCCTCCCAAACCTGCATCCTAACCTTCCCCTCCACTGGAGGACCTACAACCAGCCCTAATTCAGCCCCCAAAACCTGCAGACACCCTTCACTCCAAATCCTACAACCGAACTTCCCAAATTGCATTCTAGCCCCCAGCTTGAGCCTATCCAGCTCACTGGAACCCATATTCATGCATGCCAGTCCATTTCCACAGCCCCACTAACCCGTCCAAACCCCTTCAGACCAATTCTGGCTCACAGGTAGTCCGTTTTCCTTCTCCGATAGTCTCCAAACAGTAACATCTACTGTTCTGGACAGCCGCCGCCATCAGCGGATCCCCCCCCCCCCCACACACACACACAGACCTCCGACATCGATTACTTGGTGAGTTTTACTTTCAGTTTTCATTTCTTTGATGTGTGGGTTCCTTGCATTGTTATTAATATTTTACCCAAATTAAATTGATTATTTCACTTTTTGAAGGCATGTGTTTTTTATTTGTCTTGTGCTTTGAATAATGATGTTCCTAATTAATTTGCAATTGTCCCATAATTCAAATGTTTGTGTTTAAATTTGATTAAATGCATGAGTTTTAAAAGAAACGTTGTTTATTTAGGCTTCATTTGGTTCGGCGGTGGCGGATCGATCCGGCGGGTGGAAACGGAGTGTTCGAATCGGAGGGGGGAGGTGGCTGCTCCAAACGGAGCTTTTTGGGGCGTTTCTCAAGGCGGGCGGGTGGAAACGGAGCAAACGCCGCCGGAGGTTCATTTGTTTACCCTCCTTCCGGCGGCGTTTGGCCAAAACGGAGTATCCAAACACTCAAACAAATAGAGCCTTAATTACACATCGGAAGTAATTACATAATTGGATCATTTGCATGTGCATTGCATTAGAGTTTGTGTCATAATCCTCTTGTTCATTGGAATGTTTGTCGTTTGTCCTTGCAATCTCATTTTAGTGTTGTCGTAGGTTTATTGTATTCGTCGTGTGTTCGCTTGCATTGCATCTAGGGTTAGGGCATCGTGCTTCCTCCACCTATAGATTCGACTTGCGCCACCTTCCCTCTATTTTTTAAAATTATAAGCTCCTTGAGTTTGCAACTTTGGAAGACACCACGTCCCAATTAACATATATTACTAGTGCATCTCTCCCAAATGGAAGGTTTATTATACTAAAAGTTGACAATTTAGACTAAGGCTTCCTTTGGCACGGCGGTGGCGGTCGTAAACACATGGGTTAAACCGTCATTCGTTAATGACCACCTGACAAACTTCATCCGTTTAAACATAAAAGTTCTTTAGGTGTGCATTAACGAATGATAGTTTAACCCCCATGTTCACGATCACCACCACCGTGCCAAACGGAGCCTAAGAGAGTAGGTTTTGGTAATTAAAAAAAATTGTGGGTTGGTGCTGGTAAATAATTCTCAAGTGCAATAATACTGAATTAAACACAGTATTTGAGGAATAACCTTCATATAATTCTACTGACATCTTAATAATACTAAAATATTTGGTGAATAATATCTTGACCATTGTTAAAAAAGAGTGGATTACCTTTTAACAAACTCTTCTGAAGCATGTCCAATATTTAAGAGACAGTTGCATTACATTACTCTTTTTAAGGCAAAGCCAATGCATTTTATATAAATAAAAATGGTAAAAAGAAAATCCTCCTCTCTTTCTAGTCATCTTTTTGGTGTTAAAATGTCTTTTTTTAGCTAATTCCACTATTAAGCTGTTGTTATAATTAGATTATAGCAGGAGTGAGAGAGACCTGCTCATAGTTCGATTTCTTCTGGATCCTAGACAAAAACCAAGTTGATGTTTGAGTTATTTTCACTTTCCCCTAGTTTCTAATACAACATGCATCCATATGCATTAAAGAACATATGAAGTCAGCTTTTTCCGCTCCGCGAATGAGAGAGAAACTCGTGGTGTTATATGTTTTACTTTACTTGGGAGTAGGGGTGTTCACGAACCAAATCAAATAAAATAGCTCTTTAATTGAATTCAACTTTATCATAAAATGCAAAGATTCAGATTCGGATTGTCCCTAAATCTTGAATATTTCCTAAAATTCAGATTTGAATTTAGATCCGGGCTTGGATTCGAATTCAAATTTAATTATATCATGTTTATTTATTTATATACAGTTTATATATATATATATATTGTTATTAATTGTGAATCTTGACAATAAAGATAATATTATTCGGATTCGAATACTACTCGAATTCAGAAACATGAATCTTAGTTGAATCTTCACGACGAATTGATTACTAAGTTATGCACGAACTATTTGGTTTATGAACCGCCCTAATTGGGAGGAAGTATCTTGCAGTGTTGTTAGCTCAGATGAGAAGTTTTTGTATATATCAATCTAACTTCCGATCCATTGATTAAATCTCTAGATCTAGATTAGTCCTAGTTTTACAAAAAAAATGCACATTTGATTTGGCTGTTTGGTTTTGATTTCTTCAGGTGTATAGATTGCATCAGTTGAATCGAGCAGCGCAGTTGGTGACGGCGCTCTCCTTCTCAGTGAGAGGGGCTGAGACGACGTCCCAGACCCTCGCCATAAACAGCTCCCTCGGGACCCTCCTGACGGTCCTCCAAATCCTCGGGGTTATCTGCATCTGGTCTCTTTCGAGCTTCCTCATGAGGTTTCTTCCTCCCTCGGCCGCCACTCTTGATTCCGGATAAACTTCTTGATTTCTCGAAGGCCCGCTTCAAGTTTATGTAGGCAGGAGGAGAGCGGTAAGAAACTCGGCCGCCCAACAGTGAAAAAGCTCGCGGAATGCTCCATTGCCGTCCGAAGCCGGGATGCTATTTGTAGTTCGAATGGCAAGGTCCCGTTTTGACTTTAGTGTATTTGGGTGGCAGTAGGCTAGAGTTGACTTTTTCGGTTTTCTATGCTCAAATCAACTGCTGCAGACTCACAATCCAGCCCAAAGCTGATTGTATTTTATTTCATCTAGATCATTGGATGATGCAATGGAGGCATTTGTGTTTGGCATGCAATTTCTGTGAAGTATGTCAATTAGTTATAATTTTAAAAATATTTTTTAGTTGTTTGAATAATAATAGCAAAGTATTGCTATGCAACCCTATCTCAATATGATCACTAACGCAATCCAAAGGTGATGAGACCCCAAGGCTCTCAAAGGGTACTTAGTGAGCTTATAGAAAGAGGCAGATGCAGGGGAGGATCTAGAGGGGGGCTCGAGGGACACTGGCACCCCCATTATTTTCAAAATGGTTAGTGTATTTAGATTCCTCTCGTCGAGGCAATGAATTTTGACTACTTATGCGTCACAAACGGTGGTCAGATGAGGGAGAAAATAACTCCGATAAGGTGAAAATGTTCAATTTTTTTTTAAGGAAGTTGATGGTTGGCCTCTCATGTTAAAATTTTTAGAACACAATGACACATTTAAAAAAAATTGTGCACCCCCATTATCAATTTGTGCACCTCCATTATTAATTTTCTGGATCCGCCACTAAACAGATGGTACATATTGAGATAGGCCGCTTGTAAGGGCTGATAGCTGAAGATGTCAGTCAGTAATAATAATAATAAACCTAAATCTCTGCTGATATTAAAATAGACACGTGTTATATGCTGGCTAGTTTTAGATGTATGCAGGCCACCGATAAATGCTTGTCAAATTAAAAATTCATAGAACTTATGAACCTGTTCAGGAATTGATCTGCATATAACCAGTTTCAAGTACATGTCCTGCACATAGTCAAAGTGAGATTGCATATAATTATAATCTTAAATAACATTACAATGAGTAAAATGGGAAGCAATGTCAAACAGAAATAATTTTTGGGACTGTTACTCGCTCACAGAGGGAGTGCGGGTAGCGATCTCACCGTCCAATTGAGCTTCAAAATTTGTGTTTTTTTCTTTATTTTTCTTTTTTATTTCGGCGAGATCACCGACGTTGGATATGCGCGATTATCGGCTTAAATTTCACCCGCTCTCAGAGAAATGAGTGTTATTCATACGCAATTAATATTTGTCAAATAGAGGGTTTTTCTTATGTCAACGATCGTTGAGCCGATTTCTTCAATTCATTGAGAGTTCAAAATCCGTGAACATCGAGCGGTCGGCAATTGTATATTCCCGTATATTATGTGCAAGAGATAATATGCACGGGCGCTAATCTACATTACAATGTATTCTCTTTGCTGTCTGCAAACCCTCTTCCATGCACTATTGCTTTTAAGGTATTGTCGCGGTTGGCTGTAGGGGCGGAGTCTCACTCGTAACCTATATAAATAGGGCAATGTTAATAGCACCCCTTTATTGGCTAATAGCACCCCAAAAAAGCTAAAATAACACATTGAAATGGCTGCTAATAACGACTTCAGGGGTGCTATTAACATTGCCCTATAAATATTTGGACAAACAGATTCTATGACTAAAATACCCCCCTTCCCAAACTTACATTGCTCCCAAGAAATCGTCAACAAAGGCCATGAGATACACTAGAATGAGGGTAAAAAATAGAGTAAACTTGTCTCCTATTTATCAGTCTGCCTCCAGCTTTTCCACAGATTCCCCACCAAATCCTAAAATCTCACCCCGCACTTCCATCGCCGCCATTTTCAACTCCTTCAAGCGAAAGCTAGCGGCTGGGCGCCTCCCCTCCACGCCGAGGTCCTTCAAATCCTCCGCCGAGACCTGCGCCGCCCTTCTCCGGCGATGCTCCTGCAGCCCCCGCCTACTCGCCGGCCTCGCGCTTCATGGCCACGCCGTGAAGCGCGGCATCTCCTCCGACCGCTCCGTTTTCACCAAGCTTCTCTCCATGTACGGCGAATGCGGCCACCGAGACGATCGAGATCGCATATTCGCCGAATTTGCCGGATCGGACCTCTTCTCCTGCAACTTCATGATGGCCGATTTTGCCCGCAGTGGCGATATTGATGCTGCGTGCAGCCTGTTTGATAAAATGCCTTGCAGAAATGTGATCTCTTGGACTATAATTGTTGATGAGCTCATGAAGCGGGGCAGAATTTCTGATGCCGTGGAGTATTTTGAAGGCTGCCCGTGCCATACAGTTGTGTCATTTACAGCAATGATTAATGGATTTTCTCGAAACGGAATGTTTTTCGACGGTTTACTCTTATTCCGCCGGATGATTCGGATCGGTTTGATGCCTAATGAGGTAACTTTCACCTGCGTGATTTCCGGTTGCGGCGGCGGCGGTGAATTTGGTTTAGCCGAGAGTGTTGTGGGGATGATTGTTAAGACCTCATTTGATCAGAATTTATCAGTTTGCAACTCCTTGATCACATTGTATCTCAGAATGGGAGACTCTGGAATGGCGAGGAAGGTGTTCGATGAAATGCCGGAGAGGGATGTTGTGTCGTGGACAGCGTTGCTCGATCTATGTTTTGAGTCGGGCGATTTGAAGGAAGCCCGCCGTGTGTTTGATGAAATGCCCGTGAGGAATGAGGTATCTTGGAGTACGATGATAGCCAGGTATAGCCAGAGCGGGGAGGATTTAGAGGCGCTGCGGCTATTCAATCTCATGCTCCAACACGACTCTAAACCAAATGTCTCGTCCTTCGCTTGTGCGATCAGCGCATCGTCCAGCCTCGAAAATTTGATGCACGGGGCCGGGGTTCATTCTCATGTCGTCAGGTTCGGATACGAGCACGATGTCTTTGTCGCCAGTTCGCTCATATACATGTACTCCAAGTGTAAGAAATCGGAGGATGCTCGTCAAATCTTCGACTCGCTTCCAGTTAAGAACATAGTGTGCTGGAATTCTATGGTTGGTGGCTATTCCTATGATGGAAAAATGGAAGAAGCCAAGTACCTATTCAAACAGCTAGTTAGAAAAAATGCTTCTTCGTGGAATGCGATGATCTCCGGCTTCGTTCACAACGAACTATACGGAAATGCATTGGAGATCTTCGATGCGATGTTGGGCTCAGGGGAAGCGCCGAATCGGATGACCTTATCTAGCGTTCTCATAGCTTGCGCAAATTTACCCTCTTTGGAGAGAGGAAGAAACCTTCATGCGAAGACCCTTAAGCTCGGAATATCCAACGAGGTCATCATCGGCACCGCGCTTATCGATATGTACGCCAAATCCGGAGACATCGGGAGCGCTAGGCGCGCATTTTCGATGATGCCGGAGAAGAACGAGGTCTCGTGGACGACAATGGTGCGAGGGCTCGCCGACAGCGGGCTGGCCGAAGAGTCGCTGGCTCTGTTCGACGACATGAGAAGAGAAAACGTAATTCCGAGCGAGCCGGTGTTCCTATCCATCCTTTTTGCGTGCTCGCATCGTCGATTGGTTCAAAAAGGTTTCCATTATTTCGACTCGATGGAGAGGGTGCACGGAATCGCACCAAAGGAGAGGCATTATACGGCCATGGTGGACTTGCTTTCTCGCGCAGGGCTTCTGAGAGAGGCCGAAGAGTTCATTAGCAAGATGCCTGTCGCGCCTGAATCTTCGACATGGGCGGCTCTGTTGAGCGGCTGCGTCACTCATGGAAACGGCGAGATTGGCGAGAGGGCTGCCAAGATGGTGATGGAGTTGGAGAAGGAGAAGACTGGGGGCTATGTTCTGCTTTCAAACATGTATGCTTCTGCTGGGAGATGGAGGGATGTGGCTGAGGTTAGAAGGCTTATGAGGGAGGCAGGGCTGAAGAAAGGGGGAGGGTGTAGTTGGATTCAGATTAGAGCTGCTTTTCATGCATTCTATTCATGGGATTCAAATCACCCAAGAGCTTTAGAGATTTATGATGTTTTGGAGCTCCTGGTTCCTGAAATGGTTACTTTTTATGATGCAGATACATACTGAGGAGGTGTTGTTTTGGTGTTATGATCATTGAAATGTTGGAGCGAAAGGTCTTAGGTTTAAATCCTCGTGACACCTAAATGTATATTTTTTTTACCTAAAATAGTTATTTTGGGAAAAAAAACATTAAAAATGTATATATATATATATAGAAATAATTACCCAAACCTCTCCTCTAAACTTGCATAATTAGTGAGAGCACCCCTCTTATTTTTGAAATTACAAAATACTCCCCTTAAGTTTTCATTTCATTACCAAAACCTCCCCTGGTCTTTTCATTTCATTGCATCCATGAAGAAAAATACCCCCCTGGACACTGTTCACCGAGGGGGGTGTTTTTGTGCATGGATGTTATGAAATTAAAACTTCAGGGGAGGTTTTTGTAATGAAATGAAAACTTTAGGGGAAGTTTTTGTAATTTCAAAAATAAGAGGGGTGCTGTCAGTAATTTAGCAAAGTTAGAGGGGAGGTCCCGGTAAATGGCCCTATATATATATATATATATATATATATATATATATATATATATATATATATATATATATATTAAAAGATGAGCCCGCAGGCTGGGAAACAACAACTAGACAATCACAATAAGGAGACCCCACAAAACCGTAGCAGGGGCATGCCCCTAAGAAATAACCATCAACAGAGAGCCTGCTGCCCTCGCCCTACGCGCA
Source organism: Platanthera zijinensis (assembly GCA_039513925.1). NCBI lineage: Eukaryota > Viridiplantae > Streptophyta > Magnoliopsida > Asparagales > Orchidaceae > Platanthera > Platanthera zijinensis. Next base: position 21,373,032 of record CM077090.1, read on the forward strand.
ACCCAGTCAGCCCAGATATTGTCTACGCGTGGAATGTGAAGGATACCCGTTGATTCCGATTCTGTCCACACAGAGGCGACCTAGCTTCAATCGGAATTGTAAAATATCTGGTTATGAGAGTAATTATAGAGGAGTTTCTCACAAAATAAATACAGCCCTAGCAGTAAAGAAAAATAAGGAAGTAAGAGGGGAAGCATGCTAATGCAAAAATCAGAAGAAAAAAAAAGGAATCAGAAGGGCATTCATTACCTCTCTTGAGTCTTGAGTGTGAGTGAGTATAAATGTGGGGCTTTGAATATGTGACACATGTAGTATAGACTCCTAAAGCAATCATTCATAAATTTGTTTCTTCACTCTCACACTCTTTCCATTGCAGGGTAATGAAATAAGAAGAAGCTAGGAGCATGCATTTCAGAGGACCATGAAGCAGAAGCTAAGAATAAGAAGAACCTAAGACATTGTGATAGTATTTCACCAATCTCATCGATTTGATATGCCAGCTCATCTTCCAGAGAGGCATCCTGATAAGTCAGAGAGTTATAATTTCAAATTAAATCAAAACTCACATGCAGTAGCACAAAATAGACATTGGTGAGAGAATAAAATAAATTTTAAATTCTGTTGTAATTAACTTAGTAGAAAACACTGGTTAAGGTGTTACTTCGATAAAGCACTGGTTAAGGTATTACTGCGATAAAGCTGTCTGCAAAGAAGTGTGGACACACAACTCTGTCAGCGTAACCAATCCGCAAGATAATGCGAACAACTCCGTCAGTCCGCATAGCCGAGTCAGATAAAATCATCAGTCCGCGTGGACTTAGACATCTTAGCCACGCGTCCTGATCCACCTCGCTCTAATGACGAATTGTCGATCTCCACATCTAGTCTGCGCAGTTCGGCGGACTTTGCAACCAGTCCCGCACCAGGCGGACTCCACGAACCAGGCAACAACGAGACTTGTCACACTTCCGTGACCAAGCCCACAACCAGCAAATTTCGTGGTCTCCAAACAACCCGCGCCACCTAAAAACAAGACTGCGTCAATGACGAACATCAACTCCAGTCCGCACAATTGCGGATTGCCCCTATCCAGACAACGCGGTCTCCAGATGTCTAACTGACCAAGCAACTATGTCAATCTCCGCGATCTTATCACAAGACCACAAGCACAGAAGATAGCCGGACTCGGCGAGCTCTAGAAAGAGTGCCATAACCGCGGTTAAATAACTCTAACCGCACAGTTACTCCACCAAGGGTGCTTGCTGATCCAGACCGCAGGAGTAAAAAAAATGTCAACATGGCTATCCGCCAACTTCGACCCGGCTATCCGCCGACTTCAACCCGGCTATCCGCCGACTTCAATCCGGCTATCCGCCGACTTCAACCCGTCAGGCCTCGGCGGTCACTGCGATCTGAGCGGACTGCCATTCCAGACCGCCCATCTCCACCACCACTTCAAAAATTTCAACAACCAAGAGACTCAAGTTCCCATGTCGCCGGTAAAAGAGGAGAGGCTCGATAAGAGGAGAGGCTCATCGTCGCCGGGTGAATGGAGGTCGGCGGAGGAGAGGCACGTCTTCCTGGAGCATTCCAAAGAGCATTAATGCACGGGAAGGAGTCGTCGGTGTTGGAGGGCTCGTTGCCGGCGGAGAGGAGCGGTTCGTCGTCATCGGCGGGAGGAGCGACTCGTCGTCGCCAAGTGAATGGTGATCGACGGAGAGGATCAGCTCATCGTCCTACAGCGTTCGCGTGAGAATTACAGCCGGGGAAATTTTGAGAAATAAAGGGGCTGTCAATAGCAATAACGGGGCTGCTGTTAACCGCGCACATGTCAGTATAGTGTCGCACTCTGACATGGATTTTGAAATGGAGATCTGGCCTAAAAATTTCTCCGAATATGTTAGGTGTTGTGAAAATAAAGTAAAAAACCGGTCCCAAAATACCGCACAATCTATGGCCACCTTTGGGGCGATGGTGGCGGCTGTGAATGTGGTGGTCAACCGTCATTTGTGAACAACTAAGGGCCTGTTTGGGAGGGCTTTCGAGCTCCTTTTCATTTTCTAGAAAACGCCACCGCACATAATAAACCGTTTGGAATGTCTATCGGTGGAAAAAGCTACCATCAAAAACTTCTTTTTCTCCTCTATTTGAAAAGTCATTAGCCTCCTACTTTTCAACTTTTCGAAAAATAATTTCTCATCCCGATACACAGTTGATGCTATGAAAACATTTACTCCTCTGGATTCAGTTCGACAATACTGCGAAAACACTAGTCTTTCTCTATGTGAATATTTCGCTCGGGCGCGATTTTTTCGCACGGGTGATTTTTTCGCCCTAACGCAAATTTTTCGCTCGGACGCGGAATTTTTGGCCCGGGCGCGGAATTTTTCGCTCGTGCGCGAATTTTTCTCCCGGGCGCGAATTATGTCGGTGCGCGAATTTTGGGCCCGGTCATGAATTTTTCGCCCGGACGCGAATATTTCGCCCGGGGGCGAATTTTTCACCAGGGCGCGGAATTTTTCGGCCGGGCGCGAAATTTTTCGCCCGGGTGACATTCTTTCGCCCTTGAGCGAATTTTCCACCCGGGCACAAATTTTTTCACCCGGACGCGAATTTTTTTTCCCGGCGAGAATATTTCGCCCGGGCGCGAATTTTTGGCCCGGTCGCTAATTTTTCGCCCGAACGCGAATATTTCGTCCGGGCACGAATTTTTCGCACAAACGACATTCATTCGCCCGAGCGCGAATTTTTCGCCTGGGCAACATTCTTTCGCCCGGGCGCGAATTTTTCGTCCGGGAGACATTCTTTTGCCCGGGCGCGAATTTTTCATCCGGCCGCAAATTTTTTCACACGGGCGCGAATTTTTTCTCCCGACGCGAATTTTTCGCCCGGGCGCGAATTTTTCGCTCAGGCGCTGTTTTTTCGCCCGATTGTGCATTTTTCGCCCGGGAGCAGTTTTTTCCCCGGGGGCGGTTCTTTCGCCCGGGAGCGGTTTTTTTCCTCCGGACGCAGTTTTTTCGCTCGAGCGCAGTTTTTTCGTCCGATCACAATTTTTTCACCCGTGCACGATGTTTTCGCCCGGGAGCGAAATTATCGCCCGGGCGCGAAATTTTTGTTTGGGCGCGATTTTTTCCCCCGGACTCGATTTTTTCGCCCGGGCGCGATTTTTTTGCCCGGACGCTATTATTTCGCCCGGGCGCGGTTTTTTCGCCCGGGCGCTATTTTTTCGCCCGGACGCGGTTTTTTCGCTCGGTCGCGATTTTTTTCTCTCGGGCGCGCTTTTTTTGATCGGGAGCGGTTTTTCGCCCGGGCACTATTTTTTTCGCCCGGGAGCGAATTTTTTGCCTCGACGTGATTTTTTGCCCGTTCGTGGTTTTTTGCCCGGTCGTGTTTTTTTTTCGCTTGTAAACTATTTTTTCCACTCGAATGCAATTTTTTTCGCTTTCGAACGGAAATATCTCTTCCGTGCGAAAAATTCTCGTCTGTGCAAAAAATTCGCGTCTGGACGAAATTTTCCCGCCTTGTCGAAAAATTAGTGCCTGTCCGAAAAATTCGCGCCCGTCCGAAAAATTTGCCGTCATCCGAAAAATTCGGGCTCGTCCGAAAAATTCGCGTCCGTTCAAAAATTTCGCGTCCGTCCGAAAAATTGGCACCCGGCCGAATAATTGTGGCCCAACTGAAAATATAGGTCTCGGCCGAAAAATTTGTGTCCAGGCGAAAATATCGCGCCCGGGCGAAAAATTCACGCCAGGGTGAGAAAAATCGCCACCCGGCGAAAAATTCACTCCCGGGCGAAAAAAACCTACCCCGGCGAAATAATTGCGCATTTTCCCCCGGACGCGCAATTTTAATAAAAAATGTTACCGCAACGAAGATTTGTCAAACAGTTTATAAAGTGTTTCTCCTTTTTAAAAAGTTCTGCAAAAAAAATTTACTCAAACAGTTCTCCTTTTCTAATAGACATTTTCCAAAAGCTCCTTTTTCTACCATCCTTTTGCCACCACTCCTTTTCCTTTCTGAAAAGCCTTCCCAAACAGGCCCTAATTTTACCTAAAAAAATTCATGCATTTTATGCTCAAAACTAGCTTGTTTTTTTGGTAGAGGTCATAACCTTTCTCTTGACAAACAAATATCCTATGTTAATGACGTTTTTGATCAAACTCACCGAAGCAAATAAGCCGCATCAAATAAAGCCTAAGACTCTATTTGGTAGGGCATTTTTGCACTAATGAGTTTGGACAAAAACACCACCGCCATAGAATGGATGTTTTGCATGATAGTAGTACTCACCGAGAAAAGAAAACTAGTTTTGAACATAAAAGTGAATGGGCGAGGTCGGACTTTCACGAATGACTGTTCATACCACCACGATCCCAATTATCACCTCCTTTGGGGCGGCGTCGAGCTTCCAATGAGATTGGAGCGAATGCCGCTGCTGGCATAGCTTCCATTTGAGCTTCGTATTGGGGCTGATGAGGCCTTCCTAAACCTTGTGGCTGAGGATCGGCGAGATTTAGGTGGTGGGTGAGGTTGTTTGGACCCCTTCTATTGTTTTTTCTGCTCGTCCGCTTGAACTCTTATTTTTCTTTCATGCTAGTGCATTTTATCATGGCATAGCTTCCATTTGTTTTTCCACCTCCCCCGTCGTTTCCGCCGCCATCCCCTACGAACAGATAAATCTCTCTGCCTCAGAACTCAGCTCCTTCCCACCAATGACGTTGGCTCTCACCCAAATATCGCCGCCCTCCAAAACGCACCCTAAGTGACGTCGAAGAATGCTCAATCCAACGATGAAAAATACCTAGGGCTAGTTTGGCGCGACAGTCACGCGGGTGCGGATTTTGCCGCACTGATGGACCGCTATCGCGGAAACTGCGGTGCAGACAAAATCCATCGGTTTCCACGGATTTCCTCCGGAGAGGAGTGAAACCGCCCAACCGCGACCCCGCCAAACAGGCGGTTCCCGCGGCAGGGCGGTTTCGTCTGCGCAACCGGTACGAATCCGCCCCGCCAAACGAAGTTCTAAAACTAGGTGAGAGGAACACACCTAAATATTTCTCCATTATAAAAACGAGAAAATTGTAGGTGGGTTGCTCTCATGTATTTCTAGGTGGGAGATGAGTATTTACCGTATGATCGAGCATTCAACGGTCGAGATACGGTCGTATCTGTTGGAGATACAACCGTATGTACCGCGCATCGACACGGCCGTATCTCGGCCGTTAATCCTTAGTTAACTGCAGATTTCGGCCGTATCTCCCACTAGAGATACATGGGAGTAACCCACCTACATTTTTTGTTTTCTATAAAAAACCAGTGTTTTTTCGTTTTTGAAAATTGAAATAGTCAAAGCTAATAATTATCCCAAATATAAATTCACCATACTTTAATAATTATCTTAAATTAGGTCACCCGCCAAGATCCCGGTAGCGGGCGGGCAGGGGAGTCTGGGAAGTGAAATGTACGGCTGAATTATTGAAGGTGGAAGCTTGTTTTGACTATGGCGGTGAAAGTTTCTCCGCGCCCTCTTAAGTGCCGCCTCCCCAGAGTTCTTCTGGATCGATTGATTGAAATCACCGCTCTGGCTCCCTGGATAATCCTCATTCAATCCCCCGTGAATCTGGTATTATTCGATCCTCGATCCTTGATTTGCGATCTTCGTTTAGGGTTTATGCTTCTCCGTCGTCTTCCTTCAGGAACTAGATATATACTTTTTGGGAGGAATACTGCAAGTATCTGTTTACTGGTTTTGATCATGTTAAACCGGCCACTAGTATTCTCGATTTTCATGTTAAACCGGCAATAGCCTTGCTTTATAGAGTTTTCCGACCGTTATCTTTGGAGTTCTGGTGCAATTAGCTGAGATTGTGCAAACACAGATCTCGTTCTGTTAATTTTTCTTGTTTTTGATCATAAATTGTTGTATTTTCTCGCAGATGTACGATTAAAAGCTTCTCAAATACATTTTTTTACGGAAAAAGGGGGAAAATCCATCAATGGGCAGTGCATCATGTGTCCATAGTCTCCTCCTCGCGCTCATTTCACTGAGCATTTTGAAGGTCTCTGTGGGTGACCCAAGGACAAGTCTTGTTGCTCAATTCTGCAATGACACTTTGGCCGCGTCTGGCGCAATTCTCGCCGACAATTTCGTTCCTGCCATGGATAATCTAAGCAGTTTGGTCAATGCAAATGGATATGGAACAGACATAACTGGGCTAGATCCCAATGGAGTCTATGCTCTTGCTCAGTGTTATGGAGATCTTAACCCCATTGATTGTAAACTTTGCTTCTCTGAGATAAGATCCCAGCTCCCAAAATGCTATCCTAAGACTGGCGGTACACTTTTCCTTGATGGATGTTTTGGGAGATACGAAAACTTCTCTTTTTTCAATGAAATATACTCTCAAGATGACAAAACTGTCTGTGTCTTTACTCAAAATAGTTCAAAACCGACTGTTTTTGCGCAAGTTGTGAAGGAGGTTGTGGGAAATGTGTCCTTGCAAGCTCAAAATAATAAAGGATTTGCCATTGGTTCGCAGATGATGTCAAATTTGAGTGTGTATGTTCTTTCTCAGTGCTGGGAAAACTTGGACAAATCTTTATGTAGCTCGTGTCTTGATTCTGCCGCTTCAGCAATTCTTTCGTGTTCCCCGGCTACGGAAGGCCGGGCGGTTTATGCTGGTTGTTTCATTAGATACTCGACAGAACTTTTCTGGAATGTAAACAATACATCTTCGAGTTCCAGCGGTACGTCAAAAACACATTTTTTGGTTAAATTATTAGTCCTTGTATGTCATGTGATGGTGTTTGTTTGCTCCCTTTGCATGATCGCTTTACTATTTGGTTTTATTCTAACATAATGAAAATGTAATCACAAATCTGTAACTTTATCCTCATTTTAAATTTTAGGGAGAAGATGATGCAGTGACTTTTTATGAATCAAAACTTACTTTACCTAGACTTTTTTTTCATGGATCATCAGAAGCACTTTATAGGCTTAAATTGACCCAGCATGCAAATTCTTACCTCTTTTCAATGGCCTCTACAAGCTGCAATACCTTTATGGCATTGCAAATTACTGACTTCTGTTTTCTATTTTATGATAATTTTTTTTTTACATCAACCACCAAAATCTACTTCAATCTGCTTTAGATCTTTGACCCCTTCTTTGGCCAGTCTTTCCATGATTCCGACATTAGCACTTTTACATAAACACTACATCAAGACCTAGCAAATTTGAAATACGTTTCTGGGAGTTTAAAATAACGGTCAGTTAAACCCTTTATTCATATAATTATCACCATTTAAACTTATAAACTTTTGCTACATAAACTTTTTCCTTTATATTTAAACTTATAAACCATTGTATAATTTTCTGTTGCTTATGGATTCACTTATCAGAATCTTCTAACATACAGGTAAAAATAAAACCATATGGATAGTTGTGGGTTCTTTGCTTGGAGTCGTCCTTTTAATAGTGATCGGAATATTGATCGCGAAAAGAAGAGGTTTATTTAGCAAGAAAAAGAGTCCCTCTCTAACTGGTAGGCAACATTATAAGCTCCATTATATTTGTTGATCCCAAAATTGTATTTTTTTTCTTCTTATAATAACAAGACATTTTCTTCTTATTGCAGAATTGTATGGTCCAGAAATTGCAGCAGCCATTTCTCAATCAAATTTAAATTTCAAATATGAAGATTTGAGAAAGGCTACAAATAACTTTAGTTTGTCAAAGAAACTTGGTCAAGGTAGTTATGGGACTGTGTACAAGGTAAATTTGGCACTCTAGCTGAGATTTTCTTTGGTGATTGTTAACATCAAATCAAAATTGGCTATTCGCACCCTGAAAACACATAATATTAACCGTTGCAAGAGAATTAGAATTTGCTAACCGCACGCCACGTGCATATAAAAGTATGGCCTTCCAATGTGAACTACAATGCCTTCCATGGACAGCCTCTCCCAAGCTTTATGAATCTATCTACTTTCTCACAGTTCCTCCTTGGCTTCTCCGACTCGTGCTTTATGAATCTACCGACTCTCTCATTAAGATTGTAGTTCCTCGGCTTCTCTGACATGAACTTTAATGGCTTCGGCCTCTCTAAGCTCTTCATCTTTACCAGCAGGCCTTCTCCATTCAACACATGGAGGCATCGGCAACCACTATTTCCCTCATCTCCATTTGAGAGAGTAAGAGGATGACAGGTCTTGCTTATAGGCGGTAAATCAGTAAAGGAGAATTTAATGAGATGATCGCACCTGATCCAAAAGCTATTTCGTGTGATCGCAGAATGTTATCTGCACATCGTCTTGCATATCAAGCTTGTATTCTTTTTAATTGCATTTGTAGTTTTTTTTTGTTTGGTTTGCGGATAATAATTTTGTTTGTGTTTACATTTTTTAAAATCAGTGATTTGTTATTAACAAAAAAGTGCGAACAACCATTACCGGTTTGCTATTAACAATCCCCTTTTTTGAGAGATACTCTATCAGGGTTGGCTAGTATTCTTCCCGAAGTTCTGAAGTTTACACTTTGATTACAGGGAACTCTTTCTGATGGGAAAGAAGTTGCAGTAAAGCAACTTTTTCTTAACACAAAACAGTGGATCGATCAATTCTTCAACGAAGTGGATCTAGTTAACCAAGTTCGCCATAAGAATCTGGTGAAATTGCTGGGCTGCAGTTTGGATGGCTCGGAGAGCCTGCTTGTTTATGAATACTATGAGAACAGGAGCCTGGATCAATTTATATTTGGTAATTTGTAGCTCTTTTTGCAATCCCTTTTGTTACATTATAATCACTCTCAGTTTAAATTATCAACTGTTTAATTACTTGCAGCTGGCCTTTCTTTTCGATTTTAGCATAAGAAAACCATATTTTTCTTTCCATCTACATACATCCTAAATATTTAATTTTTTAAAGTATAAGAACTACAAAATAGCTATGTTTTACTATAAAATTACACTCACATTCATGATTTGGATAAGAGAAAATTGTGATGGCTTGTATTTTTTATTAAAGTCGTTCTAATTGATCTTATATCTTACATATTCGATGCAAAATTATTGCGGTGAGATTTATTTCATTACAATTGTTGCCTACATACCGTCCGTTGTAGATAATTAACTATCCATTCAGGTTCTTATTGCAAGTGATCTGTCTTATATGTTGTTTCGTATGAATACGCACTGTGGACAACCCTCTTCACGACTATTGAAGGCTTGGAGTCATCTCCCAATGTCTCTATTAACATTGTCTTTTAATTAGTATTGCATCCGTTCATGGAGCATTTTGGTGATTTCCACGACTAGAGTGTTTTTCCCTATATAAGGGGGAGTAGTTGTGTCTTAAGGGAATTTTGTGAGCTCTCACTTCGAGCGAGACTCTAATCTGGGAACTGGCCCCTAAAATCCTTACCTGAGCATACCTCACGGGGTTTTATCTCGTTCTGCAATTATACTGCAATCTGTGATACTCTGTAATTATTTATCTAAGCTGCAAACTCATCATTAGTATCACTTCTCAGTTAATTTCCAGGATTTTTGTTAAGGGTAATAATTTGTTACTTTTTTCGTTCTTATAGTACTGTTTAGAATGATGTTAAATCACATTGACAGTATAAAACTTTGGTTTCTCACAACAGATGAAAGTCCGGAGAAGCTCTTGGATTGGCCGCAAAGGTTGGATATCATTCAGGGGATTGCGGAAGGTCTATCTTATCTCCACGAAGAGTCCGCTACACGTATCATCCATCGAGATATCAAGGCTAGTAATATCCTATTGGACGACAAGTTGAAGGCCAAAATAACCGACTTTGGCCTCGCAAGGTCTTTTGCTCAGGATCAAACTCACCTCACCACTGGGATTGCCGGAACATTGTAAGAACAAAACTTCGCGCGAAGTCATTTTTCTCAAATTTGTATGCTTGTTATGCAATATTTGTGGTGCTTTCTTGAGAATTTTGCATAATTACAGGGACCTCCCCTCTACTTTTTGAAATTACCAACACGACTCAGTTATGGCTGAGCATAAAAATCAAAACATGAAAGTCGCTCGAAATCTGATCTGATTCAAACTATATTTCTAATGGTTGAACTCGATTTGAATCGACTCAATATGACTCGAATCAAATTTTGAATCTGTTTCGAGCCGAGCATTATTCAAGTCAACTAGAAATTTACGTTTGACTGTTCCATGAAAAACTATTCTCTATGTTTGATTAAGTCATTTATTTTAATTCATGTTAAAATATCAAAAATTATATGAACTCTTTCTTTTTTCATTACTAATTTAAAACTTTTTTTAACTTGTTCATTTTTTTTCTTGGGCACGTAATTTTTTTTAATATGAGAATTTTACGGTAATGGAAAAAAGTTCAAAAAGAATGCGGCAAAAAGGGTCAAAATTATGGCAAAAAATATGATAAATAATTGGACAGTTTTTCTAAATAATTATTCAATTTTGAGCCGGCTCAATTTTATTTTGTGTCGATTCAAAATAGTGTCATTTCGAATCTAGCCGTCTCATCTTGAAATCGATTTCAAGCCGTGTCTAAATTGCTCAAACTTGACTCGAAATCAACTCTACACTCAACTAACATCCATTTCGGGTGCGCTCCTCCAGAGGGGTGGTTAATTGTAATAAAAAGTAACTATGTAAGCTCGGAGGGCAGGTTTTGGTTATTTTAAGAAGTCGAACGGTTGTCCTTGTGATAATGCAAAGTTCCAATAGAGGTCCCCATATTTAGCCCTTTGAATGTATAACTCAGATCTCCCTGCCTCATACAGGGGTTATCTTGCTCCAGAATATATAGTGCATGGGCATCTTACTGAGAAGGCAGACGTGTACAGCTTCGGTATCGTGGTTCTCGAAATCGTCACAGGAAAGAGATGCAGCAGTCCAGTAGGATCTCATGCAGATCATTCACTTTTAGCCAAGGTATGTTATATTTTAGATATTGGTAATAATTCTCATATCATTTTATGATGCATAAATTCATTTGCATATCTATTTAAATCATACTCATTATATAGTAATGAGTTGCCCATGTGATAATTTGATAAGAAATCTTGTGATCTACCTTCATTAAAATTTAAATGTCGTGCTAGTTTGGTACTCTCCGACCGCACCTTGGCAAGCGATAGGTTTGAAATTGTGGAGAAACCTCTAAATGTTGGACACGGACACCAGACACGGCTGTGCCAGAGGCCGTGTCGACCGCCAACGTCTCTAAGTTGCTCCTCTAAAGCTCTTAATACCTTGCTACTGGAATTTTCTAAATTCTTGTTTCCTTCCCTGAAAATAGAGAAACAAGTGAAATAACACATGAAATGTATAAAAATTTTAAAATGGTGTTAAATGGGTGCTTTATCTAATTCAAATGATTTGAAATAATAGTATAAATATGCACTCATCGTAGTTCTATGAGATGCATAAATGAATTATTATGTATTGTTAATTTCGTGAAATGTATTAGAAAAATTTAAACTTCTAATGAAAATAGAATAATATAAAGTTAACTCCAAATTGTTGGAATATTTCTGATACTGTTCATCATAAATGTTGATACTTTTTTTTTTTTGAGAAGTTTTGTTTTAGAAGACAGACTTGTGTAATTTAATCATGTAATGGAAGGAATTGCACAGGAGACCAGTTGCGCAGAAACCCTAGGGTTAAACAAAGGTTAGAATTTACATGTGGGATTCTGCATCCGAATTTAATCGGAAGGATATTTTGGGTATTTTTTGTATGTACGAAGTTGTCTATAAAACTCATCTTACTCTAGGGTTAGAGATGTAGAAAATCCAAACAATGTCTCTCCTCTTGTGCTCACATGTTCTTCTAACTAACGAAACAATTTGTTGTTGCTCGTGGACAGTATCTTATCTTGGGGTAAACCATGTAAATGTTGTGCTCTTCTATGCTTGTTTGTTCGTCATTTTTGCTTGATTCTGCAACAGAACTTAATCAAAGTTGATGCTTACGATTAATTCTTCCTCAGGTATGGAACCATTACAAGGCAAATGCGCTGGCCGAGATCATCGACAGGAAGATATACGACAAGAGTGTTAATGACGATATAATACAAGTAATTTTCATCGGGCTCCAGTGCACGCAAGCGGACCCGCAAAGCCGGCCAACGATGACGAGGGTGGTGGAGATGCTGAGGAACAGCAGGAGCTACGAGGAAGTGGTACTGACTGATCCTCCTTTCTTGGATGTCTGCCCCATGGAAGATCTTGAGCAAGGTGAGAGCTCCAGGCTGATCTCTTCCTCTAATGCTTCTGTTGCTTCTGTTGCTTCTGTTGCTTCTGTTCCTAAGATTAGCGCAAGATGAGCTCATCATTTAACACTAAAGTTCTGATGTTGTTTGTATTAATGTGATGTATTATTTATGTCATTTCATGTATATTGTTTAAATTGCATGAATATGAGCATTTTTCTTTGAATTCTGTATATGATTTTGTAGAATTTTTAGTAGATCTTGTAGAGTAGTGAACAGACAAATAAGAAGTTTTTATGTTATTAGCTTTTATTGTTGTATAAAATGGAAGCTCTCTATGATGCAACATTAAAGCTTCTTGTTAGGGAGAGAGAGGGAGAACGCACTACACAAAATCCATGTTGCTTGAAAGGTTGGTGTCATTCAATACCTAGAAGTGTTGTTATCCTTATTATTCGTGTTACCCAGAATCGCGGCCAACCCTATAACCGCACGCTCATGGCACATTTATGACTGAGGAGTGCAAGCGCCTGCCGATGATTGCATTCGTTGCTAACATATGGAAGATTTGCATATGTTGGCTATATGTTGTATTTTGCATTGAACTCACCATTGTGATTTTGGTTTCTAGGTATGAGCACGCCGCAATCATAGGGACGAACATGTAAGGTGTTGCAGAAATGAGAGTAAAAAGATCAAACAAACAGAAACTCACAACACAGAAGACACAGATTTACGTAGTTCACCCCAGATGGGTACGTCCACAGACAACAGTTCTTTTTTCACTAGATCAAGAACAGAGGTGGTTGAAGAAAGTGTACGGTTTTCATATTTCCATAATTTTTTAAACTTTAGAACAACGCACTCTGTATATTTACCAAATATCCAAAATACCCCCGATAACTAGCCCGCGGGTTGAGATCAGTGCCAATCGTCATCTTTGGGTTGAGATTCAAGGAATATAATTAACATAAGGATATTGACTTTTTGGTTAGATTACTCTTGCTAATGTTGTACTTGTATTTTGTTGTTACAGTAAGTGAAACTTTGTAAATGTTGCCTTAGTTATATGAGATGCATAGAGGAATTATTAAGTATGGCTGAATTTGTGAAATGTTTGGGAAAACTTTAGATTTCTAATGAAAGTCGATCACATTGTAACGGGCTCGGTGCTTAATAAGTGCGCCCGTGATAATTATGTTATTATGGATCATTGGAAATTATGGGCATGGGGTTTGGGGGATATTTGGTTCAAGCATAGCTTAAACATCCATAATTTTTTAAATTATCAGTTTACCTATTTTAGTATTAGTTGGTGTCATATAGAACGAAGAAGTTTGATGTATTCCAAACAAAATCATAATGCATACATTTTGCTAAAAGTCCTTGTTATCTAATAATTAAGGCTTGGTTTGATTTGTTTTATCTAATCATCAAACTGAACCGAACTGAAATGATGTAAATTTTCAAGCCCCCCTAAATCAAAACCGAATCATCAAGTCGGTCTAAAAATCGTTCTCTTGATCGGTTGTCTGTTTTGGTTTTTGTATTAATGGATTTATTTGAAATCAGACCAAAAGTAAAAGGATCTATTTGAAGCAAATGAAAATTAAATGACATATTTGAAGGTAAGCTGGAAGTTAAGAGACAAATTTGAGTATTTTGCCAAAATGATTGATATAATGATAGACATATTACACAGAAATTTTCATTAAAATTAGACATTTTTTATACTTAGGCTTTACAAAAACATTCATTAAAAATAAGAATATAATGTAAAAAAAATGCAACATTAATATAACATAATTTTTATATTTGTTGAATAAATTTTTTAGAATAAATTAGTACTCTGCTGTATGTGCCCACCATTGTATGCAGCTAGGTTGATCTAAATTTTATAAAGGCTTTAAAGCATGTCCCTAATACTAGATGTCGACAATGAGCAAAAATTTGTTTTGTTTTGTTTCAAAAAGAAGTCGTGATTCTATTAGACCTCGCTTGCAAAATTATCACAAGTTTACTTAGGCTCCGTTTGAGGGGACTTATTTTCATCGGTCAAGCGGTTGCGACCGCATGAAACAACCATTTGACCGATAAAAATAAGTCCCCCCCCCCAAACGGAGCCTTAATTTGCTTGAATAGCGGAGGAAGAGAAAATGAGCTGTCATTCAGGCTCTGTTTGACACTTCGGGCCGGCGGGAGGCCAGCCAGGAGAGAGGAAACGACCGTTTAGAACGGTGGACTGGTGCTCCGCCTACCAGCCTCAAAACACCGGGTGGGCACCCTTCTGCGCCGGCCGTTCTTGCCCGGAGCTCGCCAAACAACCTTTCTCCGGCTCGTTCGGGCCGGAACGGCGCCCCGCCGGAGTGTCAAACAGAGCCTCAATCACATGAATTTTCTTGCAAAAGCAAACATTTTTATTCACCACTAATACTAAGAGGAGATGGCTTTCCAAAAGCTCTGATTGAGGTTCATCAGGGAAATAATTAAGATCAACATTATTTTGGATGAAAGTGAAGCCAACTATTATTTGTGTCTATGTTACTATTTTAAATAAGAGGTCTTTGATTTTGACAGTTATTATTTGCAAATCATAAACGTCTATTCATAACTAAATTTTTCAAGTTTATAAATTACAATTCGCAGATCAATTTTAAACTTCTTCTCTTGAGAAAGACCGGATAATGAAGAAACTTCTCCAACAACCTTTTGAGTCTATGCCGACAACTCCATTCCAACAATTTGACATGAATTTCACCATTTTGACGAGAATTTCTTTGTTTAGAAGTGAATTTTACCATTTTAACTTGAATTTCACCATTTTAACTTGAATTTCACCATCTGTCTCTGGTATCGACTCAAAAGGTTACAAAAGTGTATCTTTATTATCAGACACTACTCTTGAGAAAAAGACATTGATTGTTAAAGTTTAAACTTGGTCTGTGGATAGTGTTTTATAAATATTAAATCTAGGCCTACAAATAGACGTTTATGATTTGCGAATAAATTACCTGATTTTTAAAAAAAATAAAATAAACACAGAGATTGCAAGAAGATGTTCCCGTGGAAGCGGGAGGCGGTGTAAAGAGTTAAAACCTTGGAGTACCAAATTCATAAAGAGGAGTGAACCCAAATGAATTTCGTGCACTATATGGTGTCGATTCGTGATCTTTCATCACAGTCACAGAGTCGCATAACAAAAATACAAGTCTGAAGTACAAGAGTGCACCCGCAAACACATTACAATGTACTAGTAATATAAAAACAGGTGGTAAAGTAAACCTGTGATCATGCCATAATAGACGGAGGCTCCATTTGGTTTGGCGGTGGCGGGTCGATCCGGCAGGTGGAAACGGAGTGTTCGAACCGGAGGGGGGAGGTGGCTGCTCCAAACGGAACTTTTTGGGGCGTTTCTCAAGGCGGGCGGGCGGGTGAAAACGGAGCAAACGCCGTTGGAGATTCATTTATTTACCCTCCTTCCGCCGGCGTTTGCTCAAAACGAAGCAGCGAAACGCCCAAACAAATAAAGCCTGAAGCTACATAGTCAATACAAGAGTCCCTGGGCAAAGATGGTGAAATAGTGCTTGATCACAAGCTGAGCACTTCATACGATTGCTAAAGAAGGGAGTAGCAACCACATTAGTCAAAAGACTAAGGCTGCGTTTGGCGTGTCTTATCGCGGCTTATTTGCTCCGGTGAGGTTGGACAAAAATGTCATTGTCATGTCAAAATCTTATGTCTCAAACTAGTTTTTTTAGGGTAACATTTGTCATACCAAACGTACATTCTATGACAATGACGTTTTTGTCCAACCTCACAGGATCAAATAAGTTGTAGTAAGCTGGGTCAAACGCAGCCTAAGACTCCGTTTGTGGGGACTTATAGCGGTTACGATGCGATTGTTAGTGTATATTTGGACAATTAACGGGTTCGGAGGCTTAACGGGTCGTGTCGGGTACACGGTTAACCCATACCCGTAGTAACTCCTAAGGGTTTGCCTATTTATACCCACCTAGGGGCAACGGGTAGGGGATTCCACTTTGATCCCCATCCGGATGCTTCGAGCAACACGTTCAATCTCGAAGTAATGCCCCAGTTGCTCCTAACCGCTTCCTCTCCCGTCCCGATTTCGTTTCCGCTGTTTTTCGCTCGGTTCGCGAAGGAGAAGAAGCGACATCCGCCGCCGCTGCTTGATCGCGAACAAGGAAGAGCAGAACCCGCCGGCGCTCGTTCGTAGAAGGAAATATTGCCTCCGGTTTTCCGCTGTCGCCTGGTCCCGGTGTCAGATCGCGAAGGAAAATAAAACCGCTCTCTTCGCCTGTGCCAAATCGTCGATCGTCTGACCGTGATCGGGAAGAGTGAAGGTGAGAGGCCACCTGCATCACCCTCTCACCGCCGTCGTTGCTCTCGCCGATTTGGCTCCAGCCGCCTACAGGAGATTTCAACCATCGTTACTGCTGTGGTCGTGGATCGGGAAGACGTACTGCCATTGTTTGCTGCTGATCGAAAAGAAAAAAAATCGCACTCAGTTTTGCATCTTGTAACCGCTTAACTTTTCGGGTTTTCGTTCTCGATTTTTGCCGCCGGAGTTCATGTCGTCGTTCTTGATCGCAAAAGGGACAGAGGCGAATCCTGTTTCGGTCGTTGTTTAGGTATCGGGTATATGGAGAATCCTGTCATTGTGCTCCTGTTCTTCTTCCTAACCCGATGTCCAGAACAAACCAGTGGCTCTTACAAAACTAGGAAGAGGAGATCTGCTTTGGAAACTAATGGGTCAGCCATCTCCTTGATATTCACTTCATGGTGAAAAACACAATCTGGAAGAGGCCACTCATTCAGATCTACAATCGAATGGATTTCTGAAGATCCAGATCTAGGCTTGATCTTCATGATCATTTGTCATTGATGGGGAACATGAGAAGGAAAGTCTGTTCGCAGGTTTTTCTTGAATGTGTTGTTGTGATCAGAAAAGGAAAGGATCGCTATTATTGGATCGAAGATTTCCACAGTTTGGGCTCTGTGGAAGAAAGTCTCCATTGATATTCAGTGGAGGAGTTCCCAGATTCAAGATCATAAAAAAAGGAATTCAGCAAATCTGTTACTCTTCTTGTGAATTTGGGAAAATAAAGTTTCTAGTTCCAAATCATCAAGCAAATATCACATTTTTGACAGCGCATGTGCGCAACTCTATGTGGAATCTGTGCTTTTACTGAGCATTGTTACTTGGAGTAGATATGCTTCTCAGAAGACGCACTGCATTCCAGTTGAGTTTGTTGATTGAGTATAGTCTCCGATGACTGCGTTCACCTGGAGAGGATGAGCAAACAAAATTTTTCTGGATTGGATTTGAAGCCTTGTCGACTCTACTCAGACCAGGTGATATTTTTTCAGTTTGCATTTTTTCATTTTTTAAATGTTGAAACGTAGCACATATGATTGCAGTAAAATTGCAGTTTCTCATTTACACTAATTTCCATGGGTGGAAACTCCACGTTCAATTTGACTTGAAAAATAGGAGATTTACCACACAATGCTCAACGATTTTGCCACTATCCGAGAGGATGTGGACAAATATCAGTGGAGTAAAGACAAAGATGTTTGTAGGGATTACCTTATGAATTCCCTAAATCCTCGCATTCCATTGACCTTAAGCAAGCTGCCTCACATTCAAGTCTGAAATGAACAGACTGAAAAAGAAAGAGGAAGCCCCAAGTGGTGGCTGGTTAACGCTGCTACCTGTCATGTGTCTAATGCCACAAATTTTCTATCTAAGGTCACAGTAGTTATGAAAGAGGTGGAGAACTGCAATGAAGGAGAGACCGAGGTGACTCATACTGGGAATGCTACCTTGTTGCTATTTTTAGTGTCTTTTAACTTACTTTGTGATGCTGGTATGTTGTCATTTAACCTTTTATAGCGGTAGAGTAACAATATAAGTTAACTCACATTATTTTTGGTTATGCATACGCCCAAAATATATTGTACCGACTAAGTCTAGCAAATGAATTAGTTCAACAAGTTCAAACAAATTTAGTTAGCCCTAAGACTCTACATGAGAGACTAGGACACGTGAACTATAGGAAGATGTTCCAAATAGCTAGAACGTACCAGATCACATTAGACACTGAGTCACCGCCTGAGAAATGTGACGTGCGTGCTCAGACTAAGATCACTAGGAAACCTTTTAGTGCGGTTACTAGGAGCACAACACCGCTAGAGCTTATACATTCCGATATATGTGACTTTAAAAGTTTTTTCACCAGAGGAGGAAGGAAGTATATGATCACATTTATAGATGACTGCTCTAGGTTCTGTCACATCTATCTTCTTAAAACTAAAGATGAAGCGTTTGAAAAGTTTTGTCTTTTCAAAACCAGGATAGAAAACCATCTAGACATGAGAATTAAGAGGTTTAGAAGTGATAGAGGAGGAGAATACATGTCTAGTGAGTTCCGGGGTTTCCTTGCCTCTCAAGGGATCATAGCAGAAACCACTGCTCCTTACTCACCCCAATCAAATGGTATAGCCGAGAGAAAGAATAGAACGTTAACAGAGATGTTGAATTCTATGCTCCTCACTGCTGGCATGCCTACTGCCTATTGGGGAGAAGCAGTTTTAACTGCAAATAACATTCTGAACAAAGTACCTCATGCTAAGTTAGATGTCACACCCTACGAGCTTTGGTTTAAGAGACCCCCGACAATAACTAGACTTAAGACCTGGGGCTGCATAGCCTATGTCAGGGTCTCTGACCCTAGACGGTCTAAACTTGGACCTAGGACTAACACGTGTGTCTACTTAGGTTGTGCTGAAGATAGTGCTGCAGATAGATTCTTAGACATGTCTAATAATATAATTATTGAATCAAGGGATGCAGTGTTCTTTGAGGATAAGTTTCTTAAGGATAAAAACCTGACCATCCTAGGTATGTAAGCAACTATTACTGAGGAAGACCTTGAATCAGTACCGAGCACCTCCTATTCAGTCCCGGTAGACAGTAGTGTCCTAGAGTCTAGACGGACTTCAGTGAGAGAGCGAACTCCCAGAACCTTTGGTAGTGACTTTGTCACTTACCACGTTGAGGCCGATCCATCCACCTATAAGGATGCGATGAGATCAAGGGATTCACTACTCTGGAAAGAAGCCATTGATGAAGAGATGAATTCTCTACTTCAGAACAACACCTGGACGTTGGTTGATAAGCCAAGAGGGGCTAAAACTATAGGGTGTAAGTGGGTTCTGAAAAAGAAGCTCAATCCTGATGGTAGCGTAGCTAAGTATAAAGCGCGCCTGGTGGCTAAAGGTTTCACACAAGTTAGTGGGGTGGATTACTTTGATGTATATTCACCAGTGTGTCACTTAGCAACCATTAGGATCCTACTTGCTATTGCGTTTATTGAGAACTTTGTTGTTCATCAAATGGATGTTAAGACTGCGTTCTTGAACGGAGATCTGACCGAAGAGATATACATGAGCCAACCTGAAGGCTTCATAGTAGAAGGTCACGAAAATAAGGTCTGTAAGTTGATCAAGTCGCTATACGGACTAAAACAAGCACCAAAATTATGGCATGAGAAGTTTGACTATAGTGTAAGGAACATGAGATTCATGTCGAGTCTCTCGGACAAATGTCTTTACATACGTCATAGATCGAACAAAGTCGCTATAATATGCTTGTATGTGGATGATATGCTGATACTTGGTTCTGATCAATCCGTAGTGGATGACGTTAAGTCAGAACTAATGAAAGAGTTTAGCATTAAAGACCTAGGTATAACTGAGACTATTCTAGGCATGCAAGTGAGTTTTGGAAAAAATGGCATTTTCCTAAGTCAAAGCCACTATATAAAGTCCATGTTAGACACGTGGGGATACAGTGAACGTAGAGCAGTGGAGACACCTTACGATTATAATAATCGCTTGAAGCCCAATGATAGAGCTGCGATTCGACAGTCAGATTATGCTAAACTGATTGGTAGTCTCATGTATGCTATGGTCTGCACAAAACCTGACATAGCCTTTACGGTCGGCATGTTAAGCAGATTCACTAGTAATCCTAGCCAAGACCATTGGGATGCCCTCGATAGGCTGATGCGATACCTAAAGCACACCCAAACGTATGTTTTATGTTACCATGGTCATCCTCCAGTTTTGGAAGGATATTCTGATGCATCATGGTGCTCAGAAATAAACGACAGCAAGTCCACTAGTGGATTTATATTCACACTAGGAGGAGCAGCTGTAGCCTGGAAGTCCAAGAGGCAATCATGTATTGCACTATCTTCTATGGAATCCGAACTCTACGCTCTAGCTTCAGCGGGAGAAGAAGCAGAGTGGATAAGAGATTTGGTGATGGACATTCCATTGACGAGCCTGAAGTTGAGTTCTGTTGCAGTTTACTGCGATAATCAGGCTACGAAAACGATTGCTACGAACACTTTGTTCAACAGCAAAAGAAGGCAACTCAGGATGAAATAAGCCTGGTTGACCTCCCTTACGAGTCAAGGGATTGTGAACCTCGTTGATGTGAGGTCAAAAGATAATGTTGCAGACGCCTTAACAAAAAGCTTAAATAGAGTTCTCACAATAAAAACATCGGGGGAGATGAGATTAAAGTTCATAGAAATATGAAACTTCCTCCAATGTTTATGTTTTCATAGCGAGAACCTATAGTCACAACATTCAAGCATCTAATAACAGACTGAAAACCCCAAATAATTTCTTGATGAAAGCCCAAGATGGTTAGATGCTAGTCATTCCACACCTGATGACTTAACATCTTTCTCATTGTAAGCTGATTTGAGAATTATTCAACTGGGAATAGAAAGTCGTTGCATGAGTTAATCTAACATTAGTGGTCATAGCACATTATTCCACATTTGATAATGTTGCAAATGACGGTGTGCCAAGTCGTTTGACAAGACACATAGTGGTCACTAATGAGTAAGATAACAACGTTTAATTTATTAAAATCAAAATTTGACTTGTCCTAGCTAGACTGGATAGAGATGCTGACAGTGTTACTTCACTACTGCTACAAGTACTAAGCTCATTTAGGTAGAGCTAGCTTACTTTGATACGTCACTGCATATGTTTATGAATTCATAGAGTCTGACTCATGAAATTCCTTGCAGGCACTGGTGAAGATGGAGGAGAGAAAGTGGATTTTGACATAGATGATGATGATCTACTCTCGGAGTAGAATTGTTACACGTGTATCTGTAGTCATTTTACTGTTTTTCCAGACTTATTGATTGTTGAGTAGCACATGTTTCTTTTGATGTACTATGTTGTTGTTTTAAAAATTTATGTTTATGTTTTCTTTAAAAACTGTGCTAACTCTTATGAAAATGTGTTAAGTCGGAAATTTATTTTAATATTCTCCACTTTCTGCACTCCGAAACGTATACGTTATTTGTCACAAATATAGGAGGAGATTGTTAGTGTATATTTGGACAATTAACGGGTTCGGAGGCTTAACGGGTCGTGTCGGGTACACGGTTAACCCATACCCGTAGTAACTCCTAAGGGTTTGCCTATTTATACCCACCTAGGGGCAACGGGTAGGGGATTCCACTTTGATCCCCATCCGGATGCTTCGAGCAACGGGTAGGAGATTGTCATTGTCATGTCAAAATCTTATGTCTCAAACTAGTTTTTTTAGGGTAACATTTGTCATACCAAACGTACATTCTATGACAATGACGTTTTTGTCCAACCTCACCGGATCAAATAAGTTGTAGTAAGCTGGGTCAAACGCAGCCTAAGACTCCGTTTGTGGGGACTTATAGCGGTTACGATGCGATGGTAACCACTTGACCTGTGAAAACAAGTCTCCCCGAACAGAGTCTAAGCAATCTCAATGCCTCTCCTCAGCGCCTAATATGCTCAAGAGGGAGATTGACAAAATGTAATATCCTGCATAAAATGACAGTATATAGCAGTAATGTTACATGTATGCAAAGAGTGTGATTTGAGAGTAAAGAAAATTTAAAGTACTCAGCGGCGCAGTAACAGTAACAAGTAAGTTGTAAAAGTATTTACAAGTGATATGATGCAAACTCAAGAAGATAAAATACTAGTGACTATCATATCCGTGGTACTCGCAAAATCATAATGGAGACCATCCACTTAATAAGGAGACACTGGTTACAACACTATTCCTCCAGACACAAATTAGGTACCATCAGGCAGGGTCCTCCGGGAAGAGTCAAGTGCAGCCGCTGCATTTTATCTTGCAGTGCGGCATCCAACTGATGTGGATGTTCACGCACTTCTCAGAAAGAGCTCGCACGTATCTCAAAGCGAGCTGAGATCTGCGGACATCCGTTGGATGTAGGGGTGCAAGTTGAGTTGAGCCGGCTCGAAAAAAGCACAGGCTCGATTACGGGCTCGAGCTCGAGGTCATCTAGTGTTATTCATGAGCTCGCGAGCTTTTTATTTATACATTTTTTTAAAAAAATAATAATAAATAAGAAAATAAAGCTCATGAGCTAAAAAAAACTCGCGAGCAGCTCAAGCTTGGTTTCGAGCTCGATAAGTTAGCATTGAGCTCGAGCTGGGATAAATGAGCTCGTCGAGCTCGAAATGAAAAGCTCGAGTTTGAAAATTTTGTTAAACTCGACTCGTTTGCACCCCTAGTTGAACATCTTCTTCAACTGAACCTTAATACGACCATTAGGTCCTTGATGAACTTCGTTAGCTCACCCGTCACCATTAAATTGACTCATTTGGTCATCAAATGTTCACGAACGATAGTTTGTGACCACAATGTTCACGGCCGCAACAGCCATCCCAAATGAGCCCATTGTGTTCATGACTGCCACCGTCATGCCAAACAGACCACGGATTTCCAGCGTTCCACACCGCCTCTTGACGGGCTCCATTGGGTGTCACGTTCCACGGTCCAAAAATTCAACAAATCTTCAAGAATAAATGAACTCCATAAAAATTAAAATTTATTCTGTAACATGAAACAGCAATTGAGGTCAAAATAAGAAGAGCATACTTAACAAAAATAGAAAAAGAAGCCTTAGAAAAAAATTATATGCCCGATTAATAAATCTTAATTAAGAAATAATTAACGTCGACACTTCCATGGAATGGAAGGTCAAACAACTCGAAAGCACTTTAGCTCTATGCAAAAGGTGGCCGAGCTGCCCACACGTGTCGCAGCCCAGTTGGAAAATTTGCACTTAAAAAAACGTGATTTTTACAGTACAAAAACTTGCTGAAAGTAGAAATAAATGAAAGCTAGGGTTTGAAGGGAGGCAGACTAGAGGAGGAAGACGGGGAAAAAGAGGGGCTTGGATTGGATAGTTATATAGACCTTTGAGACCGGGCAGCGGGCAGGAGGAAGTAGATCTTTGGGGCAGTTCTCTGACCGAGCCACTTGCGGAGAAGGAAGACGTGGCTGCGTTGTCGCTTATCACCCATCAGGTTCAGGAACTTTAATTTATTTGACCTGGGCGGGCCCTTTATTACTTGACGGAATAAGAATATTCCGGTCACGGTAGATAGGTGAGCGTCGGTGGATTGGCATTTTCCCGTGTCCGTTAAGGAAAAAAAAAGAAAAAGGGTGCTGTTATTAGCACGGCAGTTTTTTGCTAATCGCATCGCATTTTCACCTAAGTTTTTGTGCCTTTTGGAAATACGCTTTGTGCATGTATTTTTAGAAAAAGTGTTCAACACGAAAGTTGTAGATCTCGAGATCTACAACTTTCGTGTTGAACACTTTTCCTAAAAATGCATTCAAAAGGCGTGAAATTTCCAAAGTACGCATTGTACATGCATTTTTAGGAAAAGTGTAGATCTCGTCGAGATCTACAACTTTCGTGTTGAACACTTTTTCTAAAAATGCATGTACAAGACATATTTCTAAAAAGCACGAAAACCTAGGTGAAAGTGCGGTGCGACTAGCCAAAACTGCAGTGCTAATAACAGCACCCAAAAAAAATCATTTTTTTAGGTGATTGTTATACGCACTGCAGTTTTGGTTATTCGCAAAGATTTTTTCCTAATTTTTCGCGTCTTTTGGTAATACGTCTTGTACATGCATTTTCAGGAAAAGTGTTCAACATCAAAGTTGTAGATCTCATCGAGATCTACAACTTTCGTGTTGAACACTTTTCCTGAAAATGCATGTACAAGACGTACTTTGGAAATACAACCAGATTTCGCGCCTTTTAGAAATACGTTTTGTACATGCATTTTCAGGAAAAGTGTTTAACACGAAAGTTGTAGATCTCGATGAGATCTACAACTTTGGTGTTGAACACTTTTCGTAAAAATGCATGTACAAGACATATTTCTAAAAGGCGCGAAAAATTGGGGAAAAAAGTGCGGATAACCAAAACTGTAGTGCGGATAACACTCACCTTTTTTTATTGTTAAAATTTAAGGTGATTGTTATCCGCACTGCAGTTTTGGTTATTCGCAAATATTTTTTTCCTAATTTTTCGCGCCTTTTGGAAATACGTCTTGTACATGCATTTTCAGGAAAAGTGTTCAACATCAAAGTTGTAGATCTCATCGAGATCTACAACTTTCGTGTTGAACACTTTTCCTGAAAATGCATGTACAAGACGTACTTTGGAAATACACTCAGATTTTGCGCCTTTTAGAAATACGTCTTGTACATGCATTTTCAGGAAAAGTGTTCAACACCAAAGTTGTAGATCTCGATGAGATCTACAACTTTGGTGTTGAACACTTTTCCTGAAAATGCATGTACAAGACGTATTTCTAAAAGGCGCGAAAAATTGGGGAAAAAAAAGTGCGGATAACCAAAACTGTAGTGCGGATAACACTCACTAAATTTAAAAGCATATTTACTGCCAAAGTGCCAATTGCCAAATAATATTTACGACAGAAATAATTTTAATTTGTGTACCCATATGTTATTAACACAAAAAAAAAACTTAGGACGTCTCATTGGTTATTGATATTAACACAAAAATAATTTTAAATATTAGCAGTCTGGTTTTAGATATTGAGAGGCCATTGATTGTTAGCAATTTAGAAAATCAATAATGACAGCTCATTGGTTATTGACAGCCCAATTTTTTTTCAAAAGTCATATAATCATATTAAATTAAGTCAAAAAATATGAAATAAAGTTCATTATTTTTTTGAGCTACTTAATCCATCAAAATATAATGCAAAAGTTCAATAATTTTTTATACACAAAATAGTCTAAATTTACGTCTTTGTGGTGATCGAATTGGAACATCCTAAACACAATCCAATTTAAAATATATTGTGAAAATTATTTATTAAAAAAAAGGAGCTTTCGAATTCATTAAATGCTAAAGAACTTATTATGGGATTCATTAAATGCTAAAGAACTTACTATGTCGCGTGAGACAACTTTATCGGCATTCGCGATGATTACAACAAAACTCAACTCTTTATTAATTTTTCTCGCTCATTCAAGCAATTCCTTCTTGCTACAAAATAACCTATTTGTAATAAAATGTTATTCGACATTGATTGAACTTTGTTCAGAGCAATCTCCATACGTCAAGAATTTCATTTCTTCATCGAAACTTATTTTAAATATATTGATGCTCAATAAAATTAATTTTTAAATTAGTATGTATATTTATATAATCAGAAAAGTGTAAAAATACGGAACCCGGAATTAGTTAAATACAGGTTTCACGCGCCTTTTGAAAATAGACTTACTATATAGTAATTTCAGGAAAAGTGTTTAACATGAAAGTTGTAGATCTCGACCCATGTTGAATATTTTTTCTAAAAATATCATATAGTAGACCTATTTTCAAAAGGCGCGACACCAGACGGAACTATTGTGAATCGCATAGTTCCGACCGGGTTCCGCCCTTTTTGAAAATAAGACTACTATATTGCATTTTTAGGAAAATTATTCAACATGAAAGTTGTAAATCTCGACGAGATCTACAACTTTCATGAAGAACACTTTTTCTAAAAATGTCATGTAATAGGCTATTTTTAAAAGACGCGGAACCTACCTGTCCAAGTTTTAAAAGCTTAGGCGAAGTTTGTTTTTGGGCTGCTATTATCGGTCATATTATGTGTGTTTTTATTGTTTTGTCGGGCTGCCAATATTCAAAGTCGTGTTGTTAATGTAAACGCCCAAAAAATATATTATATTTGCACTTTCCACGTACAATCTGATCAAGTACGTTGTATTATCATCAATCAAGTATGTCAAATGTTAAACTAATGATGATAACACTTTATATTTTTATTGTAACTCATATTTTATGGCAAAGAGGTTGTTAGAGGTCTTATTATGATATTACTTATTTTTATTATTTATTTTCGAATATGCAGTTATTTATGTCAAAAGAGTCGCGTCATTATATGAAGTCGTTAATTGTGTCGTGTCATTTTTAGTCGCATGTCCAAGTCTATTGTTATTTTCCTTACGATCCGTTCGACGCGCAGGTATTGATTTTCTGGAATTGGCTTTGGGCAGAAAACCAATATCTATAGAAATTGAATTTGCGCAGAAAATCAATTCTGTCGTTAAGCTGCAGGATAGAATTCAGCGAACAGAATTGAAATTGATATGTAAAAGTTGTTCGGCTGCACAATGAAAATGACTTTCTGAAATTGAAATTTTTAAAATTTATACATTTTCAAATAAAACCAGCAAAGTAAACTACTGTTTGTTAAAGGCAGGAAAAATTCTCTGCCTCAAGATCGGACTAGGCTGCCTAAGGCTACTGGTCAAGTAGTGAAATCAGACGGCCCACAAAAGCAAGAACATGAATGAGCTAGGAACTAGACCCCAGGTTGCTGCGGCAGGAAGGTCTCACCATGTACCCGGCTGCTTAGAAGAAGCAATCTCTCCATAACCAGAATGGCCGAGCTAGGTACGAGGGAAACGAGTTAGCAACTAAGTCGCAGGTCGCGACTTGGTCTCTAAGGAAAAGGAATTCAAAAGGCTCGTGAGTATCTATCCGAGATTCTTGGTCCTCTCCCTCGTACCCCTGGGGTCCTATTTATAGGGAAATACAAAGGGAGGGGGGGTCATACTTATACCCCCCTATGGCGACTAAGCGACTTCCTGGGGAGCTCGCACGGGCTGGGTGAGTAGCTCGCCTCGTCGCCAACCTAGCGAGTATGTGAGGGAAGCTCGCCATACTCGCCCAGGCCTTCTACTGGCTCGCGGCTTGATCTTGACTTCGGTATTGACTTGTTGACTTTGACTCTCGCTGAGCTGGCTATGGTAGGACTCATCCTTGTCGAATACGGGTTGTACACAATCCCCGCTCTTTTTTAGCGACGTAGGAGCTCGGAAAGAAACATCCAACACTTATTCGGCGAGCTGTTACGCCGAGTATCTGGGTTGCTCGCTTCGTCTACTGCTCGCTGAAGTCTATAAATAGGGGGGCTGTTTTCTGAGGCGGATCTCCGAAGCTCGTCCACCATGTCGGACGCTAACGCGAAACTTCTCCAAGACAGCATCGCCACCCTGTCTGATCTCCTCGACGTTGCCAGATCGAAGAGACCGCGCGAGGAAGATGTCGCGAACGAGTTGCCTTCATCGAAAAGGAAGAAGACCAAGAAGCCCAAAAAGCCTGCTTCATCGATCGACCCGCCCCCGCCATCTGAGTCATTCGCGGCGGCAATTGTCGAACCCGCGGCTTCCGCCAGCACCAAGAAGCTTCTCAGCGACCTTGGGCTGGACAACGTTCCTGACTCGGCCGTCCTCAGTCCGCGCGAGAAGCCCGAAGTCGTCGAGAAGCCAGCGACCTCCCGGATCTAAGTCGTCTCCTTGACAGGTCGTCGGTCTGCCCCCGCCCTCCCCAGTCATTGATCGTCGTGTGCTTCTCGCTGACCTGATTTTCTTGTGCAGACTCCCCTCCGGGTGACGTCGATGTACCGCTGTACGTCGCCCCCCTGAGCTCCGCGTCGTTGCTCGCCCTCGCAGCTGGTAAGCCGCTCCGGACCGCGCATACGGTCCGGATTAATATCGGTGTTAAGAAGATGACGGGGTCCTCTTTGGCGAAAGAAACCCATCCGGCGAGCAAGGAACTGCCGACGAAGGACCTCCCGGTGAGAAGCGAACCGCCAAGGAGCAAGGATCTTCCGGCGAGTAAGGTCACTCCTACTCCTGCGCGAGGTTCGGCACTGCCAGCGACGAGCTCTCCCTTGCTGTCGCCGCCTCTATACGCGGCTTCTACTCATACGGTGAGCACTGTTTTACCATCACCGCTGCCTCTGTCTGCCCAACAAAAGCGGACTTTCAACGACGTCCCCTGCCTCCTCCACCGAAGACTTCGCAGTAGCCAGCAAGCTCGTCGTAGGCTTCTCCTCTGCCGAAGAATCCAGACAGACCGCGGCCAAGTTACTTCCTGCCGCGAGTTGGAGACTCCGACTATGGAGGTCGCGGGCAGGGAGGTCGCGGGCAGGGCAGATTAGTCAATCACTTGGGTGGTCCATCCTCTAGTCGGCGAGATACTCCCGGTCGCGTCCCTTCATCGTGCCAGTCCCGGTCTCCTCATCGCGGTGAGTTTTGCCGCTATTTTCTCTGATCGTTTGGATGTTTGCCTGACCTTGCGACTTCTCCCTGACAGATCTCCCGGCGACTCCTGGGGCAGCCTTCATCGACGTCATCAGATTGTCGGGGAGCGAGTATCGCCGTGTTGCAGCTTGCGCCTACATGGAGCTGGAGTGCAAGTTCAACCAGCTCGCCATCTGCGACCCCCATCTCCGGATCTCGGCTCTGGAGGTGCGAATGACAAAGATGGAAGAACTCCATACCACCTTGGAGAGCTACGAGACGCGCTTCAATATGATTAAGGAGAATGATCGCCAGCTGGCGCTAAACAACCACCGCCTGCAGATAGTCCTCGATGAGTTGGCCAACATCCGGGCGAGTATGGGCTCCGTGGGACGGCTGATGAGGATTGAGGAGTAGTTGCGGCTTGGCAATGATGCGATGGCGCTGGCGACGGAGCACTTCCGACGGGCGCGTGAGATGGGCTGGGCCGGACGACATCCTCATCCTCCGGAGCGACCACCTAGGACGTAGAATTATTTTTTCTTTTATGTTGAACTCGCCGTTGGCGACTTTGTAATAAACTTTATTATCTTTATTTTAATAAGCGACTCCGCATGTCGCCACTTGTTTCTCCCTGTTTTATTCTGTGGTGTGTCGAGTCTATTATGCAGGTTCTGTTTAGTGTCACGACCTGCGAGGTGGGTTGACGGAGGGCATCTTTCCTCACCGCGGCTTCGATCAATACTCGTCGAGACGGATACCCCCCCCTTATTGCTTTTGTCTATAAATATGAGGGGTAGGTAAGTCATAAGTACGTTGCTGCGAATCGCTCAACACATCTCGCGAGTAGCTCCTCTGCTCGCCTCTTCTTTCCTTCTTCCTCTCCTCGCTCTTTTTCTCTTAACTCGCAAAGATGGTTGGTGATGACGCTACTACTCGCCGACAAGCTCATGCCATCAACTTTGCTGACGCGGCTTTTAAGAAGTCGATAACTTCAGACAAGGACTTGAGGATTTTCAGGGAGCGCCTCCTGTCGGAGGAATACTCGGCGAGGCTCCCTGCCCGCGGCGAGCGACTCAACACCTATGTGGAGGGCGCGATGGTGTTGCCGCTGTGCCATTTTGACGCTGACCTGCGACTTCCCTTCTGGCCCGAGTTCTGCGAAATCCTCCGCTATTTCGGGATCGTGCCCGCGCAGATCAACCCCAACGGGATGGAGATCATCATGGGGTTCCTTTGCTATCTCCGGGAGGAGAGGATCGCCTTCGATCTCTCTGTCTTCCGCCGGATATTCGCCTTCGCCGTGACTTCGGAGGGGGTCGTCTACTTTAGCAGCAATGTCTGCACTCTGGTGGGGACCGCGAACAAAGTTCACCGCTGGAGCGAGCAGCTGGTCATCGTGCACGGCGTCTTCGAGGGTCTGCTAGGAAGACCGCACCAGCCCGCCGATGTCGCCTTCCTCCCGCCGATCTTGGAAGGTACTCGCGAGCAGTTGTTCGAATCCTTCCAAGGTCGCCGGTTCGACATTATCTACTGGCGGCTCAACGTCAACTCGCTGGAAGTGATCCATCCCTATGAGGGTAAGACTTGAGCGAGATGGTGAATGCTCGCCTACTCGCTTCTATTTATTGAATCTCGCACTAATTATGTCGAGTGACCTTTGCAGTAGCCAACGAGCTTACCGAAAAGCCGCTTCCTCCGGCGAAGGAAGTCGCCACCCCTCTTACTGAAGCCCATCCTCCGCCTGATGTTGGGGAGAGGAAGAAAATCGCCAAGGGGAAAAGGAAAACAAGGTCGTCGGAGCCTGTGAGTAAGAAGGCAAGAGTGTCATCGCCTCAGTCTGACGACCAGGAGTCGTCGTTGGAAGCTCGGGCCCCTCGCTTCCACCCAAACTACAACCTTGGGCGAGGGGTGGTGGATGCTCATGGTCGTCCGCTGGTGACCTGGTCGGCAGATGAGCATCTGGTGTCGCTGAGCACCAACCTCCCGTCTTGATCGACGGATTGGGAGGATAAGGGGGTGGCCTTCGCCGTCCTCCATGCCTTGTATGCATGGGTGAGTCGATGCCGAGTCCATGCTGGAGCTCTGCCCGTCGGAGCTCGCCCACCAGTCCGCATGCTCGCTCGCGCGAGCTGCCGAGTTGGGGCATTTACAGCGAGGAAGCTGTTGGAGACGACGAAAGCTTTGAAGGTCATCTCCAAGAAGGTGATAGACCTCGACATGCAGTCAGTCCGCTGGAAGGACTATGAGGTAAGTCGTTTTCTGCTGGCGATATTTGATGATTATCCATGACATCCATTGACAGTTGATATCTCGCAGGCCGCGAAGATCGAGGCTGCGAAGAAGCTATCCGAGTGCGAGGAGAAGCTCACCACCTCGCAGGCTGAGCTGGAGGCGGCCCAAGTTCACGCAGCCGAGATGGAGACTCGGCTAGTTGCCGTCGAGGGACGCGCGAGCTCCTCTGCTCTGCTGCCGGAGGCGCCGCGACCAGAGGACGATCCGCAGTGGGCCGTCAAGCGGTCCTGACTTCTATGGGAGGAGAGGTCGTTCGTCCGCCGTGAGATAGAGCGAGCGGCGGGGAACATCATGCTCGCGCGGCTGAGGATCAACGGGCAGCTCGTCGAAGGGGAGAAGCAGCTCACCGTCGACGAGCTGATCCCCAAACTACTCGTTGAGGAGGCAATCTTGCCCAATCGCGTCCCTTCCTCGTCGACGGGCTCTAGCAGTTCCGGTAGCAGCAGCGGCAGCGGCAGCGACATCGGCGAGGAAAAAGAAGAGGATGTAGACGTCGGAGATGAAGAATATCGGACAAATACTGGCGACGATGAATCCTAGTTGCTCGCCGATATTTGTCATGCTTGGACGTAACAATTTTTTGACCCTTTTGTAATTTGTATAATTAATATATTTATACAAATTTTTCATTCTATCTGTTTCTCGCATGCTGGTTGGTATCACTCACTAGGCTCATAGGCTCGGGGAGAAGTGCTCGTGGCGTGTACTCGTTCTATCAACTCGCATAAGTATATACGCCTGAACACAAATTCACATACTCGCCGACGTGCCCAAGGCATACTCGCCTACTCTTTTGGGTTATACTAGCCTACTCGCTTGGGGCATACTCGCCTACTCGCTCGGGCTATACTCGCCTACTCGCTCGGGCTATATTAACATCTGCCTAAAGCATATTCGCACCTGCCTAATTAGGGTCCGAGCTCAGCAGGTGATGAATAGCCGTTTCTCAGGAGCCAGGCCTGACTAGAGTGGTGTGAGTCGACTCGTCGAGGCAAGTAGTCGGTCTGTAGGAGTGAAACTCGTACAGAGTTGACGAACTACGACATCACTCGCAACGAGGAACTTGATCTCCTCGAGGAGGTTCGATGGCCGGTATGCAGGAGAGGAGCTTGTGCAGGGACGTGGACTTACGTTTACCCTGCCACTCGAGGGCTTCTTGGAGTCGACACCTTGTCGGGAGTCAAGCTCAACCAGGGGTGGAGAGTCGACTCGAAGAGGCAAGTAGTCGGTCTGCTGGAGGGGAGCTCGTGCAGAGTTGACGAACTATGACATCACTCGCAACAAGGAACTTGATCTCCTCGAGAAGGTTCGATGGTCGGTATGCAGGAGAGGAGCTCGTGCAGGGACACGGACTTACGTTTACCCTGCCACTCGAGGGCTTCTTGGAGTCAACACCTTGCCGGGAGTCAAGCTCAACCGGGGGTGGAGAGTCGACTCGAGGAGGCAAGTAGTCGGTCTGCTGGAGTGGAGCTCGTGCAGAGTTGACGAACTACGACATCACTCACAATGAGGAACTTGATCTCCTCGAGGAGGTTCGATGGCCGGTATACAGGAGAGGAGCTCGTGCAGGGACACAGACTTACGTTTACCCTACCACGAGGGCTTCTTGGAGTCGACACCTTGCCGGGATTCAAGCTCAACTGGGGGTGGAGAGTCGACTCGATGAGGCAAGTAGTCGGTCTGCTGGAGGGGAGCTCGTGCAGAGTTGACGAACTACGACATTAAATAACGGCTTTTTTATCACAGAATATAGAAAGATGATGATCAAAAATTTATCCCAAGTCAAGCATAAGCACTCGTAACTATTTTACCTCACAGGTAGTTAAAGCCATACTCCTATACTCTGCTTCAACACTTGACCTTGAAACCACTGTCTGCTTCTTGCTTTTCCAGCTAACAAGGTTTCCTCCTACAAATGTGCAAAAACCTGATGTAGACTTTTTATTTTCTTTGTTATCAATATAGCTGGCATCAGAATACACTTCAATCTTCAGATGATTATTCTTCTGAAATAACATGCCCTTTCCTGGAGACTCTTTCACATACTCTAAAATTTTCATGGCAGACCGAAGATGACACTCTCTAGGATTCTGTATAAATTGACTGACCTTTTCAACCGCATAACAGATATCTGATCTAGTAACAGTGAGATATATGAGTTTGCCTACAAGTCGTCTGTACACAGTGAAATCTGGAAGAAGAGGAGAAGCTTCAGTCCACCTCTTATAATCTCCAACTGCCATCGGGCAACGAACAGGTTTCGTGCCAAGAAGATCAGTCTCCTTTAAGAGATCTAGCGCATACTTTCGTTGTGAAAGAATCACCGAGTTTCTCTTTCGTGAAATCTCAATTCCCAAAAAATACTTCGGAGTTCTCATATCCTTAGTAACAAAATGTTGTCGAAGATGTCATTTGGCAAGATCAATACTTTCTTTATCATCACTAGTTAGAAGAATATCATCAACATAGACAGCAAGAACCACAAGGTCTTTAGTAGTCTTGCGTATAAATAGAGAATGATCAGCAGAGCTTCGACTGAACCCAATATGAGAAACAACTCCACTAAACTTTTCAAACCAAGCTTGTGGACTCTGCTTCAAATCATAAATCGCATTCCGAAGCTTGCACACCTGAGACTCCCCCTGAGCAACATACCCAGGAGGTTGCTCTATGTAAACCACTTCTTGCAAATCACCATAAAGGAAAAAAAATTTCACATCTAATTGAGATATCTCCCAGTATCTATTAACAGCCACAGAGAAGAGAACGCGTATAGTGCTGATGCGAGCAACATGAGAAAAAGTATCAAAGAAGTCCACCACATAGACAACAAGCCTTGCCTTATAGCGATCAATAGAACCATCTAGATGATACTTAACCACAAAGACCCACCTACAACCAACCACATCAATGCCCAGAGGTGGGTACAAGACTCTAAGTCCCTCTCTTAGTTAATGTGTTCATTTCTTCATCCGTAGAAGCTTTCCACTGAGAAATAACAAGAACCTCTTGATACGTTGCTGGGATGACAGTAGAAGAGATAGCAAGAGGAAAATGCTTGTCATCCAGGGAAAGCTGATCATATGAGACAACAACATCAATAGGATGCTTAGTACATTGTCGAACGCCCTTTCACAGGGCAATGAGAAGATCAAGATCACTGTTGGCCAGAGGAGGCAGTGCATTTTCAGAAGAAAGAAGAGGCCTTGGAACATATATATAAGGCTCCAAGGGCAACACATCAGTCTCCAGAGAAAGAGACGGGGCAATAGGAGCAGATGTGGAAAGAACTGGAGTCAGCAGAGGTGCCGAGATAATAGGAAGGGAAGAAGAAGTATCAGAGGGCAAGAGAGAAGAAGTAGGAGAAAATATGGTGTATCTTTAAAGAATATAACATCAGCTGAAGCGTACTGTTTGTGCAGAAGAGGATCATAACAGCGATAGCCCTTCTGAGTCGGACAATAATAAAGGAAGACACACTTAACAGAACGGGGAGAAAGTTTGTCACGACTGAGAGAAGGTATGTGAACAAATGCCGCACAGCCAAAAAAATTCAGAGGTAAAGGAAATGGCTCGATCGGCCGCAGGATATAAAATAGAAAATGGAGTATTGCCCTAAAGAATGGATGAGGGAATACAGTTGATGAGATAACAAGAGAGGAGAACAACATGACCCCAATAAGACCGAGGAACATTCTTTTGTATGCAAAGGCTACTAGCAACATCCAAGAGATGGTTGTTCTTGCGTTCAACAACATCATTCTGTTGAGAGGTATATGGACAAGTAGTTTGATGAATCAAACTATGGCTCGCATAAAAATCAAAGAATTGCCTACTGAGATATTCCTTGGTATTATCAGTACGAAGAATTTGAATAGGCACATGAAATTGCGTGATCTCATTATAAAAGACAGTAAATACAGAGTACAGCTCAGAAAGATTTCTCAAGAGATACAACCAAGTACACCTGGAGAAATCATCAATAAATATAATAAAGTATAAGTTTTCTCTACCAACAGTGGTTGTAGGAGAAGGACCCCAGAAATCAAAATGAACTAGTTCAAAAAGACGCGAAAAACTACGTCCCGTCCGAGCTGGGAAAGAAGAGCGATGATGTTTACCAAATTGACAGGTTTCACAATTCAAAGGAAAATCCTCTGAAGAAAGGTCTGGGAAAATTTGATGAATGGGGCGAGAAGGAGGATGGACAAGACGACAATGTCATTGCTAAAGAGATGAAGAAGCAGAAAGAGAAACATCGTGGTCAAAGAAGAAGATGCCACCACTGGCAGTCCCAGTAGCAATCGTAGCTTTGGAGACAGAATCAGAGAAAGAACAAGTGGTGCCAGTAAAAGTAACCGTGCAATTTAATTGAGTACAAAAAGCATGAACAAAGAGTAAATTGCACGGGAAAATAGGGACATAGAGAGTGTCCTCAAGCAGTAAAGACGGAGAGAGACGCACAGTGCTAGCACCATGCACAGGAGCAGAAGTCTTATATGCAATAATAATAGGAGACAGCCTGTTCTGTTCAAGCAAAGAGGAGAACAAACGAGAGTTTTCGGTCATGTGACAAGTGACACAAGAATCAATAAGCCACTTGTCAGAGGAGGCCACAAGAGCACGAGCTGTAGAGGAGAGAAGAGAAACCATCTCAAAAAAAATAGAAACCAGAAGGAAGAAAAACTAACCACACGGTTAGAAACAAGCTGTCAAAAGAAGCCAAACCGAATAGGACGACAAACAAGTTGCAGGAAGCCATCGATCAAAAGAAAGAGAGAGGCAGAGAATCAAACCGCACGGTTTGAAAAGAAGCCGAAAAGAACCAGACATCAAGAGAAGCAAACCAAGAAGAGATTGCGCGAGAAGAAAAATCAACCCGCGCGAGAGAAGAGAAGTCGCAGCGAACAAACCACGCAGGAAGACCCCACGGTCACGGTGACACCACGCCAACGACGAGAAAAAAAGGCTATGACCAAGATGTGGAGCCCGCAACGATTAGAGAAGCTGCAGTGACAAGAAAAGTCGCAGTGAACAAGGAAAGAAGCCGCAAAGAAGAAGAAGAAGAAGGAAAGAGAGAAGAGAAAGAGTCCACACGATCACGGTGACAACACACCAGCGATGAGGAAGATGTCGTCGCGACCAAAATGCGAAACTCGCAACAGAGTAGAGAAGAAATAGCCAACAACTGAGAAACCGCAACAAAAAACGACTAAGCAAAGGAAGCCGCTAGAACAGAACACGCGCAAAGAAGAAAGCGCAAGAGAGCGACAAGCAAGGGAGGGAAGGGAGGAAAGCGAACAGGAAGAAGCCGGCGCGGGAAGCAAACAGGAAGAAGCCGCGCGGGAAGAAAATCGGAAGAGGTCGGCGTGATTAGACAAACAAACCGCAATCTGATTAGAGCAAATGATCGATTCGCTCTGATACCATGTGAAAAATGAGCGAGAAAACGACAAGAGGTAAATAAGCCGTAATTTTTTTGCTCCAAAAAAATAAACAATACATAGGTATGCCCTCATATTTATAGAAAATAGGGGAGATGAGAGAATACAATAAGAGATGTGAGACTAAATAAGTATCCTCCACTGCTAGCCTCCAGACTGCCTACTAGCCGTCATACCGCCCATGCTATCTGTCAGATCGCTCACGCTAATTGCTAGACCGCCCATGCTAACCGCCAGGACCGCCTGCTGCGGCAAGCCACCAGACCTCTACTGCGGTAAGCCACCAGACCGCTGCAGTGGCTAACTGTCAGACCGCTCCTGCGGCAAGCCACCAGACCGTTACTGCGGTAAGCATCCAGACCGCTGCTGCTAACTGTTAGACCGCTGCTGCAGCAAGCCCTCATACTGCATCTACTAGGATAAGCTATCAATCAACCAGACCGCCTGAATAATCTGCAAGACCGCCCGAACAACTAGCCGCCCGACTAGAAGGTCAAACTGCCAAACTTAACATGAACATAAAAGTGGATGAAGTTTCTTAGGTGGGCATTAACGAATGACAATTTAACCACCATGTTCATGAACGCCATCACTATGCCAAACAGAGCCAAAGAATCGACCCTTGATGTCGAGGAAGTGCACCGAGACGACAGCACATGCCATGGCCGCGACGCCTCCGTCGGCACTCGGTAGGGTATGTAGCTATGCGATTAGATCTGGGATCTGGCCTTCTCTGCGTTGATCGTCGTTTCTCCTCTTGAGATAATCCAATTAAAATGTTGCTCTTCTCTTTGCCTCCTACTCTCCAAGATCTGGACTTGTGGGAAGAGAACCTAGACCTAGCCGGAGAAGAGGAAGAAATCACGATCTGGCGATCTCCTCCTGCATTCGTTGTCGAGAAAGCCCCTAAACCTACCAAAAGTGATCGGTTTCGGGATAAATCATATTATAAAAAACAAAATCTATGAGTTTTGAGGTAATGCCAATTCCACATGAAAATAAGGTCAAATGAAGAATGGAATTGGAATTGGGAAATCCAATTCCAAATTTTCCAATTCCAATTCCGATGTCCCAAATTTTTTTTAAAAAAAGAAGAAGCGTAAAACAGTTAACCATGTCTAAGATGCAATAAGACGCAATGCACACAGCAACAACTAAAAGTATGTGTTCACAACCCTATATCTCATAAGTCACTAGCATATCAGTAGCAACACAAACTGGACCACTTGGATTTCCAACAATCTTCTCTAAGGGCATGCTCTATGAATTATGCCTTAACTTACGGTTGTGTAAGATAACAAGTTAGACTATTTTTTGAGGATATAAAAATCTAACATGAGTTGTGCGACATGAGAGAAAAATAGAAAATCATATTTGAGAGGTGATGGGGTTTCCCAAGCATGGTTCAATCAAACTGAAGGGTTTTAAACGCAGCCTCCCCAGGACCACCCACAACGGCCAGGGACACGGACAAGCGAACATGCGTCGCGTGTGAGGCCCCGCCTAGCCACGTGCATACGTGCGCCCTCCTAGCCGCGCACGGTCCTGGACGCGCGTGCCCACGTGCGGCCCCGCCTGGCCGTGTGCACCCGCTCGTGGCCCTGGCCGCACCCAACCAGCATGCGCCCTTGGCCGTGCGCGCCTCTGCATGCGCCACTGGCCACGCGTGCCTGCACACAGCCCCATGGTCGCGTGCATGGTCACGCGCGGCCCCGGCTGCGTGCTCCCAGCCCCGCCGGCCTCCGGCCGCCGGGATCTGGAGGCCTCTAACGGGCAGCCCTTTTCCTGCATAGGGCGGGCGGCCCCATGGCCGCCCAGCCCTCCGGCCGCCCGGATCGCGCAGCCTTTGGCTGCCCAAATCGGGCGACCCTTTTGCCGCCTAGGGCAGACGACCCCATGTTCACCCAGCCCTAGGACCGCCCAGGATCGGGTGGCCACTTGGCTGCTCGAATCAGGCACCCCTTTGCCGCCTAGGTTGGGCAACCCATTGGCCGCCTGACCCTCTTTGCCGCCCGACCTTCTGTTGGTGGCCGGCCAAGGCCATCTTCCTCGAGCCCCCAACCAATTCGTCCACCGGCTGGTCCTCGTCGGGAGGGTCTCGCCGCCAGTCAGTTCCCTCGCCGGCCGGCCCTCCGCCGGCCGATCGTCCCCACGAATTCTCCTCCGTCTAATTTATGCTTAACCACCTGCGTAACCACTCGTAGTGTGTGTGGGGGAGGCGGGGAGTCCGCATAACCAAAAATAATGGCCGGTGCGCACGCTGTAAATGTATCATAATAATACGTGTTGTGAACTATATTACATAGGCCTCCAAATAATTAAAAGGTTGGTTATGGTCTGCGAATAGACACGTAGCCACCATAACCACCCTGGGGCCTATAAATAGGTCCTCAGTCTCTCATTCATTTCCATCTTCCTCGCCCCGAATTTTCTCTTACGACACTTCTCTCCTCCAGCCTTTCTCCCACGCACGCGAGAGTTCCCTCAAAGATCTCCATGCGTCTTTGAAGATCCTTCAAAGATCTTTGAATGCCTTCAAACGCCCCTTTGGCATTTCACCAAGCGCGCCCCGACGCGCGCCGCTCCAAGCGCGCCTCCGCTGCCAGTGTGCTCTGCTCCAAGTGCGCCCCCGTGCGCAGCTCCAAGTGCGCCCCACGTGCTACGCTCCAAGCTCGCATGTGCGCACTCCGCTCTGAGTACGCCCCAGCGCGCTCCACTCCAAGGCCACCGCCAAGCGCTCCAATCACATCTCATCATGCCATGTCCTCAAGACCACTCCTCGGCACACGCTTCGCCCCGAAACGACACCAACAATCCACAAGACTGGCTTCAAAGCACACAAAGTACCTCTCAACCATACTCAAGAAAGCTACGCGCATCGCAATCTCAACTCAGCAACGAGTCCTCCAGTCGATAGCAAATCAACCGATCCATACTCATCTA
The DNA here is from genome assembly GCA_039513925.1 of Platanthera zijinensis. Classification (NCBI taxonomy): domain Eukaryota; kingdom Viridiplantae; phylum Streptophyta; class Magnoliopsida; order Asparagales; family Orchidaceae; genus Platanthera; species Platanthera zijinensis. Next base: position 21,412,438 of record CM077090.1, read on the forward strand.
AACGCAATAGGAGACAAGCCACAAAGATTTAGGTGTACAGAATGCTCCGCTCAAGCTTCTAAGCCGCAAATACCATGACATGAAAAGTGCGCCAATCCCGCTTCTGAGCTCTAATCGAAGACATCAGAGCACAACGAGCACATCGCTCTCCGCAGCATAAGAAGAAACACTTAGCTTCGCGAGCGGTGACCTACCACCCTCCAAGCCCTGCTCTCTCTCTCTCTCCCTAACAATTGTAACGAGCAGCGACATGTCGCCCTCACATTCTTTAGAACCTCTGTAAAACCGCCCGAGACTAGTGGAAGTTTGGTTGACATAGATCCGGTCACGCGGGTTTTCATTCCTTCGGGGTATGTTTAAAAATTGTCTTGTCACATGACTCAATGTATGTGATTGTTTGTGCGCTCGATCGCTCCCGGGTTAAGACGGTCTATTCTAGACCGGTTTGAAGGAACCTCAAGTTGGTCGCATCAAGCAACACGAGGAAAAATAAAAAAAAAACTAAAAGCTTTAACTCGAAACGAGGAAGCTCTCATACCACTTTAAAACTCATTGTTTTAGCTGATAGTCTCCTTTTCGTTTTGGCGGGTTTTTGGCACTTAACACCCCCAATTGGGGGTGTTTGACACATTGCACCGCAAATTTGAATATTTGGTACTTTGCATCCTAGAATTTTATTTTGGGAGCACTTTGCACCCTCAAGCAATTTCAATGCATTATTTCTATCTTTTTAATCAATTATTTAAAATCGAGAGAGGGCATTTTGGTCCTAATTTGTTTCAAATCTCATTGGCAACTTATTTTTCAGCACTATTTGCAAACCAAATATGATTGTATTTACCTTATTGGAGTTTGGAACTATTTTAAGCACTATTTACAGAACAAAACTGAAGTTTCAAACCTGATTAGCAGCACTACTTTCAAGTTTGAAGATTTCGACAATATGCAATATTCCTGGAATACGAGAAGCTGAATCAAAAACCCGAATTCTTGTATATTTGCTATATTTTTCAGCACTATTTGTAGACCAAGGTCTCAATTTAACGGTTATTCTGCGTCGTTTACAAATTTAGAAATAATTCCACAATTTATTTATCCCTTTTAAATGTAGAAATAATTTTATGAGAGATTCATTTTAATAATAATGTAATGTTGTTTTCTTATAAAATATTTGAGATACATTCTTTTGTATATGTATAAAATATAGAAAATAAGCGGAATTTTTATTTCTCCCACTCTCTCTCTCTTGTACACAATTTGATTAGTGCATCGAATAATGATTTATACATATGCGAGAAAGCTAAAAAAAAGAAAAAACTACATTGATAACAACACAAAAATAAATAACAATCATAACAACACATAGTAGATCAAATTGATAACAACACATAGTAGTCCATAACAACACATAGTAGACCACATTGATAACAACACATCGATCAATCTATCTTCGCCATCATGACCCTCGTCGGTCAAAAATCATCACCCTCGCCGCCCTCATTTTCATGATCCTCGCCGGTCACAAGTTACATGAAATTTTCAAATCCCGCAAAAAAAAAACACATAAAATTTACAATGTGTAATTATAAAAACCAACATTTTAATGTATGAATTTAAAATCATATTCTTACATGTGGTAAAAGATGATAGTGATGAATTTGGGGGTTCGGAATGTGTTTCTTGAGATCCAACATTCTTTTTTACCTACAAGTGAAAACTCGGTCTCTGTGAAGTTCACTCTTAGGGAAGGGGTGATCACACACTTCTCTCTCGCGAGCTAAACGACTAAGGAAAAAGAATAAGGGAGAGACTCAAGGGCTCAGCGTGGAGGTCCCACCACACACCCGAAAGATCTTAGAGCGCTTCCCCTCCTTTGCCAAATGCCGAGCTAAGGATACCTCAGAAAGCACAAGAAGATCGGGGCACCAGTCAACATCCCTTCTGAGGTACCCTTGAGTCTATTTATAGTTTTCTGAAAATGGTCTGCCAACAGCCAACCTCCGCTGTTCTAAATGGCTACACGCAGTCCAAATTGGCATGCCAACAGCGTAACTCCGTTGTTCTGAGGGGATAAATGCAGACCTCTGAGGGCATCCAGGTAATTTTACCCATGGACCCTGCTAGGCGAATGATCTGTGAGAGCACCACTTGGCTGAAGGGGCGAATGCCGGGAGCACAATGCATTCCCCGCCTTGAAGATCTCTGAAGGGCGAGTGCCTGGCTGGGCGGCCACTAGCCTAGCTTGGCGAAAACTGGCCTCGCATGCGCACTGAGGCGCGAGACCTTAGGCGAGTGTTGGAGAAAGATTGCATTCGTCGAAGGGCCAAACCATTCCTCCTTAGGTCGCGCGAATGCACCTCTTTAGGACCTGGGCGGGTGCAGGCCAAGCTGCCTCTCTCGCACATCTAATGGGGTCCACTCATCAAATATGGGGTTGTACAAATAATAAACTAGCTTATTTTAATAGTTCACAATGATATAAATTTAAGTTAATAATAAATCACTAACCGTTAACTTTGATCTAGAAGTTGATGTTGTTGGCTTAGGATGACTACATCTTTTTTTGGTGTGCCCCGTCACTCCGCAGTTAGAGCATGCATATTTAGTCTCATATCTTTTCAAACCATACCTTTGTTTTCCAACTCATCTTGCTCCCTCCTTCTAGCATGCAATGAAGGTATTCCTAATTTTTTTTCTTTCACATTTTATGGAACCAAAAGATTTTAGCCAGTTTCAGGTCATTCCTTTTGTCCTTTTATGGGATTCAACATATACTCATAGACTTTAAAAAATGTGGGTTTTTTATACCAGAAATCCACATAATCTTCAACTTTTTTTCGTTTATAAAATATGCAAGCAATAACGTGCACAAACGGAATGTCACTAAGGTCTCATTTGTTACAACTGCAGCTTTATAAGGCTAACTGTATTGTCCATTTATCGCCTTTCCACTCTTTCACTGCAAATTTATCATTACCATTCCACTCCAAAATGTAATCTTCAACTCCTCTTTTATTAATTTTGAAGATCTTCTGGATGTTTGGACATATTTATCCATCAAATCTCATTAATTTATCTCTTTGTGTGTGTAATCTATTCATCAAAATAACTCTAATAATCTCAAACATAATTACTATTGGTCTCCCTCTTGTCTTTAGTATGATATTGTTGAAGCTTTCACACAAATTGTTTAAAAGCATATCATGTAACGCCCCAAAATGTTGTAGGAGCGACGGGGATCGCTTTTGGCCAAGATAAATTTTGTGGAGCAGGTGACACGGGTCCCGACACGGCCGTGTCGGAGGCCGTGTCGGCCGTGACGAGCTCGGTCGTCGAGATGGCCGTGTGGTCGACCATGTTAAGTTCGACGATAGTCGAGTATGGAACACGGCCAGACACACGGCCGTGTCCCAGACCGTGTAGCATCGGGTCATTTCGAAACTTTTCTGAGGTATTGCACACGGGGCATGACACTGGCCCGGACACGGCCGTGTCCCGGGTGACACGGGCGTGTCAGGGGTCGTGTCAGAGGCCGTGTACTTCTCTGACTGAAAATGTTGAAAACGGGTGCCGTGACACGGGTCACGACACGGCCGTGTGGAGCGAGACACGGCCGTGTCGAAGGCCGTGTCAGGAGCCGTGTGCTGGTTTTCGAATCGATCGAGATGGCGAATGGGTAACATGGCCAGGCACACGGCCGTGTTGCAACCCGTGTTCGGCCCAGATTTTCTAATTTAGGTTCCGATCGTGGCCGTTCATTCTTTTCCTTGGAAGATCCAACGGTGGGGGGCCTCCCTGGGCGGTTTAAGGCCAGGAATAGGGTTTGAAACCCTCATTTTCCTTTGGGGCTTTATCTCTCTTGATTCTAGAGAGAAGGGAGAGCAAGGAGGAGGAAGAAGGCCAAGTTCCGGCCGCCGGCGAAGCTTCGGAGGTCCGTTTCGCGAGCGGAGTTCAGATCCGCGAAGGTGGGAGCGTTGCGGTGGTGTTCAACCGAGCAAATCTTCTCCATGGCTAGGAAGAGGGGACGGAAGGTAACGACACTTCTCCTCTCGGTTTTTAGGATTTAGGATGCATGAATAGCATCCCCTTCCTTTCGTGTTTTGAGCACCGGATCTCTCAAATGAGAGGGATTCGTGTAGCCTTGGTTCAAAAGGAACCTCCGGGTTGATCGTGTTCATCCCGGCATGCTTGCATTAGAGATCCGCTCCGTTAGCGGATTAGGCATTGTGGGTGAAGCCGTGGTCGCGACCGATAGTCCGACCCGGTAGAAAATCCGTTGCGGCAATACGCCGTTATGTGTATGCGTTTTCCCCCTTATATTTAAGTGAGTACTCGTAGTCGGAACCGGACGAGATTAGCTCCGCTTTGTGCGGTAGATGGTTTCCTTGGAGCACGGGAAAGACACGGTGCGAGTGGCAATTGGGGTGGGGAAACCTTTGTTTGTGCTGTGCTAAGGCGCGGCTATGTCTCCGTGGTCGGCTGGCTATCCCGTGGCGCGCAAGTCATGTGGGGAAAGTGTCTCGGCGAGACTAGCCCTTGCGTGAGACTGACGAGAATGCCGAGCGGAGGGCAAGCCCGGGAAATGTGGCCATGAGCGGGTGGGGTCCAGCAAGGCTTCTTAGAATCGGTCAGTGTGAGACGGAACCCTGACGTGCGAAGTCAGAATATGCGGGCAAGCCCGGGGTTTAAGACCCATGTGTGGGTGGGGCCATTGCAAGGTTCCGTGTGAAGGCCTGAGTGCCGTTGGGGACATGGTGTCTCCCTTTTGTTTGCGGCTTTAAGCCAATGGGGAAACGGAAGTACCCAATGTTTGATGTTGTGCTAGATGCATACGAGCTAGGGTGCCTTGGGTGAAATCCGGGTTGCATTCATGTTGCATAGTAGGCCCCTTTTACTTTGTACAAAACATAGAGAACGTGTATGCTGTATGAGACATCCAAGCCTGTTTTACCGCTTTAATATATATGCTCTTTTGGTATACGAAGTGTTAACTTGTAGGTGGAGTGGTACCCCGGGGTCCGTTAGGGACGGCCGGGAGGAGATGTGTTTGTTACACAGTAGAGGTCAGCCTTTGCTGACCCACGTTACTTCAAATCCTTTCAGGGCAAGGATCGCATGCAGGAGCTAGCGCGCCGGGCGAAAAGCCCTAAGCCTCATGAAGTGTTGCTGTGCTTGGCTAGTTTCTTTTCCTTGTTTTGTTGATGTTGTTTGATCATGTCCGGCCTGCATGCCGAGGTAGCCTAGGGGTGCTTGACACTTTTATATTTTTGGACTTATATTGTGTAAGGCCTTAAGGCCATTTCGATACTCTATTGTTAGTGGATAACTTCTATCTTTTAGTTTTATGTTTCCGCTGTGTATGTCTGGAGTTTTGAGTTTGGGTAGTTTCATATCATCTTTTAATACTAAAGTTGTGGCGTCCGTATGTTGTGGGGCCCCGACCGGACCCATATTATATGGTCTTTACAGGGGAGGTGTTACAATTTGGTATCAAAGGGAGGTTTGCGTTCCAAGGAGAAGTTTCGCGGTCGAAAGTATAAGTCGAGTCGCGTATAAGAAGTTATCCACATAGGAGTATCGCGGGACCATGAGTGTCCTTGTGTTCGAGTCTTACAATTAGAGACTGATTTGCGTTTTCTTGCTTGTGTTTAGAGTGCAAGCAACGAGGCTGGGACCTCGAGGCCAAGAGAAGAGCTCTCGGCAAGTAGTGCGACCGCGCATGGTCCGCTGGGGATGGGGGTCACACCGGCCGACTTCTGCCGCATGCTTGTAGAAGCGATGGTGGCGGCCCAAGCTGCAGCGACAGCACAGGTAGCAGCTCCCGTTGCTCAGGTAGCAACTCATGCTACCCCGGTCACGGCAGCGACCGCGCAGGTTGAGGAGGCCAGGCGGGCGGAGCCGCAGGCCGAGAGAGTGGTTGTCGGGCATGGGGACCGGCAAATGAAGTACTTTTTGAGTTTCCATCCTCCAACCTTCAAGGGAGTTGGAACGCCCACAGATGCGGAGGACTGGTGGGCTAGAATTCAAGAGCTTCTGAGGGCAGCAGAGGCGTCGGATGAGAAAAAGGCGGAGTTCGCAACCTTCATGCTAGAAGGAGATGCCAAGTTATGGTGGGTGAGCCATAGTGGCCGGCAGTTTCTAGGACGCACACCGTCCATCGAGGAATTTGGGGATGCCTTCCTGAAGAAGTACATACCCGCCTCAACAAGGTTAGCCCTCCAGAGGCAGTTTCTACATCTTGTGCAGCGAGACAAGACAGTGGATGAGTATGTTCAGGAATTTACTCGATTGGGTCGTTATGCGGGGACGACCATGGCGGACGATGAAGAGAGGGACAATCTCTTCTACCATGGATTGAGGGAGAATCTAAGACAACCCCTCATATCGATGAAGCGTGCGGGCTTCAACGAATTGGTGGAGGCGGCCCGAATTTTGGAGAGCGATATGGAGCGATCCCAGTGCCGAAAGGGTTTCACACCCAAGCAGGGGGAAGAGAAGAAGTTGGCTCAGTCCCATGGAAATGTTGAAGGGAACCGATGGAAGAAGAAGCCTTCCTCATTTAAGTCGGGCGAGAAAAGTAATTGGACGTCCGGAGGGTCACGCTCTAAGGGACCGCAGACGTGTTACAGTTGTGGCAAGCCAGGCCACATAGCAAAATTTTGTACCCAAGGGGGCGCTGAGCAAGAGCCAAGGCAGGAGCAGACTGTGCGCTCCGGCCCCAGTGCCGCGGAGAAAGGGAAGATGGCGGAGTCGAGTGCTTCTCGGTTTCAACCAGTGCAGCCAAGGGCCTACAACCTTGGGAAGCAAGAAGCAATCCGTCAACCCGATGTGGTGACAGGTACGAGAATTCAACCTGCACCTTAGATTTCTTCCTTTCAAGCCTTTTATGTTTGTTGCACGTGTGTAGGCTTTGTAGTGGTATCAGGGTATCCCGCTAGGGTACTTTTCGATACGGGAGCGTCGCACTCCTTCCTTGTGGAAAGTTTCATCCGGAGGATTGGAGTTGAGTCCTTCTCAACGGACTCAGAGTTGAAGGTGCGCATGCCCAATGGGTCATCTATGACTACCAGGGCTAGAGGCCGGATTTGTTGGAGTCTTGAGGGGGTCGACTTCGTGTTGGTAGCGGCGATCTTGCCATTGTCCGAGTTCGATGTGATCTTGGGGATGGACTGGCTAGCGGAGCAGCGTGCCAGTATCGACTGTTTGTCCAAGGTGGTAACCCTGAGGAGCGTGGGGCAAGCAGAAGTCAAGTTTGAGGGCCTGCATGGAGTGTCCTGTTCCCTAGTTTCGGCACTTCAACTAGTGCGAGCTGTTAACCAGGGAGGTGTAGCTCTAGTAGCGTTGTTGGAGGTTAGCCTTTCCAGGCTGTCTCTTGGGGAAGTGCCCGTGGTGGCGGAGTTTGGAGATGTTTTTCCCGAGGAGCTACCGGGAGCACCTCCTCGGCGGGAGATTGATTTCTCCATCGAGTTAGTGCCCGAGGCTAGACCGGTGTCACGTCCACCATTTAGGATGGCACCAAAGGAGTTGGCCGAGCTCAAGGTTCAGTTGCAGGAGCTTTTGGAGCAAGGGTATATCATACCCAGCTCTTCACCGTGGAGTGCGCCGGTGTTATTCGTAAAGAAAAAGGATGGTAGTATGCGTTTGTGCATAGACTACCGAGAGTTGAACAAATTGACAATCAAGAATAAGTATCTGATTCCTCGGATAGACGATCTCTTCGACCAGTTGGTGGGGTCGGTGGTGTACTCCAAGTTGGACTTGAAGTCCGGATATTATCAGTTGCGGATTCGTGACAAAGACATACCCAAGACAGCGTTTGGTACGAGATATGGTCATTTTGAGTTCTCGGTGATGTCGTTCGGGTTGACGAACGCGCCGTCCGTGTTCATGGACTTGATGAACCGAGTGTTTCGCGAATACTTGGACAGGTTCGTCGTCGTTTTTATCGATGACATTTTGGTGTATTCCAAGTCGGAAGCGGAGCACGAGGTGCACTTAAGGACAGTGTTGCAAGTATTGAGAGAGAACCAGCTCTATGCGAAGTTCTCCAAGTGCGAGTTTTGGTTGGAGAAGGTGGCGTTTTTAGGCCATGTGATTAGTGGGGATGGGGTGGCGGTAGATCCAACGAAAGTGGAAGCCATCAGAGATTGGCCAGTTTTGAGGACTGTGGCGGAAGTCCGGAGCTTTCTTGGACTAGCCGGGTACTGCCGAAGGTTTGTGGAAAACTTTTCGCGGATAGCTCTACCCCTCACTTCGCTAACTCGTAAGGATCAGAAGTTCACGTGGACTCAAGAGTGCAGTCAGGCGTTTGAAACCCTGAAGGAGAGGCTGATGATGACACCGATCCTAAGTCTACCAAAGGGGACCGAAGGATTTCAGATTTTCAGCGACGCATCCGGATGCGGTTTAGGGTGCGTGTTGGTGCAGCATGGCAGTGTGATAGCTTTTGGGTCGAGGCAGCTGAAGCCTCATGAGAGAAATTACCCCGTCCATGATCTGGAATTGGCGGCGGTAATTTTTGCTTTGAAGCTGTGGAGGCACTACGTTTACGGTGCGAAGGTGGAGATCTTCACGGACCATAAGAGTCTGAAGTATCTCCTGGATCAGAAGGACTAAATATGCGGCAGCGCAGGTGGGTCGAGTTCCTTGGGGACTACGAGGTGGCGATTCAGTACACGCCAGGAAAAGCCAATGTGGTGGCGGATGCTTTGAGTAGGAAATACTCGGGGCAAGGAAGTTGGATTGAAGCTCACGATGAGCGGTTAAGGCGGGACTGGGAGTCCCTTGGTTTGGAATGTGTGGCAAGAGGCGAGTCTAGTGTGGCTCGGCTAAACTGGATTGAGATGCAGAATGACTTATGCGATCGTATTCGGGAAGCGACCCGTGTGGATGAGGAGTTCCAACCCTTCGTGGAGGAAGCTCTTAAGGGCGATGGTAGCGCCTGGGAGATGGTTGATGGGGTTCTGAGGAAGGACGGAAGGATTTGTGTACCGTAGTTCGGCAAGCTCCGCGAGGAGTTGATGTTTGAGGCCCACTTCACCAAGTACTCCATTCACCCGGGTAGTACAAAGATGTACTTGGACTTGAAGAAGTCCTATTGGTGGTCTGGGATGAAGCGGGACGTAGCTTTGTGTGTGAGTCGGTGCCAAACTTGTGCCTTGGTGAAGACCGAGTGTCAGAAGCCGGGCGGGTTCTTGAAGCCTCTTCCAATCCCCGAAAGGAAATTTGATGATATCTCCATGGATTTTGTGCATGGGTTGCCTAGATCGCAGTAGGGTAATGATGTCATTTGGGTGATTGTGGACCGCTTGACCAAAGTGGCACACTTCATCCCAAACCGGAAGGAGGACGGGGTGGAAAAGTTGGTGGAGTTGTACGTCTGCAACATTGTACGACTCCATGGGATTCCGAAGAGTATAGTCAGCGACCGGGATGGACGTTTCACGTCTAAGGATTGGCGGTTGGTGCAGAAGAGCTTGGGCACAAAACTCAAGTTCAGTACGGCTTTTCATCCTCAAACCGATGGACAAACTGAGAGAACGAACCGTACTTTGGAAGATATGCTAAGGATGTGCACTCTCGACTTCGGCAAGAAGTGGGAGGATCACCTCTTCATGGTGGAGTTTGCGTATAACAATAGCTACCAAGCTAGTATCAAGATGGCGCCATATGAAGCTCTTTATGGGAGGCGGTGTCGAACACCGATGTCTTGGACAGAGGCGGGAGACACAAAGCTTTTGGGGAAAGAAGTGGTAGCCGATGCTAGTGAGCTAGTGCGGACCATCCAAGAGCGCATGAAGGTAGCTCAAGACCGGCAGTCGAAGTATTACAATGCTCGCCACAGGCATGTGGAATTCGCGGTGGGCGACTGGGTGTATCTTAAGATCAAGCCGTTCAAAGGCGTTTCACGAGTTCGCCGACTCAAGAAGCTGAGTCCGAGATTTTTGGGACCATTCAAGGTCATCGAGCGAGTGGGAGATGCAGCGTATCGGTTGGCGTTGTCCACGGAGCTAAGCAGTTTGCATGACGTTTTTCACGTCTCCGTCTTGAGGAAAGCCTTATTAGAGGCCAGCGTGGTGATTGAACCGGCGGCGGTGCCGGTAGAGGAAGACTTGAGGACGCGAGTACGTCCTATCGGGATAGAAGATTCGGAGGTTCGGCAACTGCGGAACAAGGAGGTCCGACTCGTAAAGGTCCGTTGGGACAATTGTGGCTGCGAGGAGCTCTCATGGGAGCGAGAGCAGGCCATGCTGGAGGAGTACCCCGAGCTTTTCTCCTCAGGTATCGTTTAGAATTTGTGTTCTTTCCATGTTTTAAATTTCGGGACGAAATTCTTTTAAGGGGGGGGGGGAGAATTGTAACGCCCCAAAATATTGTAGGAGCGACGGGGATCGCTTTTGGCCAAGATAAATTTTGTGGAGCAGGTGACACGGGTCCCGACACGGCCGTGTCGGAGGCCGTGTCGGCCGTGACGAGCTCGGTCGTCGAGATGGACGTGTGGTCGACCATGTTAAGGTCGACGATAGTCGAGTATGGAACACGGCCAGACACACGGCCGTGTCCCAGGCCGTGTAGCATCAGGTCGTTTCGAAACTTTTCTGAGGAATTGCACACGGGGCATGACACGGGCCCGGACACAGCCGTGTCCCGGGTGACACGGGCGTGTCAGGGGTCGTGTCAGAGGCCGTGTACTTCTCTGACTGAAAATGTTGAAAATGGGTGCCGTGACACGGGTCACGACACGGCCGTGTGGAGCGAGACACGGCCGTGTCGAAGGCCGTGTCGAAGGCCGTGTCAGGAGCCATGTGCTGGTTTTCGAATCGATCGAGACGGCGAATGGGTAACACGGCCAGGCACACGGCCGTGTTGCAACCCGTGTTCGGCCCAGATTTTCTAATTTAGGTTCCGATCGTGGCCGTTCGTTCTTTTCCTTGGAAGATCCAACGGTGGGGGGCCTCCCTGGGCGGTTTAAGGCCGGGAATAGGGTTTGAAACCCTCATTTTCCTTTGGGGCTTTATCTCTCTTGATTCTAGAGAGAAGGGAGAGCAAGGAGGAGGAAGAAGGCCAAGTTCCGGCCGCCGGCAAAGCTTCGGAGGTCCGTTTCGCGAGCGGAGTTCAGATCCGCGAAGGTGGGAGCGTTGCGGTGGTGTTCAACCGAGCAAATCTTCTCCATGGCTAGGAAGAGGGGACGGAAGGTAACGACACTTCTCCTCTCGGTTTTTAGGATTTAGGATGCATGAATAGCATCCCCTTCCTTTCGTGTTTTGAGCACCGGATCTCTCAAATGAGAGGGATTCGTGTAGCCTTGGTTCAAAAGGAACCTCCGGGTTGATCGTGTTCATCCCGGCATGCTTGCATTAGAGATCCGCTCCGTTAGCGGATTAGGCATTGTGGGTGAAGCCGTGGTCGCGACCGATAGTCCGACCCGGTGATGTTGCATAGCGAGCTTCGGTAGAAAATCCGTTGCGGCAATACGTCGTTGTGTGTATGCGTTTTCCCCCTTATATTTGAGTGAGTACTCGTAGTCGGAACCGGACGAGGTTAGCTCCGCTTTGTGCGGTAGATGGTTTCCTTGGAGCACGGGAAATACACGGTGCGAGTGGCAATTGGGGTGGGGAAACCTTTGTTTGTGCTGTGCTAAGGCGCGACTATGTCTCCGTGGTCGGCTGGCTATCCCGTGACGCGCAAGTCATGTGGGGAAAGTGTCCCGGCGAGACTAGCCATTGCGTGAGACTGACGAGAATGCCGAGCGGAGGGCAAGCCCGGGCAATGTGGCCATGAGCGGGTGGGGTCCAGCAAGGCTTCTTAGAATCGGTCAGTGTGAGACGGGAACCCTGACGTGCGAAGTCAGAATATGCGGGCAAGCCCGGGGTTTAAGACCCATGTGCGGGTGGGGCCATTGCAAGGTTCCGTGTGACGGCCTGAGTGCCGTTGGGGACATGGTGTCTCCCTTTTGTTTGCTGCTTTAAGCTAATGGGGAAGCGGAAGTACCCAATGTTTGATGTTGTGCTAGATGCATACGAGCTAGGGTGCCTTGGGTGAAACCCGGGTTGCATTCATGTTGCATAGTAGGCCCCTTTTACTTTGTACAAAACATAGAGAACGTGTATGCTGTATGAGACATCCAAGCCTGTTTTACCGCTTTAATATATATGCTCTTTTGGTATACGAAGTGTTAACTTGTAGGTGGAGTGGTACCCCGGGGTCCGTTAGGGACGGCCGGGAGGAGATGTGTTTGTTACACAGTAGAGGTCAGCCTTTGCTGACCCACGTTACTTCAAATCCTTTCAGGGCAAGGATCGCATGCAGGAGCTAGCGCGCCGGGCGAAAAGCCCTAAGCGTCATGAAGTGTTGTTGTACTTGGCTAGTTTCTTTTCCTTGTTTTGTTGATGTTGTTTGATCATGTCCGGCTTGCATGCCGAGGTAGCCTAGGGGTGCTTGACACTTTTATATTTTTGGATTTATATTGTGTAAGGCCTTAAGGCCATTTCGATACTCTATTGTTAGTGGATAACTTCTGTCTTTTAGTTTTATGTTTCCGCTATGTATGTCTGGAGTTTTGAGTTTGGGTAGTTTCATATCATCTTTTAATACTAAAGCTGTGGTGTCCGTATGTTGTGGGGCCCCGGCCGAACCCATATTATATGGTCTTTACAAAGGAGGTGTTACATATCACATTTAGGTCATCTGCTAAAATGAGACCTTGCCCAATTTCTTTGATGTCTTGCCCTCACCCAATTACATGCCTCGATGTTAAATGCTTTAAATTTGTTTCATGTCTTGCCCTCACCCAATGTTTGAGTGGCTGAAACCTCTTTACTTTGAACCTTCACTGTAGTGTTAGGATTTGTTCGACGATTTTTTTCACAATAATTCCAGATGCTAGTGTATTTCTCCAACTTTGAACCATGAATTAACATATTTGCATGTTTCTTAGCTTTATACATTTTCCAGATGGAGAGAGGTTATATTTTCCATTTGCATCATCTCTTGCATAGATATAACATGCCATTCTAGATTACTCCGTAGATTATTCTGATATTTTCTTGCAAGAAAATCAGAAGTGTAATGTATAGAGTTTGTGGCCCGATAACATGAATGTTCTCCTTTTATGATCTTTATTTGAAAGGTCCTATCATTCTTAGAAATGAAGGAATCATACATTATCCAACCACAATCACAAGTAACTTGTGTTTTGTCACACCAATTCCTTGTAAATTTTACAGGCTTTCCTTGTATGTTTGAGTAAGTTCTCATTGCTTCTTTAAAATCATCGGCCGTATTAAAGCACATTCCAACTTCAAACTCAAAATTAAAGTCGTCTATATTACCTTGAAACATTTGGTAACTTGATGGTTTTCCTCTTTTAGTAGATGTGGGAAGAATTTTCTGTTTTGAGTGCTCTATGACCTGATTTGGTCAACTATTCTGCTTTTCCTTTGTCACATTCAATCCACCTCATTCAATGGCTTCATCAACACATTCATCATAATCCAAATCATCAATGTCAAAATTATTATCTTCAAAGTCATCGCTAAAAGTGGAGTCATTTTCATCTGTGTCCTCTTCGTTGCTAATAGATTCACTGTCTTCCATAAGTTCAATTACTGGTTCTCCATGCTCGTGGTCATCCTCACTATTTCTTTCAGGCATAACACAATCAAACTGAGCTTCAACAGTTTTAACATAGATATCCACTACCCTTTCAGCATTGATATACATAATCAGATTTGTAACGCCATCATCATTCACTACCAAAATCGGATTACTGCAGTGGACAAATCCGATACTACAACAAAAAAATCTCACCACCCCATATGAGCAACTTGTTCAGCCATATCGTGTAAATCTTTCAACATTAAACAAGTGCAATCACAAAAATTGAAGAAGCTAAATACATCAGGCCTATAATGCATCAAGACAGTACCAATGAATAATCCTGAATGATGAAGTCTGATTGTAAACAAAGAAGCTTTAAATGAAATGTAACATGTGTCCGTTCTTGAATCACTTGCTCTCAACATCCAAATCATGCTATATCATGAACAAAAAATTAATTTTTTTCAGGATTTTTGGAATAGATTAGTATGCATGTTGGACAGAACAAATTTGACCAAAATATACTCAATTTTTAGCATACTATAAAAACTTAGGCATAAGAGCATATTACCCTAAATGATCAAACAGGATCCGATCAAATATTATCACAAACCCTAAACTGATCAAACACATTATACTTTAAAGGCATAAGGCATAAGAGCTGTATTTGATGAAAAATGCATAGTATAATGATCACAAACCCTAAACAAAGATCTAAAAAAATGATGATCAAACCCTAAACTAGATCTATAAATTTGATGATCAAACAACAAGAAAAACTCCTAAACTAAAAAAAATTGCAATCTTGCTCTATGTATAGAGTTTTACCTGATCTGTAGGTTAAACCGGCAGATCGTCCAAAAAATGCAAGATCTCGCAAGTGACAGTGATGCAGTAGCCCCGAGCCGCCCCTCTCGGTCGGCCCTACTCGGCCTAGCCAGAGGAACACGTTCTGGCAACCACTGTCGGGCTGCAGCCCAAGCACCCCACCCATGAAGCTCAATTGGTGATAGTCCCTGTTAGGAAAGAGATTTATCAAGGTGGATGGGTTCGAGACCCCGCCTCAACATCCCGCCGCGCTGAGAATAGACGCGGTCATGGGTGGGTGCTTGGGCTGCAGCCCGACAGTGCTCGCCAGAACGTGGTCCTCTGGCTAGGCCGAGTAGGGTCGACTGAGAGGGGCGGCTCGGGGCTACTGCATCAAAAAAATGCACTTTTTGATGCAGCTCAGTTGGTGATAGTCCCTGTTAGAAAAGGGATTTATCAAGGTGGCTGGGTTCGAGAGCCCGCCTCAACATCCCGCCGCGCTGAGAATAAGCGCGGTCATGGGTGGGGTGCTTGGGCTACAGCCCGGCAGTGATCGCTAGAACGTGGTCCTCTAGCTAGGCTGAGTAGGGCCGATAGAGAGGGACGGCTCTGGGCTACTACATCAGACGGGAGTCGGACGGGAGAGCGTCTAAGCGAGAGGCCGCTTGGAGAAAGATGTCGACTGGAGAGAGCTTGTTTGAGGTACGTTGTCGTCGGGGAGATCGATCGCCAGGGACTGTTGTCGTCGGGGAGAGAGCACGCCGGGAGAAAGAATTTCTGCTCGCGGAGGACGGGCGCCCGCAATGAAACCCGGAGGCTAGGATGAGATCGAGAGAGGGTTTTAGGTTTGAATAAAATCACAATCCCATAAATGCCCCTCTCAATTTTAACAATTTATTTAAAAAAGTAGAAAAATGACTGAAATTGCTTGGAGTAATTTTATGTACCCATCTCGCACGGCTACAGTGCCGTGCGAGAGAGATCATGGCAGTGCACTCACACATCAAAAATCATGCGATTGATTTGATGTGTCAGTGCACGACACAGATCACACCTCGAATAACATTATAGTCGTGAGAGGTGCGTACCTAAAAATTACTTAGACTCCATTTGTTTGGGCGTTTTGATACTTTGTTTTGGGCAAACGCCGCCGGAAAGAGGGTAAACAAATGAACCTCCAGCGGCGTTTGCTCCGTTTCCACCCGCCCGCCTTGAGAAACACCCCAAAAAGCTCCGTTTGGAGCAGCCACCTCCCTCCTCCGATTCGAACACTCCGTTTCCACCCGCCGGATCGATCCGCCACCGCCGAACCAAATGAAGCCTTAATTGCTTGAGGGTGCTAAGTGCTCTCAAAATGAGGGAAGGAAAATTTTTGTAAACGGGTCTCGTTCCCAGAAGTAGGAACGGGTGTAAAAATACAACTGTATTTCAGATAGATATATATTGAAATACAGTTGTAAAAATACAGTTGGATTTCAGAACTTGAAATACAGTTGGATTTGAAATACCGGATGGTGGGACCCACGATCACATTTAGTTACACCCGTTCCTACTTCTGGGAACGAGACCCGTTCACAAAATTTTTTCCAAAATGAGATAAGTGCCAAATATTCAAACTCGGGGTGCAATGGGGTCATGGGGGTGTTAAGTGCCAAAAATCCCGTTTTGACCAAACTGCGTTTTTCAACTTTTAACGTTTGCGGGCTAAACGCCACAAATTATACGTTTCTAAAATAATCGGCGTTTTTTTGGTCTCTGCGGCTCTTTCGTCGCTCGAAAGGCGCTCTTCCCGATCGCCAAGTCCGGTGCTCAGGCCTACCTCGACGACGGAAGAAGGGTTTCCGGCTCCGATCGGCCTCCTCTTTCACTTGCACGTCGGTGTACGGCTCCAGATCGGTCTCCATTATCCTATTTCGCAAGGTGTGTTCTTCCTCTCAACTCGTGCGGCTTCTTCATCCTGTTTTCCTTCCACTCGCCGTAGGCCTTTGTTTTTTGACAGGTTTTTTTTGGCTTTTTTCCCCTCCAGATTCGTATATATTTAGGTTATAATTTTTGCCAGATCTGCTTCTTTCCCTCTCAACCTGTTCGCCTGTCACTCGCCGCCGGCCTTCGTTTTTGACAGATTTTTGTTGGCTTTTTTTGTTCTCCAGTTTCGTTCATGTATTCAGATTAGTGTTTTGATGTGAAATAGGTCGATAGTATGGCAATGAGCATGAATATCTTGTATATATCAATTAATTAGATCTCTGGTTTTGATAAACATTCTCAGATCTACAGTTTGTTGTTGATTTTATTATAGACATTCAGATCTGCACCATATTTCAATAGTCATATCTGCACTGTTGAAGCCGGGAAAATTTCCTACTCAAAAAATCGGATCAAGGCAGCCTAAGGTTACCGGCTCAACGGTTGGACTCGATGGCTAGCAGGCTAAGACACGGAAGTTGCCGAACAACAAACAGGACCCCAGGTGCTGCGGCAGGAAGATCCCACGACGTACTCGGAAGCTTAGAAGAAACAACCCCTCCACAACCAAAAATGACCGAGTAGGGTACGAGGAAGACTAGCTGGTAACTAAGTCACGGCGACTAAATGGGATAGTCGTTAGGTCGCAACCTCGTCTCTCTGAAAAAGGAATTCAAAGGCTCAGCTGACGTCCAAGAAAAGAGTGAGAAATCTCGGCAAGATTCTAAGGTCTTCTTCCTCGTACCCCTAGGGTCCTATTTATAGGCAAATTCAAGGGAAGGGGGTGGGTCTTATTTATAGTCCACCTCCCGGCAACTAGACGACTTCCTGGGGGAGCTCCCATGGCTGGGCGAGTAGCTGGCCTAGTCGCCTACCTGACGAGTATGCGAGGGGAGCTCGTCATACTCGCCCAAGCCTTCTGCTGTCTGGCGCGTTGACTCTGACTTCTGTCTTGACTTGCTGACTTTGACTTCTGCTGAACTGGCTCCGGAGGTATTCACCCTCAACGAATATGGGTTGTACATGCACCATATTTCAATTCATTCAGATATGCAACATTTGTTGTTAATAAGAGCTAGAAATGGTTGATGATACTCCAAAACCCAGTCATATATAATTAATGCAAGTAATGACAGATTGTTGTGATGTTCCATCTACTTGGAGTTACAAAATTTCACCTTTCTCTGTTTTATCATTGTGATTTGCTATAATTACATGATATGATTCATAAGGATGAATGCTTGTATGGCCATTTGAGTAGCATCGTCATCTTGGACACCCTCCTCTAAACATACTCCACAAAGCTCTTCTCGATGTTTCCATCCGAGAATTCACTTGTGAGTCCTGTATTTATGGAAAACATCATCGATCTACGTTCTCACCTCATCCCACTCAGAGTGCTGCTCCCTTTGATCTTGTTCACTATGATATCTAGGGACCATACAAAATCACCAGTGTTTTTGGTTATCGTTACTTTGTTTCATTTGTAGATGATTACTCTTGAGTGACATGGTTATATCTCGTTCGTGATCGCTCTGAACTGCTGGGTGTTTTCCGTATCTTTATCACTGAAACTCGCAACCAATTCTCCATTACAATGAAAACTCTTCGTTCTGACAATGCCCGTGAATGCACTAGTCATGCGTTTACCAACCTATGTGCTGAGTTTTGAATCATCCATCAAACCTCTTGTGTCTATACCCCCCAACAAAATGACGTTGCTCAACGTAAGAATCGCCACCTCTTTGAGGTTACCCGCTCTCTTATGTTTCAAATGAATGTTCCCAAGCAATATTGGAATTTCGCGGTCTCTACTGCATGTTCTCTTATTAATCGCATGTCTTCCTCTGTTCTCAACTTTGCGGTTCCCTTCAACCTTCTCTTTCCCTCCACACCTCCTTTTTTTGTCACCCCTCGCGTGTTTGGCTGCATGTGTTATATTCATAATCTTGGCCCGTCCACAGACAAGCTCGCTTCTCGTGCCACAAAATATATGTTTGTTGGTTACTCTCATATTCAGAAGGGTTATTTCTGCTTCTCTCCTAAAGATCGCAAGACTATTATTTCTGCTAATGTCACCTTTCTAAAAGACCAACCATATCATTCTCAACTAATTGATTCTCTCCTTCCGCCACTCCTTCCGCGGCCTGATGTCCCTGTTACTTCCAACCTTTCGTCTCTCCTTCCTACACCACTCCCACCAAACCCACCTCCTCTTACCACGCCACTTCCACACAAACCACCTATTACTCGTGTGTATACTCGTCATCCTCCTTCATCCACTACCCTACGGGAGGTGCCCTCCTCTGATGATATTTTGCAGCCTGCGGATGCGGCAACTACTTCTATTGCTCACTCAATGACGAATTATGTCTCCTTCCACTGTCTCTCTCCGGAACTTCGCCAGTTTGTTCTTTCTTTATCCTCTATTTCCATCTTTACTTCTGTGCAGGAGGCTCTCCAACATCTGGGATAGCGAGCGGCTATGGACGAGAAAATGTCTGCTCTTTGGGCAATCCACACTTGGGATCTTGTCCCTCTTCCTTCTGGACAGACTTACGTGAGTTGTAAGTGGGTGTTTGCCCTCAAACAGGACCAAATGGGGCGGTTCAACGTTTGAAAGCTCGTCTGTTGGCTCGTGGTTTTACTCAACAACAAGGTCTAGATTATGATGAGTCTTTTTCTTTAGTTGCCAAACTGAATACTGTTCGTGTGTTGATCTTCCTCGTTGTTCATCGACACTGGCAGTTGCATCAACTGGATGTCAAAAATATTTTTCTTAATGATGATTTGTAGGAAACCGTATATATGCAACAACCTCCTGGGTTTGTGACCACGTGGGAGTTTCTTGTTTGTTGTCTGAAGAAGTTACTTTATGTCTCAAACAGTCGCCTCAGGCATGGTTTAACAAATTTAGTCAGACTGTTAGTGCTGTTGGGTTCACTCGGAGTTCAACCGACTTCTCATTATTCATTCGGCATCGTCCAACAGGCACAGTGATTCTCTTGGCATATGTTGATGATATTCTGATTACGGGAGACGATCTTATAGGAATACATATGATCAAACAACATCTGGCGACTGTGTTTCAAACAAAAGACCTGGGAAGCCTTCGTTGCTTTCTTGGTCTCGAGGTGGCTCGACGACCTGATGGACTGGTATTATCTCAAAGGAAGTACTGTCTTGACTTGCTTCATGATGCGGGCTACTCTAGATGCAAGCCTGCCAACACTTCCATGGATATTAATCACAAGCTCCGCGCTCATGCCTCAGACTCTGATCTACTCCTTCCAAACCCAGAGTATTATCGTCGTCTTGTGGGAAAACTGATATATCTCACTGTTACAAGACCTGATATATCATTTGTTGTTGGGATTGTCAGTCGATTCATGCATAAGCCACGTATCTCTCACTGCAGATAGTTGATCGCATTCTTCGATACTTGAAGATTGCTCCTTGACAGGGACTTGTATACAAGCCCTCTTCATCTCCCTTATCTCTGAGTGCTTATTGTGACGCTGATTATGCGGGTTCATTGGATGATCGACGTTCCACAAGTGGCTACTGCACTTATTTTGGAGGACATCTCATTACATGGCGTAGCAAGAAACAGTCTGTTGTTACCCGTTCATCCGCTAAGGCCGAGTATCGTTCAATGACAGCTGTTGTGTCTGAGCTCACTTGGCTTGAGGGTCTCCTTGATGATTTAGGAGTCAAGCTTTCCGCACCGGCCACCCTATGTTGCGACAGTTAGGCTGCCATACACATTACCAAAATTCCTGTTTTTCATGAACGGACGAAACACATTTGAGGTTGATTGTCATTTCATTCGAGAAAAAGTTAAATTAAAGAAGATAGAGTTAATGCATGTTCCAGCTACCGAGCAAGTTGTTGACATCCTCACCAAGGCTTTACCACGACCTCTGTACTATCAGTTCTTGTCCAAGCTCGGTGCCTACGTTTTGTACGCTCCAGCTTGCGGGGGAGTGTTGAATGATATATGAAAGGCCCATTAGTAAAGGCTCATTTAGTCTCTTAACTAGGATGTTTAGTCTCACATCTTGTAATAGGAATTTTTCTCTCTCTCTATCTCTCCCCCTATATATTTGTACCCACACTTGTAATTTGTTATTCAAGAAGTATATACAAGATTTACTCAACTCTTCTACAATTACCATAGAATGCCGTATTTCTTTTCTTGCATCTGCCTAAAGTATTGATAGTCATGTAAATTGAACTAATTCCCTCTCAACTTGTTGCTATTCCAGTTCACTATTTTGACATTCTCATTTGTGTGCACGGCCAGAAGTTTCCTTTCTTCGCCTCCCCATTTATCCGCAACGCCATAAGTTCTCCTTCCTTCCCCTCCTCATTTGGGAAGGATCCAGCACAGATTTCTGTTTGAAGAGGTAATTTTCTGTTACGCCCCCGCAACGTTTTGCCGGTCGTCAATATGTTCGCAGACGCAAGGATGCCGTACACAACGGGGCTGAACCATCCGGTTCAGCCCCCTCTCTCTGAAGATGCCGAAATAGGGCTGAACCGGTTCGGTTCAGCCCTATTGGGGCCCGGCCGGCCCCTTTGGCCGGCCCCTCTTTGGTTCCGGGTATTTATATCCCGGAACCCCTCTTGGTTCAGCATGCAAGTATTGAGGTATAATCTTCTTCCTCCTTCTAAACCCTAATTCCTCTTAGCCCCCTCTTCCTCTCTAGTTATCTCTCTCTCTCTCTATCTAGTGTCTTAACATTTGGTATCAGAGGAGTTCGTTCTCCGACATGGTGAACACGCGCACGCAAGAGGAATCCGCACGGCTCGAAACCCTAGAGGGGACGGTGGTCACTCTCACGGAGTCGGTGGCGGCCATGACGGCCGGTATGGAGGAGTTGAAAGCCTTATTGAAAGGAAAAGCGCCGGCTACGGATGATTCGGTCGGATCGGGACAAGATCCGGCTGCGGTTGCGCGCGGGGCCACGGATGGCGGAGTCGGGCGTGTTGGGCTCGGCGACGACGCGCGTCCTTTTCCCCCTCCGTCAACGGGGCCATATGGCGGGACTGGCGGGTCGGGATCGGGGCATTACGCGGGGCCGATGCCGCCCGCATCGCTGAATAGCGGCTTCGGCGAGCCCGTCGCAAACCGGATCCAGGCGCGTCGGGGCTGGGATGAGCCCGCAGGCTTCCGGCGTGGCTGGGATGACCCCGCAGGAGTTCGACGGGGCTGGGATGAGGCCGCAGGCCATCGGCGGGGCTGGGATGAGGCCGCAGGTCAGCGGCGGGGCTGGGATGAGGCCGCAGGTCAGCGGCGGCCACCGGAACAGGCAGGACAGCAGAGGGGAGGTCTTCTTCCTCCTCCTCGGGGGTTTGGACAGCAGGGTGCGCCGGTTTATGGACCACCATGGGGTGGCCAACCACCGGGTTATGGTGTATTTGAGCAAGGCGATATCGGAAGGCGAGAAGGAGGTCATGGTCCGCATCGCTTGTCTCCAGGCTTGTCTCGCATGTATTTTCCGGAGTTCGAGGGTGGTGACACCTTGGAATGGATTCAGAAGGCCGAACTCTTCTTCCAATATCAAGATGTTCCTGAAGGCCAATGGGTGCAGTTGGCGTCTTTTCACCTAAAGGATGACGCTTTCCAATGGACACAGTGGTTCCTGCGGGGACGGGAGTACGTGCCCTGGGGGGAGTTTGTGGAGGGCTTTACGGCTCTCTCCTCAGACTAGGGGTGTGCATAAAAATCGGGCCCGAGGGCCCGACCCGGTAAAAGCCCGGCTAGTCTGGGGCCCGGGCTAGGCTTGCCCTGGGCCCAGGCCGGGCTATGTGGCCTAACAAGGCTCATATATGAGCATTTGCCCGGCCCGGTGCCCGGCCCGGCCGGGCAAAGCCCAGTTTCTAGGCCCGCCTACGCGCCTTTTAAAACTGCGTCTTTTAGGGGCATTTTTAGGAGAAGTGTTCAACATTAAAATTGTAGATCTCAACGATATCTACAACTTTCATGTTGAACACTTTTTGATTTGAAGCCGTTTAGGTCCCCGATTTGGCCCCCGAAAAAAAATCACACGGAACATTTGAAATGTTCCGCGTGATTTTTTTCGAGGGCCTAAACGGCTTCAAATAAAAAAGTTTTCAACATGAAAGTTGTAGATATCGTCGAGATCTACAACTTTCATGTTGAACACTTCTCCCGAAAATACACCTAGAAGACGCGGTTCAAAAAGGCGCGTATTTCTTTTTTTAAAAAAAGTATTTTTTTTATAAAAACAGGGCCCGGGCTAAGCCTGGGTCCGGCCCGGCCCGGCCCTGGGGCCTTAGCAGGCCCCCTCCCGGAGCCAGAAGCCCTGCCCGGCCCGGCTGCAATCAGGGCCCGGGCCCGGTTCGGGAAAGCCCGGGCCTGGGAGGCCCGGGCCCGGGGGCTTTTTGAACACGACTACCTCAGACCCTCTCTCCACTCTCTCTCCACGTAAATATTTAAATAAAAAAACCTACCCTCTCTCTCCTCTCATCGCCTCTTTCTCTCTTCTAAAAGATAATTTGGGAAAATTTAATGTTGGCGAATCGGGTGCAATGGCCAGAAAGGACGTTATACAGTTGCTTCATCTCCGGTCTCAAGGATTATATTCGTGATGAGGTGCAGGCACTCATGCCTCAGTCGTTGAACCACGCCATTACCTTGGCCCGTATTCAGGAGGAGCGGTTCAGCAGACAGAGAGGCCGCATGCAGAATAGGCCGCCCTCGGCCAGCACTACTACTACGGTTGCACGGCGGGAACAACCTACGGCTAACAAGCCGACGGTGACTCGCTTGTCTTGGAGTGAGTTGCAAGCTCGCAAAGAGAAGGGTCTATGCTTCAATTGTGATGAGAAGTTTGCTCCGGGCCATAAATGCCAGAGGACACAAGCCTTCATGTTATATCAGGAGGCTGAGGAAGCACCGGCGGTCGACGAGGATGAATTGGAGGTGGACTTGGAAGACACTGAGTTTGGAGTCTCTATGCATGCTTTGGAAGGGTGCGTTCCTCCGCTTACAATGCGGCTGGCGGGTCGGATCGCCCAGGAGAAGGTTACTATTTTGGTGGATAGTGGGAGCACCCACAACTTTGTGCATCCCGATGTGGCAGGGAGAGTTGGACACAGGGTCGACAAGGGGGCTGCCTTCCATGTTATGGTAGCGGATGGCAGTAAGTTGCAATGTGAAGGGGTGCTGAAGGGAGTGGAACTGCGGATAGGAGACTATGCGGGACGAACGGACGTCTACTTGCTACCTATTCGTGGCTCGGATATGGTCTTGGGAGTTCAGTGGTTACGCCAATTACAACGGGTAACTTTTGATTGGGCGCACATGACCATGGAGTTTGTGCTCGGGGAGCAACAGTTTTGCCTGCGGGGTCTTATGTCTTCTCCTATTAAGGAGGTATCTCTTCGCAGCATGCAACAGTTGAGCGGAGACGGACAAGTGATGGCCATTCTACGGGAGGTTCAGACCGGCGACTCCGGCAATTCTGAGGTACCAGTTCACTTACAGTCCATTTTGACAGATTACGCTGACGTTTTTCAGGAGCCCCGTACTCTGCCACCGCCTCGGTTCCGGGATCATCGTATTCCGCTCAAGGCGAGCGCCGAGCCTACTAATGTGCGACCATATCGCTACCCACACATTCAGAAGGCGGAAATCGAGCGGAGTATCCGGGAGATGTTGGAGGCCGGTATCATTCGGCCGAGTACTAGTTCCTTCTCCGCTCCCATCATTCTGGTCAAGAAAAAAGACGGTTCCTGGAGGTTTTGTGTGGACTACCGCGCCTTGAATGGCGCCATGATCAAGGATAACTTTCCGATTCCTCACATTGAGGAGCTGCTGGATGAACTGCATGGAGCACAACTTTTTACCAAGTTAGATCTTCGCTCTGGATATTATCAGATTCTCATGGCCGAAGAAGATATCCACAAGACGGCTTTCCGAACACATGACGGCCATTATGAGTTCTTGGTCATGGCCAATGGCTTGACGGGCGGACCTGCGACATTCCAGGCCAACATGAATGAGATTTTTCGGGATTTCTTGCGGACTTTTGTGCTGATATTCTTCGACGACATTCTCATTTACAGTGCTAGTTGGGAGGATCATGTGGGACATGTGGAACAGGTCCTCTGCCGACTTCGGCAACACCGTCTTTACGCCAACCGTTCTAAGTGCTCATTTGGTCAGGAGGTGGTGGAATACTTGGGCCACATGGTCTCAGGTCAGGGCGTGCGGGCCGACCCACGAAAAATTCAGAGTATGGAATCGTGGCCGCGGCCAGTTACAGTACGTGCCTTGCGCGGATTTTTGGGTCTCACGGGATACTACAGGCGGTTCGTCCGGGATTATGGCAAGATAGCACGACCTTTGACTCAGCTTTTGCAGAAGGATTCTTTTTCTTGGGGAGAAGAGGCGGAGGGCGCCTTCCAGGCCCTCAAACAGGCCATGACGACCACGCCTGTTCTTGCTCTACCAGATTTTGCGAAGGAATTCGTCCTCGAGACGGATGCGTCGGGGGTGGGCATCGGCGCCGTCTTGATGCAGGAGGGACGGCCTATAGCTTTCTATAGTAGGGCGTTAGCCCCTCGTACTCTGGGCCTGTCGGCTTACGAAAAAGAACTGTTAGCAATCATTCATGCGGTGGGCGTTTGGCGGCCGTACTTGTTGGGGCGGCACTTTAAGGTGCGCACGGATCATCAAAGCTTAAAACATTTTCTGGACCAACGGGTCTTCTCGCCTCTCCAACAGAAGTGGGTTACAAAGCTCTTGGGATATGATTATGAGATCGTTTATCGGCGCGGCAAGGATAATGTCGTCGCTGATGCTCTCTCTCGCTTGCCGGAGGCAGCTCTCACTCACATTACGGGACCCTTGCTCGATTCTTTGGCCGACATTCACGAGGAAGTCATGGGCTCGGACACCTTGCGGCCGTTAGTGGAGGCTTTGCAGCGGGGCGAGACTGTTACGCCTGGTTATCATTTATGTAATGGTCGTCTTCACTTTAGGGGCCGAGTGGTGGTGCCGGCCGCATCAGCTTGGAGAACAGTTTTGATGCATGAGTTTCACTCGTCGCCTACGGGGGGACATGCCGGAGTACTTCGAACCCTTCAGCGGGCGCGGGCCAATGTCTTTTGGGCGGGCATGCGACGGGACATTCAGCAGTTTGTTCGCCAGTGTGAGATCTGCCAGCGGCAGAAATATGAGACTTCTTCACCCGCGGGGCTGCTTGTTCCGTTGGACATCCCGCAGCTTATTTGGGACACGGTGTCCATGGACTTCATCGACGGGTTGCCTAAATCAAAAGGGAAGTCGGTCATTTTGGTAGTAGTGGATAAACTCTCCAAGTATGGCCACTTTATTGCCCTCAGCCACCCTTACACTGGCGACTCGGTGGCCGCCCTCTTCGCTAGAGAGATTGTGCGTCTGCATGGCGTTCCTCGCGCGATTATTTCTGATCGTGACCCGACCTTCGTTAGTAGCTTTTGGAGGGAGTTATTCCGCTTACAAGGAACTCGCTTACATTTCAGCACGGCCAACCATCCGCAATCGGATGGCCAAACAGAAGTTCTTAACCGAGGGGTGGAGACATATCTTCGGTGCTTTGTGATGGATGAGCCCCGCACTTGGCCAGAGTGGTTACATTGGGCCGAATACTGTTATAACACGTCTTATCACTCCGCCAGCAGGATGACGCCATTTGAGGTTGTTTACGGTCGGCCACCTCCGACCTTGGGCACTTATGAGCCGGGTAGCACCGCTCTACCGGCGGTTGATCGGGCTCTTCTGGACCGCGATCGCATGATGGTCACTCTTCGGGCCAACCTCCGTTTGGCCCAGGATCGTATGAAGGTGCAAGCGGACAAGCACCGCACTGAGCGGGAATTCGCCGTCGGTGATGAGGTTTTTCTCAAGTTACAACCATATCGGCAATTATCTGTTGCAGCCCGTGGCAATCAGAAGTTATCCCCGCGCTACTACGGCCCCTTTCAGATCATCAGCAGGGTGGGGCCGGTAGCTTACACCTTGGCTTTGCCGCCGGGCTCCCGCATCCATCCCACTTTTCACGTTTCATTGCTCAAGAGAAAGGTGGGCCAGCATATCCAACCTTCTGCTCTCTTGCCTGACGTTACGGCAGCGGGTGAGCTGAGGCCACTTCCAGAGGATGTTTTACGAAGCAGATGGAAGCACCGGGGCACCGAATTCCGGCCCGAACTCTTGGTCAAGTGGAAGAACCTGTCTCCGGCACAAAACTCTTGGGTGGATTTCTTCGATTTCAAGGAACTCTACCCCGACTACCACCTTGAGGACAAGCTGGTTCTTGATGGGGAGGGGAATGTTACGCCCCCGCAACGTTTTGCAGGTCGTCAATATGTTCGCAGACACAAGGATGCCGTACACAACGGGGCTGAACCATCCGGTTCAGCCCCCTCTCTCTGAAGATGCCGAAATAGGGCTGAACCGGTTCGGTTCAGCCCTATTGGGGCCGGCCGGCCCCTTTGGCCGGCCCCTCTTTGGTTCCGGGTATTTATATCCCGGAACCCCTCTTGGTTCAGCATGCAAGTATTGAGGTATAATCTTCTTCCTCCTTCTAAACCCTAATTCCTCTTAGCCCCCTCTTCCTCTCTAGTTATCTCTCTCTCTCTCTCTATCTAGTGTCTTAACATTTTCTAACCTAGATCTCTGCTAGTAGGATTTTTTTTGTCCAAAGAAATGGTTAGTGGGTTGGATAATATGTGATAGTATCTTCCTTTTTCATACGCATATCTGGATCCTTATTTTCCTTTTTGTTTATTGTCATTGCCTAGATATGTGATTAGATTGCAGTGCTTTGATTCTGGATTTGTAGATCTGTTCTGATTGGGCTAGTTTCTTCATGGATCTGTCGTGGATATTCTCTATTGTTCTAGATTTGTATACATGAAATTGTTGATCTGCGTGTTGAGTGATTGCTCATCTTCATACTTTTTTAAGAACCATTCACTGATTTTGTTTGTGTAGATTCATGGTTTTTAGTTTCTTACAAAACCACAATTAGGGAAATCATTTTTCATTGTTTTGCTTCTTGTACTATCAACCAGCTAGCTAATTTTCTGTTTTTCTTCTTCTTCTACATTCCCTCGCAGCATTTAACCCCTTCGATTAGTTTTCTCCAATGCTTCTACCATGTCGCCACCCATACATGGATTACATGCAAATTCATGGAAAGATCTTATCTTTTCTTAATTTCTTCATAAAAATGACATGACATATATGGCCTTAGAAAATGGTCCTGATGTTCTTTTTTCGTATCGATTTCTCTTCAGCAGGAACAATAACATGGTGAAAATCTGCTGCATTGGTGCTGGTTATGTGGGTGGTCCAACCATGGCTGTCATTGCCCTCAAGTGCCCGGCCATCGAGGTTGTTGTCGTGGATATCTCCATTGCGCGCATCAATGCCTGGAACAGCGACCAACTCCCCATCTATGAGCCGGGCCTCGACGATGTCGTGAAGCAATGCCGGGGGAAGAACCTCTTCTTCAGCCATGAGGTAGAAAAGCATGTCTTTGAGGCTGATATCATCTTCGTCTCAGTGAACACGCCGACAAAGACTTGTGGCCTGGGAGCAGGAAAGGCCGCCGATCTTACTTACTGGGAGAGTGCAGCCCGCATGATCGGGAACGTCTCTAAGTCCGACAAGATCGTGGTCGAGAAATCCACTGTCCCTGTCAGGACCGCGGAGGCTATCGAGAAGATCTTGACCCACAACAACAAGGGGGTTAACTATCAAATCTTATCGAATCCCGAGTTTCTCGCTGAAGGCACTGCAATACAGGATCTGTTCAATCCTGACCGTGTGCTCATCGGTGGCCGGAAGACCCCCGAGGGACAAAAGGCCGTACAGACACTGAAGGATGTGTATACCCAGTGGGTGCCGGAGGATCGGGTCATCACTGCCAATCTGTGGTCGGCGGAGCTGTCGAAGCTCGCCGCCAATGCCTTCTTAGCGCAGAGGATTTCTTCTGTTAACGCCATTTCCGCCCTATGCGAGGCCACTGGCGCCGACGTCGCCGAGGTCGCCTATTGCATTGGGAAGGACTCTAGGATTGGCCCCAAGTTCTTGAATGCCAGTGTCGGATTTGGCGGCTCCTGCTTCCAGAAGGATATCCTGAACCTCGTCTACATCTGCGAGTGTAACGGACTCCCCGAGGTCGCCAACTATTGGAAGCAGGTCATAAAGATCAACGACTACCAGAAGAGTCGGTTTGTGAGCCGGGTGGTCGCCCCCATGTTCAACACCGTCTCCGGTAAGAAAATCGCGGTGCTAGGCTTCGCTTTCAAGAAAGACACCGGCGACACGAGGGAGACACCAGCTATTGACGTCTGCAAGGGCTTGCTCGGGAATAATGCATCGATCAGCATCTACGATCCGCAGGTGACGGAGGATCAGATTCAGCGTGATCTCACGATGAACAAGTTCGACTGGGACCATCCAATTCACCTGCAGCCGATGAGCCCGACGACGGTGAAGCAAGTGTCCGTCGCCTCGGATGCCTACGAGGCCGCCAAGGGGGCCCACGCAATCTGCATTCTGACGGAGTGGGATGAGTTTAAGGGATTGGACTACCAGAAGATCTATGGCAACATGAAGAAGCCGGCATTTTTGTTTGACGGGCGCAATGTGGTTGATGTGGAGAAGCTGAGGGAGATCGGGTTCATAGTGTATTCGATCGGAAAGCCTCTGGATCCGTGGCTGCTCCAGGACGTGTCCGTGGTCGACTGAGGACAGAATACTTTTTTACAACTATTGCTCGGTAATCTCCATTGCTGCTTAGCGTTTTGCCATCTGAGTTATTATCTTCTGTATTTTTTCGTTGTGTTTTATCCGAAAGTTTTAATATTAGACTTATGCTACACATTTGCAACCTGAGTGCTGGAGCCTATTGTTTGCTAAGAAATTGCAAGTTATATATATTTTTATATAAATTATATTTTTATTGTCTGTCTTCATTTTATTTCATGTGTTTTTGTTGAGATTGGGTTGAATCAATGTTTTTTGGTTTAATTATTTTTGCAAAGCTTTGCATGTATATCAATTGCCTTTTCAACTATGCTCCAAAACATATCCATCATTTTCTTTTCGAACATGTATGCATGCATATATTCTTGCTGTCATTATACTTTCAAATTCAACCTTCCAATTCAATTATCTCAAATCCCGATCGTTGAATCATCAATTGACGGATTCGACGGGCATACATAATCCTGCTCATCCTTCAGTTTGAACATTCTAAATTGCGCAAGCTTCCGTTATTCTCGAAAATCTCCCAACGCTGCATTAGGACTAATAAAAACAACCCGCATCCTTTCAAGGCTCCTCGCCGTCATTTTCACTGGATTGCTCGTGTCTGCTCCGCTCAATCCTCCTCAAAATACATCTCCGCTTAGGTCTTCTCCGCACCGCTCAGTTTGAAGAATAAATCTCGGGATTCTGAATGAGATGCAGGTATTTGGCAATTCCATGTTATCATTTATGTTCAATAGGATTTCACATTTTTCATTGTTTTCTGATCTTTGTGCTTTTTTAAAACGTTTTTGTTGGTTATTCAATAAGCTGTTTATATGATAGTTTCTAAAATTTGTCTTCTATAGATATATAGATATATATATATAGGGCTTGGAGAGTATACACTCGCGCTATAATAGAATTTATAGCGCGAATCCGGAATATTTGGATTTTGGGGGCCTAAACGGCTTCATTTGAAAAAGTGATCAACATGAAAGTTGTAGATCTCGATGAGATCTACAACTTTCATGTTGATCACTTTTTCAAATGAAGCCGTTTAGGCCCCCAAAATCCAAATATTCCGGATTCGCGCTAAAAGTTCCTGTTATAGCGCGAGTGTGGGCTACAATCAGTGGAAGGTGACCCAGGCTCATATTCAGAATTAGTACCCCATCAAAAGTTTGCAGGCAATGTGATGCGGTACATGTATCACACATGCCCGTTATCATGGAGTCCCAGCAGGGGTCCACCATGGCGTCGCACCATGACGGTTTTATCAGGGCCGCGGCCCGTACACCCCAACCCATCCCCGGCCCCAAAACAAGACCAATAGGTTGTTGAGGCCGGGGCTAGATCCCCTAAACCTCCTTGATAAAGAACTCGCGTGAGATTTCTTTATCAAGGAGTTCCCACAGATCAGTTGGTGATGAGAACTCGCATGAGAATTCTTTATCCAGAAGGTTGGGGGATCTAGCCTCGGCCTCAACAATCTATTGGCCCTGTTGTGGGGCCAGGGATGGGTTAGGCCGGGGACCTGATAAAGCCGTCATGGTGCGACACCATGGTGGGCCCCCCTGGTGGGACTCCAGGGTGACGGGTAGGTGTGACGTCTGTGCCGCATCACAATACAACTTAGTTGTTGTTGCACCAAGCTCCGAGTAAGTAACATCCCGCCAGGGGAAGTGGAGGCTCAAGCTGTCTGTAGCGAAATGAATGGCCATGGAGGTAGTGAAGCCAAATTTCGCTTAAGCGGGTGCCTAGGTTTTGACTATGTTGGAGTGGCGTTTTTCTGGGTTGTGGTGATGCGTGGGGGACAATGAGAATGTCAATAGCAGTTTCTGGCCATGGTAGTCACACTATGAGTAAGAGGCTCGTGAACCGAACCAAATTTGTGTTGCCGCCGAGTTGGGTTTGGGAGCAAAGACCCTTAACAATGTCTAGTTTGCGGCATTGGATTGAATGCTCCAACCCGAATGAGTTTATGATCTATTTATCTGAATGGGGCTAGGCTTTCCTTTTAAAGTTTTTCATTTGTATGACTAAGCATAAAAAAAGAGCAGGAGTCTGATTTTTTGTATGCGCATTTTAACTGCTCTGTCGCTCGTCTTTCCTTTCTCAAAGATTAATTCGTCCAAAGAACGAAAGTGATGAAAACTTATTTTTTTTTATCATTCTGGAGTTTCTTCAGTTGAAAGCGAAAATACTTGAGAAGATAGTTCATTCTAATTCAAGAAGGGCTTTGTGTAGTAGATAATCTCTTTGCTTTCGTAGACTACGTGAAGCTGTATGCAGAAGCTGTTTTTTAGAACTAGCTAAGGAAAATGACTGGTTTAGACTCTTCTTTCAAGTAAGTTGAATTGTTAGGCTCTGTTTGGCACGGTGGTGGCGATCGTAAACTCATGGGTTAAACCGTCATTCGTTAAGAATCACCTAACAAACATTATCCGTTTGAACATAAAAGTGGACGGAGATTCTTTGGTTGGCATTAACAAATGACAATTTAATCCCATGTTCATGACCGTCACTACCGTGCCAAACGGAGCCTAAAAATGAATGGTTAAATGATCCTTTTAGTCTTACAACTGAAAACCAATGGCTTACTATTTTGAGGGAGAAACCTAGAACTACCTCACAAAAGAAGAGGAAGTCAATCATAAAAAATGTCACCCCATTTTAAAAGGTGATTGTTATTAGCACTGCACTTTTGGATATTCGCACTTTATTTACTCTTAATTTTCCGCGCCTTTTTAAAATACTCCTTGTACATGCATTTTTAGGAAAAGTGTTCAACACGAAAGTTGTAGATCTCGATGAGATCTACAACTTTCGTGTTGAACACTTTTCCTAAAAATGCATGTACAAGGAGTATTTTCAAAAGGCGCAAAATCTGAGCGTATTTTTAGAAATACGCTTTATACATGCATTTTTAGGAAAAGTGTTCAACACGAAAGTTGTAGATCTCATCGAGATCTACAACTTTCGTGTTGAATACTTTTCCTAAAAATGCATGTACAAGGAGTATTTTCAAAAGATGCGGAAAATTAAAAGTAAATAAAGTGCGAATATCCAAAAGTGCAGTGCTAATAACAGTCACCTTTTAAAAAGGTTTGGAGAGAATCACATTGATTCCTCTCCATCACATCACTGGTAATTTTTACTTTGTTCATTCCCAATTTCCTGTGTATTAGAAATGGGCTCCGTTTGGCATGGCGCTGACGGTCATGAATGCGGTGGTTATGAACCATAGTTTGTGACCGCCTAACCTCACCTAAGAAACTTCATTCACTTTTACGTGCAAAACTAGTTATTTTTTGGGTGACAGTCATTATAATTGTCATGCTAAACATACATTTTATAAGTGTGGTGTTTTTGTCCAAACTCATCGGATCAAAACACCGCGCCAAACGGAGCAATAATATGTATCTGGGACGCGTGAAAATATCCTACATGAGGCCGAATGCGCTCTTCTATTTTTAGTGAGATTCTCAGTCATCCCATAATTCTTCAGCCTGTTTGAATGCCGAAAATATTCTACATGAGGCTGAATGTACTCTTCTTTTTTAGTGAGATTCTCAAACATCTCATAATTCTTCAGCCTGATTTGAGTTGTTTGCATAAGCATTGTGTATTATTCTCTTTTGTGTGTCATTCATGTTTGCTTGTTGTATGTCGCCCCTTGCGCCTCACATATACTCACTTAGGCTCCATTTTGGGGAGTGTTTTTGCTCCCATGAGTTTAGACAAAAACACCGCTATCATAGAATGTATGTTTGACACCACAACGGTTATGACCGCCATAGGGGAAAAACAAGTTTTGAACATAAAAGGGATGAATTTCCATGGGTGAGGTCGGGCGTACACGAACTGTTCATTACCACCGTATTCATGCCCGTTTCCGCCGTGCTAAGCGGAGTCTAAGGGGTCAAAAACACGACATCCTACTCAAAGATTAATGGGAGTACTTTTGACGAATATGGATGAACATATGCCTAAAGTTTTATCATTGGCTGACCCAAGGAGGTTGACAAAATGAGAATTATGTGATGCATCAAGCATGTTATTTGTACTAGACTATTTCTAAGGAAGCAAATAGCAATATGAAACAATTATGGTGATCATATTGACTGAATCGCTGAAATTCTATGCGCACACCTGAGATTCACGAAATTCACCCATCACGCGCTGTCAGGATGATTAAAGATGTGTTGAGGTGGGTGGTAACGATTGAAGATGGAACGGTTGGATATGAAGATAGAATGACGTTCTTGAATTGAACTGTCTCTCTCTCTCTGGTTGGATTCATGCATAAAACAATGTTTTGGGGTTCCATAGTCCCAAATGGAGGCTATTCAGAATATCAAAAAGCAAAATTTAAGTTTTCTATAAAAAAAAAAACGGTTCAACAAACAGAGTCTAAGGGCCTGTTTGGGAAGGCTTTTCAGAAAGGAGAAGGAGCGGTGACAAAAGGATGGTAGGAAAAAGAGTTTTTGGAAAATGTCTATTAGAAAAGGAGAACTGTTTGGGTGAACTTCTTTTGCAGAGCTTTTCAAAAAGAAGACACTTTATAAATCGTTTGACAAATCTCCGTTGCGGTAACTTTTTTTATTAAAAATGTACGTCCGGGGAAAAAGACGCAATTATTTTGCCGGGGCAGGTTTTTTTCGCCCGGGAGCGAATTTTTCACCGGGTGACGGTTTTTCTCGCCCGGGCGGGAATTTTTCGCCCGGGCGTGAATTTTTCGCCCGGACGTGAATTTTTTGCCTGTGCGCGATATTTTCGCCCGGGGGCGATATTTTCGCCTGGGCACCAATTTTTCGGCCAAACCCTACATTTTCGGTCGGGCCCCAATTATTCGGTCAGGTGCCAATTTTTCGGACGGACGCAAATTTTTTGAACGGACGCGAATTTTCCGGATGAGCACGAATTTTTTCGGATGACGGCAAATTTTTCGAACGGGCGCGCGGACGGGCACTAATTTTTCGACTAGGCGGGAAAATTTTGTCCGGACGCGAATTTTTTGCACGGACGAGAATTTTTTGCGCGGAGGCGATATTTCTGCTCGAAAGCGAAAAAAATAGCTTAGAAGCTAAAAAAATACACGACCGGGAAAAAAAATCACGAACGGGCAAAAAATCACGTCGAGGCGAAAAATTCGATCCCGGGAGAAAGAAATCGCGCCCGATCAAAAAAAGCGCGTCCGGGAGAAAAAAATCGCGCCCGGGCGAAAATATCGCGTCCGGGCGAAAAAATCGCCCCCGGGCGAAAAAAACGCCCCCGGGCGAAAATATCGCGCCCGGGCGAAAATATCGCGCCCGGGCGAAAATATCGCGCCCGGGCGAAAATATCGCGACCGGGCGAAAATATCGCGACCGGGCGAAAAAATCGCGACCGGGTGAAAAAATCGCGACCGGGCGAAAAAAATGCCCCTGGGCGAAAAAAAAACGAGTGCGGGCACAAAAATTGCCCGCGGGAGAAAAATTACGTGATGGCGAAAAAATTGCGCCGGTGTAAAAAAAACGCGCCCGGGCAAAAAAATCGCGCCGGTGCAAAAAAATCACGCCCGGGCGAAAAAAGCGCGTCTGGGCAAAAAAATTGCCCCCGGGCAAAAAAATCGGCTCGGGCGAAAAAAACCATGCAACGACAAAAAATGGCACCCGGATGAAAAAACGCACCCGAGCGAAAAAATCACGCCGGACGAAAAACCGGCTCGGGCGAAAAATACATGCTCGGGCGAAAAAAAAAATCATGCACGGGCAAAAAACCGCACTCGGGCGAAAAAAACTCACCCGGGCAAAAAACCGCGCGTCCGGGCAAAAAATTCCAGCCTGGGCGAAAATTGCCAACCAGAGCGAAAGATGCTAGCTCAGGCGAAAAATCCGCGCCTGTGCGAAAAATTCGCGCCCGTGCGAAAATTCGCGCCCGGACGAAAAATTCACGCCGGGCAAAAAAAACACCCGGACAAAAAAAATTACGCTCGGGAAAAAAATCACGTCAAGACAAAAAAATCAAGTTGTAGATTTTTTTAAGAGATAAATGTTTTTGGATGAGAAAGTGCTTTTCGAAAAGGTTGAAAAGTAGGTGACATGTGACTTTTCCAAAAGATGAGCAAATGAAGTTTTTTGCGGTAGCTTTTCCCACCGATAGACAATCCAAACGGTCTATTAAGTGTGATAGCGTTTTCCAGAAAACGAAAAGGAGCTAAAAAGCCCTCCCAAACAGGCCCTAAGGCTCCGTTTGACGTTGTGATGGTGGTTATGAACATGAGGATTAAATTGTCATTCGTTAACCCCTATCTTAAGAATTTCATCCACTTTTATGTTCAAACGGATGATGTTTGTTAGATGATTCTTAACAAATGACAGTTTAACTCATGTGTTTATGGTCGTCACAACCGGGCCAAACGGAGCCTAAATGGTGACAGAAGCATTCAAATTAAAATTTGCTTGAACCTAATGGGTCAATCTGATCCAATTTGACATGTGCTGAATCTGGCGATATGAATTAACTCACAATTGTGCACTCCACAGCAGGCCTTCAAACTATGGGAAGTTGACCATCTACGGTTTTAAGACCAGCTATGTCGCTCTCACTCATCCGCAAATCTTTTCCCATCTTTTTCCTTCAAACGATGGGAAGTTGACGATATGAATTTGAGATGAATTGTTCAGATGAATCCGAATGAAGTGATTATCATTTATAAATCCAATGCATATAAGTGTCGGTACATCTGGAATGGACGAACGTAGTGGAAGGAATATAAAACTTTATAATTTAAACAATTGAACCAATGTTATGTTGTAGCACGAAGATATAACAAGTCACATATCTGGTAGTGTCATCCACTTACTTAACAGAGCATGAATTTTTGTACATTGTATACATTCTAATAACTCCAACTGTGTTTTGCTTCCGTAAATGTCATCGTATAAAAGAATATGATTATCAAGCTCCTAATACAGTTCCTTTCGTACTTGTGATCAATCACCAAAAATATTCAATGTTTCACTCATAACTCGGTAACCGCAATGACCATCACCCAACACGTCGACGGCTTCCAATATGTGCTCCGACCAAAACAGTGTGAATTGATGACAAACTTTGTCAACAAATTTTTTATTTTTACGAATATGCAATTTTGTCGTTATCTTTCTTTTTTTAGTTTCCAAAACTTTATCTTCCAACAAAGTATATTCAAAATGAGACGGTAGACGTTTAGTAGACAAAACATCTTCTTTAAATTTTTTGTAACTTCCCTTCGGCCTTTCTTTTAACTTCAATAGAATAGAAGGTTCTTCTGTTTGGCTCAATATTGGATCAACAATTTCTCTTAATTTTTGTTTGATTTCTTTC
This sequence comes from Platanthera zijinensis, assembly GCA_039513925.1. NCBI lineage: Eukaryota > Viridiplantae > Streptophyta > Magnoliopsida > Asparagales > Orchidaceae > Platanthera > Platanthera zijinensis. Next base: position 21,448,934 of record CM077090.1, read on the forward strand.
AATTTTTTGTTGCTCTCTAGAGTGGTAGAATTTTTTAGCTATTCCCTGAAGCTCATTTTCAATATTATTTTCCATATCAACATTAAACTTTTATTCAAAAGTATTTGTTTCCAATGACCAAGAATTAACCCCAATGAAAAGTCTTTAGAGTTCGTAATATATGTAAATAATTCATGTGTGCACGATAATCCTAAAGTGTGCCTTTTTTGTTGCGAACATTCATGAACTAACAAAAATTCTCTCTTCTTTACTAATTCGTCTTCCTCTTTTATGAATTGTCAGGCTTGTGAAGACACCTTTCCAATTAAATTTGAATACAGTGCACCTGTGAAATCGTTAATAATTTTGATACAACTCTCGTCAAATGATCTTTGAATATCTGTATGTTGAAGAGTTATCATCTGATCGAAAGTCCTCCATATTATTGTTAAATTGCCAAGTGACACCTCCAATTTTTTTTGAGGTTGCTATGCCCTCCCTCCACACGATTAGTGCATGAGTTACCCAAATACAGGTATTTATCAATCCATGCTGATATGAAATGATCTTTATACCGTTCTATCCAAGTTTTAATGACATATTCCAAAACATCAGAATATAAGATAGAGTACTCAAAAATTAATTGACTGAAAGCAATATTGAAATCACTTTTTGAAACAGCTTCAATCACCCGTTGCCATTCAAACATAAACTTCTCAAAATCTTTCCCATTACTGAATAATTTCTTACAATTAGCAGACACATTTCTATTAATGTGAACACGACATAAGACATTCTTCACTGATGGAAAAATATTTGAAATGACATTCAATAAAATAATTTCTCTATTGGTTACCATAACAGTTGTCAAACAATCTGGTGCAAGTAAAAACTTGAAACATTGCAAGACCCATTCATATCTAGATTGAGTTACATCTAACAGAAAATGTGAAACATGAATAAAAGGATTTACTTGATGAGATCATTCCAACAATAGATAAGAGTGACATTCTATATCTGTTGGTCTTATAAATACAATATAGTTGAAACATGGTTGGAAACATATTGGTCAATTTGATTGAAACTGGATGTGCAAAATCAAACTTTGCAGTTTCTTAGTACTATCATTGACTTTGTTGAAACTAACATATCCATCACTATCAATGCACTTGTATAAAAACTAAATAGGGGTGTGTCCTTCTAATTGTTTTCTTTGTAACTTAGCCCTTGCATTGTATATTGTTTGGATTACAGTAGTATTTGCAATGTTATACCCTTGACTAGGGGTGCAAGTTGAGTTGAGCCAGCTCGAAAACTCGATGAGCCGGCTCGAAAAAAGCTCGACTCGAGCTCGATTACGAGGCGAGCTCGAGCTCCTCTAGCGTTGTTCATGAGCTCGTGAGCCGGCTCACGAGCTTTTAATTTATACATTTTAAATAAAAAAAATAAAAAATAAAGCCCATGAGCTAAAAAGCTCGCGAACAGCTCGAGCTCGATAAGTTGGCATTGAGCTCGAGCTCGAGCTAGGATAAATGAGCTCATCGAGCTCGAGCTCGAGTTTGGAAATTTTGTCAAGCTCGACTCGTTTGCACCCCTACCCTTGACAGTTGATAAAATTTTCCTTGATTTAACGCATGCACTATACATCGGCTCAACTAACTCCTTTGCCAAATTTAATCGTCACACATATGCACGTGCTTCTAAATGTACAATCTCATGATTATGCACTCCACAAAGGACTTCGACTCTCCACTCATCTAAATGTGCTACTTTCTGTCCTTTAAAAGCAAATAAGTAACCACAACGTTTAGATGCCGTTCTACACAGTCTTTTTTTAACCCATCCTTTTTTGTTTTGATTGTTTCGACAGTAACCACTTCTATTGCAGTCTAACAACATACGAAGATTAGACCGGCGAATAACCTTACTTGAAGATTAGATAACTACAACATAGCCAATATTTTTTCCAACACCACGAGTCCAATCCACTAACTCGTTCTTAGATTGAAACATATTTCCTGTCTCAAAGTGATTGCTCACATCAACCTCAACTTTTGCTTTGTTCTTTTTCAAAAATAACATTTGGATATTCAAAATGAACAAAAGCATATGGGTTAGGAAAAAAGAATTGTATGACAATAGTAAAAATAGTAGGTCGAATCAATACCAGTTATAACAACACATGCAACTTCTAAATTGTTCGGTGAATCCAACATCATCCTAATTCAAAACAAATATCTGGACAAGCAATCTAGACCAAAAACAAAATTTTATGACATATTCTGAACAAGAAATATGAGCAAGCAAATCTTAACAAGAAATCTTGAATAATATGCGACATATTTTGAAATTATTACTCGAAAAATTTCTACATCCCAATGACCATAACCCACCGGTGATCAACATCACGTTTATACTTGCAAGTGGAAGAGGTTTATGGCCAAAGTGAAGCTTTGTTGTAAAGAACAAGAGAGAAGAGTTGATTTTAATTTCAGTACCCTAAAAAATAGAGGAAAGACGAGCAAAGATAAGAATGGCGTTATCGGCGGCGATAGGAAGAGTGACAATAGGAAGAGCGAGACTGTCAGGAACCCTCAATGGTCAGAGAAACGAGGATTCTTTCTAACTCTTGAATCCAGACGGCGGAAGGAAGATAAGAACGACGAGCTCCAGACGGCAGAATGAGAAGATTGGCGATCCTTCGAAAAATCACGAATGACAGAAATGGAAAGAGTGCGGATATGAATTTTGGAAACCCCAAAAAATAGCTAAAGCTTTGCGGATATCCAAAATAAAAGTGGTGTATCAATTGCCTTATTTTATCACAAGCAGTCGTGCACGGGGGACCCCGTGCCGTCAACATTTGTCGTGGGGACGACATTTGTCGTGGGGACGACATTTGTCGTGGTGCTGACATTTGTCGCGAGAACGACATTTGTCGCGGGACATATTGGCGCGTCCATCATTCTGATTTTATTACTGCGTCTCTTCGCAAATTTGAGCGGGACATATTGACAGCAAAGTAGAAATGACTCAAAAAGCAAATTTTTTGAAATAAAAGAAGATATGAAGGGGTGTTTTGGGTAAGTGAATGTTACACCATGACCCAGATATATTTTGGGAAGACGAACATTACATTTTGGAGTTTGCTTATAGTATAAAGATAATAGTTTCCACATGCTTTGCTAAAATATATTAAATTACTATATTATCCCTCTCTTTTGTCTTCGTTATCCTCGTGAAGTACAAAGGCAATTTACCTTTAACGGTAATTTCTACTCTTTTAACGGTAATTTCCACTCTTCGCCTTCATTTTCCGGTCAAATATTCAAATCAGTATTCGCAGTCGCCTACAAACATTGCCGTACCAACCTAGCTTTTTCGATCCAGTCACCTACCAAACACAGAATTAATAAGTTAAGAGCAACAATATTTTTCGGACACGTGGTAAACGTGCATGTATGTACGTTTATTCCATCGTAAGCTCCGCAATTTTTTGTCCACTACTCCAACGGGAAATTTCCTTCCATCACCCCGCATCTGCTTCCACGTGTCTTCAAATTACGAAAAATGGCTACGAGCCTACGATACACACCCCACCTCCCTTTTGAAATCGAAGGCAAACGGGGGACTTCGGGAAGGAGAAATTTCCGTCCCAAAATGCAGAGCGCAGCGTTTGCCCTCTCGCCTTCGCCTTCCACTCCTGTTCTCCGGTCACGGAGCTCAATCCCTAACCCTAATCCTAGATGCGCGATCCTTTCGGCCTTTCCGACGGCGAAGCCGTCGGTTTCTCCGATCCGACGCGGCGGCGCCATAGCCGGGATATCCGGTCCTCTCCGCGCTCTGTCGCCACGGCTCGGCGGATGGGATCCCGCTCCCGTTTCGTTTTCTCCGCCGCAACAGGATGTTGCCGTAAGGGCAAGCTCCGTATCGGAGAATGCCGACGAGAACCCAGCAAAGAATAGCGAGCTGGTGCAGACGCTTCTTCTCGGCTCTCTTTTCGGGCTTTGGTATCTATTTAACATCTACTTCAACATCTATAACAAACAGGTGCTCATCTTCCTCCTTGGTGTTTGTTTAGGCGTATTTTTGGTATTTGGGAAACTGGTTTGTTGTTGTGGTGCCTGACACGGTATACTTCGATTTGTTGTTGATCGGTTGCTAATAATCTTCGAAGTTCTGATTTCTGTGTAAGGCGTGATTAGGCTGTTTTGATTTGGAAAAAAAAACATGATGTTCTAGTGCGCATAATTTTGGTGGACGTATTATTACTGCTCCTTGGTGATCCACTGCTTATAAGTTTGTCTTCAGATCTGGAATACTTGTTGATGCATGGCGAGTTTGAGATCCGATTAAACTTATAAAGATTTATTCTATTCCTTCATTATCATGGTTTATATCCATAAACCATGTATATAAAGCCTTTAGAAGGAAGACATAGTTGAATTTTGCTTATATTTTGGGCTGAAAGAAAACAATGAGTTCAGGTAAACATGATTTGAGATAGGAACATTGTAATATTTATTTATAATGCATGATATGGTTGCTTAATGCAAAAATGTGTGAGACTTGCATGATATTCAATCTTTGGAAAACATCAGTGATATTTTTATGTCAAGGCTTTCTACCTAAAATAGTGTTTTGAGCTCAATGTTAATGTTTAATGACAACTCCACAATCTGAAAGAGGTCAATGCAACCTTTAATTGTTAGTAAAAAAATTGGACATCTTGATGTCATTGTTTTAGAACAAAACCATTATTCAATGGTGACAACTAATCAAATAGTCTCCATCTTTAAATATCATTGCATTACACTACAGTTTTTGTTATCCAAAAACCTCCTATATGCCAAATATAGGGAAAAAAGATATGTATACTTCAATATGCAAATTATAGAGAATATGATAGCGCATTTCAGATCATTACATGCATATTATTGATGCACAAATATAAATATGGACTTATTCATATCATTATCTATTTAGTTTGAAGTACAAATTCTCTTTAATGCTAATGCATGCATAAGTAAAAATGCTATCAATCACAAATTTCTAACACATTTTCTCTAGCATAACCGACAACATACTCTATGTACATGTCTATGTGCTGTGTATGTTCAACCTATTATTACTCTATAATTATTGCGGATTATTTATTTTTTCATGCTTCATTTTGATGAAACATTCATAGTTTGTTAACCCACATTCTTGGATGACACTTAATTTCCTTTCACATGAAAAAACTATAGTTAGTTCATATGCTTTCCTAGATAACAAAATCATGTAAAAAATTTCCTCCCAAGAAGATTTAAAAGAACATCTTCAACAAAGGTTGAAAAGTATAGGTAGACCATAAATAACCAACAGGCCGAATAGGTTCTTTCATACATGTGTAATAGTTAAGAATGTGTGCGCATGCAAGCTAACAACATTTATTTTGGTAAATAGCATTGGGGGACACATTTGTGCATGCAAACAACCACAAGATATATGAAACCTTGTAGAATTGCATGAATGGAGCTTTGACGGTGGTTCCTCTATTAATAGAGATCTTCTTGATGTTGCATAGAAGCATTGTTCTTCATCGAGCACATTCTTTGAGACAACAGTCTGTCTCTGATGTATTCCAAAAATCGAGAATTGATTTTAAATGAAAAAACTTGAAAATTAATTTAAAATTTTGAGGTGATAGCGGATTTTTCATGAGCAATCTTGGCTGACAACTGTCCTCAGTTTCACAATGACACGTATGAGTCAAGCATTTGTGCCTAATTAACAATAAACAATAATTAATTCACAAGCATCTTAGCAAAAAGAAAACAACAGAATTTAAAATTAACGACAAACAAGTAGACATGTCAGTTAGGGGTAAGCTCTGGGTTTTTAAAAATAAAATAAAATCAGGCATAAAATTATAAATAAATTATCATGAGCAGGAGAATGGTTACTGTTGGTACCCTAGTTTAGATTTGAGTTAAGTCTTCTCAATTAGTTTCTTGACCCAAGATTTATCTATGATCAAAGGTTAGATTTATGTTAGATTCCATCAGTTGTGTAGAGTTGTTGTTTATCCAGTTGAAAATCTGGTTAAGTGTTTTTAGTTCGACTATAGTCGAATGCCGCTCGACTATCGTCTATTAGTTGATCGACTATCGTCTATCAGCAGATCGACTATCTCTGAGTTAGTTCATCTCTGTTAGCTCGACGATCTGTGGTCTCAATATCGTCGATCGTCGAGCCCTGCTCGACTTCTTTTGCCCAGACAGATTTCTTGTAGTTCGACTATCTGTTCTGATAGTTCGACTATCTGCTCTGAGAGGTCGACGATCTCCGTGACTCGTTCGACGATCTTTTGTCTGCATTTAGAGATATTGTATTCTTTCTCTTATGTGTATTATTTCTCATTTATCTGGCTTATTTTATTATTGATTTTATGCTTACATATCAAGACAATATTTGCCTCATTCTTTATGCATAAGTCAAGTTTTATCTGACAAAGTCTTTTGTCCTATTAGTTGAATAATCTCTTTGCTTTATCTGCCATGCTGTCCTTTATAGCCGTTAGACACAGATGTCTTTCTCTGGCCGTAAAGAGTTTGTTTTTGATGTGACTTTCTCTAATATCTTTTGGACTTGCAGAATGGATAAACAGCTTCTAAGAAAGCTTTATCTCTTTATAGGATGTCCTTCTGCAGGCTATTTGTACTATGTGTTATTTGCAGCCCAGATTGCAGATCTCAGAAGAAGACAAGATTCAAATCAAAGAAAAAGATAGAAGCCGTTACAAAGACATCTTAGATATATAAAGAGCTAGAGAGAAGTTAACATATATATATACAGAAATATACAGATATACAGATATTCATATACTCAGATACAGATTCAACAACAAGAACAAGTGTAGAACAACTCTCTTCAGAGTTCTCTTCTTCAATCCTGAGTTCATCCTGCTCACAGGAACATTCATACTTAGAGCTTCAAGAAGAAGAAGAAGAAAGAAAAGCTGTTGAAGAAGAACAACCATTCCACATCAAGAGTCTTCTTCAAGCTACTCCTTCAAGAACTTCAAGACAACAGATCTTCTCTGTCAAGAGTTCTGAAGAGATTCTGCACCCTGAAGCAAGGCTTCTTCCTGGATATTCTCTAAGTCAGGGGGAGCTTTGATTCCTTCAGAGCTTTCTATAGCTCAGTGCAATCCACTAGCTTCTCTAATTCTGTTTAACAATAGAGAAGACATTCCAACTCTCTCAACCTCCTATACAAAGGGTTATTACTCCCTTCAAAAGTGAACCTTGGTGGCAGGGCACCTGAGCAAAAACCTGTGTTGGATTTTGAGCTCCTGATCAAAAGCTCAAAGGGTTTACTTGATCTACCTGAATCAGATCAGTTGGTGGCAGGACACCTGAACAAAAACCTGTAGTGGATTCCTACCAGGGTGGTAGAAGAGTGGATGTACCTATTGAGAGGGAACCACTATAAATCTTCTTGTGTTGTCTGTGCTGTTTATTTTAATTACTGCACTGTGGCTGTGAGTAGAATTAACTAGGATTGCTAGTTGCTGTGTTAAGACTAAAGCTCAAACTGTAATTACAGTTAGCTTTCTCTTGTGCACCTCACTTTGTGTTAGGCTCTAGGTTTTCATATATCTATATACTTATTCCGCAAATTAACTCTAAGGGAGTTGAGTAGATTGTCATATTTTTGAATACTCTATTCACCCCCCCTCTAGAGTTGTATTTATCCTCACTTTCAGTTACAAGTATACCTCAGGCGTTCCAATACGTACGAGCACAATTGAAATCAAAGGGAGGGGCTGGAGAAAACACCCTTCCAACGGGAAGGGTTACTAGATGGAGGGGATGGGACTGTTGGAGGCGTTGCATGAGTAAGCTAGGTGTCAAGGAGGTTTGGACAAAGGCTGATGAGGTAGTTGGAGCAGACTTGTGCTCGGACCATTAGAATTGGGCAGGGAGATTGAAGTCGAGCGAGATGGGAACCACTCCGGCTTTGCTGGATTGACAGGGAATCGGTCGCCAAAGACAAAGAAGTTTGCAGGCAATGGCGGGGAGTCCCGACAAGCAAGTGGGTGGAAGGAGATCGGGCACTAGAAACTTACTGGAGAGAAACCGAACGAGTAGAAAATTCGTTCATTTTCCAAATTTCAGCTTACTTTTTTCGTGGGTGCGGCTTTAGTTGATAATGTAATTAATGAGAATTTCAAGGGGGGACGGCTGTAGTGAAATTGAATGCAGCAGAGGGCAGTTTTCAAGGAGTTGTGAGGTCAAATCTTCAATGAAAAATAAAGAAGAAAATAAGTGTATTCTTTTAATAAAGGGAAGATGGACTCCAAGAGTTTCTTTCTTTAGTACTCCCCAATAAATATTAATTGATTTAATTCTGAAATTAAAAGGAGTAATTATTTAAATATTAAATAATTATTAATTTATATATATAGTTTTTTAATTTCAAAACTAATAACTTTCTAGATTTTAATTCTTTCCTTGCCCTAATTACCGTATTAACTAGCTTGACGGACCTTTTTATTGAAGGTTTTCTTGGTCGATCAAGCCAATAAGCCGAACAAACTTGTGCAAGTAACTTGCACGAAACAAATAATACAAGCGCTTTAATGAGCGCGAAATTACGAGAAAATTAACGTGCGCAAATACATGCGCTATCAAACAACATATTATATTGCACAAAATAAAAAAATGCAGGTGCAACTCAGGTTGCGTCAAACTTCTTCACTGCCCAGGTGGGTTGATGTTAAGAGGGATCCGATGGCCATGATAGGACATCCGATCAATGTTGATAGATGCTCAATGGTCTTCCTAAGAATGATCTTTATATGGATTGGTTTGCGGGGAAAAAATTTATTGTCAACATCCGAGCCTAAAATTTCAGACTCAAATATGATTGGGGTCGGTTGGTCATGGATTTGTAAGCTTTTTTTGATCCGTTATATATTTAACATAGATGGATCATTGTGTTTATGCATTAGTGGATATGTTGTGTAAATTGTGTAGCCATTTTTGTGGAAAAAGTTTCTTAAATGCATTGATGTAGATGGTGAGTATTATATTTTTGAATTTAGCTTACTTTTTGTCATGCGATAACTAAAACAACAACCCTATATAATGCTATTAACATGTGGGATAAGTCTGCAAGCTTGCTACGAACAAAGAGTGTATATGTTTGATATTATGTTTTACTCTATGGGTGGATCTGTCCTGCTAAAACGTCCTTCTATGGTATCTAAAGTTTAGATCGAGAGTTCATTTTGAAATCCACATTAGTTAAATGTTGCTTTACTAAGTTGAACATGCCAACATCACAGTCGCGCGTGTTATGAATGGATCTAACTGGAATGCACCATTGTTACTATGAATGGATCTGGTCTGCTAAATTGTGTTTTTTAGCACAATGGAGGATTTGGAATGACTATGAATAGAGGATTTTCTCATATATTTAAATATGAATGGATCTAACTAGAATGTACAATTTTTACTTTTTTGCAGTCACGTGTATTATAAGGACTACAAGGAGGAGTTAGTGAGCAAGTGAAGGATATATCATAGATTCATAGATGATGTCGGACGAGTTATGACATTGTTCATCAGAGAAATACACATGGCTAATGCGCGGGGTCGCCTTGTGGTGATTGATCTTGGTCGCAGATAGAATGACAAGATTTGAGTGCATGTGCACATTCAAGTGGTTATGGTTGAGTGGGTTTGGAAAATGACAGGCGGTGCTCAACTGAGTGTTTGTTCTTCGTGCCTACTTTGATGGATTTGGTGAAGGGGCAGCGGGAGGATACACGGGGATTAAATCCCTAGAAGACAACCCGAAAAAGGGTGGAGGTAATTGTTTTACTCGTAATCCCCATCCTATTTACCAATTATTAAGCTACCACCGCCTCTCATCGACATTACAACTTTGTTTAGACTCTCTCTTCGGTTTCGATTCCTAAAACTGTTCAGGAAGCACTAACTTGTCGTGGTTGGTAACATGCTATGGTTGACAAAATGACAGCTCTGGAATTCAATTGTACTTGGATTTTAGTTCCTCTCTCTAAATGGAAAGCTATTGTCGGATGATGATGGATATTTACAGTCAAAGTTGGCCCAGGCGAAAAAATGACCGACTAAAAGCAAGATTAGTTGCTAAAGGGTACACAGATCTATGAATTGGATTATGAAGATACATTCTCTCCAGTTACTAAATTGACCTCTATTCGTCTTCTCTTATTTATGGATGCGTTGAGTAATTAACCCCTATATTAGTTAGATATTAAAAATGCATTCCTCCACGATGATCTTCTAGAAGAAATTTGCTTCGAGCAACCGCCACACTTTCTTGCTCAAGCGAAGTCCTGTCATCTTGTTTGTGAATTACAAAAATCTCTATATGTTCTTAAACAATCTTCATGAGCTTAGTTAGGACGATTTAGTTCGACTCTTCAAGAATTTGGAATGATTCGAAGTGGAGCATATCACTCTATCTTCTACAAACACTTTCTTAGTGCTCACAGTAGTTATCTTGTGATTTATGACAATGACATTGTTATTATAGGAGATAATCATGAAGAAATTATGACATCTAAAAAGAAATAAAATGGGTTGAAAGATTGTAAGCCCGTTGACTAGCTTATGGACCCAAATATTAGACTTACCAGAACAAGGGAAACCATACTCTGATCCAGACAGATATTGTTGGAAAATTGAATTATCTAACTGTTACAAAACCCGATATTTTCTTTGATAGTAGTGTTGTGTGTCAAACTGTCAATGCCTTAACTCACCATATAGTTGTTATTGGGACGTTGTTACTCGTATATTATGATATATCAAAGGATATCCAGATTAATGAATTGTCTATGCTAATCAAGGACGCTCTGACATACTTGCTTATATTGATGTTGATTGGGCCAATTGTCCAAGTGATAGACCATCAACCTCTGTATATTTTGTATTAATCAGAGAAAATCTCATTTCCTGAAAAAGCAAGAAGCAGAATGTTATCACTAGATCTAGTGCTAAAGAAGAGTATTGAGCCACAACACAAACCACATGTGAACTCATATGGTTAAAACAACTTATCTCGGAATTAAAGTTCCGCAATATCAACTTTATTCCCCTTATATGTGCTAATCATGCAGCCTTGCACATAGTATCCAATCCTATTTTTCACGAACGAACAAAGCATATACAAATTGACTTTCATTTCATTCGTGAAAAGATTATGTCTGAAGAAATAACTACTTTCTCCATCAGCTCGAATGATTAGCTTGCTGATATCTTCAGAGAATTACTCAGAAGCCCCATGATATCTTGTCTCTATAACAAGCTTGATGCATACAATATACATTCTCCAACTTGAGGGGGAGTGTTGACATTTTATATTTTTGTATTTATGTTTTTGTCCCACATTGGAAGTATATAGTTTTCGGTCTCCCCTTCTCCTATGTATATATCTATCTATCTATCTATCTATATATCAAAGAGGTATTGTATTATTGTAATTAATGAATAAAATTAGGTCTTCTTTGATTTCATATTCATTAAAACTTAAAAGCTTCATTATACATGTCATGTTTGGAAATCCATACATAAACATATGATGCGGCATCATATAATATATAATATACAACTATACTAAAGATATATAGCAAATTATTACATAATCATAACATTTATAATCCGTCCTCCTACATGCAAGACACTGCAGGTCTCGATATCATTTCTCATGCCCGTCTATCACCTCAGTGGTCCCACAAGGGGACTCACCCATAACCTATAGTGCTTCATTTTCTTCCTCTTTTCCTCCTCGGATAATTGCTTACTAGCGTCGGTCTTTATTTCGATCGGATCCTAAAAATATATAATATAAAAGGTTAATCATAAAGACTAAGTGATTTTACCTCCTTAATTGCTATGCTAGCAAACACAAAGGGTTAAAATGAATAAAGAAAAAGTGTCGTAAATTTCCCGACAAAATATTTCAAAATTTTGCTTTGATGTTTCAGTTGATATTACATTTCTGAAGTTGCATGCCCTATGAGTTTACTTTTTTTTATCTTAATCTCAAATCTCAATCCAAATTTATTGCTACTTTGCATTTATGCCCTCTTATTAGACTCTTTTAAGTTTGCTTATAATGTGCTTTGTGTTGGGTTCTTTCCCTAGCCCATTAATTTAGCTATCTAATTTCACTTGATTATTGTTCTCGAACTATCTGTTTCCATGTTTTTTTCATGTGATACAAAGATGGAACTTCTTTAATTCTGTTTCGATCAAGCTGCTAACTCCATAAAGGGTGACAACTAGAAAAAATACATGTCGGCACAATTGTGCTTGTTTGGTAGAATTTTGGAGTAGTTAGTTTCTCGATTTCATCTACCAAGACAGATGGAAAAAAGGAAACAATGATCATCTTTAATTGTTTTTTTACTTTGAAAGTGATGCGGAGCAGAGACGAGGACGAGCTTTGGCCCCGTTCAGGGCTAATTTGACGACTTATCATATATGGCATGCCCAGATCGACGATCGGACTCCGCAGATGTGTCAGGATTCGTGTTGTGAATCAATTTGATATATTATTTTACTATATTTGCATTTATTTTGATGTATTTGGGTAGCCTCACCGCTGTTGATTGAGATGCTCTAGTATTATTATAAATAGAGGTGTTAGGGGCTGAATCAACTCATTGCAGATTTTGGAGAAGAGAAATCCTGAAATTTGGCGATCTCTTCACGCTATCGACTTCGTGGAACCCTAGGTGACGACGCCTAGGCTTGTATACTCCTTCCCAAGGTATCCCCTAACCCTAGACTCCTTCCCCCTCTGAAACCCTCCCACAGCCCCCTACAGCCTACAAAGTCACCCACTGTTCCTGTCCAAAAAATCCCCATTTCAATTCACTATTGATTAATGAAATGTACTGTTCATTTATGTAGTTCCCAACAGTGAATCCTCCCTCCCTTGCCTTCGGATTCCCCAACCCCTGGAGCAGCCGCCACCCTTTGTTGCTCCGCCACAGCAAGCCACCTATTCCTCCCCCGTTAGAACCCTAAACAGCCTGCTCTTCCACTGCCTGAAGCCTCTTCCGGCCACTCCCCCATCTCCCCCAGCCACCGACGCCCCATCCTGTAGCGTCCACAGCCACTGTCGCCCATCCTGCAACCTACATAGCCACCGCTACCCCATCCTATAGCCACCCAGCCTGTTGCCACCTCTCAGCAGCCCTCCCAACAACCGGCCAAAGTTTTCCGCAGCCGGTTTTGGCCTCCGCAGCCCCCTCTCGTGGAACCACCTCCCATAGCCTTCTCCCTGTAGGATTTGTCCAGATCTGGACAAACCAGTCCCAATCCACTATTCTCTCCCCTTCACCCATACTTCATCCCTTAGCCCGGATCCGCCATCCGTACTTCATTTATATAGTTCCCAACATCGGATCCACCCCTTCCTCGTCCGGATCTACCTACACGTGACCGGATCTATCCATTTCCGGTCTGATCCCACCCTCCACCTCCAAGGACAACCAACTACGTCGTTTTCCACGCCCCGGTTCCACCTTCGATCGCCAATCTACGCATTCGGATCCAAAGTCTTCCGCGCCTCTGTCAGCCCGCTACTTTGGCGAGCCCTTGTTGTATTAGAATATTTGAATATTTGTTATTATTGGATTGTTTTCATGCTTTGCTTAAATTCATGCTTGTAGAAATTTGTTGCGATCCGAGCGGAGGAAAGTCATTACGTAATTGCTAAATTGAATGTCGTTCTTTGCTATTTAATTATCTTGCGCGGTGTTATTAATTTCATTGCTCAAAATTAATCGCCGTCGTTACGACGGTTGCATTGCAGTTAGATTAAGGTTTGTGTCGCATTTGTATTCCACCCCTAGTAGTCTTGGTTTGGTGCACCCCATAGCCCACCCTACATCAGAAAGTGCACAGTGTTTTGTTTTATCCCCCACCTTTTTTATACTTGCCAATTTTCAGTAGTTTGGTCTGAGTGATAATGTACTTTAGGTAGAAATTAACATAATTTGGTTTTTCCTCCCACAGGTGCTCAAAGTTTTCCCCAACCCTCTCACAATCACTACTTGTCAGTTTCTGGTAGGAACGGTTCTTGTCCTCTTTATGTGGGCAACAAATTTTTATAAGAAGCCCAAGATTACTTCTTCACAGGTATTTTATTCTGTATTTTGCTTTGTGTTTTTCTAGAAGCCACTGGTTGTTTGCTAGTGATAAATCGAACTGAAAAATCTTTGATTTTTTGCAGCTTGTTGCGATTCTTCCATTGGCTATGGTCCACACATTAGGAAATCTTTTCACTAATATGAGCCTTGGAAAAGTTTCTGTATCATTTACACATACAATCAAAGCTATGGAGCCGTTTTTCTCAGTTCTTTTATCTGCTATGTTCCTCGGGGAGGTGAAGATTTCTCTCAACTTCTTACATTCATATCATATTTAGTAATGATACTTTAATATTATAAATAATTTGCTTCTTCATTGGGATCCATGTACAATGTGCGCATAAACTCATTTGATATTCAATATTTGCAGTGTGTTAAAGGTTAATAAATTTCTTTCCTGATTGATTCATGGAACAAATGACAATTTTGAATATTGTTCGCATGTGGCGGTGTATTAGGAGAAAAAACTATACCGTGCAAATGTAAATAATATGTACAGACATGTTTTGTACCATTCATTTCGTGTTTTTTTTAAATTTATATTTTGAGAATATAAATTACTTGAGAACGAGTTTGTTTGAACTTCTTTTTCATTTTAGATAAGAAATGAGTTGATTTTTAGAATTCAAAGGATATGCCTTTTGGTATTTCTCTAGTTTCCAAAATAATATTTAGTAAATCCATTTTTTGTTGGAGTTGAACATCATAAGGGCTTAGTTTTTAACAATAATGAGCTACTTCTTGATATTGTTCTATATTATTTTAGATATATATTACAAATATATTGTACAGTAATGCTCTATGGTATTGCAATTAGACCAGCGTTGCTCTATGGTTCTAAGTGTTGGGCAGTGAGTTGTGGACGTGAGCAAAAAATGAGAGTTGCGGAGATGAGAATGCTTAGGTGGATGTGTGGACACACGAGACTGCATAAAATTAAGAATGAGTATCAGGGATAAGCCGGGAGTAGCGCCAATTGCAGAGAAGATGCGAGAAGCTCGACTAAGATGGTTTTGCCACGTACAAAGGAGATAAAATTAGGAATGAGTATCAGGGATAAGACGGGAGTAGCACCAATTGCAGAGAAGATGCAAGAAGCTCGACTAAGATGGTTTGGCCACGTACAAAGGAGACCATTAAAGGCACGTGTTAAGCGTTGTGAGAGTCTAGTCACCCGACATGTTAAACGTCGGGGGGGGGGGGGACCTTTTTGGCGACCAGTGCCGCCGCCAGAGCACCGCCCCTTCTCTGGCGGAAGACCGCCCCTTCTCTGGCGGAAGACCGCCCCTTCTCTGGCGGAAGACCGCCCCTTCTCTGGCGGAAGACCGCCCCTTCTCTGGCGGAAGACCGCCCCTTCTCTGGCGGAAGACCGCCCCTTCTCTGACGGAAGACCGCCCCTTCGCCAGAGCACCGCCCCTTCTTCGGCGGAAGACCGCCCCTTCGCCAGAGCATCGCCCCATCGCCAGAGCATCGCCAAAGCAGCGCCGCCTCCTTCACCAGAGGTTGTGTTGGTAACATTGGAATGGAGGTCGGAGCAGTTGCCGGAAAGGAGCGTTAAGACTGGAATTTTGCTCCTCCGATGCCGACACAACGCCAAAACAAACTGGCAAAAAAAATTTCCCGTTCCGATGCCAACACAACGGAAGAAAAACGCCCAAACAAACTGACCCTCAGCTTGACCGCCGGTCTGCGGATGATAGGCGGTTAAAAATAGAAGTTTAGTACTTAGTAGTCTCCAGAGTAACTTCCAAAAGTAGTTGGTGAACTTTACATCTCGATTGATAATGATAGTCTTAGGTATCCCTCGTATGATGCTGTGAGTTTTCTTCCTTTCAGTAGGAGGAAGAAACTCTTTCGCACTATTGTTTGCACGGGATGGCGGTGCTTTGGGTCTCACTGGAGTCGACACTACTCTCTGCCCATTCAGTAGAATGGAGAAAGTGTTGGACTTGCCATGTATGGTAACTTCTTGGTCAAATAGCTAAGGTCGTCCATGTAATACGTGGCACACATCCATAGGCATAACGTCACACAAAATCATATCGGAGTAGGTACCAATAGTGATAGGTACCAAACATCTTCTAGTCATTGAAAATGTAGTTTTGGTACTCAAGCTACCTGGAATGGGGATGGGTGAGGCTCAACAGTGAGTCTCGTGCGGGGTAAAGCTGTCTCAGCTATCACGCTCATACAACTCCGGCTATTCACTACTAAATGACACTTTCTCCCCAGCCTTAAAGTAGGTCTGGAAGATGTTCATTTGCCAATAATTGGCTGATTCTTGTGGTCTAGATAACATGTATCTCACCACTAGAACGTCGAGATCTTATCTCCTCATCACTAGGCAACCATACACTTCGTCGTTCAAAACACGCGAGTCCTTCTCAGCTATAGTCTCTTCTACAGGCTCATCCTCGTCAGTCACCTCATGAAAAACTAGCGTGTTTTTTCTCTTGGGACAATCCCTAGATATATGGCTCATTTGCTGTAACTTATAACATCGAATCTGTGATGAGGTCATATTTCCCATGGGGGATTTCCCTTTTTGATCTCTCGTGTAATTCGAAGTAGGCTTCGATTCATTCTCCTTGCCTTCAAGTTCTTCTTTTTTATATGGAGTATTCATTTTGGTCTGAGATTTGAACCGAGAGGTTCTCTTTTGGTGCTCCTTGATATTGATGGCGATAAATATGGTCTCAACTAGGGAATAATGGTCATATCGAATCAACTCATCTCAGATCTCAGGTCATAGTCCACACTTAAATTTATATAAGGTGTCACGTGGGTGTTCCACTACGTTGCACCTAATCATAAGGTCCTTCATCTTAGCTAGGTAGTCAGAAACTGATTTGGACTCTTGATGTAGAGACGTCAGCTCTTCTCGTAGACGGGTCTGATAGTGTTGGAGAATGTACTGCTCCTCCAATATGGCTTTCATATGGGGCCAATGTGTAATGGGAGGACGTCCATTCCTCTCTAGACTACACTCTTCTCCTATCCAAAAGATTTTCGCTTGCCCCGTCAATCTCATTTTGGCGAACTGAACCTTTTGGTACTCCTTCGTACAATACCACTCAAAATATGTCTCTATGTCTATAATCCAGTCAAAAAAGACTTTGAGATCCATTGAACCATCATAAAGAGACGGATCTAGCTTCACAACTCGTGTGAGATTCAGTCGCTTATCCCGAGGAGGATAGTCATAATCATCATTGTAAGGATCGCGATTGTCTCGACATCGTGGGGGTGGCGGTCGATGCCAATCTCTAGGTCAATCTTCACGATACATGGCCGGTATAGGCCAATGATGGTCTCGACTATGTTATTAAATGCGCGCTTCAGGCACGCCTAAAGCTTAAGGCTCACCAGGCTCAGAGATTTGCGCTTTCGTGCACCTTATTTGCGCCTTTGGAATATAAAAGGCGCGCCAGAGTGATATTTTTTTGTAAATTTTCTTCTTCACAAATTAAGAAAAAATAATGTAAGAACTCAATAATTTTTTTTTGAATTAGTGTTTGTGAAAAATAACTGTGCGTTGAGACTTGGATATAATGCAAGTGACCATATTGATTTTAATTTTTTTAAGAATTATAAACGATAGTAATGAATGATTAATTAGTATATTAGATGAAAATTTTGATCGAGAAGCTGTATGATGCTTTATGTTGATTATTTAAAATGGATGTGGTTGCGCTTTGCCTTCGTTAGGCGTGCGCCTACCCCTTGAGCCTTGCGTTTAGGCTCCAAGACCTCTTTGTGCCTTAGTGCGCCTGTGCCTTTAATAACTCTCGAGAACGCTCGTGTCTAGCTATATCATTATAGGCCCTCTCCTGATAATGATCTCGCGTACCTAGGAAAGACTCTCGTTTGGGTTTAGGAACATATCTTGGGAATTTCTACCCCGGTCATACTAACTTAAACCTATCTAAAGGATTTCTAACTTCTTCCTCAAAAAGTGGATTCCTTCAAAGTGTAGATTTTTCCACGTAGTGATGTGGAACATCGTGATGGGATCGCACAAAATGCTCATCTGGAATTGGAGGTGACATTGAAACTCGAGGGGGGTACTTCTAAATTATTCACCATATTGTTAAGATGTTCGAACCCTTCTCGCACTTGATAGATACTTTCAGTTAACGTTGCCATTTGGTGGACAAAATGTAGAAATCATGGGAGTGGTTCATTCCCTTCGTTTCCACGACTCGGTTGATCACGTTCAACTCAATGCATCTCAGAGTTTACCTCTTGAGGGTGTTCAGGTAGTGAATTGTGATGGGGTGAACTCATACTCACTAACCAACCACTACACATATGCATGCAAATAGACAATTAAATGAAAATGTATGATTATGCTATTTAAAAAAAATTCTTTTTTTTTTTTGAAAAATAAAATGATATTTGGGGTTCCTATTTTATGCAAGACGGATTCCGAAACTTAGAAAATTTCGGAACTTGCCTCTGATACCAAATTGATGCAGGACATCGCGTAGGGTTTGCGCGCCTGTCGGGTTTGTTTTCTTGGAAACCATAATACATGCAATATTTAATGAAATTTTGTAAAGATTTGAACGGCCATTGCACTTAAGAAATGAAGCAACTTAGATTTTTTTAAAACACAAAATAACTATTTTGTTTAAAATGAATTTTCTTGAAAAAAATGGTTCAATTCTAAATCCGGGGAAGGAAGTTCGCGACTTTCATTCCGTTCCCCTGTGTACAACCCCGTATTTGCAGAATAGGGTCCCCCCGGCATGCGTGGGACCAGTTTTGAGTTTTTAAGCTTTTGGAGAGTTTTGTACTCTTGCTGGCCAATTTTGGCTTGACCTTGGAAATATACTAGTAGGGGGAGGAAAAATCAGCATCTTCCCCCGGGCCCTTTAGGGGGGCGGGTGCGGCAAGAAGGTCGGCACCCCCCTGGCTTGCTAAGTGCGAGGTGGGATGGCGGGACTGGCTGGAGACCAGGATCCCGTCCCCGACACCCTAGCCTTGGGCAGGGGCGAGACCGGGCGGCCAGCCCTCTCGCCCCAGGCGGCTAGCCCGCGGGGCGAGACCGGGCGGCCAGCCCTCTCGCCCCAGACGGCTAGCCCGCGGGGCGAGACTGGGCGGACAGCCCTCTCGCCCCAGGCAGCTAGCCCGCGGGGCGAGACGGGGCGGCCAACCCTCTCGCCCCAGGCTGTTTAGGGGGTCGATAATGCGTTCATCGCGGCAGACAACTAAAATTGGGTTATTAATTCCGGAGCGAAATAATCCAGTTATTTTTATCTAAATTCTTCCTATATGTAGGTAGTTTTTATCAGGATATCGTTTTTTTAAATTATTTAATTTATTTATATCTAAAAGTTGAATTGAATTGATATTTTCTCCTTCTTTAAGTTCTATATTTCCTTGCATACGTTCGAAGATGTATACATTTTTATTCAAAAAACGTGATTTCCAATTATTTACTTTATAGATTTCGTTTTTATGTCTTTTTGGTATGGTCGCCTTTAGGCGCTCTACGTCTTCATCTGTTATAGTATATTCTTCTCCAATACTATCTGAAAGAGTATTATTGGTTATTTCTTTATAAGTGTTCATTAAGATATTAAAAGATGACGATTCTAAGTAGTCAGAATTATATCTGCTCTTTTTTGGAGAGCGCTCGTCTGTCTCGTTTATGACATTTTTCTTTATCATAGGTAAATCTTCGTATTTAAGGATTATTAGTAATGCGATGCGATCACCTTGTTTGATTTGAATATCGCCGATTGCCATATTTTTAACAATAATGGAGATAGATTGGTTGTTGGAGGGGCGAATTATCGCACTTGTAATTATTAGTTATTTTTTTGCTATAGTGTGTCTATTTGTGATAAGACCGAAATATCCTAGGGGAAGGGTAATTTTAAGATCGAGAGGTATTTCACGTGTATGATATCGCACTATGGTAATATCAATACTAGTAAACAACGTGTATCCTGGTGAAATTATATCTTCTTTCTGTGGATATAATGCGTATAGTGATGTTAATTCGATTTGAATGATATGTAATGTTTGATTTAAAGTGATCATGTTTATGTTTAATTTTTCAACATTTTTGTCCATATCAGAGTGTATAGATTCTAATTCGTATATTGATGATTCGTCACTTGGAATGTCTTTTATACTGTAAGTATTAATGTCATAATCTTGAAGATTTGAGATAAATATTTTTTTAATTGTGGTGGGGCATTCATTAGCATAATGACCATCTTGTTGGAATTTAAAACATTTACAATTCTTTTTATATTTTTGTTGTATAAATTTTCGTTTTTGATAATTATTGTCATTTTTATATTTTTGCTTAAAATCCGAGTTTCATTTTCTTTGAGTTATTTTATATCGTGCCCGTTGATGTGGTTGGTACCCAGATGTGCATGCATAATATAAATTAGTATCTTAATCGTATTTATTACAACAACTTTTTCCAATTTTTGAGTAGGCGATCTGGTCTTTTATTTGTTTTAAAGCTTTTACTTGCTCGCAATAACCCTTTATTGTGTCCATACAAGATTTTTAGAAATCCAGTATTATGAGGCAATCTGTGTCTGTATTACGAAGTTTATTATATTTTTCTTCGATTAAGGCGTTCCATGGTGCTGGTATTTTTTGAAAAAAGTTTTTTATCCAAAGTTTTTTCTTTTAACATCATTTAATTCGAATATATAGCCAATATATGTAGCAGCAAATTCTTCTAACAGACAAATGTCACATAGTTGCATTTTTAATAGTAGTGCTTCTATATTGCGTATGTCGGTGAGACTTTCTCTTGTTAAGTCAACGTATAAAATGGACACCAATCTATTAATTATATTTTCTTTTGTTGTAGCAAATTTAATATTTTGAACTTCTTCAGGATGCATGCTATCAAAGTTTTTTAGTCAAGGCAGAACAAACCCTTCCCAGAGGCTAGTGACATATAACAGGAAATCGTCCTGACTTAGCTTTTTTGGAAGAATTTGAATGGTAACATTAATATGTTGGGTCCATTCAGTCATTTATTTTTTTAACTCTCTATGTAGGATATTATCAATATTAAAAAAACTCCCTAGATTATTATGTGAATTATGTGTTGTTGTTTTATTACGATGGTGTTGATAATTATGATAATTCATCCATTTTTGGCGTTTAACATATCAAAAAAACTCTGGATCAAAAGTTTCTTCCTTAACCTCCGTTCGTTCATGTTTTCTAGATGTGCTATTATCATTCGAAATTACTTCACCGGTTTCAACATATATTTTATAATTATCTGGTGTCATAACTTTGTGTGTGTCAGAATCTGAAGAAGGTTTTGAATTGTTTTAAAAGTCCTGATATTTATAAAAATCTATGACGTATTGGTGTTTGTGATAGTAGTCATAGAGTTGAGTGCAATCTATTTCGTCGTTAAGTTCCTTTTGTTTTAGTTCAAGGAAAACATCATAATATATATGATTTACGTCGGTAATATCAATTTTATTTTTTTTCGTGAAGCTATATTTTACTATATTAATATTATTTAACCAATGAAGTTTGCGTTTTTCAGTTGGTTTGGGTTCGGATATTGATTTTTTTCCTTTTATGTGAAGTGTAAGTTTGTGCAAGTCTGTATTTATGGTTTGTAATTTGTTAATTATAAAATTAAATATGCTTTTTCGAGCATTCGAATTTTCATTTGTTCCATTTGTTGGAAAATGAATGTTATGATCATATTCTCGATAAGTTAGATTATAAGGACAACAGTAGTCGTTTTCTACCGAAATTATTGGTGAACCACCGATATTTTGCATGGTTGTGTAATAGATCCGTCGATACGGGAAAAATAATTAATTTGCGTAGTAGAAGAAATGTATGTTTTAAAAATAATTTTCCCTTGAAAAATTTGCGGCTGTAACTGGAGAATTACAACATTTATCTTTTAAATTCCGGTTTTGACCATGTTCTCTACGGCTGGACGCCGGACCCCAATCCTTGCATTTCTGGTTGGGTTAAGCGGCAAACTCATATCAAATGCCGACCGCTTCATAGAGAGAGAGCACAACTTTAATTCGTTTTCTACCTTAAAGCGTAGTGGAAAATAAATGAAAAAAAGCTCAAATTTTGTGTAGGAAATAAAAGATTTAAAACAACGCCTTCTACATGGCAAAAAAATTAAATCATCCCGCAAAGAGCGGATCCAGCGGAACTTAGAACATTAAAAAAACTTACGAAAAACCCTCAGGGGGACCAAAAACGACCCTTTGATAACAGGTGCGGTGTATCTGATAGCAGGTGCGGTGTATCTGATACCAGGTGCGGTGTATCTGATACCAGGTGCGGTGTATCTGATACCAGGTGCGGTGTAACTGGAGTATTACAACATTTATCATTTAAATTCCGGTTTTGACCCTGTTCTCTACGGCTGGACGCCGGACCCCAATCCTTGGATTTCTGGTTGGGTTTATCGGCAAACTCATACCAAAGACTTATCCGACCGCTTCATAGAGAGAGCACAGTTTTAATTTGTTTTCTACATTAAAGCTTAGCGGAAAATAAATGAAAAAAAGCGCAAATTTTGTGTAGGAAAAAAAGATACAGCCTCTTTCTGGGCTCGCTAAGTAGTAAGATCGGTAGTGGGAGACTGATGCTGGATCCAGGCCTCCACCAGGGTCTTGGCTTTAGCCACAAATGAGATCATATCACCGGGACCCCTGGGATCTAGATTTTGGAGATCCGAGATAATGTCAAACAGATGTTGCAAACTATTCTGGCCCGAGTAGAACGAATGGAGTTCCTCCTACATGGCTTTCGTCGTGTCATGATACATCGCCATCTGATAGGGCTCAGTGTCCATAGAGTTGAGTAGCCAAGATTGGACGCGACCATCATCGCGGAGCCACTCATCAGTGGGAACGGTTGGAGTAACCTTTGTGAGGTGATGTAGAAGACCTTTCGTCTGCATAATGCGACGAACCGAGTGAACCCACCTAAGTTATCAAAGGCGCAAGGCGCACCGAGGCGCAAAGGGCCCCTGGAGCCTAGGCGCAAGGCGCAGGCGCGCGCCTGAGGCACGTGAGGCGCAAAAATTGGGGAAAAAGAAAATTGAGCGAATTGGGCGCCCAATTCGCTGAAATTGAGCGAATTGGGCGCCCAATTCGCTGAAATTGAGCGAATTCGGCGCCCAATTCGCTGAAATTGAGCGAATTGGGCGCCCAATTCGCTGAAATTGAGCGAATTCGGCGCCCAATTCGCTGAAATTGAGCGAATTCGCTGAACTTCAGGGAATTGGGAGCCCAATTCGCTCAATTTCAGCGAATGGGCGCCCAATTCGCTCAATTTCAGCGAATTGGGCGCCCAAT
The DNA here is from genome assembly GCA_039513925.1 of Platanthera zijinensis. NCBI lineage: Eukaryota > Viridiplantae > Streptophyta > Magnoliopsida > Asparagales > Orchidaceae > Platanthera > Platanthera zijinensis. Next base: position 21,472,454 of record CM077090.1, read on the forward strand.
TCGCTCAATTTCAGCGAATTGGGCGCCCAATTCGCTCAATTTCAGCGAATTGGGCGCCCAATTCGCACAATTTCAGCGAATTGGGCGCCCAAGTGCGCCTAGGGGGTGCCTCGGGTGCGTCTAAGATCATGTTTTTGCCAACATCAAAAAATTTTTTTTAAAAAAAATACCTTAAAAGGCCCGGGCGCGCCTTTGGCGCGCCTGGGAGCCTGTAAGGCGCGCGCCTAGGCGCACCTGGGCGCGCCTGAGGCGCGCCTGGGGCACATCGCCCGCCTCAGCTGTGCTGAGGCGCGGCGGGCTGCGCCTGGTGCGCCCGGCGCCTCAGGCGCGCCTAGGCGCGCGCCTTGACAACTTAGGAACCCACTCGACAAAATTGCGCTTCCTACTGAGAGAGATAGTAGTAATGCGAAGTTCATCGCGATGCTCGGAATTGGGGGCCGCCATCTGATAGGGCTCAGTGTCCATAGAGTTGAGTAGCCAAGATTGGACGCGACCATCATCGCGGAGCCACTCATCAGTGGGAACGGTTGGAGTAACCTTTGTGAGGTGGTGTAGAAGACCTTTCGTCTGCATAATGCGACGAACCGAGTGAACCCACTCGACAAAATTGCGCTTCCTACTGAGAGAGATAGTAGTAATGCGAAGTTCATCGCGATGCTCGGAATTGGGGGCTGCAACATGATCGGAAAGAGCCGAGGAGATGTTGGAGTTCTCGGACGCCATGAGACCACAACGGTTTGATGAGGGCAATAGCTGGGCGGGCAGCGAGTAGAAGCCGAAAATCAGACCGGGAGGAAGGAAACCGGACGGCTAGAGAGTGTCTGTGCGGATAGCAAACCGCAGGAAAAAACGCGCGGCAACAGACCGAGCAACACGACAATCAGGCCGTGGTCGGGCGGCGAGTAGAAAGCCGCAAGAACTAGACCGGGCGGCTAGGGACAGACCGCAAGCGAATACAAAATAGCTCGGGCGGCTAAGAGCAGACCGCACCAAGACAAAGCCGCGGCGGATCGGCACCAGTTTGTGCGGTTAGAAGCAGCCTGCACTGGATCGAAAAAGCAGTCCGCGCGAGTAGGCGAGCCAGTCGCGAAGTGAGGAGGGGGAAGGAGACCGCAGCGAGGAGCGGATAAGAACCAGTTTGTGTGGTTAGAAGCAGCCCGCACCGGAGCGAAAAAGCAGTCCGCGCGAGTAGGCGAGCTAGTCGCGAAGTGAGGAGGGGGAAGGAGACCGCAGCGAGGAGTAAACCGCGCGGCAAGGAGACCGCAGCGGTTTGAGCAGGAAGCCGGATAGAAGAAACACAGTGAGAATCCGCCCGACGAATCAAGGGAAGTCGTTGTGGGTAGCAATTGTAGCGGATAGAAAGAAACCCGTGACAGTTAGAAGACCAGTCCGCACGGGAAGGGGAGGGGGTGGGGGGCCCACGTGCCAGAGAAAGAGATGGTTATAAAGAGGCGTAGAAGAGAAGGAGGAGGTGGATCCACGGGAGAAGAGATGGCAGCGGGTAGAAAGTGGAGAAACCGCAAAGCCGCACGGTTAGGCAAGAGAACAAATCGCCCGGTTAACAGGAGACCTGACAGTTTGAGAAAAAAAACAGGCCGGATTGATGGCTCTGATATCATGTAGAGAAAGGTGAAAACCTTGTATATACTTCTTGAATACCAAAATACAAGTACGAGTACAAATATATAGGAGAGAAGAGAGGAAAACTAAGCTATACAAACAATGTGGGACTAAACACTAACTCCTAATATTCTCTAGCAATCTAATGAAGTCTGTTTATCTAGCAAGCGCTCTCAAAATCTTGCATTTCCTTTTTTTTGTTGCTATTTTCTTCATTCTCTCAATCTATATATGCAGCAACCTAGTGTCTGGGTTCTATGTTCTCTTGCACCAATTGTTGGCGGTGTAGCTCTTGCATCAATGACCGAAGCTTCTTTTAATTGGTAAGAGTTCAATTCGAAACCATCATTCGCCTCATGTTTTTAATTATTTCTTCATACTTTCAGTAAAATAATACTTCTTCAAAACCATCATTCGCACTTTCCGCTGTCGCATCTCGTACCCATACTAGCTCAACCAACCTCTTTGACCACACATTGCTTTGATTAAAAAACAGGGCAGGATTTTGGAGTGCAATGGCTTCCAATGTGACATTTCAATCCCGAAATGTTCTTAGCAAAAAAGTCATGGTCAAGAAAGACGTATGTTGACTTTCAACAAGTTAAGAGTTTCTTCCCATTCTCGGGGAGCTGCTGAATTCTAATTTTTACTTTTGTACCTGTTTTTGAAACAGGAATCTCTGGATAATATCAACCTCTTCTCAATTATAACTATCATGTCCCTGTTTCTGTTAACTCCTGTCATGCTCTTCGTCGAAGGCGTCAAGTTCACGCCTTCATACATTCAGTCTGCTGTGAGTATCTGCGACCTAATTCTTAGTTTATTCATGTCTGTATTATCCAATCCACTTTCCCAAAATTTTCAATGCTATTTGATTTTTTGAAAAGTTGATTCGACTATTCAAAATTACACAATCCAAATTTGTCTCGGGTGCATGTTTTTTGGGAAGTTTTTTAGTTAGTCGCAATTTAAGTTTCACGGCCGATGAAATTTCATTTTACGTTTCACGTCCTCTGCAGGGTTTGAACCTGAACCAATTATATCTGAGAGCACTAATTTCCGGACTGTGCTTCCATGCTTATCAGCAGGTTAGTTTTGGTCCTCGCACTTCTATACTCGTATGCTGTTTATATATTTTAGGGCCAGAATTGGAGATTACGTCAATTTGCCAACAGCTTTATAGAATGTGCCCAACACTCAATTTGCCAACAGCTTTACGTAGAATGCCCCGAACAGTTTTGCGAACATGGATTCCTTATGATTTAATCATGAGAAGAACTAACTTAAATGGTTTTGACTTGAATTATTTTTATTTTAGGTTTCGTATATTATCTTGTCGAAAGTTTCTCCAGTCACCCACTCAGTTGGAAACTGCGTCAAGCGTGTTGTGGTCATTGTGACATCGGTTCTCTTCTTCAGGACTCCAGTTTCTGCCATCAATTCTATCGGTAATTTTGCTCACCAGCTTTTCTTCCATCCTAATTTACCACTTGAGCCAATTCTATCCTCATGGACCTCATCTGAATCGTGATATCTAGTAAATTTTCGACGAATACATAATTGCAGGAACCGGAATCGCGCTTGCGGGAGTTTTCTTGTACTCCAGGGTGAAAAAGATCAAGCCGAAGACTGCGTGAAAAGCTCGCATTTTTGTTGTAGGTGGTCATGGGCTATATACAATAATCTTATTCTTTTGGAACTCTTTATGTTCCATTAATCTCTTTTGAGGATTCTGCGATTTCTACTTCGATCACGTAGTTATTGCATTAGGGATTGTATTATTCTGTATGTTTTTTTTGTAGCTTTCTCTAAAATTTTGAATTTGCTTCAAATTTGTGGTTGAGACACCATAATTCTGCATGCTGTTGGCTTATTTATGAATTTTGAGGGTATATCATGTAATAAGAGATGCTCTGTGTTGGGCTTTTCAGTGTCAAGTGTATTTGGCATGCAATTTTATGTATTGCTATTGTGAAGAATCTGAGCTGTTGCTGTTTTTTGAATTATTATTATGATAATTAATTCTGAGCTTTCTATGATGAATTTGAATTTTACCTTTTCTTTTTGTTCCTTCAGTGAGCTTGGTTTTTAAGGCAATTACAAATTTTTTTTTTCAAAAGTAATAAAATAATTAAAAATACAATGGCGGCCAAATCAATGCCTCTATTTATTGCACATTGATGCTATTTTCCAAAAATATTTAATTTTATTTCACCAATTTTATCTATGCAATTATCATTTAGATCATTGTTGAGTTTTTTAGAGAAATTAGGTTCACTTTCCGCTAAAAATGTATTTCTTCAAGAATGGAAATCATTTTAAAATCCTAATTATTAGATTTTTAGGATGTCATTTTTATTCTTTTGGCTAACATCCAGCTTCATTGAGAGCAATTCAAGTGTTAAAAAAAATATCCCTATACTAGATGTTCAAGAATTATTCACATTTCTTTGAATGTTTTTTTAACGTAAAACAATGGAGGCATCCTTACTAAATTTTAAGTCATTTCAAAGAAATTGGGTTACAAAACTATATTATTATGCAGTTCAAATTTGCAAACCACTGGGATCTTCAAAATTTTCTCCATTTGAGACCTCAAATAGATGTACATTTCATTGTATGAATGCATACTCAATCTAATAATGTATAATCCATACATATATATATAAATGGAATTAGTGAGCCCATTGAATCAGCCTCTAATGCCTATAATTCAGCAACGTCAATCCAGTAAGACCGGCCAAACATCCTTCAAATGACATTGGAAAAGGTTCATGCTTAGGCTCCATTTGGCACGGTAGTGGCGGTCATGAACACGGGATTAAATTGTCATTTGTTAACACACATCTAAGGAACTTCATCCACTTTTATGTTCAAACAGATGATGTTTGTTAGGTGAATTCTTAACAAATGACGCTTTAGCCCATGCGTTTACGACCGCCACCACCGTGCCAAACGGAGCCGAAGTCATCACTCTCCCCAGCAAATCTCGGGTAAGAGGGGGGAGTAAAGAGCAGAGTGCATTTTATCGTAAAGTGCGGGCATCCAACGGTCTGTATGAATGTCCACACATATCTCAAAGTGCTTTAAGAAGTGTGTGGGCATTCACGCGAACCGTTGGATGACCGCACTTCATGTTAGAGTGCATCATCCAGAGAACCACCACGATCCAGGACAGCCAGTAAGAGACAGAATCAGACGAGATAGGAAACCGAAGCGCCCCTGCCTCGTCTTTTGGGAAAGAAAGCTCTTGGTCTTTTGAATTGCTAAAGTGGTCCTTGAGTTTGAAAGCACTGTCCTACCTCTTATTCTTATGTCACTCTTCCAGAACGGACATGGTACTTTTTCCGCTTCATATAGTTTAGAGACCGCTCGCTCCTCCGAAATCGGCGACCTTGACAGAAAAACACTGAAAAACAGGCCAGTAGTTGATCGAGCTGAAGGACATGGTGGCGTGCATCATCCGCACTTTACCACCCTCTTACCCACCAGTCCCACCTAGGCTTCAACTGCAAATAATAACAAGTCAATGAAAACAACTCCGAAAACCAGGGGAAAAAATCAACAGCTAACATTGCGTTGCAAATCTAAAATGTAAACGAATGTCATTGCCACTGATTTAGCCACTTTTAACTTCAAAATTATTTCTTGCTAGCTTTGTCCATCATTTATATTAGCCAATAAAATCAGACCCTGAGTTTTAAGCCAAGACCGTGCACCCAGAACTGCGCCAAAAACTGATTAAATAAAGCAAACGGGTGCTCAGCTCACGCTGCGGTAGTCTCAGCTGCAGGTAGCCATTGCAATCTGCTGTGTATTCGAAGGAGCCTGCCTCGGAATTACTCTTCATGAAAAGCATGCAATTAAAACCTAAACTTTGGAAAGAAATTGGACCGCTGCAAAAATTTCAGAAGATTTCCACCGTTTACAGGCCTCAGGAGCAAGATCTTTCTCCCGGCACATGATTGGATGAATCTGCGTAGATTCCTATGTTTATGACCGCCGCCACCGTGCCAAACGGACTAAAAATCTCGCCGCTTTCATTTGTTTTTAAGGGCATCTTCTGGCTAGCAAAATCTGCTCACCACTAACCATGCCGTAGCATTATATAGTAAATATGAGATGCAGCAACCAAGTACTTAACACTCACTCTCACTCAAGCTATATGGATCCTTTGTCGCCATTGTGCCCTATCTTTTGTCATAATCTCACTAATGTCTAACTACATCATGTCTTTTCTTATAGTTTCATTCCAAGGCTTTATTGGTCTACCCCTCTCTCGTTTAACATGCCTAGTGACTAGACTCTCACAACGCCTAACAGGAGCCTCTAATGGTATCCTTTGTACGTGTTCAAACCATCTTAGATGAGCTTCTCGCAATTTCTCTGCAATTGGTGCTACTCCTGTCTTATCCCTAATAAATGAATTCTTAATTTTATCCAATCTCGTGTGTCCACACAACTACCTAAGCATTCTCATCTCCGCAACTCCCATTTTTTGCTCATGTACACAATTCACTGCTCAACACTCAAAACCATAGAGCATCACGGGGGGTCTAATTGCAGTACGGTAAAACTTGCCATTAAGTTTTAGTGGTACTTTACGATCACAAAAGATCCCTGACGCGTCTCTCCACTTCAACCAACCCGCTTGGATTCTATGTGTCACATCTTTATCAATACCTCCGTCTTTTTGAACTATCGATCCAAGATATTTAAAACACTCACTACGGGAAATATCTTGATCACCCAATTTAATAGCGAAGTCATCCGTCCTTGTAATGCTAAATTTAAGCTCCATATACTCCGTCCATGCCCTGCTCAACCTAAAACCCTTCTTTTCTAAAGTATCCCGCCAAGATTCAAGTTTTGCGTTAACACCCTCGTGTGTCTCATCAACCAAAATGATATCATCCGCAAACAATAAACACCAAGGTATTGCTTGTCGCAAATGTCCGGTGAGCTCATCTAAGATAAGAGTAAAGAGATAAGGGCTTAAAGCTGAACCTTGATGTAAGTCAACAGTGATAGGGAATTCCTGTGTTAATCCTCCAAATGTCCTCACGCCTGTCACTGAATTTGCATAAATATCTTTGATTATGTCAATATATGAAACATTTACATATTTCTTTTCTAAGACTCTCCATAAGATCTCTCTTGGAACTCTATCATAAGTCTTCTCAAGATCAATAAACAGCATATGCAAATCCTGTTTTCTTTCTCGACAGCTGTCAATGAGTCTTCTCAAGAGATGTATAACTTCCATAGTCGACCTCCCTGATATGAATCCAAATGATTCTTCGAGATGTTACTCTTCCGTCTTACAGTTCTTTCTATTACTCCTTCCCATAGTTTCATGGTATGACTCATCAATTTAATTTCTCTGTAATTAATACAATTTTATATATCTCCTTTATTCTTATACAAAGATATCAAGATACTTTCTCTTCATAGGTCTGTCATCCTCTTTGACTTCAGTATCTTATTAAAAAAATATGTAAGATACAAAATTTCTTCATTTTCAAGACATTTCCATACTTCGATAGATATATCATCTGACCTAACAACCTTTCCATTTTTCATCTTATTTAGAGCATCTTTTATCTCTTATACCTGAATTTTACGACAAAATGTTATATTCCTATACTACTCTGATTTATTTAACTCTTTCAAGTTCAATTAATTGTCTTTTATTTCATTATAGAGTTGATGAAAATATCTTTTTTTCCGCTCTTTAATATCCACATCATCGATCAAAACTATATTTGTCTCATCATTTATGCATTTTACTTGACTTAAATCTCTTGTGTTCCTTTCTCTAGCTCAAGCAATTTTATATATGTCGTGTTCTCCATCTTTGGTATCTAGTCGCTAATAAAATTCTTCATAAGCTTGACAATGCCTAAAAAATACATTAGTGTAAGTTCTGAAAGAAAACACTTAGGTTCTAAAGCTTGGGAATGATCTAAATACCCATATATGCGCTGAGTTGTTAATCCCGGAAATTGAGCGAGGAAGAACCAAGTTGATAGAGGAAACATCACTCTTTTTTCGAAGACATCATGATATATGCTCTCCGCCATCTGCTAGACTTGCAAAATGTTATCCTCGGCAACATTGGCGATGACCCAGGGCTCCATGAGAACTCAAAAAATCTTCGTAGTGTGCCCTCCATGTACGAAAAAGAAATCGGGAGGTCCATCCTCAGCCTCGCCTTCGTTTTGCTCATTGCCTATCCTGAGATATTATGTTACCAGATGACATTAGGAAGAGGTGCTTGTTCAGTTGATATCCAAAAAAAACAAATACTAGTATAATTCACTAAAAGGGCAGCCCGGTGAACAAAGCATCCCCGTGCAGCGAGGGCCCGGGAAAGGATCCCACCACAAGGGTGAAATGTAGGCAAGGGTCCCACCACTACTATAACTCAGTGGTAAAAAAATCCGGCAGAACATGACTAATAATAATGTGTCATCCCAGTCCTCGCCGAAATTACAAACAAACAAAAAATTAGTCAAAATGATGAAATCAGAATCATGCCTTTTACCAGGTGATATAACATGAATTCGCTAACTGGCCTCAGGAACAACACAGCCGCATGAATCATGCCTTTTTACAGGTGATCTCTAACAGTGCATCCAAGTGCCGCGCAACCTGAACACAAATGAAGACGCACTTTAGACTTAATGTCTCAAAATAAGAACTTTTTAAATTCAACACGGGTGACAAGTCGCATGCAAAAAAAAAAATCAATTTAAACAAATATAAAATCTTAATACAACTGTCATAAAATGGGAGACATTTGACGGTAGATCAACGGCAATTAAAATTTTTTGTATTAAGAATTGGATTTTGATTCTACTTGTTCTCAGTTTGTCTTTGCTATTCATTTCATGTACTTCTTAAACTCTGTACTGAAATGGTAATGCTAAGTGTCTATAGCCACCAACCACTGGATTAGCTTTAGGGCTCTCTTTGGGAAGGTTGTGGGAGCAGGAAAAGCAGAGGTGGACCATCCATGTTGGGATTTGAGCTGTCAGAAAAGCGCTGGTAGGATAAGCAGTAGGAGGAAAAGGGGGATATTGAACTATGGGAAGAAGAGAAGCGTGAAAACACTGAAAGCTCCTTTTAGATTTTCTGAAAGTGGGAGAGTTCATTGATTTCGAAAGTCCCAAAAATACATTTTTTGGCGCAAGAACTTTTCCCACCACTGGAAACTCAAAAGCCTCTAAAACAGTGGTAGCGGTGGGAATAGAGCTTTTCACACCACCACCATACCAAACAGAGCCTTAGATTAGTAAGAATGGTATGCTGGCATTTTGGTTGGTCTTCTGATGCAAAGACGCTCCTCTAGGTCCACAGTTGTCTTGCCAAGCGCTGCCAACGTAGTCTTGCACGTGTTTGATGGTCTCTGTAATGATATTTTTGTTATTTAGTGTATGCTCTCCCACCAATATAAGAGAATGTGGGAGAGACTTCTATCATATCTTGGATCAATAGTCTTGTTAAACCTCGTAGGAGAGAGAGGTTTGCAGAGGCATCCTACCCTCAAGAGATCGGATATCGAGCTTACCTCGATATATATTGTATTCAACTATTTATAAATCTACTTTAATTTTGTTAGACAATAGTGAGTATCTATCAATTGGTTCAACCTGCCCCAATAATTAGGGTTCAATTTGAAGCCCTAATAATGAGGGTTCAATTCGAAGCCCTAATAATGAGGGTTCAATTCGAAGCCCTAATAATGAGGGTTCAATTCGAAGCCCTAATTATGAGGGTTCAATTCGAAGCCCTAATTATGAGGGTTCAATTCGAAGCCCTAATAATTAGGGTTCAATTCGATGCCCTAATAATTAGGGTACAATTTGAAGCCCTAATAATTCGGGTACAATTTGAAGCCCTAATAATAAAGGATCAATTCAAAGTCCTAATCCTTGTTGCTTCCTTGTCTCCAGCAACAGTAGTCGTCGTCCCACCTTCAATAGATCTCAGCACCGTTGGATCTCATATGAATGGCCCTTTGTTTCCTACAAAGCCTCCCTTGGACACTTCAGCTACTCCTTAATGTGTTTTCGTCTTCATCGTGATCTCAACATCAATCGTGCGATCGGAAACAACAGCTCTCGCGCTCCTCTGACGGCTCTTCCACCCCACACAGGACCCCAACCAGCACCACCGCTTTTGGCCCACAACAGTCCTTGTCCAGTCTTCTGATACACCTACTCGCAGCCGACCATTCCTTCGTCTCCAACTGCATCATCAGGACACTCACACAACAACCCCCTCGGTCGGGCGCATGCCCATGACCCACTCTATGGACCTCCACGTAAATGAGAACACCAATCCTTCGGCCTCAACCAATTGCACATGTTTGGATCGACTCGAAGCTCAATTAAAAGATTTCACTCTCCTCTGAGAGCTCGCGACGACGCCGTCAACCGACACTTCCGCCCCTCCTCCACCAGGACCGTCTACGACCCACAATTGACTAAATGAGGTTCCTACACCCCACCGGGGATATTCACTCAACCCATCATCGTATCAAAGTTCTGATGTTCGACGAACTGACCCCCTCAGTTTGATCGCCCTCGTTAAACTTTTTTTTTTTATCTCCAGTTCACCCCACCAATCAAAAGGTCCCATGGCGGCTGTCTGGATGGAGGAATCATACTACAGTGTGTTGGTGATGCAGGACGGCGCGTAGGGTTTGCGCGTCTGTCGACTTGTTTTAGGAAACCCTAAAAACATGCGATACTTAATGAATTTTTTTACAAAATTAGAGTGGACGTGGTTTTTACTTAAGAAATCATGCACAACTTAGATTTTTGAAAAGCACAAAATTATTTTCGTTTCAAAAAAATTAATTACTTGAAAAAATGGTTCAAATTTAAATTCGGGAAAGGAAGTTCGCAATTTTCGTTTCGTTCCCCTTATCGTAGCAAACAGAAATCGTGAACTCTAAATACGTTTCCGTTTGGAGTTTTCGACGTAGCATTCGCTGACAAAACTCGGGCGAAAACCCAGCAATGAGTCTATTATCCTACGAGAAAATAGAGGCACACACAAAGAAAAAGATAGAAACAGTTACCCACGGAAAGGTGCGTCTTCCGTATTCGAAGTCGATGACGATCAAGCGAGGAACTCCTCGTCACCATCGATTTTCTGCTACGAGGTCGGCCGTTATCGCAGACGGGTACCACGGAATTAAATCGCTCTCTCACATGAGGTGGTTCCACGGAATCACTCAACAAAGTAAGGAAACAACAAACTAAATTAAATTCACTCGCTCTTCGCACTCGAAGTGGTTCCACGAAATCTCAAACACTCGCGGTGGCTCCATGAAATCTCACACCAGGAAATAAATCAATTTCCTAACTGTTACAATCCTAAACCTAACAACAATATCCCAATCTGTTTACCAGTAACGATTAACCACACTCCAAACTTAATAGCAACAAGAATCAAAGTGAATCCACAGTAACTTAATGTTACTGCTCATCTTCTCGGGATCAAATTAACAGGAAAGCAAATTCCAGCAACTTTCACACAGGAAAACGTCTCTACAGCACTTCTCAAACGGAAGCAGCAAACATTAATCTCCCTAATCTCGTTCCCTACTCACTAACTCTCACAGAAGCCTTCAACCGAATCAATCCATGGCAATATAAAGCAGGCAAAACGCTATTTCACTCATTAACAGCAAGCTCACAGATTCATCATCTAACCTATCTTCTATAGCAGAATTTTAAACAGAACTCAAATTAATCTCATTAATCACCACCTCCCAACTACTACAGGTACATCTCCCTTTATAGGGTTTCAAACAGAACCGAAAACTAACAATTTGAAAAGAAACAGGGACCTCCATGATCGTGCATGAGATTCAGATCTGGCGGAAGCGAGAAGGAGCGGTCATGGCTGTTTCTTGCCGAAACCCCCCAGGTAGTGGAACCGTGGTGGCGAACGTGGTTAGGGCTGCCGCCAAAATCATCGGGGAGGGGATGTGGCGTGCGGTTGCTGGAGGCATCGTGCGGAAGCTTCTAGCGGCAATGGCGTGGAAGGAACTGTTGAGCCCTAACCCGTGAAACAGAACATCCAGCGTCTTTTTTGGTTTTACTGGATGGACCGGCTGTTTTATACAATATTAAATCTTACATATCTTTACTATATAATTCAATATACCTATTTGGAATTCACACCAATCTTTTGATCTCGGTCGTTCGAACCAATATACTGTAATATCTTGACACCGTAGGATTGAGACATCCAAAAATAGCCAGCGCACAGATCCTTCCGGATTTGCTCCTGCCGCATGCCATCATCGCGCCGAGGTCTTCGCTCCGCACGGCACACAAATCCCGCACGACACCTCCCGTCCTGCAGAAGGCAAATCCCATCCTTCGCCTCCTCCGCATGCCATCATCACGCCGATGGCAAATCCCATCCTTCACCTCCCCTCCTGCAGAAGTCTTCGCTCCCGTCAACTCCGCTGAAGTCACCTCCTGCACGGCACGCCTTCAACGCCTTCAACTCCTTCCGCATGCCATGCCGAGCTCTTTCCTCCTTCCGCTTCAGAGCTCTTCCTCCTCCCGGTTCAGAGGTCTTTTTCTCCACCGAAGTTCTTCCTCCTTCCGCTTCAGAGCTCTTCCCCCTCCCGGTTCAGAGGACTTTTTCTCCAGCCGGATCCATCTTTCTCCGCCGAAAACAGAGGGCTTTTTCAGTTGAACCTTGCTCCCCTAAGCACGGACGGTGGTGACGAAGCTGCCGGAGTTATTTCTCCGCCTCCACAGTAAGTCTATGGCCCTTGAATACTTCCCCTTTTTCTGAATACTTCCCCTTTTCCTGAATAGTTTCAGTTCTGCCTGAGCAGATCACAGAACTTGGGTCTATTAAGATATATTGCCTGAGCTTAATTTCTCTTTAGTTTGGATCATTCAACTTCTTTTTTGTTTTTTTTTGGCTTCTACATGGTCTGAAGGCGTTAAGAAATTTCAATTCTTTCCTTCCTCCTTGGCCGCTATTTTTGATTATGTCCTTCATTTTTTTTGCTTGAATTGAGAAAGAAATGTCATTGAGCAAACAAGACTCCAAGCTAAAAGAAATTTATACGAACCTAAAATGAAATTTTTATGTGTATTGACATTTCTAAAATATGTAAGTCTATGGCCCTTGAATACTTTCCCTTTCTCTGAATCATTTCCCCCTGCCTCTTCGGACCTCTTCCCGCAGACGCCTACGGCATAACCGTTGTTGAACCTTACTCCGTCGGACGGTGGTGCCATAGACTCCAGTTTTCTCACGGTCAGTTCTCTCACTTAGGCTCCAGTTTTGAATGTACAGAACTAATCAAACTGTTTTAAACAGATCAGTTCTTTAACTTAGGCTCCAGTTTTTATTAGTTTGCAAATGTTAGTTTTCTGTTGTACATAACTAATCAAAATGTTTTAATGATCGAAAAGAGCTCTTTTTCCTGTTAGTTCTTTCCTTGAAATAGAGTCTATGCAATCTGATCTAGGAACGACATGTTTTTATTAGTTTGCAAATGTTAGTTTTAAACAGATCAGTTCTACAACATGTCTTGATGAGGGAACATGATAAAAGACTATTTTTTCTGTCTTTTTTTTTCTCTATAAATGACATTATCTCAATGTCTTCTGTTTTCATTAGTTTTTATCTAAAAATGACATTATTTCAAATGTTTGTTCTAGGAACGACATGTCTTAATGGAGTCTATGCAATCTGTTGTAGGAACGACATGTTTTTATTAGTTTTCAAATGTTAGTTTTCTCAAATGTATAGAACTAATCAAAATGTAGGAACTCAAATGTTAGTTTTACTAAATGTACATTCTCAAATGTTTTTATTAATTCATTTACATGTCGGCCGTCGGATCTACTAAATGTACATTCTCAAATTGTGTTAATGTTATTTCTACTACATTTACATGTCGTTCATTAATTTGCAAATGTTAGCTTTGATTAGTTCTCATTAATTTGCAGTTTTAATTTTTTGAATACATATTTGGAATCAATGATGTTGTTATATACATCTCGCGTGCTCATGGATTTTTTCATTGCGAAATGCTCTTCTGATATTTTGGTTATGGATTTGTAATCAATGCTGCGAAATGTGTTGTCTTTTTAGATATTTTGCGTTGCAAGCAGGGACTTTGTTCTGAGCTTTTTTCATTGCAAATGCAACTATGAACTTTGCATGTTACAATCATACTCACAACCAGTATCGCAGTCCACGACACTTGCTGCCGCCCATGACCCATGTCGTTGCCAAGCGGGCGAAGCCCGCTTGGTGGCGGGCGAAGAGTGATGATTATATGTGTGCTTATTATAGCTACAGTTTCATGAAAAGATGATTTGTTGGTTGAAATTCATTGATCTTATGTGCATAACCTGCACCGTCATTTGATTGAAATTCATTGATCTTATTTATACAAATAAAAAACAAAATAAAAAATATAATTAAGCAAGAAAAAAATATTATAGAAACTAATAATATGTCAATTAGAACATTAATTGTTCTTCTCTGGGATTTTGAATGATATTGTTCTTCGAATGGGCTTCGCCTTCGCCCGCCTGGATGCGGGCGAACATTGTCGCCGCCCCCGAACATTGTCGCCGCCCCCAAACATTGTCGCCGCCCCCGAACAATTTTGCTGCCAACGAACAATATCACCGCCCACGACCAATGTCGTCTCCCACGATCAATGTCGCCATCCACGACCAATGTCGCCGTCACAACCAATATCACCGCCCACGACCAATGTCTTCAGTTTGCGGGCGCAGCCGCAATGCCGTGTCGAGAACAGGCACTCCCAACGAATGTTGCCACCCCTGAACATTGTCGTCGCCCCCGAACATTGTTGTCGCCTCCAGCCCGCAGTCGCTTGGTTGCGGGCGAAGACCGCTTGGTTGTCAAGCGGGCGAAGCCCGCTTGGTTGCGGGCGAAGCCCGCAGCGACGCATCGAGAACGGGCGGAGCCCGTTCGAAGATGCTAGTATATATATATATTTATATGTTTATATATATATATATATTTATATATATATCTATACTATATTAAAAAAAAATATAGTGGTCTGCACTTAACGATGAAATAAAAATTCACCTAAAAAATCTGGAACGTTGATTAATCAAATGAAAATAATAACCCTCTGATTAAATCAGCAAACCCTCTTAAAAGCAGCCGATCCCATACTCCAAGCCTTTATTCTCCCGAAATCTCTCAAGCCCTAACTCCCAAACCTCACGCCGGCGCACACCCCGCTCCCTGATGCCGCTCCCGCTCGCCTCCCGCGACTCCTCTTTTGCCATCACTGTAGCCGCCGAACTCCAGTCCTAAATACGTCCACCTCTGCCGCGCATCTACGATCTATGTCGAGGTATAGGTATCCTTCTACCTTCACATTTCATCCTCTTGATTAAAGGTTTTCCTCTTCCGATTCTATCCACTTTTTAATATCACATCTTCAGATCTGGGTTGAATGCAATCTCCCTCTTCGAGTACATTTTAGATTTTCATTTCTATTTTGCTTTAGGTTTCCCATTTCTAAATCTGAAAAAGTTTCAATTTCAGTTGTGATTTCCGATCTGAAATCATCTTCAGATCTGACGTCATTCTCCGACTTTATCCCGTTTTTAATTTCATTTCTTAAGATCTCCCTTGAATGCGATTACGTTCTTTGATGATTTCAGATCTGAAATGATCTTCAGATCTGACTGGAGTTCGGCGACTTTATCCCGTTTTTATTTTCAGTTCTTAAGATCTCCCTTGAATGCGATTACGTTCAAAGCGTTTCAGGTTTACGATTCTCTTTGTACAATTCGTTTCTCGGTTTCTAAATTCCGTTTCTAAATTATAGAAACCGAAAAACTTAAGTTCATATTCAGTTTAGGGTCAGATTTGATTTCAGAGTTTATTCAGATTTAATTTCAGTTTTAGGTTGTCAATCTTTTTATCCCATCTCAACTCAAAACATCCTAAAATATATTGGATTACAGTTAGCAATTATATTAAACATCTTTCGTTTCTGATTACATAGGATCTGAAATTTTAGATTAAATGTTGGATTAGTAGAAAGGTTTTTAAACACTTTCAATTCTCCTTTCAACTATTGCAATGCCTGTTGAAGGTCATCTATCGAACCCCACTGTGGAGATCTAATTTCAGACTTTCAGTAATGCCATCTCATTTACCTAGAATATTATTTCTGATTGTCTTCTCATAACTTTTCATTGTGTATTATTTATGATTGTCAAATGGAACTAAATGGAACTGCTAGAATATTATTCTCTTCTATGAGTTCATCTGCATTGAATTTTTCTCATAACAACAACATTAACCTTAATATTTCCCATTTATTTTAGATGCTAACCTTAAGGTATCTTAGGGTAATTTTGTTCTAACATTCAGTTTAGATTTTCGATTAATATTTGCCATTTGTTAGATATGAAACAGTGGTTTCTCATTTATCTAATGAGCATTAGTTTTATTATAAGAGTATGATTTATAATCTAAGTGACTTACAAAAATTAAAAGAGTGTGATTGTTTCACCTTCTATTCTTTGTACAAATAATATCAAAACAAAAAATTACAAAAACAAAAATGATTTCAGTTTCTCTTACAAATTTATTTACAAACTTCATTTGAAAAGCTCATTTGTGTTTAGGCCGAAAATCCACATCATCCAGTACCAACACCTATAGCCATGCACCCTTCTCGACCGAGAGGAAGACCACCAATTTACACGTCACCTCAACAACGACGTGATGCAATAAATGCTCGACAAAGGGAAAACCGTCAACGCCTACAACGCGTCAATGCCTCCATCGAGAACTTCACTTCATCCAACCAACAATCGGAGAACAACGCATCAGCCGTGCCAAACGAAACTTCCATGGCAGAGGCATCTGTTATACCGCCCAGAACAACTAAGCGAAGAGGGAGACCACCAATACATACATTGACTACTAACAGAAATGAAGCAACAATTGCGCGGGAAACAATCATTGCAACACCGCCACCACCTCGACCCAGAGGAAGACCGACAATGTACGCATCAACTCAACAACAACGTGATGCAATCAATGAACGACAAAGGGAAAACCGTCGGACTCAACGCAATAATGCTCCTATCGAAGATCGAAATGGCGCAGCAAGTACATCAGACTACAATGAAGAAATGGAACTTGGGGATCAATCGTACACAACACACGGTAAGACTTCATCTAAGCACGGGCAAAGAAATCGTACAAGCAACTATAATTAAAAATTTAAAAAAACATTCATCTCTCTTTTATCGCACAGGAAATGCTCCTAATCAAGGTTCAAGTCGTCATTTGAGTGCAAGAAACTGTTATCCAGCAGTAAATGTGCCTCCGGCAACTCTACGTACCCCGACTACTTGTCGTCATTGTCGCGCTAAGCTTTTTCACAATGAAACTACTACACTATGTTGCAAAGGAGGCTTGGTTGATGTACCAGATATTCCAGTACCACTCGAGCTTCTGGAACTCTTCACGTCACAAACTACAGAAGGGCGTAACTTCAGACAAAACATACGTTCATACAACCATGTTTTCTCATTCACTTCAATGGGAGTGACATTTGATGAAAACATGCCTGCATTCAATCAGGGTATCTACACTTTCAGAGCACACGGTGCAATATATCATAAAATTGGATCTTTACTACCAGAATATGGTACTAGACCACGTTTCCTGCAAATGTTCATTTATGATACCGAACACGAAATGGAGAATAGGTTGAATGAGAGTCCAGGTCTCAACCTAGAAACGATTGAAAAGATCTCCAACATATTGGATGTGGTAAATCCATTCGTCCAAACCTTGCGCCAGTTAGCAAGACATTCAGATCTCCACCGGTGTAGACTTCTAATTAAAGAAACGCCTTCAACAGAGCGTCAGTACTCCCTTCCAACAGCATCACAAGTTGCAGCCATATTAGTCGGCACAGATGATTTTATGGAGGCAAATGATAGAGATATAACTGTCGAAACATATTCTGGAGAACTACTACCTGTAAAGGAATATTCTGGGTACTATGACCCTCTACAGTATCCTTTGCTCTTTCCTCATGGAACATACGGTTGGCGTGGCGACGAACTATTACATCGTGCAGATAGAACAAGTTGTTGCGACTACTACTCCTGTCAACTACAGGTATTTTCACAATTGCCCTTACGTAAGCAAAAAACAATAATACTACAGAATATTTACTAATTTAATTATACTATCGACACGTAGGTCCGTGCAAACGAAATTTCGATACTTCACTACGCAGGCCGTCTACTACAACAATACATTGTCGATAT
The DNA here is from genome assembly GCA_039513925.1 of Platanthera zijinensis. Taxonomy (NCBI): domain Eukaryota; kingdom Viridiplantae; phylum Streptophyta; class Magnoliopsida; order Asparagales; family Orchidaceae; genus Platanthera; species Platanthera zijinensis. The sequence goes on from CM077090.1 coordinate 21,490,426, forward strand.
GTACATAAAAATTGAAACACAAAAACTACGGTGGATTAGATCGCATCAAAGCAATGTAAGAGCAAAGCTATATCAAGGACTACAGGATTGCTTACAAAGCAGTGAAAATGATGCAGGTACATACATTCCCCATTGAATTTAAATCATTTTTAACTTCAACAAATTTATTTTCCGCTTTTGACAATCACATTACCTCGCTACAGGTAATGTCGGTCGTAGGACAATTTTGCCATCTTCTTTTATTGGAAGCCCACGAGACATGTTCCAGCGATATCAAGATGCTATGGCAGTTGTACGGAATTTTGGAAGGCCAGATATTTTCTTAACGATGACTTGCAATCCTTCATGGCCAGAGATAACGAATGAGCTTCATCCTGGACAAACGCCGCAAGATCGACCAGATTTAATCTCAAGAATATTTCAGGCTAAATTGCAATGTCTAAAGGACGACATCTTCTATAAGGGCGTCCTGGGTAGAGTTGTAGCACACGTTCATGTGGTAGAGTTCCAAAAAAGAGGTCTTCCGCATGCACATATGCTATTTATTTTCAGTGAACATGATAAGCTAAGTAATCCTGATGATTATGATTGCGTTGTCAGAGCCGAAATACCAATACAAGCACAAGAACCAGAGTTATACAATGCAGTGCTTAGACATATGTTGCACGGACCATGTGGTCGCTTAAGACCAAATGCGCAGTGTATGAAAAATAATGTATGTAAAAAAGGGTTTCCAAAACCTTTCGTGCAGGCTACTACACACGGTTTGGATTCTTACCCACTCTATCGTCGTCGTGACGACAACAGAGCAATTCCTCTTGGAAGAGATGGAGACTTTATGGCTGACAATGGATGGGTTGTTCCATACAACCCATGGCTTCTACTTAAATACGATTGTCACATCAATGTGGAAATATGTAGCAGCATCAAGAGTATTAAATATTTGTACAAGTATGTGTACAAGGGTCCTGACTGGGTTGCATTTGAGGTGCGTCCGGGACCAAACTATGACGAAGTTAGTAAATACGTTGACGGTCGTTGGATTTGTGCGCCTGAGGCATCGTGGAAGCTTTTCAAGTTTCATATGTACCAAACATTCCCTTCTGTAGTTCGGTTGCAAATACATCTACCAGATCAACATCAGGTTCAATTTCGAAACAATCAATCTATCTCTGATGTACTGGCAAATGAACGGAATTCACAAACAATGCTAACAGAATTCTTCAGAACATACAACAATGGGTTAGAAACTGAACATTACTTATATGTTGACTTTACAAAACACTTCAGGTGGCTAACACCATCACGAAAATGGATAAGAAGAGTTTGAAATCGAACAGTAGTAAGGCGTATGTATGCTGTATCGCCAACCGAGGGTGAGCGCTTCTATTTACGCCTTCTGCTTAATCATATTCCAGCGCCAACATCATTTAATTACCTATATACCGTTCATGGTATTCGTTACACTACCTTTAAGGAAGCTGCTGAGAAACAAGGCCTACTCGAAGAAGACAATAATATCAGAGAATGTCTAGCGGAAGCCAGAAATTTCAGAATGCCAGCGACACTGCGAAGATTATTTGCAACAATATTATTGTACTGTCAACCAACCGGGGTAAGAACTCTATGGGATGAAAACCATGCTGCGATGATCGAAGATTACAGTAGCACAAGCACTACAAATACAACTTTCTTAATAAACAGATTACTTTGTGAATTAGACAATATCTTTGAGCAATATAACAAAAGCACAAAAAATTTTGACTTGCCAAGGTTAAGTGAGAGCATACAATACTCAGTAGACATGCCGGGTTTGGTTGACAATGAATTTTCGATTCCAATATCGCCTGCTGATCTAAATTCAACATCACTATTAAATCATGGACAACAAACGGCATACAACACTATATGCACTTGCATAAGAGAAGGAAATGGAGGCATTTTCTTCGTTGATGGTCCTGGAGGAACTGGTAAAACGTTTCTCTATCGATCTATATTAGCAACATTCCGCAACGAAGGTCATATTGTGATTGCAACTGCAACTTCAGGAATAGCAGCAAATTTGCTCCCGGGCGGATGCACAGCTCACTCCAGGTTCAAAATACCTATTAAACTTGAAAATGTACTAAATTGCGGCATCAGTAAACAGTCTGATCTGCGAAAATTGATTGATCTTTCGTCAGCTATTATTTGGGACGAAGCACCTATGGCTAACAAGAAAACATTTGAAATACTAGACCGTACATTACAAGATGTACTAGATATAAACAAGCCTTTTGGTGGGAAAGTCCTTATCATGGGAGGAGATTTTAGACAGGTGATGCCCGTTGTTGTGAATGGCACAAGATTGGAAATAATACGCTCAAGCATCATTGAGTCTTACTTATGGCCGAGTGTCAAGATACTTAAATTAAAAGAAAATTTGAGGGCACGCAATGACATAGATTTTGCCGAATTCTTGCTACGGGTTGGAAATGGCGTGGAGCCAACAATAGAAAATAACATGATACGCCTTCTTGACTCAATTGTTATGTCATGGGAAGGGGAGCAATCAATTGATGATTTAATTAATTTTGTTTTTCCAAATATGCAAACTTATGATGTCAACAGTACTGATGCTGAGTATATGGAGACAAGAGCTCTAATAACTCCATTAAATGAAGACGTTCACAAGTTGAACGAAAAATGCATGGACATATTCCCGGGAGAGAGTACAACTTACTACTCTTACGACTCAGTTTCAAATGATAACCATAACTTATATCTCCCGGAATTTTTAAATTCTATTAATCCAGGTAATCTGACAACACACAAACTAACATTGAAGCGTGGCTGTCCAATTATGCTTCTCCGAAATATAGATCCTAAAATTGGATTATGCAACGGCACAAGACTAATTTGTCGCAGATTTGGAAGAAATATTATTGAAGCTACTATATTAGTAGGGCATTTCAAGGGTCTCAGAGTCTTCATTCCGCGCATTCCGCTAAAAAGCGCAGAAGATTACAAGATGCCATTCGAATTAATGAGGAAACAATTTCCTGTCAGATTGAGTTTCGCACTAACAATTAACAAATCTCAGGGCCAGACAATCGGAAATGTCGGGATCTATCTTCCAAATCACGTCTTCAGTCATGGTCAACTGTATGTTGCTTTATCAAGAGGGGTTTCAGCACAATCCACAAAAGTTTTAGTCAAAAACTATGCTATCGAAGGACATGAGGGTGTGTACACGAAGAATGTGGTATTCAAAGAGATTTTTGATCGGGTTGACCCGACGACGATAACAAATAAGGTATGACAACTACAACCAAACAACAGTTTTAATTCATTCCATTTCACCTGTGTAGATCAATTAAGAAAAATCAATATTTTGTATGTAACAATTACATAATTATTTCTTTTTCAGGATTCATAGACTCAATGATGAAGGACTATGCAAGGTCAAAGAATGATAAGGGCATCCGAAGAAAAATAAATGTATGCTGAAAATAGTGAATGTTATGTTATAGTTGGAATGGACATGAGTCGATGACATTATTTATAGCAACCAATTGTTTTCGATTTCTTCTCATGTGTTTTTGTTCATTAAATTGATTCTATAAACATTAAATTTTTTAACCATCACGACAATTATCGCCGCCCACGATAAATGTCGCAGCCACAACAAATGTTGTCCATACGTCAAAAGAGGGAACATCAACATTTGTCATCATCACGACAAATGTCTCCCCTACGAAAAATGTCACCAACACAGCAAATATCGCTCCCATAATAAACGTCGCACCCACAAAATTTTTCTACCCAAAAAAAATGGACCCACGACAGATGTCGCCCCCACGACAAATGTCGCTACCACGTCAGATGTCGCCCCCACGACAAACGTCGCCCCCACGACATTTGTCGCCCCCACGACAAATCTCGCCCCTACGACAAATGTCGCCCCTACGACAAATGTCGCATGCTCGACATTTGTCGCACCCATGACAAACGTCGCCCCCATGACAAACGTCGCCCCCACGACAAACGCCGCCCCCCACAACAAATGTCACCCCCACAACAAATGTCGTCCCTAAGACAAATGTCGCACGCTCGACATTTGTCGCACCCATGACAAACTTCGCTCCAATGACAAACGTCGCCCCCACGACAAACGTCGCCCCCACGACAAATGTCGCCCCCACGACAAATGTCGCACCCTCGACATTTGTCGCACCCACGACAAATGTCGCACCGTTGACATTTGTCGCACCCACGACAAATGCCCTTGGGCCGAAGGCCCGTGCCTGTCACTCGTATATATATATATATTTATAGTTCTAAACACACCATAATAACATACAACATTTTCATGAGTTGCAAAATATTAAAATGCAAAAAATGAAATTAAAATGCAAAATTAAAAAGCATTAAAACAATTCAAGATTGATAGAGGTCTGGTCGGGTGCGACGTCCGGCACTTTTGCGTCGACCTGAACGGGGTTGGTCTCCACCAGTTGGATGAGCAAAAATGTCTCTAATCTCTCTTAGAACACCCAAAAGGAGGCACTCCTCCGTCAATAAGACCTGTGTCAAGCGGGCAATGCATATGAGTCCCTTAGCTCCCTCCGTCAGTCTGACACCATCATGACCTACATAGCTAAGTTTATTGGGATCAACATGCACGTCCCCGGGCTCTCCCCGGAGCATTACCTGAGGTATTCCTAGCAAGTATGCAACCTCACCTTTACGTGCGCTTTCGCGTCCACAATTCATCTACTCCCCCCTCCCGGGCGCGCGCTCTATGGAGCAAGCTCGTTACCTTGACGAGGAACTCTACGAGGCCGAGCCACCCTGCTCACCCCTTACCACCTCACCAGTTGCCGCCACTAAAGAAACCTCAACTACCGCTCCATCGAATGGCTCCCTTGCCTCCAATTGGACCTCCATTGATCAATTTGTCACTGCCTCCACCAGTTCCACTAGTGACAGTCACTCACCACCCCAACGCAGAATGTCACCAAGAGTACCTCAAGCTCCACCAGAAAAGCCTCTGCTTTCATTGCCCGCAACTGTACTCTCCTACACACTAAAGTGTTGGAGTCTGTGATCTAGAACCAATCAAACGATTAGTCTTACTATCAACGTAATATACACTTATATGACTGCACGTTAAGAATATACGTAAATGGGATAATTGAGCGTGTTACTTGATTTATATTCTATATAAAAAACCAAATCCATAATATATATGATAATTAATTAATTGAGAAGTAATAATTTTGGTTTTAAGCCGAAACAGAAAATTCCCAAGTGTAATAAATTCTCTCCGAGGGATTTTCGAAAATTTCTCTCTAATATAAAAGGTGGCACACGTATGGGAAACTGCTAATAAGACCATTTTTTGGTTTTGATTGACAAGAATTGGGCGCCCATTTTTGGTCTTCTATAAGAAGAGAGTTTCGTAAGAACAAAGAGTTCTGTGAGAACAGAGAGAATAGATAGAAGGAGCTCAGAAGAATCTATGTAGGAAATGGAACTAGGAAGACGAGTGATCATCCTCCTTCCCAAAGACTGTCAGACGAACTGTGTGGAGTTTACTACATTTGTGTTGATACTTACAGAGACGTGAATTTTGTTCCGCATTTCAATTCTCAAAATCACATATTCTTCACGAAATTTGATTTCGCCAAAGGTATAAACTTGATTTTCTTGATTTGTTGTGTTTCACGTGAATCTTGTGAGGTTTCATATATTTCCAATGCACATTTGAAGCCCCTAAAACCAAACAAAAAGGGCTCTCAAGGGCATGCATTTGTTGACCGATGACAAAGATGATGACCGCAACTTTGCTGACTTGGATCTTCTGAGACTCAAGGATGATCCCTTCGAGTCTTAACCATAAAGACAAGGTCAATTTTTGAAAGGAGGTGTTGATACAAAGACGGCCCTCTAGGCCCAAAGTCGCATCGCCAAGCGATGTCTCACACATGTTATATGGTCTATGTAGCCCTAAGTGACATTTCTATAACTTAGTGTTATGCTCACTCCCACTTATGTAAGGGAAGAAAGTCTTTTATCTTATCTTGGATCAATAGCCTTGTTAGTCTCTCATAGGAGAGAGGCTCTTGGAAGGATCTTGCCCTCAAAAGATCGAATATCGAAATTCCCTCAATATATAATGTATTTCGCTAATTATTTATCAACTTACAATTATGTTTGACTATAGCGAGTATCTATCAACTGGTCCAACCTACCCTAACAATTATGGTTCAATTTGAAGCCCTAATCCTTGTTACTTCCGGGTCTCCATAGGGACCAATCTTATAGCATGCCTTCACAGGAGAAGCTATGAAAATCATTTAATTTAGAGCCAATATGTGTATATTTCCCGGCAGCAGTCATAAAATATGGAGATGAACAAATCATGCTAAAATATGCAAGAAAATGAATGATTAAAAAAATTGATATTACCATAAGCTAAACCATCAATCAAAAAAGAGAATATTTTACTAAAACTTTTGCCAATAAAACAAGTTGTTCGAATACTATTTCAATTTAATATCTTTACCAATTGAATTTTCAATTCATGTTCATTCCCTCTCTCAGCTCCTTTAAGCCAAACAAATTCTTGAAAGAATTAACAGCTTCAAGTTGCGACGCTAAGAGAAAACTAATTAAACAAAATCTGTATTTTTAAACCGGCAATGCATCATCAAACAAAATATATGGCCTAACAGTAAAGTAAAATGTAAATTTCTAGCTTATTTAATTTAAATAAGCATGGATTGCACCAATTTGCAGTGCATTACGAACACAGCTGTGCTACCAGTGTATCAGATCCAGTAAAAAGATCTATTAGAACTCATTTTAGGCTTCCAAAGGCATTCTAAAATTGCTTTCTGCCATGAAATAGAAAAATCAAATTCATATGCTGCCAAGCTAACATAACAAATATAACAACCTGTATATAAGCAAGTTATAAAACAACTACTACGGAAATTACCTGCAAGCACCTTGAGAAATGGATCTGATTCAGTAAAATCTCGGAGACAATACACCAATTGCTCCATGTCATGCTGATTCTGCTTAGGACCTCTGTGTGGAGTACTAGATGGAGGGAAATTTGTATGAGAGGAGTTTGATAAAAATGGTAGATACATGAGCAGTTATGGAACTGAAGGTAAAAATTCTGGAATATCAATATGGCGGGATTTGAAATCGGAGAAGAGGACGTGGATGCCTTAATGATGGACAGAAAGGAACGCATGAAAGTCCCACAAAATTTGGCATCTACGTGGCAATAATACCTATCAAGTTTTTTTTCTTCCTAATGATGAAGAGGTATGTAAGTTTCAATACAAGCAGACTAAGCATATCAAAAACTGATTGTTTGCATAGATATCTCGACATGTTATTGCACTAGAAAGGAATCATTGGAGGAAAAAGGCCTCTAAAATATTACATGAAACACAAAAATAACGAATATTGAAGGCCATGTAATTATTACTCCATATAGAGCTTCCTAAAAGCTATTTCAAGAGAAGCATACATTGACACAAGCTTCATAAGGTTCATCAAATACTAGGCCAAGCAAATATAGAAAAGATTAATAAGAGTAATTGGAGACAAATATCAAGTGAAATAGTATTCCAGCAGTGAAATTTTGTGCTTCAGGATAAAATATCAGCATGAAAAAATATCATATAAAAGGCAGTCAAAATGCAGGCACAACTGAAAATACATTCATGAGGCATGACACCTAAAAATCACACAACAGATCAAATTATAGTTAGACAAGTCAACAGAAGTTCTTCATCCGAAATAGACATCAAAGAAATGATCAAATAACAGTCCTCTAAAATTTCACAAGATGCATCCCTATAAAACTATATTTTCCTCAGAAACTAATAAAAGCGGTAAATCAGTCAGATCCCCTCCCCCAAAACTGTGCACTATGTGAACAATTCAGAAAGTTTTGTATCTATACATGTGGAAAAGTAAACCTAAGGTATTGGAAGTAATACGATCTGTGAGTAAAGTAAATTGCACAAAAAATTGCTTCACTTGAGCTCCTTAATGATATAACATTGTAAGCATAAGTAGTATTTGAGCGGATTTGATGGGCATGCCTAGAATTGAGATGAAGCTCATCAGTTATATACATGAAATCATCTTAACCATTACAAGAATCCAAATTTTATCACAAAGAAAAATGATAATTAGTGAATTCAATCTCACCCAAAAATGTTTGCATGATAAATGAAAATTACATAACTTTTACCCTTAAACCCCAACACCTCTGGGAACCGGTTTTGATCAAATTCTTCAAGCACATCAAATTGATCCTTAGACACCGAACCACTTCAAAAATCTTGTCAAAACACAAGAAAAGGGGCTTCAAATACCAATTCGAACAAAGCTCGAACCCGTGGCACGAAAAGCAATGGCTTACGGATGATTCTCACTTCCCATGCTTTCTGAATTCATACCAAATTTCATAATGGTTGAACAATAAACTATCATGTGTGTGATTCCCAATATACCCCAAGCCAATCCTCTCAAGCCTCCTGGGACACTCCTCTTTGATCCTCCAACAAAACTTGATGTTATGGGAGATAAAGATCCTCCCTTTAATTGGCTTCAACTTGAAGGTCAGCCTCTCCAAACCCACCCAAACAAGTTGATCAGGAATATGAAGAAAAACAGCACTGGCGTATATCAAATCATAGGAATTGTCAACTCCAAATCTTGAGAAATCCATGTCATCTCCTTTAAGGATGAGTGGGCGCTTATGGAGAAGACCCTGGGAGGGGAGTTCATAGCGAAGAGCTGCAATGAGGGAGAGCTCATCTCGTTCCAGACAACTGAAATGGCCTGGATCGAGGTACCTGATGAAGTGGACGCCAACTCGCAGAGTACCGCAGCCAACCTCCAATACAAGATCCGAAGGTTGGAGAGAAACGGCAGGGGCAAGAAACTCAAAAACGTCACGGCCACCGGCCCATGGCTCGCCGTAATTGCTGTGGTGCTCCTCCACTAGCAACTCTCCCGGGCATGGCAGCTCTGTGTGATTCAGCCCCGCGTCCTCATAGTGTGAAATTCCCTTGAATCTGAAGTGAAAGAACATGGCATTGTAGATTATGGTTCAGGGAAATGGGTTTACAAGGAAAACAGAAGAAAAACATGATCAGTTGATACTTTAACAGATCTTCCAGCTGTTGTGAGCGGGTGCGGGGATTGATGCCTTTGCGGAGGGAATGCCAGGCACCCGGGGTGTTGGAAGGATCCGGGAGAGAATTCATGTGAATCTGAGAGCGGAGCCAGTTGACATCGTCAGCCGAGGGAGCAATCTGATACGGCATTTGTTGGTCTCCTGCGGCCGCCAAGTAGGAGGCCGGGCACGAAGAGGAAGGCGCCAGCGAGGGGAGCAGGAGGAAGAGGAGGAGGGCGGCGGAAGCAGACGCGAGGAGGACTAGGGCAGGTACTTTTACGCCCTTCGCCGGCGGAGAAGCCATGCGGAGAAGTCGCCTTTACTGCGGTCGGCGATCCAAAGGGGGTCGGCGATCCGGCAGTGTTCGGCGAAGGTCGGAGATCCGGCGGTGGTCGGTGAGGAGAAGCGGCCACAGATATGGGAGGCAGAGTGGTCGGAGGAGGAGGGCGACGGGAAGGAGGCTCCCGTTTGCCTTTTGCGAGAAGTTGCTGGGAGAGACCGGAGGATATGGAAACTCTGAGAATCGTTCTGAAGATCGATGGCAGCAACTCAGGCTCGAAAGATTCCGCCGAGATCTTTGAAGTTGCTAATATGGTAGGCGCTAGCACTGTGAAAAATCAATAGAAGAAGACCTGGATCTCGCCCTAACTGCTAGCTGGATCAACGCCGCCGGTGGGGTCGCCGGGGTTTTCACTTGCCGGATCTGATTTCTATGTTACAAAAATGTGCCTCTGAACTTCTATCCGAGCAGTTAACCGAAATGTTAATGGAAAAGAAGCAGTGGATTTGATCTGGATTTCAACGGCCGGATCTGCTCGAGATCCGACCACATCTAATGGCGAAGCAGATCCGGCCGGCTCTCGAGCAGATCCGGCCATTGAATTCCAGATCGTGCGGCTAGATCTGCCTCTCACGTAAATAGGAGGGACCAATTCTAGAAAAAATACAGTGGACACGGAAATCTTAAAGTAAACAAATCTTAGCCTTGGAGAAAATATATCTGAACTTGTAGGTTTTAAAAGAACTGTTGTAATTTCTAATTTTTCATAATTGAGATATTTGATCCTATGTCGAAAGAATTTGTTGGGTGTCAAATATCAAGGTTATGAAAACTTAGGAGTTACGCCGGTACTTTTCAAACTTAAACCTTTAACTGGCGCCGTCTTCGACAAAGTCCCTCCTCTCTGACACAACCGCCACAGCATAACTTCTCCTGGTTTGAATCTCCCGTGTGATGACCTTCTCAGGGTTAGAAGCTCCCATCGGCGACATTATTTTGGTTCGAAGCTCCCCGTCGACATTCTTTTGGTTCGAAGCTCCCACCCGCGTCCTTCTCCTGGTTCGAAGCTACTGTCGGCGACCTTCTCCTGATGACCTTTTCCTGGTTCGAAGCTCCCGCCGATGTCTTTTTTCTGGATCGAAGCTCCCCTTTCTCCTGGTTCATGATTCCACTCCTTCGATTTAGGGCCCATTTGGAATTGCGTTTTTGTCCGGTTCCGTTTTTTAAAAACGCCAAGTTGCTTTTTTTTCATTTGTTTAGGCGCTATCCATTCCACCCGCAGCTGAAAACCCGCGGCCTGAAAAAACTGTGGGCGGAAACTGTGTGCAGCACCTCCATTTCCTCGCGTTTTTAGGTTGCGGGATTTCTTCCTCCGACATCGCCTTGCGGATCGTCTTCTCATCGATCGGCCACTGTGCGCACGGCTCCGGCGACACGGAAGAACTGCGGATTTCTCATCGATCGATCGTCCACTGTGCGAACGATCGGCCACTGTTTTTTATAGCGGCGGATTTCTTCGCATCGATCCGGCCACTTTGCGCACGGCTCCGGCGACACGGAAGAACTGCGCATCGCATCCGACAACTTCCCCCCTCCGGCACAGCTCTTCCTCTCCGACACCACCATCGGAAAGCTTCTCCGTCGTGATTTCCCTCCGGCTCAGGGATCACATCATTGGCCAACATCTTCGGCGCAGGTATGCTTCTCCGACCTCACTCTTATCCCTCTTGAAATTTCTAGATTTCTCTCCAGGTCAGGGATCACGTTCCCATTTGCTTGCACTGTGCAGATCCGCCATTTTTGTTCGTGTGGAGCAATTATCGGGAATATCCAGCAGGTATACCTTCTCATACCTCTACAATTTTTTTTTTGCATACTATTTTGGATGAATTTTTTTGTTTATTTCTCTAGCAAAGAAGTGTAGTTGTGGTGTGTTGAGTGATGGGTTGTGTAATGAGTTCAGTAGCTACTGCTGTGTGTGTGCTGCTGTGTGTGCTGCTGTGTGTGCTGCTGTGTGTGCTGGGGTTTGTGTGCAGTTGTGAGTGTGTGTGTTGCTGATGTGTGTGTTGATGAGTGTGTTGATGAGTGTTTATGGAACGTGTAATGTGTGTGTCCTGTTGGAATGTGTAGTGTGTGTCCTGTTGGAATGTGTGATGTGTGTGTTGAAATGAGTGTGTGTTTTTGTGTGAGAGTGCTGTGTTGGCTGATGTGTGTGTGAGTGTTGTGTGTGCTGCTGCAATGTGTGTGTGTGTGCTGCTGCTGCAATGTGTGTGTGCATGCTTTATTTATGAGTGTGTATTTGTGTGTTTGTATATGAGTGTGTTTGTTGGTGTGTAATGACGGCGTGTGTGTGTGTTTGTATTGTGTGTTTGTATTGTTGGTGTGATTTTTATATAAATTTGATATGACATTTGTAGTTATTGTGTGTGTGTGCTGGAGTTTTATGTGTGTGTGTGCTGGTAGGTGTATTTGTGCAGCTATGTGTGTGTTTGTGTGCTGCCATGTGTGTGTTTGTGTGTTGCTTTTTGTTTGAAATAAACTTGAAATGTGGTGCTAGGTGTGTGTGTGTGCTGGAGCTTTATGTGTGTGATGCTGTGTGTGTGTGTGTGCTGCAGCTGTGAGTGTGTGCTGCTGTGAAGTTGTGTGTGTGTGTGTGCTGGAGCTTTATGTGTGTGTGTGTGCTGCTAGGTGTATGTGTGCAGCTATGTGTGTGTTTGTGTGCTGCCATGTGTGTGTTTGTGTGCTGCCATGTGTGTGTTTGTGTGGTGCTTTTTGTTTGAAATAAACTTGAAATGTGCTGCTAGGTGTGTGTGTGTGCTGGAGCTTTATGTGTGTGATGCTGTGTGTGTGTGTGTGCTGCAGCTGTGAGTGTGTGCTGCTGTGAAGTTGTGTGTGTGTGTGTGCTGGAGCTTTATGTGTGTGTGTGTGCTGCTAGGTGTATGTGTGCTGCCATGTGTGTGTTTGTGTGCTGCCATGTGTGTGTTTGTGTGGTGCTTTTTGTTTGAAATAAACTTGAAATGTGCTGCTAGGTGTGTGTGTGTGCTGGAGCTTTATGAGTGTGATGCTGTGTGTGTGTGTGTGCTGCAGCTGTGAGTGTGTGCTGCTGTGAAGTTGTGTGTGTGTGTGTGCTGGAGCTTTATGTGTGTGTGTGTGCTGCTAGGTGTATGTGTGCAGCTATGTGTGTGTTTGTGTGCTGCCATGTGTGTTGCTTTTTGTTTGAAATAAACTTGAAATGTGCTGCTAGGTGTGTGTGCAGCTATGTGTGTGTTTTTATATAACTTTGTTCTGACATCTGTAGGATTATGGGCAAACATAAGGAAGGTGGTGTGAGTGCAAACTGGGAGGCAAACGATGTTGTGATTTTCTGCGACCTGTGCTTGAGGGAGATAGAGTTAGGTAATCGCCCAACTACACACTTCAGTAGGGATGGGTGGTCGAACCTAACCACTAATTTCTTTGCTCGGACGGGTAAATCATATGATCGCAATCAGATGAAGAATAAATGGGATCAGATGAAAAAAGATTGGAAGTTATGGCGAGATCTTAAGGGCCGTGAGACAGGTTTGGGGTGGGATCCAATTCGCAAAACCATTGCTGCTTCGGAGGATTGGTGGAAAGAACGCCTAAAGGTATGCAAACTATTAATGTTTTCTTTACAAACTATTAATGTTTTCTTTACAAACTATTAATGTTTTCTTTACAAACTATTAATGTTTTCTTTACACATTTTTTTTTTCATGTCAGGTAGTTCCAAATGCTAAAAAGTTTCAGTTTTCGGGAATAACTCCAGAGTTAGAAGAAAAATATCATATGATGTTTGGTCAGGTTGTTGCAGCTGGAAATCTTGCTTGGGCACCCAATTCTAGAAATTTCGAACCAGAATCTATTGATGAACATGACCTGTCTACTGGAGATGGCACACAAAACATTAACGAGTCCCCAACTTCTGAACTTGCGGGGGCGAAACGGACAGAGAAGGGAAAAAGCAAGATGAGCAGCAAGAAAGCGAGGAGTTCGACTATGGACGAGATTGCTGAAACTTCACGCATTATTGGGCGTTGTATGATGGAGCCGCCGCGCATCCAGATATCGTCATCATTGTACACCATTCCTGAGGTTATTGCAGAGCTCGAAACTATTCCAGAGGTTATGGATGATTTGAACTACGACTTCTACCACTACTGCACCATGTTTTTGAGAGAGAAACATAATCGCGAAACTTTTATGAGCATTCGACAGGATCGACGTCTGAAGTGGTTGCAGTCTTGTTTTGACAACAAGTCGGCTTAGTTGGTGGACATGTTCTATATCTTGTTGTAGTACTTGTTTTTAGTTATGTTTCTGCTTTTTTGGGACATTTATTATCATGTCGTGAGACTTATGTTGTTGATGAGTGTGGACATTTATTACTATTTCGTTTTTCTTCCAAAGTTGTTTTATTATGAGTTTGTCACATTGAATATCTTAATGCACATTACATTATGCGTAAGTATAAATATCTTAATGCACATTTACTTGCAGATAATAATGTCCTCCTCGGATAATATTGACAGTTCTGATGAGGAGACTCAACAACAGTTGGTTGGCTCGTTTTATCGTAATAGAGCTATCAGTGGACATCACGCATTACTTGCAATGAATTATCAATTAACCGAACCAATTGGTTCTTCTACTACAGCTTGCATGACATCAAGCCAAACAGGAGCTCGATGGATTGCTGAACTTCTCTGTGGGCACCCTAGCAGGTTTTTCAGCGCATTTAGAATGTCAAAGGTAATTTTTAATGATCTGCTAACAACCCTCACACAACAGTATGGGTTACAAGGATCTAGAAGAACTTTACCGCGTGAAGTACTAGCAATTACCGTGCACATATTAGGGCATAATGTATCAATGCAGCTTGCTAGTGAGCGATTTCAGCACTCCACGGAAACTATTAGTAGATTTTTCGCAAGGGGTATCAAAGCCATGAAGAGACTATCTGCTGATGTCATTAAGCCATTGGATCAACTTTTCATTGATATACCCCCACAAATCTTAAATGATGCTCGATACATGCCATTCTTTAAAGACTGTATAGGAGCAATTGATGGAACACACGTTGATGCTCGAGTGCCTGCTGAACAACAAGTTGCTTATATTGGTCGGCATGGCACAACTACGCAGAATGTCATGGCGGTCTGTGATTTCAACATGTGTTTCACATTCGTATTAGCAGGCTGGGAGGGTTCAACTCATGATAGCCGTATATTTCAGCGTGCACTTATGGACCCCAGTTATAATTTTCCATATCCACCCCACGGTAAGCCTTTTATATCTCGTGAGGCTTTGGTACAAGAAATTTTTAAGATTACTATGTTTCTGGTTACAATTATTCACACATATTGTGCTATATCTAATTTTGCAGGCAAATATTACGTAGTAGATGCCGGGTATCCACTACAACGTGGTTTTTTAAAACCATATTCAGGTACACGGTATCATTTACCAGATTTTAGGAGGGGCAGCAGGCCGATACAAGGGCGCCGAGAGATCTTCAACCAAGCTCACTCATCCTTGCGCAGTGTCATAGAGCGTTCATTCGGAGTTTGGAAGAAGAAGTGGAAGATACTAAGGGACATGCCGCCATACAGCTTGACAAAGCAAAGAGACATTGTTATTGCAACGATGAGTTTGCATAATTATATTCGCAGACACCCATCACGCTCAGACACTCATTTTCGGGCTTGTGATGAAGACGAACATTTCATATATCCGGCGGGCATTCAAAGAAGAACAGGACAGAGTAATGAAAACTCAGGTGGAGACCATGTTATAGGGATTCGGGTGGGGGTGGATGAGATGGTGGCATTGCGTGACTCAATTGCCGATCAATTACACCGAGCTTGACCGCTTTTTTCATTTTTTTTAAAAGTTTACATGTAATATGGAATATCTATATATGTTTGAAGTGGACTTTACGGTAACGGTCAACGCAGAAGGTTAATAAAAAAGAATTTCTTTGATCATGTTTATTTTTTTTTAATGTTAATGAGAAAAAAATTTCAACCACGGAAGTCCATTTCCAAACACAGTATTGCCAAACATTTTTCAGTTTTGAACAGCTCTGCAAACGCAGAATGCCAAACAGAACTCCGTTTGCATCATCCAGTTTCCAACAGCTCCATTTACAAACCTGCTTTTGCAACAACTCCTTTTACAACCGCCACCGCTAAACCAAATGAAGCCTTACTGATGTTTATTCATTATGTTAAATAGATTCTGGCATTCCAATTTCAATTAGATGTTTGGCATTCCATGCGACATTTGGGTGTCCAATGGGTTGCATGTTTTTGGATGTTTTAGGCTTCATTTGGTTCGGCGGTGGCGGATCGATCCGGCGGGTGGAAACGGAGTGTTCGAACCGGAGGGGGAAGGTGGCTGCTCCAAACGGAGCTTTTTGGGGCGTTTCTCAAGGCGGGCGGGTGGAAACGGAGCAAACGCCGCCGGAGGTTCATTTGTTTACCCTCCTTCCGGCGGCGTTTGCCCAAAACGGAGTATCAAAACGCCCAAACAAATAGAGCCTTAATGGATTCAATTGCAATGTTTTTTCATTATGTTGCATGTATGACTGTATGTTTGGGTCTGAGTTTGTTTGCAGTATGAAGGGCAGTTCTAATATGGAATTATCTATTGAAATTATCCCTAATGAAAAATCTTTTAAAAAAAGTGATGTGGATGTGAGTTCTCACTTTGCAATTGATCAAGTATTTTCAACAAAAAATCATCAATTGAGTGGGTTCAATTAGTCGGACGAAGATTGTGTTTGGTTATTACAATAACACATTCCAATAAGCTAATTGGACATCTAACACCTACTGTGCTCTCAGGGTCTGATAAGAGGCAGTTGTTACCCTGGAAATCAAAATGTGATCCATCATGCATGTAACAAAGCAATGGAGCCTTAGGCCCCGTTTGGGGGGACTTATTTTCAGCGGTCAAGCGGTTACGACCGCATGCACCGAACCTTAATTAAGGCACAGTGCATGCGGTCGTAACCGCTTGACCGCTGAAAATAAGTCCCCCCAAACGGGGTCTTAGTGTCGTTGTGATTAAGAGGAAGACTAAAATGAATCCTTAAAAATTTTATGAATGATCGAAATTCATCAAAACATCCTTCTCATTTTGAACATGTCCTCACTATGGAAGAACGATAAAAAGAAGCAAAAAATTTTGAACCTATGTTGAATGATTTTGCATCTCACGCCTAAGGCTGGATTGAAAATTTTTACTTGACTTTCTCATGTACCCTTCCCCCTTCGGTTGCCCAAAATTAAAGGAGTTGTATGGGCACGTGGCGGATCATACCGAGTTAGAATGAGTTAATGGCCGGATAAGAGACATCGCTCAGGCCAGCCCTAGCCAACCCGACAGTTGGGTTGATTATGCATAACCAAAACTCCATATCGATTAAATTACACATGAATCTGTTGGAGCATGTGTTCTGCATCTCTTGGTTTGAGAACAATAAATACCATGATGTATTTGATCCAGTCTCTTGTGTGTTTAAAGTGTGCAAGTTGTACAGGTTGAACGAGGAGGCAGATCATCGGTCATGGGCATGATCCAAGGATGCATACACTTTAGAAAAAGCAAAAGGACGAGTTTTGCGTGTTGAACTTCAAACGACCATAACTTTCAATCCGAGAAGAGTTACGGAACGTGTCACCCCATTCCGGAATGAGAACGAAGTCATCTAAAATCTGGAAAATGTTTGAACGACAAAAGTGAAGAGGAGATATCGCTGAGGATAGCCACTATCGCCAGGAAATAGTGAAAATGACGTCAGCATGATGACAACCATGTCCCGCACGATCGTCATGACGCGCACTACTCGGCACTATCGCCAGGCGATAGTGGTTTCGCTCCGCGATAACCCCACGACCCAAACACATCCATTTTCAATTGACACGATCATCGCAACGTGGGACACGTGACAGTTTGAGGAGAAATCGTCTGCGATAGCTAGATATGGCACGAAGATAGTGATTTTTCTATAAAAAGATGAAAACTCTGTGCATTCGAGAGAGACACCTTCTGAAGCAGTCATCTTTTTTCCATCAAGTCAGAACTCCGATTTTTTTGATAGAGGGTCGTCTCCGAAGATAGAGAGATAAATCATGTGTGCAAATACAAAGATCTAAAAGAGATTTTGAATGAGAAGGGCTACAATGCACATTCAACACGAAAGGCGAGCGCATCAAGAACGCTGACGTCTACACTATCTTCGTCTTTACTTTCAAAAATCCTTGAAGAATTTCTCTTACTTTTTTGTTATCTTGTAATCTCTTTTGTTTTATCTTTTTGCATCGGAAGAAAAAATTGTTTGGGGAGAACGTCAGATTCCGAGAAAGGATTCCGTAGGAAATTCATCTTGTTTTTGACGATTAGACCCTTGTGCGATTTAGGGGGAATTCACTGCCTTGTGTGTAGCGACTAGGTCAAGGCTAGATCTAGGGAAGGCTTGATGCCATATCTGAGATAAGATAAGTTATAACCAGCCGATCCTTGAGAGAAGTACCAGTGAAACATCAAAAAGAGATTTGTCACATTTACCTCGATTTTTAGCGTTATGAAAATCAAACATTTTGAATTCAATTCTAAAGAAATAAAATCATGTCTCTATTTGTATTAATATCTTGATTTTATATCTTTGCATAAAATATTGTAATTAATATTTCTCCTAAAATCTTATTGCAAAATATATTGAAAAGTTCATTTTTTGTAAGAAAGAAACACTTGAATTCAATATCTGCGAGCTAGCGCTTGTCGGTAAAACTTACCGCTAACAGTGCTGAAGAAATATTGAATTCCTACATAATCAATAATTATTATCCAATATAATCTTTACTAAACTATTAAATTAAGATTCGTATAAAATATTCTGAAACTTCATTTATAAACACTGATATTTTTACTAAAGATTCAAAATTTCATAAAGCGCTTATTCATCCCCCTCTAAAGCCTAAGGGCGTTGTAAGATACAACATAATCTTCAGAGATATTTACACACATAGCGTACTCCAGCATATAACCTGCCTCACCCGTGCCAACTTTAGTTACCGGCCCGACTTTTATTTCCCAAACCCATACTATAGTGTTGGGTCAATCTATTCGACGAATTCTTAGCTTCACGCCCAGTTTTAGACTTAACAAAAAGTTGGTGGTGAAGTAGAGAAAGATAAGGATGACATAAAGTCATCGCGCCCATTCTTGACGGAGTGACACGTCATATGATACATGCTGACAAATGGTTGCGATTTGTATGGATAGCAAAGTGAATAAAGGCAGTGAATTGTGATTCACTCTTCACTGGTTCAATTCCTAGTGCTCTTTCGTCGTATTAATTCAATTTTAAAATTTTGGTCTTTTCATTTTTTTCTCGCGGTACTACTTCGCTATCCGTCACACATGAGTATTTAGCCTTGCAAGATGGTCCTTGCTGATTCACACGGGATTCCACATGCCCCATGCTACTCGGGTCAGAGCAAAGTATAATTAAAATGAATAAATATAGTGATATTTTATACTTCGTCGTCGCTCAATGGGAACCGCTAATTCATATAGTTTCATTGACGTGTTGGGTGTTAGTGTATATTTGGACGAATAACGGGTTCAGAGGCATAACGGGTCAGTTCGAACACGTGTAGATCCGATACCCGTAGAAACTCCTTGGGTTTGCCTATTTATACCCACATAGGGGCAACGGGTAGGGGATTCCACCTAGATCCCCATCCGAATGCTTCGAGCGACACAACATTGGGTTGTTCCCTTTCTAGGTGGACCCTACCCGAAAGACATATTAGACATGGATCCCATATGGTGAAAAAATTAAGAGTGAAAAAGAGAGAGCGACGTGTTGTGTACTTGTGTTCAAAAACTTGTCCAATAAGTTTACACACAACCAAATTTATAGGCTCTAAGGAAAGCCTAAAAGACTAAAAAAGAAACTTTCTAAAATACATCGAGAATAATAAAAAATATATTTTATGGCTAGAATAATTGCATTTCACACCCCCCCTCTCAAGCTGGATGGTTTGGTCAAAATGTCCAGCATTCCTAGCTTGAATTGCAGATAATTGAGGGGTCTTGCTGCCAAAGGTTTGGTCAAAATGTCCTCAATTTGTGATTTGCTGGATGTTTGCAACAATTGAATTAAGCCTGTCTGAACTTTCTCCCTAATTAGATGACAGTCAATTTCTATATGTTTTGTTCTCTCGTGTAACACTGGATTCATTGTAATATGTAATGCTGATTGATTGTCACAGTATATGTCAACTGGAGTTATGTTGGTGATATAAAAATCTTTCAACAAGGATATCAATCACTGTGCTTCACAAGAGCTTTGGGCTAAGGCTCTGTACTCTGCTTCAGACGATGAACGAGAGACAGTCGACTGTTTCTTGGATTTCCATGACACTAAAGACAATCCCAAGAAAAAATAATAGCCAACAACAGATCTTCTTGTGTCAATGCAACCTGCCCAGACTGAATCACTAAAACCTTTTAATTTTGTGTTTGATGCTGCTGGGAAGAAGAGTACTTTTTCAGGGACAAGTTGGGTTAGATAAAGCAGTCGTCCAAGGAAGCGTCTGTACAATGAGTTGTCGTTAAGTAAAACTCCAGAATTTTTATGAAGCTTAATGTTAGTGTCCATTGGTGTAGAACAAGGCTTAGCACCAAGCAAACCCGCGTCTTGAAGCAGCTCCGAGGAATATTTCTGTTGGTAAATAGCAATTCCTTTTTCACTATGTGCAATCTCAAAGCCCAGAAAAAAAATTTAGAGCTCCCAAATCTTGTATACTAAATTTGGTGTTCAGAAGTTGTTTCATATTATAAATTTCAAGGATGTCATTTCCAGCTAATACCAAATCATCAATATATATTAATATGGTTGTGAATTTATTGTTGGAAGCTTTAGTAAACAAGGAATAGTCTGCTTTTGACTGATTATATCCCGAGGCAAACAAAACATCAGTGAGTTTAGTATTTCACTGCCGGCTTGCTTGTTTCAGTTCATAGAATGATTTGTTGAGTTTGCTAACCATGTTGTGACCCATCACATTTAGCCCCAAAGATAATGTCATGTGAACCTCTTCATTTAAGTCACCATGTAGGAAGACTGTATTGACATCTAGTTGTTGAAGATGCGAGTTATGAGTGGATGCAAGAGATAGAAGTACTCTAATGGAGGTCATTTTAACAACCGGACTAAGGCTCTGTTTGAGACAGCTCTGGCGGATTGAAAAGCTGCTGTCTAGATAGAGCTGTTTTAAAATAGATCTCTGGAGAGCAGCTTTGAAAAGCTGCAGAGAGTTTGGGTGTTCTGTGCAGAAGTGCGCTTGGAATCGCCGGAGGAAGAAAGTCGGGGGCTCGGAATCGCCGGAGGAAGGCTGTCCGGGGCTCGGAATTGCCGGAGGAAGGCCGTCCGGCCTCTGAGCATGTTCCAACTGAAGAAACCATTACATTTCCAAAACCTGTGAGAGAGAAAGCTATTTTGCGAGAGCTGAAGCTGGGGGGGGGGGAGATTTCTGAAAAGCTGCAAAACAGCTCCAGATTTTTGAAAAGCTCATTCATAAGGAGCTGTCCCAAACACATATAAAACAACTCTGACGGCTGGAATAGAGATTTTCTAGCCGCCAGAGCTGCGCCAAACAAACCCTAAAAGTCTTAGAATAGTCTATCCCTGCTGTTTGATTATATCCCCTTGCCACTAATCTGGTTTTATCCCTCTTGATGTTGAAACCGAGAATTCGGTATCGATGGAGTTCACCCTTGAGGAATGGGTGATCGCGCACCTACTTCTCTCCTGCAAGAAAAATGACAAAGGAAAAAGAGCAGGGGACTGACCCAAGGGTCCGGCGCGGAGGACCCACCACACACCCGGAAGATCTCTAAGCGCTTCCCCTCCTTAGCCAAATGCCTGGCT